>JAPDPM010000020.1:9765000-10390000 GCA_032173925.1 Heritiera fomes | reverse complement strand
TATAGGTGACATTGGTTTAAGCCATAAAGGAATTTCATAAAGTAAGTTTCTTAACCACTCAGCCTCCTTACTTGCCGAAGCTAATGCCACAAATTCTGAAGCCATAGTAGAATCAGAAATACAAGTTTGTTTCTTGGATCCCCAAGAAACTGCACCCCCACCAAACATGAATATCCATCCACTAGTGGATGAATGATCCTCCATGTTATTAATCCAACTTGCATTTGTGTAACCTTCTAAAACAGAAGGTTCACCACTATAAGCAATGTCATAATTCATAGTTTTCTTCAAGTAACTTAATACTCTAGAAATGGCATTCCAATGCATGTTACCTGGATTGCTTGTATATCTACTAAGCTTTTCAACGGCAAAAGCAATATTCGGTCTTATGCATGTCATGGCATACATCAAACAACCAATCACTCTTGCATATTCAAGTTGTGCAATTGGTTTATCCTTATTTGAATTCAATTTCAAATTTGGATCATATGGTGTTGCAACTGTTGCACGTTCATAGTGGTTAAACCTTTTGAGAATATTCTCAATATAATGTGATTGGGATAAGATTAAGTTGTTTTCTCTTTTATGAATTCTTATTCCCAAAATCACATCTGCAACACCCATGTCTTTCATGGAAAAGTTTTTCGATAAAAACTTCTTGGTATTTTTAACTTGTTCTAAGTCTGTACCAAAAATTAACATGTCATCTACATATAAACATATGATGACACATTTTCCATTTATGATCTTACTATAGATACATTTATCGGATTCATTTATAATGTATCCGTTTGCTAGTAGTACTTCAAACTTTTGATGTTATTGCTTAGGTGCTTGCTTAAGTTCATACAAGGACTTAATTAATTTACACACTTTCCTTTCTTGTTCAGGAATAACAAACCCTTTGGGTTGTTCTATATACACCTCCTCATCCAATTCACCATATAAAAATGCTGTTTTGACATCCATTTGGTGAATTTTCAAATTATAAATTGAGGCCAATGCTATTAGCATTCTTATTGTAGCAATTCTTGCTACTGGTGCATATGTATCAAAATAATCGATTCCATGTTTTTGTGTAAACCCCTTAGCAACAAGTCTAGCCTTAAACTTGTCTATAGTACCATCCACTTTCATTTTCTTTTTGAAAATCGACTTGCAACCAATTGGTTTGTAACCTGGAGGTAAATCTACTAAGATCCAAATATTGTTCCCCATAATTGAATCCATCTCATCATTTATAGCTTCTTTCCAAAAAGCTACATCTTGAGACTTCATAGCCTCTTCAAATGATTTTGGATCAGATTTAATATTGAAACAATATTCAATGTGATTGCTTATGGTTTCTCTTGATCCCTTCACAAGAAACATGTGAAAATCTGAACCATAAGTCTTAGCTTTTCTTGCTCTTTTGCTTGTTCTTGGTACAAGGTTTTGTTCTTCAATTGTGGTGGAATTCCCTAATTCCTTATAATTAGTTTGAGCAACTTCTTTTTGTAAAGGAATCAGTTTGAACCTTCCTTCATCAAACAATGCATCTCTTGATTCAATAACCGTATTCATTGATATTGAATTATTTGGTTCAACAACCAAAAATCTATATGCCTTACTATTTTGTGCATAACCAATAAAGATGCACTCAATTCCCTTCTCACCTAATTTCTTTCTTTTAGGTTCAAGAATTCTTACAATTGCTCTACAACCCCATACCTTATGGTAACTCAAGTTGGGTTTCCTTTTCTTCCATAATTCATATGGGATAATATTGTTTCTTTTGATAGGAACTCTATTAAGAATGTGACATGCAGTCAACATTGCTTCCCCCCAAAATCCTTGTCCTAATCCTGAATAGGATAACATAGCATTAAACATTTCGATTAATGTTCTATTTTTCCTTTCAGCCACACCATTAGATTGGGGACTATATGGTACTGTAATCTCATGAACAATGCCAACAGTTTCAAAATATGTTGGATCATAGTACTCTCCTCCCCTATCAGTTTTTAAGGTTTTAATCTTAACATTACAATGTAATTCTACTTCATTTTTATAAGCTTTAAACTTATCTAATGATTCATCCTTAGAATGCATTAAGTAGACATAACAATATTTGGAGAAATCATCTATGAATGTCACATAATATTTCTTTCCTCCAATTGATGGGGTTCCATGTAAATCTCCTACATCACTATGCACTAATTCTAACAATTTAGAATTTCTTTCTAGCTTGGAAAAAGGTTTCTTTGTTATTTTAGTTAGCATGCAAGTTCTACATTTTTCATCACTTCTAACTACATATGGAACCATATTAGATTTAGACATCATGATTACTTTATCATAGGTTATATGTCCTAATCTACTATGCCATAGATCAAAAGAATCCACAATATAAGCTGAATCATTATTCTTATTATTGATATTGAAATGAGATACATTAAGTTTAAACATGCCTTCATTGGCATATCCCTTTCTCACAAAAGTTCCACTCTTGGATAGTATACACTTATCCCCCTCAAAGACAACTTTAAACCCAAACTTATTTAGTAAACTAACATACACTAGATTCTTCCTAACTTCTGGAACATAGAAAACATTGGTTAAAGTCAATGTTTTTCCAGAAGTGAAGTTTAAATCTATGGTCCCCTTACCTTTGATTTCAGTTGAAGAAGAATTTCCCATGTAAAGCACATTGCCATCTACTTCCTCTTTGAAAGTTTTGAACATAGCCTTGTTTGTGCACACATGTTTTGTAGCACCAGAATCTATCCATCATGCTTTTTTGTCTTCAATGACATTGATTTCAGAAATCACAGCAACGAAGTTGTCCTTGGTTGCATTGGATGCTTCTTTCTTCCTTTTGAAGACATAGCAATCCTTTTTGAAGTGCCCTGGTTTTCCACAATGGAAACATGCACATTTCTTCTTGATTTTCTTGCCTTTGGTGGAAAGTTCTTTCTTCTTCTTTGTGGATTTTTTGTTGGAAACAGTATCTTCTACCACATGGACTTTGGAGATGTTAGTCTCCTTCTCTTTTTCTTTGTCATTCTCCTTGCGATATTGCTCTTCAATCCGAAGATAGTTTGCAAGGTAATCAAGAGTGATTTCTTCCTTTTTATGTTTCAAGGTTCTCTTGATATCCTTCCATGATGCTGGAAGTTTGTCAATTATAGAGGACACTATAATTGACTAATCCATGTTCATTGAATACTGCTTAAACTTGTTAAAGATGACTTCAATCTCAGCCAACTGTTCCATAATAGGTTTGGAATCATTCATTCTAAAAATGTTCCAACTTGTTACCAGGAACTTTTTGCTAGTTGAGTCTTCCTTCATGTATCTTGCATCCAGCTTTTCCCATAACTCTTTTGATGTATTGATTGTGATGTAAGTATCAAATATCAGACATACCATTTAGGATGCATCCTCTACAAGGTTAGTCATCGTTGTCCCACTTTTGTCTTTGATGCACTTCCTCATTTGTGTCATCTTCTTTTTCTTCTGGTCTTGGTGTTGTGAGTACATAGAGCACATTGAGGGATGTAAGTAAAATCTTCATCTTCTGTTGCCACCTTAGGAAGTTCCCTCCATCGAACCTCTCCAACTTATGGAAGTTGAATGCCAATTCTTTCAATGTTTCCATCTTCATGGTTTCTGAAAAAATAAGTCTTAAGATTGTTGAACTAGAAACAACAAATATAGGATTACAGCTCTTGTCCACTTGGGGTACTATGAAGATGAAAAACTTGAACTTCTTCTTGGACTTAAACTTCTGGAATTGAACTTCTTTGATCACGAACAGTCACAAACTAAATGCAGAAAAAGACTTCAAGGCGTGCTGCTATAATGCCACTTTCCTTAAGACTTATTTCACCCCCACCAGTTATGGTATGCAATAGGGATTATGGAAATAGCCTCAGGATACAATGAAGTCAACTTGTTTAATATTACCTTGCACTTGTAATATTAAACCACTAAACACTTTAGAAAAATACATAAGGAATTATAACTTAGCCAAAGTTTTCTGCAGCAAACAATGTCTAAGAGACTTGTTTTCTGTTTTGAGATTGGGAGAGAAAGAAGAATTCAGAATATTTTTGTTATCTTTTGTTCTTTTTTCTGTCTTCTTGAATGAACATTGTCATCTCTTTTATAGAGATAATTTCAAGATATGTGATCTTTGGTTTGAATGATACAACCTTTCAATTGTGTTGTTTCATTTAAACAAACACATTATTCAGATTGTTCACAACCTCTCAAATTCAATGGTTATGTCCTTTAACCATTCTTTAGTGAAAGATTACCCTTTGAATGAGGTTGCACCTATTCAAAGAAAACTAGTCGTTACAATTCATTTTGCACTAGAGCAGTTGACTGCCATAAAAGGTAGTTGACTGCCTTTGGATTTCCAGGCAAGGAAGTCGGATGTCCGAAAATAGCATCTGAATGCCCTAGTGTATTTTTGAAACAGTATGCAACTTCCAGGAGGGCAGTCGACTGCCTCTATATGGCAGTTGACTGCCTTAAAGTAACTTAAAATCCGAGTTTTCACTTTGAATAGGTAGTTGACTGCCATCCCGGGGCATCCGACTGCCCAAGTTCATTTTTCGGACAGAATACTTACTGCGCAAGGGCAGTTGACTGCCCTATATGGGTAGTTGACTGCCCTGTAAAATTAGTAAAAATTATTTTAACATGATTTTACTTCACCCGGAGTCATACCAAACATTAGTTTTACTTGTACGTTGATTAAACAATATTTTAATCAATCTTTTCACTTTATATTTTGAAATTTTCTAACAGACACGTGGAGAAAGAGACAGACACTTACATCAACAATCACTCATTGTTGTCTTATGCAATAACAAGACCAAATGAAATCCGATCGCTCCACTCTTCACTGCAGCTGAATATAATTAGAGAACCTGCAGAGTTCTGATGATGGCAACGAGGACCCCAGATTGCTTTGAGTCTAGGACTGGAGGGATCCGGTTACCAGAAAAAGGCTATCAAATGGCGAAAGTGATAAGCAGTGGCGTATTAGTAGACAAAACAAAAGGAGAAAGGTTAGTGGCTTAGTACTTATTAGCATTTATAGTAGTGAACTTGTGGTGGACCAGTGGTGCCATTACAGTGAAACAAGAACAACACGAGGAAAACCAGCTTTGAGATTTAGTCAGCGAATTAGAGAAGTGTAAGATATTTGTCTTCTTCGGCTTTAGCTTGCAGAGAAAGAACAAGAGCTGTCCAGTTGCTAGAGTTGGCTTCTAAACTAAGCTTTGATATTTTTGGGACCAAACTGATAAACCCATATAGCTCGACTTTCATTATTTGTACTTTCATCTCCGGTATCTTTGTAGGCGCAGTAAAGGCATATAAAAGAGGTTGTAAATCTATGTATATTTATTCTGGAAGCATAATGATAAAAGCGGTAGATTGCATTTCTTTTAAAGTTGGGTTTTAATTACATTCATTATCTAGCTAATACTTAGAAAGAAACAAAGGAAAGGGAAAACGGAAAGAAAAGAAAGCTTACAAACAGACCCTAAATAACATTTTAAGCTGATTTCTTCTACTTTGTTTGCCACTTCTTGCCGCTGGATACTTGGGGGTCGATGGACGATGATCAGCACAATAAACCGAAGTTTCCATTGTCGAAGTTGAGAGCATAACTGAGGGGATCATAGTGGAAGCTAAACTTCTGCTTGCATGTTCTAGCCTTCTTTTGTCTCCTTATCTTTGCTCTAACCCTCCAAAACAACCTCCTAAGCTTCCTCTTCCCACGCACAACCACCACATTTGGATCAAAACAGAACCCCATGACTCCTATTTTTCTCTCTTTCAAAAACCCAACCGGAAACTACAAAAAAGTAAAGAGACAGACACCGAACAATGCAGATGTGTGGGGTAGGAGGGAATTATATAGAGAGTAATATTATGTATATAAAAGTTAGCTTGGAGTACAAGGCTTAAGAGTGTATGGTAGCTGCTGCTGCTTTTGGAGCAGTTCAGCTCAGCTTATTTAGCTTCTCAAAAGCGAACTGTTGGCGCAATAACCGAGGCAAAAGCTCACTCTCTTTCTCTCTCTCCCTTTCTTTTTCTCTCTATAAACTGTCTTGTTGCTGCTAACTGCCAAGAAAGCCTACGGCGCTGACTGCGTCTGACTGTCTCTGACTCTGGTCTTGTATACGACTACGAGCAGCGGAGGGAAGTTGGGGACAGTAAAGATGATTATGAGTTGGTCACATGGGTTTGAGTTTGAGACGTGAGAGACGTTGAAGTGAAAGAAGATGACAAGAATCGTTTGACAAAGGCTGAATGCTCAAATAAGGATCTAAAGTTTTCGGAAATATTCGATTCAGGATCTAAACTTTTATTTTGCTCAATTCAGGATAAAACGTTTTCGATTTTGCTCAAATAAGGATTTTTTAACGCGCGTGAGTTACACGCGCCGTTAAAATAATAATGGCGTTTATAAAAGCCACGTGGCAGCATGTGGTTGGGCCACGTGGTAGAAGTGGACACGTGGCAGCATAAGAGTGGGACACGTGGCAGTGACATATAATTAATTTTCTTTTAATAGGTAAAAAATACATGGACACGTGGCAGCGTATTAGTGGGACACGTAGCAAGATTGACACGTGGTAGCGTGTGAGTGGGACACGTGGCAGTGACTTATAATCATTAGTGGGACACGTGGCAAAGTTTAGATCCTGAATTGAACATTTCCGAAAACGTTAGATCCTTATTTGAGCATTCAGCCAAATTTTTTTGTTATAAATATTAATAAAAAATTAAAAATTTAAATATTATTTATAATATTATAATTAGTAGTTAATTTTGTTAGTTGATTTTTTAATAAAAAATAACTTTTAAAAATTTATATTACATTTTCAAAAAAAATTGTTAAAAAATAAATTTTTATAAAAAATATTTCTGTATTTTTTTCACTTTGTTTTTCTTTTCTTTCCTTTTTGTTTTTATTTCTTTTATATGATTTAAATTTAAAATAATTTTTTATTTTAAATTAAATATATTTCTTTTTAGAAAATTGAGATTTTTTAGGAAATACGTTTATTTTTTTAATTACATTAATTTTTCTAAAAAGACAATTCTTACATATTTTTCTTTATTTTTATAGTTTCTTTATCTTCCTTCTTTTTTTGTCAATTAGAAGAAAATATAGAAAACAAAAAAAGAAGAAAAATAAAAATTAAATTTAGTAATTTAAAATTTATTCTTTAAAAAATATATAATTTCTAATAATTTTATGGCTAATAGTTTTTTTCCTTTTTTTATGGTAAAAACGAAAAAAATCAAGAAATAAAAAATAATAATTATACTAGTTAAAAAAAGTTTTATAATAATTTTTATGTTTGAGAATTTATTTTTTAAAACAAAATTTAAAAATTTTAATTATTTCAAAAAATAATTTTAAAAAATTTATTCAAGAAAATATTATTTTATGAAAATATATAGTTTTTTTAATAGAAAAAAAAAAGTTAAAAATGCATGGACACGTGGCAGCGTGTGAGTGAGACACGTGGCAACATGTGAGTGAGACACGTGGCAACATAAGAGTGAGACACGTGGCAGTGATTTTATAATTATTTTCTTTTAATAAGTAAAAATAAAAAGGACACGTGGCGGCGTGTGAGTGTGACACGTGGCAGAATGTGAGTGTGACACGTGGCAATAATTATCCTTTTATCGTCAGCCACTCTCTTTAACGGCGCGTGTAACTCACGCGCGTTAAAAAATCCTGAATTGAGCAAAATCGAAAACGTTTTATCCTGAATTGAGCAAAATAAAAGTTTAGATCCTGAATCGAATATTTTCGAAAACTTTAGATCCTTATTTGAGCATTCAGCCTTTGACAAACTAGTATGTAACAGGATCCTAAAAATAAGATACCCATGACATATGAGGTAGGTTTTGTAATGCAAGCCTCACGCCATTTATTCAAAGGGTATTCTTCTCTGTTTCTTTTTTGATTGGAATCCTGGATTTTTCACCTTTTTGGCTTTGATGGACAGATGAGTAGATTTAAATCTTTTTCTTTGTACTTTCTTTACTTTCTAAATAATTTTCTAATGAGTTTGCTTTTCTCCATTGAGAATAAATTAGCTTAGAAGATACTAAAATTTTTTTTAAGACTCTATAAAAATTAAAATTATGTCACATTATAAAATTTTAAAAGTATATAATTAATAGCATATACTCACTTATATCACATTTATTCTCGTTAATTAATCACTTTAATTTTAATTAATTTATCTAAAAACATAATTACTGCTTAAAAATGTGGTAAAAAAAAAAGTGATCTTAAAAGAAGATTTATAAAAAAATCCTATACACTTAAAATTAATAGAAAACATAACAAAAAAATTTAAAAACAAAAAACTTCGTTGAAGAAAAAACTTAAAAATTGTGTAACCATTATCAAGCAAATATTCAAAAATATAATTCCTGCAATTTTTCATTCTCCTCAATTTACAAGCTTTTCGAAATTTTACTTTTTATCAATTTTATTTTTTTAAAATGAAATAATAAAAAAGTAAAATTTTGAGAAGCTTATAAAATGGGGGAATGAAAAATTACAGGAATTATATTTTTGAAGATTTGTTAGACAATGTTTATGCAGTTTTTAACCTTTTTTTCTTCGGTAATGTTTTTTCTTTAAATCTTTTCTGTTATGCTCTCTATTAATTTTAAGTGTTTAAGGTTTTTTATTGTAAGGTCCCAGTTCACTAAGTAAGGTCATCTTACTCACCCATACTGTCCGCTTTTAGCACGATTCGTGATATACAGTAATTATCGATACTTTCATATTTATTCAGTTAGTTGAGCTGTCTGTGATGCCTTTATACTATTCACTTGCCACAATATTCGATTTTGAAATAAAAGTTCATCTATAATTATTATTATTTACTAAATAGTATTTCTTTCAGTACATTTCATTAGCTTTTACATCCACTGTATATAAATATACAAAAGTAGTACTATACACATTCGTCTGAACATATAAAAGTAAAATATATACCTCCACGATCTAGCAACTGCTGCCTGAGGGTACCAAAGTGCAACCACTCAATGAAATAGTATATTGCTACAGATAATCTATGAGGAGAGGAAAAGAGGGGGTGAGCTTAATGACCAGTAAGAAATTCGTATGCAAGAGCTTATACTCTGAAATCTATATGCATAAAATCATTTAAATTCTTAACGGTATACTAGAGACATTTTAAGAAGGATACTATATTCAGCTAGGCAACCAGATAGAGTATGGGAGGATACTTTGAAAAACCGTTCATGTCCCGGCTTCTAGTACTGACTATAGGGAATAAACAGTTGAAGATGAAGCAAATAAATGTACGAAAACCATTAAATAATTTCTCTCAGTCTTTCAGTCAATAAACAATAAGTAAAACAAATTATTTAAGCAATTCTATATAGTAATTTCGGTATAAGAATTCAGTAAACAGTTCAATAACTCTTCAGTACCATGATATAAAACAATACTTTCTGTATAATCAATATAAAATCCCATTTAGTAAAAACAGTACAATGGAGAACAGTAGAGACCAAGCAACACCCAATAGATATCATGCTATAACAGTATCTCAAGAAGGGAGAAACAGTAACAGTAAGACATATGGCCATAGTCACATGGTCTCCACAGTATGCACTAATTAGGTGACAGTTGGGACATTGATAATATGAGTGGTATCAATTAGTAAACAGTACGATAACAGTCAGTCAACATGATACGGGGCCTAGCAGTTTCAAAACAATTTATAAGCAGTATAAATATCTTTAAAGAAATCAATTTTCAGTGATTAAACCTTCAATTAGTCCATAAATGCATGTTTTGAAAATATAAGCAGTTCAAGAATAAAAATTCATAAAATATTAACTGTTCAATATTCTGTTTTAAAACTATTCTATTTACTTGTAAATAAGTTACAAAAACTTGCCAATACTCTCATTGACATAAAATTTAATAATATGAGTTTTTTAAATATATAATTTCGGTGTTTGGTAAAAATATGGAATTTCAATAAATATGATAAAATTAACTTAATAAATATTCCATTTTTAATATTCAAGGATATTAAAATATGATTCCATAAAGTTATTAAAATTTTCAGCAGTATAATAGTTGTTTATATCCTAACCTTTCTACAGTAAAACCACAATTTATAATACCAACCACAGTCCACAAGTCCAATGCATATAATCTCAAAACCATTCCATAAAATCATTTTCAACATCATCATGGATTCACAGTATCCCTATGTCTTTTATACTCATCCCTTACCTTTTGATTTCTACCGAAACAACTGATAGCACCACGTGACTTATCTCACTCCCGAGCTGCAAAAACATTATGCAAACACCATTATTTCAATTATAATTAATTCTTCTTCATTAAAATCTATCACATTGTCTACTATAACTACTAAACTAGTCTAATTTACACTGGTGTTAAAACTACAACTATACCTAAATCAACTCCGTTTTCGATTCCGATTGCACCAGCAGTCTTGTCTTAATTTATACAATATCATGGGACCTAAAACACATCAAATTGAGCAACATTTCTAGGTCCCCTTCACTTGGCCGAAAGCTACATGGAAGACTACTCAAGCTATCTTAACAAATTAAGCTTAGTTTCATGCTTTATCGTTGTTCTTCATCCATTTTACACTATTTTCATACATCAAAACACCATGAATCATGGACATTTCATCATGGTTGAAACGCTAAGGAAGCATTTAAGGTGGTTCTAATTCAATCTATAGCTCAATTCATGCTTAAATACCTTAATTACATCACTTGATACCATTGAACCATAAGAAAAATCAAAGCTTCCTTACCTTTGGTATATGGCTGAATACAAGGGGGATTCTTTCACCTTGATTTTGTACACTTCACGCTTAAATATTGGTATGGGCTTGTAAAGCACTGAATTTGGGACAAGTTTGCAAAATTTCGATTTTAAGGTTGTTTGCTTAGTGTTTTGGAAGCTTTTTTAACTTGTTAACAGTGGAAGAGTGTAAGGTTGAAGATGATGGAGTGGCTGGCCATGTAGAAATGTGTAGAAAGTTCTTTTTAAATTACCTTAGTTGTAAAATGACCAAAATGCCCTTATACTTAATAATTTTAGATAATTTTGCCCTTAAACTTTCATAATATTTTTAACTTGTTAATTTAACTCCAAAATATTTTATTTCATCATTAAATATTAATATTGAACATATTCTAATGAATGGATGGGGTTTGTTAAAGTTTGATTCACCGTAAGGGTGAAATTATAAAAATACCCTTATCAAGTCAATCGCATAGATTTATTATTTTACGTATGATTCAGTCTATCTAATGACATGGCATAGAACTTATTCACACGTAGATTATTATACTTCAATCAGTTTGTCAAAAGTCAATTTAGTTTGACCGTTATTCACGAAAATTCTTTCGACTTATGTCCTTAATTGTCATTTTTTAATTTGTTGACACACTTCCAAAGAACAACTTAAATAAAGGATTTTGGGGTCTAGATTCTTACCATAGGTTTATTCGACTCTCCTTACTGAGTCTACCAAGTCTCCCATCCATCCGAGCACTATAAGGCCTATGGGGCCCATTATATTGTCTTCCTTAATACTTGCGAAATACATGGGAATTGGATAGTGGTGAGAAGTCTTACACGTATAATAGTACCAAAATATGTGATTCTCATAGCTTTGGGTCCAAATCACCCAACAAGACCCTCAAGGTTTTCGTTTGCGTCTGGAGTGACTCGAACCCTTAATCGATCGTTTATTGAATTTTTTACTGATAGTTTACTATTTACTGATCATTTACTGAAACTATTTACCGATCATTTACTGAACTATTCACTGATCGTTTACTAATTGTTTATTGATTATTTACTGAACTACTTTACTGAATTGTTTATTGAACGTCTACTGAGTGTCTGAACTGTTTACTGAATCGTTTGCTAACCGGTTTTATTGAGTGGTTTATTAAATGATTTATTAAGCATATTACTGAAATGATATACTAATTGATTACTGAAAGTTCACTGAATGTATAGAAGTTTATACTATTGATTTGATCGATTTCAAATTATAAAAAGGTTTGATAATGATTGTCACTGTACATTATTATCACTGAGAATTAAAAAAAGGTTTTAGCATTGATTTTATATGCATGAACTCCTTCTCTGTAAAATCTTTTATAGATCCCCTATAGTCAAATTTAGGGATCGAGACAAGTGAGGTGCTCTAAAGCATCTTTTTGTACTTAGCATAGTACCTTTAACTAATTATAGTATACTTTTTGATAGAGTGCCCAAACACTGTATTTGATAATAACTGTAGATGCATGAGTATGTTTTAAATACATGCATGTAGTTGTACATAGTATCAGTTCTTTTATATATATTTCTCATTGGGCGTAAGCTCACCCCCCACCTTAAAAACTATTTGCAGTGGTAGCTATCACTGTTAAGAAAGGATTCTGATCAAATTCCTACAAGGCTTTGATATTGTATCTTGCAGGTATAATGGTACAATTACTTTATTGTATTCAGACATTTATTGTACAGTACTTTAGTGTGTAAAGGGATATAAATAGTAAACTCAAGGAATCTAAGTGTCAATTATAGTCTTTGATATTGGATATTGATATAGTTGAAGTGGTTTATTCGAGAATAGTTAAAGAGTACTTTACCTTGACTTTATGTAATTGAGATGGGAATGTAAGAAAAGAATAAATATGTATTGTAAATGATTGTACTGAGGCCAATCTAAACAGTTGAACATTGATTTAGCTAAAGAAGTGTTTAGTTTAATGTTAGAGTGATGACACTAAGCATAACCCAACCAACTGAGTGAAAATAGAAAAAGTTAGTTTCAATTTTTTTACGAATCAGAGCGGGATAAATGCATCTATGCAGAAATAATGTAGACAAGCAAAATGATGTAAACAGACTTATGTAAATAAGGTGGACAGACTTGTGATGTAGACACACTTACAAATGAAGTGGAAGACTAATATAGTATGTAAATGCTAATAGACTTACTAAAATGTAGACATATAAGATAAACATTGTTTAAACTTAAACAAAACAATTAATTAGCTTAAGTCAATGAGCTCGTGATGATGCTATCACCATTCAATAAAAAAGAGTACATATTCGGCACATCAGTAGGCATCATCCATTCAAGTTACACAAAATGACAAGTAATCAAAGAACACATATCGCATTTAGAATTCCTACCATAAACAAGTTTTAAATTCTATAGAGGACTGAGCACACAAATTCAAGCAATCATTCACACATTCATTGAACCAAATAATCATCCATCTAAGTATTCATCAATCACACCAACACAGAAGCATTCATTCAAGCTTTGGCACATAAACATTTAAACACATAAGCAAATAATCAATTTTATGTCTTGAAAAGGACTTGAATCACATAAGGAAGTATAAAAGGTAAGTACTATTTTATTGAAAAATAATATCTTTTTCCAAAGGAACTATTGTCTCAAAAGAAAAACTACTTAAAAACATTTATCAACATTTGCCTATTACATATCATAAGGTCATGATATTTCTTTCAATTTCCATGGCTTGACCAAGGCATAGTTGATTCAGAATCTTATCATGATGGCTTTATGTACAATGGATAGTACTAACCAATGCATTTTGCCAGAGGAGGTAGAGATGAAGTTCTAGTATCAAATCAAAAGATAAGTAAATAGGAAAGTAGAATCCCATATTTGACACAGTGCTTAGTTTTTTAGATTATCTTTGTCAAATCTTCAAAGAAGAAATGCCCTAAGTTCGGTTTTTACCTATTTTTGATGTTGTGCATCTACCAATACTTAGAATCTCTGATTCCTCCTGCAACACCTTAGAATCTCTGATTCGTTATGCAATGCCATCATAAGGTTAGAGAACCTTGGAAATGATTAGATGAAGGAAACTATCATGATAAGGTTAATTAAAGGGAGAATCATTTAGCACTCGAAGGTTTTGAGGAATGGCTTGGTTCTTCTAAGTTTTGCCTTCATTAATAAGTTCAAAGGCTTACATAATTAGTTTTTATGTAATGACAACTTTATGTCCCATAATATACGACCTTACTACAATGACATTATCAATGTCCCGTTTGGAAGAGATAAGACTTGCATTACAAAAAAGTCTCTAATAATATTCTTGGAAACATGGACACATAATTAGAGAAAGAAACCCAAGTCATAAGCTATAAAGGTCATGAGGAAAGGAAAATTGATTTGAGCGAAATGAGTGAAACTTACCACTTGATTTTCTTCCACTAGAAAAGATTCAAGCTTGTTGTAAAAGTGTTTTCAATCTTCAAATCTATGAAAGTACGAGTTTAATTTGGGTTTAGTGAATATCATTCTTGCGATTGTTCAGGGAAGACAAAAGGTCAGGTGATTTTGAAAAAAAATGTATAGGAATTGAGTTGGGCATGAGTTGTTTTGAGAAGTTGCTTTCCTTATTAATCGTCAAAATAAATTGTAATGATACATTTATAAAGTGTATTGGTACGTATTCATCTAGTATCGGTACCACATGAATGTGTATCGATACTTAATGAATTCCTAATGATTTTAAGTTCTAAATGTACCAATACTCAGCTAAAAGTATCAATTCAACAATCAACACAATCTAATTTTGTCCTACTCCTAATTACATATAATATTCAAACAATTCACACACACAAGCAAACACATATAGTCACAAACAAACACAAACAATTTATCAAACAAAATCAAGAAATCATATACAAACAATCAAACTAGTAAACACTTACTATCATGTAAACATGTATTTAAACATAAAAGTTCTAGGTGTACTATTAGAATGAATATGCAAATAAACTTAACTATGCAAACTAAGACTAACTTATTCTTAAACACTATCCTAATACATATTTTATCTAGAAGGCATCCATTTGCAATGTTAAGAAGTATCATGTCATTCTTGTCATATAAATTGCAATCAAGTAAACATTTCAATTATTTATAGCTTTTGCACTTGACTATCATTTTGATACTTATGAGGATAAACAAGTCAAAGTATAAAGAATGTAAAGAAATTTCTCATAATACTCCTTTGCTTGAGAGACGATTATTCTTTATAATTTTCTTAAAGAAGACTGAATTTAAGAATACGTTCCGTAAGTTCTTCTTTTCCATGCCTTTGCTTCACTATACTTTGTGATGTACGTCTTTCCTGTTTTGTTTTTCTATCATTTGAACTTTAGATTCATCACTCCTGTAGCATACAGAATCACTTACATTTTAGTACCCAAATTTGCTTGAGTCTTTACTGGTTAGTGCTTGCAATTTTGATTCATATAGGCAACCATAATGATAAGTCAACATTAGATCTAAGTACACGCCTTGGAATCTAAATCTTCTTAACCAATTTCTTCTTAAATTTAGCTTTGCTAATTTGCACCTAGCTTCTCTATGTCCTATCCTATGACAATAACTACAACTAGAAAAAGTACCTTGAACTTCTTTTTCTTTAATAAGAAAATTTTTCAGCTGAGATTCCTTCTCAACATTGTTATAGCAAATTCTATCCTTATGAAAGAAAGTTATTTGAGACTGTCACATTTTATCTAGTTTTTGTTATGCCATAAAGAATCTCGAGAAAGAGTTATTTAAATTCATATTTTTCTTTTTAAGCTCTTCTTTCTATAAACTAAGGTTTTCTTTTCTATCTTTTAATTTTACCTTAGTTTTTGTAAAGACCTCATTCTCACTAGTAAGCTTAGCAATAGTCTTCCTAAATTTCTCTCCCATCTTGAAGTATTCGTTTTCTAACTCATCGAATGTATCTTGTTATTCCTCAAATAAGTAATAATTTGTTTCAAAAAAATTAGAAGAATTAAGAGATTCTTCATCAGCCATAAAGCATGAGTTTTTAACCTTATTTTCATCTACATCATTTTCATTTTCATTATTGGATTTATAACTATCACCCTAAGTGGCAAATATAGCCTTTCTCCTAGATTTTTTCTCTACTTTCTTCCTAAGATTGGGACAATCCTACCTAATGTGTCATGGTCTATTACATCTATAGCAAATAATGGGATTCTCATTCCTTGTGCTAGGCTTACCCTTTGGTGTATCTTTCCTAAAAAGATTTCTTCTCTAACCTCTTAGCTTTACTATTTATAACTTATTAAATTTCCTAACTAACATAACTAAGTCTAATTCATCATTCCCAGAGTTATCCTTCTCTATCCTAGCATCCTCACTAGTTGAGGACTTAAAGCTATTCTTAGGTTCTTATGCTTTTCACATCTCTTCATTTTCATTTCATAAATGAGTAGTGATCCCATCAATTCATCTATTGATAGTGTATTGGATCTTTTGATTCCTCTATTGCTATCACCTTCACTTCCAATGATTTAGGGATTCTATTTAAAATATTTTTGACTAATTCCATCTTGGAATAAGTCTTGCCTAGTTTTTTGAGACCATTTATGATGTTAGTAAATCTATTAGCTATTTCAGCCACAACTCATCAAGTTTCATCCTATATATTTCATAATCTTGAGAGAGTATCTCGATCTTAGTTTCTTTAACCTAATTTGTTCCCTCAACGGTTACTTCAAGTTTATCCCAAATCTCTTTAGCACTATCACATAGAGAAACTCTACTGTACTCATATTGGTCCTAAAGCACAAAATAAAATATGCATAGCTTTTGCATTCAATTGTGCTAACTTAATGTCATTTTCATCCCATTATTCTTCATCTTTAATCATTTCTTTATTTTCTACTGTTTTCTTTGAGATGTAAATACCAATAGTGATTATCCTACAAGCTTCATAATCGTTAACTTTTATGAAGAGCATTATCCTAATCTCACAACATGAGTAATTCTCTCCATTAAACAACAAGAGTCTAATGGTAGAGTGTCCTTCAAAGGGGGAGGGGTTTCCTATGTTGAAATAACCCATTTTTAAGGGTTGTTTATACTCTAATATGATTAAATTAGATCTCTTTTTCCATACCACTTACAATTCTATACCACATTTTCCATAGCTGATATGATGTTTGACATTTTTCCCAAGAATAGGAACATCAAATTGGGTGGACAATGCGAAAGCAACAGTATTATATGCTATTGATTTCCAACCATCATAATTTTTGTTACTTAGATTACGTTGGTCTTTTAGTATATCAACCAACATATGATCAATTTTTAAGGTCTAAGAAACATAACCTCCTGGAGCATTAGTATCATTGTTAGTTTCAACTTTTCTTTTAGTGCTTCCATTTACATGACTTTACATATCTTTTACATTGTTTGCATCCATTCAAATAATTACTACTTGCATGAATAAAATAAATGAGTTCAATTGTTAAAAAAAATCCATTAGAAGAAAAAGATAAAGATAATCATTCATAAAATAAGCAATTTTATACCAGTAAATTTCAACAATATATTACTAGAAGAAAGACATATAAAAAAAAATATGAGAAAATTCACATAGCATTTCAAAGCCTTCATAGTAGGTAATCAACAAAACATATTCATTGCTAAGTTCTCTTGAAATGTAGTCCACTCATTGGTTACTTCAAATGTAATTTCTTCTTTAATGTTATTCGTATCTATATCCTTGGCTTGATTTATTTTTTAATCAATTGAATCTAGAAACTCACAAATCAGTCGCCTCTAGGATTAGATCATTATATTGCTCTATTCTTATAAAATTATGAACTATGAAACATGCCTTAATTTTCCTTATTTGAGTTTTTATATCAAAGAAAGATGGACCTTGTAATATATCCAATCGTTTCTTTAATAACCTAAATGATCTCTCCACTATATTTCTTACACTTAAATGACGAATGTTGAATAGATCTTTGTAGATTTCAAGGTTATTTCCAATTCATTCATTTAAATGATATCTACTCCTTCGATAAGGTGCTAAAAATCCTAGACCATTGGTATATCTTGCGTCCATTAAAAAATATTTATCTATAACCATAAGAAAAAAAATTTAGTTATTAAGTTTCAACTAATTTGATAATAATTTTGGCACTTAATTATGGAAAAACTTTATTACCATTTGGTATTTCCTATACAATAATATATATATATATATATATATAATATGCTCCGTCTGACCATTTGACAACCATTGACTGCTTTGTAATTGAGTTGGAAATAAGCTTCGACAATAAAACAAAACATATATATATATATATATATATATTTGAAATATAAAAATAGACTTTCAATGATGGAATTCTAACTCTAAAAGCTTTTATCGATGAAAAATAAAAATATATAGCTTACCTTTAGCAACATAATTCTGTCTCTAAAAGTCTTAAGGACGAAAAAAATCAAAAAAATATAAAACATAAAGAAATATTTTTAGCGACGAAATTTCATCTCTAAAAGCCTTAAGCGATGGAAAAAATAAAAAATATAAAAAAAAACAAAGAAATACTTTAAGCGATAGAATTTCGTATCTAAAATCCTTCAACGACGGAAAAAATATAAAAATAAAGAAATACTTTCAGCAATGGAATTCCATCTCTAAAAGTTTTCAGCGATGGAAAATATAATAAAATATAAAAAATAAAGAAATACTTTTGGTGACGGATTTTTTTCTTTAAAAGTCTTTAACAGTGACAAAAAATTGACAAATTAAAAAACTTGAAAATAATTTCAACGATGGAATTCTAACTCTGAAAGCCTTTAGCGATAGAAATATTTGCCAAATTAAAAAAATAAAAAAAAGGCTTTTAGTGAAGGAATTCCATTGTAAATAACATCAATGATGGAAGAAATTAATGACGAAATTATCGATGGAATTCTTCGTTTTCCGACAAAAGATTTTTAGCAACTTCAAATTTTTCAACGGAACTAGCGACGAATTTCCGTTGCTAATTCTCTCTCTAAAGGTCATTTGCGACGAAACCTTAAAATTAGCGATGAAAAATCTGTAGCTAATTCCATCGTTGTTGGGTCTTTTTCTTGCAGTGTAAGGTATCTCACAAAACTTGAGAGTCACTTGCTGATCCTTCCCTATATTGGTAATATATATATATATATATATATATATATATATATTTATATATATATATATGAAATGAATATCGAGATAAACTCTTAATACATTTGTTGAGAAATCATCTTTCCTATTTCGATATCTAGACCTATCTTCAACATTCACAATTACTGGAATATGAGTTGCATCAAGTGCTCAAAGACAATTCTATCATATATACATAATAAGTTAATAATTTTTATGATTTAAATTTTCAATTAAATTGATTTAGAATAATATTACCTCAAACCATTTCCATTTGGTGGCATCGATCCTTGAAAAATGCAGTTATGTAGATTCAAATATTTTTTAGCCACTCTTATTATAACTCTCGACACATTGTTGAATTGCCTACTAATTGTTTTTTTATAGATAAAAATCAAATCGGATAACTAGATACTTGAAACCATGAGCAAAAATATGCAAAAACATAGCCACTGCTTCACTTATAAGGACGTGCCTTGTTCAAACCAATCCACCTCACTTAGATAATATATTGCAAATATTTTTAACTTTTTGTTTACTAACTCTTAATTACTCAATAAAATCAAATTTTCCTCCATTGTACATTCTATTAAGACAGCATCGCCTTTCAAATCCTTAGTCATGTAATATTTCTTTAGTAAGTGACTGATCTCTTTTATACTTTGCAGAAATCGTAGGTATAACAATAGTAACAATACTCACAATAATTTTCTTTTTTTCCTCTTTTTCTCTAGCACATTTTTTACTTGAACAAGCTGAGTTATTTATCGCATTAGCATCCATTGCTACATAGCCTACAATATCAACATAATAACAATAACAACATTAACATCAAGTAGCCAAACTTCACAGTGTTGATATCAAATACTGATATAATGTATTTGTACTTGCAATGACTTCAAATTGATAGTACTCATGTATTTTTGGTGGTTTTCATGACTATAGAAGAAGAACATCATGTGTTGCATGCTTAAATTTGTAGTGGTTCTCTACGACTCCACCATGAGTATCCAACCTTTGAAAATACATTTGCAAACTATTTGTATTCTAAAGAGTTTTGGAACATTAAAAAAGGATTTATATATGATGCATTGACAATATATCATTTCTATACACTGTCAATACATTAGAAGTTAACACCTTATCAATAAGTCCTTATAAGAAAATTAAAAAAAATTATTTGTATTTGTTTTTAAGGGTTTGGCATTTTCTTAGTTTATTTATTGATCAGGTGTCAATCTCTAATGCATTGAAAATATATAGAAATTATACACTGTTAATGTATCACATATAAACTCATAAAAAAATGAAGGTAATAGAATAATATAACATGTTTAAGCAGTGAATAGAATTATTTTGTTTTTCTCTCAAATATAATGAAAATTATTATTTACCTAAATGAATAGAATATGGTCCACTCACATATAAGAAAACAATTTAAATGTATTAAGTGGCAGTAACTTTGTATAGCTTTGCAACTCACTTTAATCCCAAGAGCTTGTTGAGATTTTTGTAAATAAAACTTATTAAGATGCCTACACAAGCTATTCAATGCTACTGCCACTCATAAAAACAAAATATTAAAATGCCTATACAAGTTATTCAATGTTACTACCATGCATAAAAACAATATGAACCTATAAATTTGAGGTTGGATCAATAAGCCAAGGACCAGGCAATTGTGGAGGAAAAACTATAATTGTCCTTAGCAAAATGGAATCATGCCCATACATTGGACTGTAAAGCTATCTTGAAATAGTTATAAAGAGACCTATGGATTTATTTATAGATCTATTGTTGAGAACTAGAATGTTTATCTTAACTCAAGTAGTTCTCTTTTCTAGAAAAAAGAATATTGGGTGATATTTTAAGCTAGTAATGACTACTAGATAAAAGCTAAACTACATGCCAAAATGACTAAAACCCAAACCCATAATCATCTTCAATAATGCTCAGTAGACTGTTCTCTATTTCTCTAAATAGTAGAACTTTTCTAGAGTAATAATGCTCTTTTGTTTCTTTACTTGAGTTTTAGGTTTCACTCTCTCTCTAGGAGGAGATTTTATTAGAATAACTCGTTTTTTTTCTCTTTCTCTTCTTGATTTTCCTGGACTGGTTTGGCTTTGAATTTTTTCAAATATGATGCATATACAATAAGGTAACGAGGTTGTAGAGGAAGCTCATGAAGACATTGTTGTTGATCTTGACACCTTGGAGCTAAACACTAATGATGAAGTTAATTTCCAAGTTAAGAAACATTCCTTGGTAGGTAAGGTGGTCGCTGAAAAAATCATTAAATTGGGACCACCTTGTACAATCCTATCAAAAGCATGGCCAATTTATGGTGGGGTAGAAATGCATGAAACGGAGCTAAAATATATTCATGTTTGTTTTTAAGGACGAGAATGACAAAAAGAAGGTTCTTACCAAGGTCCATGGTTTGTTATGAAAAGCCACATAATGCTTAAAGAATGGCGAGAGGAGGTTGTTCTAAAGGAGATTGATTTCACCAGAATCGAGTTTTGGGTAAAAGTTTATAAATTACCCTTGGCTTATACAACAAAAGAAAATGATGTTAAGATCGTATTGGTCTTTCCACAACTTCTTGAAGTTGATTTCAATCCAGAAGAAAAGGTTAAATGAAATAGAGAGATGAGAATGCAAGTTGCTATTAATGTAGAAGAGCCGCTTAAAACAAGGTTCTATATGAGGCGGAAGAACTTGCCAACGGTAGGGGTAAAGTTCAAGTATAAGCGACTATTGGATTTTTGCTTCCATTGTGGCAGGATAGGCCATATTAAAAAAGATTGTTATTATCACCATGACGAGATGAAGAAACCTTTGTTTGGTCACTGGCTTGAAGCATATTCAATAGCCAAAGATGAGAGGGGACATATGCTAATTAGCTAGAGAAAATAGGAAAAAGAAGGAGTTAAGAAGATGACGCATGCTAAACCAACTCTAATGGGGCGAGTGGAGACATTGTGTAAAGGTGAGTCTTCCAGAGTTGTTGGGGAAAAGCTGAAGGAAAAGACCCATCAAAAGGCGCATCTGCATGGGATAGAACATCCACTCTAGGTTTCATGGCTTTTAGATGCCTCGAAAAAGGTAAGTAACCTAAGAGGAGGCAAAGTAATGATAGATAAAAAGGTAGGTCAAACTGGGACATACAAAAGGGAAGATATGGAGATCAGCATAAAGGAAATAAATAAGAAGGTTTTTGGACAATGGTCAGGAAAGGAAATATGCAAAACCCAAGCCCAAAAACGTGAGAGACATAAAGAGACCTAGGAGCCTGAAAAGAGGCAAAAACTGAATCTTAAGACCCAAATACAACAATGGGTTTATGAACTTAATCCCGGAGAATGGGATTTTATGCAAATCGGGATAGCCTAGGATGAAAAAGTTTTGAATGAGGTGTTTGGGCCTGTTGAAATGGAGAACAAATTTAAACTTATAAATGATTGGAAATGCAAATTAAAGGGAAGATTTGGGGAAACAAGAGACTTCTACAAATAAAAAAGCAACCAAAACAAAAATGCGTATGGATAGAAGGCGATTGTGTGAAAAAACACTTCTGATATCAGAGGAAGATAGCAAGGTTTAAACTCAGCTCTTCTATGAATTATTGAACTTGGTGCTCTAAGAGAACATTGATGACTCTCAAAACCAAACTGAAGAAAAGGTTGTGGTGGTTGTCTGAAAATAGCCACACAATGACCACTGAGTTTAGTCACCCAGAATTGCCAAGGGATTTTGCGAAGGGATTGGGCAACCTTCGACAATTCGAGCTTTACGACAACTTATAAGATCTCATTGCCTCTCCATTATTTTCTTAATGGAGACAAAGCAAAAAAAAAGCAAGGATGGAGAGATTAAGAAATAAGTTTGGCTTTAACCATGATTTTTATGTTGAACCGCGTGGCAGGTCTGGAGGTTGAGGACTGTGATGGATTAATGGATTCCAATTAAGGTTTTAGATGCTTTGGTTTCTTTTATCGATGTGAAATTGGATTTAAATAAAGATTGTTGTTGGTTTTGCACTTTTGTCTATGGGTGTCCACGTAAAGAGCAGAGGAGAGAATTGTGGGAAACGATTAAAAATTTAAGATAAGAATCAGAAGTAGAATGGTGCTACTGAGACTTCAATGTTGTTAGTTCTCAAGAAGATAAAAGAGGTGGCCGTCCGATCAATAGAACGTTATAGCGAATCTTGTTCAGTTTTTGGATGATTGTTGTTTTATAGATTTGGATTTGGAAGGTGAAGCTTTTACATGGTCAAACAACAGAATTGGAGATGCTAACATCCATTTGAGATTGGACAAATTTTTATGCACACCAGAATGGAGTGAAGCTTTTCCTAGTCCAGGGATTCGTTGAAGAAGCTTGGGCATCTGACCACAGTCATATCTCTATTAACCTAGAACCTACTTGCAGATGATGAACACATGATTTTAAGTTTGAGTCTAAATGGCTGCTCAATCAAGAATGCTCTAGCGTAGTCAGTGAAGCTTGGCCTTTGGGTTTTCAAGGTTTGCGTATGTTCTGTTTACAAAGGAAATTGAGCTGGACTGGGAGAAGTCCATAGAGTTAGAGTAAAAAGAAGTTTGGAGAAGCAAAGTTGGCAATTCACAGGAGGCTGCAAAGGATTGCGAAAATCCAAAATCAACCCCTTTTTGAGACGTTAAGAGTGGAGGAAGGAAAGCTTAAGAAGGAATTGGATGTGATTTTGGAAATGGAGAAGAGACATTGGCATCTGCGGTCAAGAATTAATTGGATAAAATCTAGGGATAGACATACTAGATTTTTTCATAAGTCAGTGATGAATCGAAGGTGACAAAATGCAATCTTTAAGATAAAAGATGGGAACGGTATGTAGACAAAGGACAAGGGAAGGATTTGGGAGACAATTGAAGGTTACTATAAGGAACTTTTCAAAGTAAGGGAGTTATTGAATGTGGAAGAGGTGCTTGAATCTATTCCTCGGGTTATCATTGATGAAATGAATGTCAATCTTTGTAGGGAGACCTTTGATGAGGAAATTTGAAAAGTGGTCTTTGAATTGGGAGTGCTCAAGTCCCCTAGTCCGAATGGTTTCCATGGAATTATTATTATTATTATTATTATTATTATTATTATTATTATTATTATTATTGCAATTTCTAAGAAAGCAAATAAGAAGAATGAAGAAATAGAGTAAGAAACTAAACAAGATTAGAGGAAGGAATAGTGAAAATAAGTTTCTCCTGTGTTTTTAACTTATGTGGGTAATCATGTTTATTCTACCTTTGATTTTGAAGAGCCTTTCAGTTCTCTCTTTTTGCAACTTCTAAGAAAAAATAAGAAAGCAAATAAGAAGAATGAAGAGATGGAGTAAGAAAGCAAGGAAGAAGAATGCAATATGATAAGTTTCTCCATGTTGCTGAATTGTGCAAGTAATCATGGGAATATCTAATGGGAGTTTATAATTGCTACTCTACAGAGAATTTAGAAAAACCACCATTTAAGTGGGTTTTTAATCATGAATTTAAGATACTAAATATTCTCGAAATTTTCCTAAAAATTCTAAATTCTTCATTTTTTATTTCCAAACAAGTATATTTATTTTTAGATTTTTAAAGATGTTGATTGAAATAAATTTCTTCTTTGAAACCTTTCATCCAAATACATCGTAAAGGTTAGAAATGGGAGAAACATAGAAACGATGTGCATATCACATAGAATAAGGGCTATTGAAATTTGTTGCTGATCTTTCATCAAGAATATCTACATTAAATCACCTTAGTATTTATTTCATATAAAAGTGGTAAAGATTGGCCCAATCTGAAAAAATTCTTATGATTAGTTGAAACCCAAAATCGATTGTCCCAACTCGAAAAAATTCTTATGATTAGTTGAAACCCAAAATCGATTATCCCAATTTGATTAAAAAGAAAACAACCCAAAATCGATTTGATTTGAACTCGAATTGATCCAAAATCAAATTAATCCAAAATTGATCTAAGCTAAACCTGAATTGACCTAAAATTAAATTGAACTAAGTTTGAAATGATTCGAACTTGAATTGATCCGAAACTTAGGCTCCGTTTGGTTCGTGTAAAATGATTTTCAAAAAACGATTTTCTGTAAAATGATTTTTGAAAATTTAATTTTATGGAAAAATTGATATTTTCTGTTGTTTGGTTGATATGCTGAAAAATATTTTCTATTATTTGTTGTTTTAACCCAATATAGATTAGGTTGAGTTTCAGTGGGAGCTTTTTTTCTTAAGAGTGGTATAGGTTTGGAAATTATCTTCCCCTTTTGAAAAGGGGAAGACAATTTCTCAAAATCCTTAAAGATTTTTCATTGACTGAATTTCATTTTTCATTGACCGAAAATGTTTTACATGTACCAAACACTCGAAAATGTGAAAAATATTTTCTGAAAAATGAAATACACGAACCAAATAGACCCTAAATTAATTTGAATTCGAATTGTTTCAAAGTCAAATTAACCCGAGTCGAACTTGATTTGACCTTGACTTGATCTTATGAAGTAGATAATGCGATAACTACTGAACTAAAATGATGATTCCAACTCAGACATCCGTTCTTTTTTTTTTTTTGTAAACCACAAGGTGTCTCATGTCATATTGAGTATAAGATTAATTTTCACTCATACTTCGTGGTTAGTGTTGGTCCAAGAGAATTTGATCTGGTAAAAATTAAAATACGAGACATCTAATTATAAATCATTGTCTTTCAAGAACTTAGTAAAACTTTGCATCATTGAATAAATCTTTTGAGTTTCAACATAAACATCTTTTGAATCAATAACTCATGACCTTTAAAAAAAAAAGTAAGTTCAAGTTTCCTGTTTATTGATTTTGACCCTTCTTTTATTCTTTAACAACCAAACTCGCAATAGATGAGATGGCGGTACTACAAATTCACCTACTCAAGTCCACGAGATGCCCTCTGTAAAGTCATATCACATTCACAATCAGAGCAAAGCCCTTTTCAGAAGGCCAAGGGCTCACAGGCAAAATATGAAGCTTTGATAAACTGTTAATAAAAGGACAAATTACAGATAGAATAATGTTACAGTATTTTCTCTGGCGCTAGAAAAAGGAATGTTCAAAAACGTATGTTTGTTTGCCTAATGAAGCCCACTAAACTGGGCCTTTGGGAACCCCAAATTAAAGCGCAAAGGATTCGTTTTAAGAATGTTGATAGGCCGTAGACTGGAGAGAACTAACACTTGTACCGTCAATGATGAAGACAACTCATGAATCCAAGTGAAAAACATTTCAATTTTCGTTCAAAAAGCAGGGAAAAACGCCTGTTTTAAAGTGGCGCCAAAGCATCCAAAACTGAATTTCCATTTCCCACTCTTTTTTCTTCTATTATATTAATTTTTTCCCTCTCTCCAAACACCCTTCCAAAAGCAATCTCCAAGTTTTTTCGATTCCGATTCCTCTAAAAACAAAACCCCCTATCATTCTCTTCAAATCTAACGCCAATTGCAGCGTAGCAAAAAAAATGGCGGTCGGATCCAAATCCAATCCACCGAAGCCGAGGAAAAGGGTGGACGCTGCTTCCACCACTGCACCTACCTCATCTCTCGTTCGCGCCAAAGATGGCAGTGCTTTTGCCAAATGGTAATCTCATTATCTATAAAGTTGAACTTTTACGCAATTTCCTTTGTGGGTATTTTGATTTATTCGCATCTTTATAAATTTACTCTCAGTTGAAGCATTTTGGTCCCTTTAATTTTGTTAAATTAATAGGCTCATTTAGGGTTTTTTTTTAATGCTGTAAAATTGCAGTGAAGAGTGTAACAAAGCTGTACCGGTGGCTCTTATTAGTATGCATAGTTGTAGCGTTGATGCCAAGATCAAAATGAATTTGGGTTAGTCTCCAAGTTTACTTTGTTTAAAATAATGGTGGTTGGATTTATTCTTAATTGGTTTTAACTTTGCCTTTTTCCTCTTGATTTAGAGTCTCAAGTCATCGAGACGCCTACTGAACTGAAGAAGAAACCCGCAGAAAGGTCACTACTTTTACTTTCACTGACTTTCGTTTTTTATTTTCTTTTGGAAGTTTTATCTTCAGTTTTAAATTTGTGTTTTTGGTAATTATACAGGAAGAGGCTTTCATCGACAGAACCAAATCCGAAAAAGCTGAAGAAATTGAAGAAGGGCAAGGATCCTAACGCCCCCAAACGTCCTCCAACTGCTTTCTTTTTGTTCATGTAATGACCTTTTTTTTTTGTTAATTCCATGAATTATTGGTTTTCATTTGACTGATAACTCTTGCTGCTTTCCAGGGATGATTTTAGAAAATCTTACAAGGAAGCTAATCCAGATGCAAAGGGTGTTACAGGGGTAAGCATTTCTCGCTACTTAGATTGAGAGAGTTCTTATTTTTTATTTTTAAATTTAGTCACTAAACATTTGATTTCATGAAATTTAGGTTGCAAAGGAAGGTGGTGAGAAATGGAAGTCTATGTCAGAAGAGGTAAACTCCAAAAATTCAATTATTTTAAACTTAGGGTATTATTCATTATGACTAATTAATTAGTGGATTATAATGGGTTTGTCCTCAACCTTGATTTAAATCAGGAAAAAAAGCCCTATTTTGATAAAGCTGCTGAGCTCAAGGCAGAGTATGAGAAGGCATTGGAGGAGTCTAAGAATGCTGACAATGAAAATGATGAGGAAGTAAGGCTTCATTCACCATGTTCTTGAAAGTTAACATTTGATTTGGTTGGTGGTCTCTTAGTCTTCCCATTATATTTTTTCTTCAAATGTTTTAACTTGTTTTTGTTTAGGAGGAAGGAGGTTCAGAGAAAGAAACACCAGCAGCAGATGAAAAGGAAACAGAAGAAGTATTAGATGATTATTAGTCGGTGACATAGTTTTTCTTTTCCCAAGAATTTCTTGTTTTTATTTTGTGGGGGTAATGTAAATTTTTGAATCTCCTCTTTGACATTTGGATTCTAGTAGGTGTTTGGATATGTTGAGAATCATCTTGTGTTCTAATCATTTTGTTTTGTCCTCTTTGACATGTGAAGGCTGGAGTAAATTTCATGACTTAGCAGTTTGATCTTTAGATAGCTTTGAAGACAAGTTCTTACAGAGTATTGATTTTGTTTCTGTTAATGGTTCTGCAAGCTGATAGAAAAAAGGAGTTTGATTTGGTAGAGTAAAAGTAGAATGTGCATCAATACCGTATATTGAATCAGTTGTTCCATAATCGTAGTTATTAATGACATTGAGCTAGAAATTACTAAAGGAAAAAGAAATGAACTACCACTGTAAACATGACCTATCTGTCTCTCGCATGTGAGAATGCTTATTAGGCCACGAGTGTATCTAATTTGGGCAATTTGAGTCAGCAGTTAACTAGTCCATTTCTTGTTTCTTTCCCCTACAAGGCGGCAGTGGTTTGCCACACAGGCAGAGATTATGAGCATAAGCAGAAGCAGGGAAGATGTTATAAGGTCGCCCTTGTGGGATCTCTCCACATAGTCTGTTGGCCCTGAAGCTTGCATGTCTCATGCCTTGAATACCCAATAAGCTAGTTGGGATTTTTCCACTGAGCCTGTTGATGGAAAGGTCAAGCCATTGAAGTTTCACCAATTGCCCTAAACTTGTGGGAATGGTGCCAGCTATCTGATTCCTTGAAATATCCAGCTTTTCAAGTTCAATGAGATTTGAGATTGAACCTGGGACTTGGCCTGCAATCTTGTTGCTCCCTATATTCAGCACCTTCAAACTTAAGCCTTCAGTAAATTCTGGCGTTGTGCCAGAAATGAGATTATTTGACACATCTATAACCTCCAGAAATCTGCTTGTTCTGTTATTTAAAATGCTTGAGAGAGACCCGAATATCTGATTTGAATGGAGATCAATAGAGGAAATTCCTTCGGGCACTATGAGTTCTGAAAGATCAAACTTCAGTTGGTTATTTGAAAGCTTCAGCTTCTGTAGACTTGTCATATTTGTGAAGAAAGTGGAAATGCTCCCAGTAAGGAAGTTATTGGACAGGTCTATGGAACTCAGTGAATCTGGTCTTGTGAACTTTGGGAGGGTTCCTCTCAGTTTACAGCTAGCTAGATTTACATCTGAAAGCTGTCTGTCCTTGATCCAGTTAGGGACTGTCCCCAAGCTGAGGTTGTTGAAGGACAGGTCTATTGACAAAAGTGAAGGAATACCCTTGCTAGATATAACTGGTAAAGGATCTGAGAACCCATTTCTAGATAAATTAAGGGACCAAAGGTTCTGTAATCTTGAAATAGATGCTGGAATTTGACCTATAAACTTGTTGTAACTCAGTGAAAGACTAGTGAGAGATTTAAGGTTTCCAATCTGGTCTGGGATTATTCCTGTGAGCTGGTTGTGGCTCAGTGACAGGTCTGACAGAGTGACCAAGTTGAACATGGAAATGGGTAGGTGTCCTGATAACTGGTTATTGGAGAAGTCAATGAAGGTAATGTTTCGAAACTGTCCTACAAATTCAGGGATAAAACCAGACAGTAAGTTGAAGCTGAGATCAAAAGACTGCAAACGAAGCAGACTTTTGAAAGTAGAAGGGATTGGACCTGTCAAAGAGTTTCTTCCTAAATTTATCAGGACAAGGCTTCTCAAATTTCCTAAGCTTGGAGGAACTGCCCCACTGAAATGGTTACCAGCCAATGACAGCGTTTGGAGAAAGGATAAGCGACCTAAACCTGAAGGAATGTTCCCTTGAAGGGAATTGTCTTCCAGGACCAATTGAGTGAGACGAGTTAGATTGGAAAAGTTCTCAGGGATCAGACCTGTAATAAGCTTCATCCCACTTATCACCAACACTTCCAAGAATTGCAAGCTGCCCAGAGAAGGAGACAATGTACCCTTCATGTAGAGGGTACTGTCCCTTTCTGGCCTTTGTAGCGCCAATGCTGTGACCCTTCCTGCTGGATTACACTGAACACCTTCCCAATCTCCTCCGCAGCAGTCTCTTCCTATCCATGAAGAGAGACTATCAGTAGTGTCCTTCAAGATTTTGGCTTTGAAACCGAGAAGAGCAGCTCTGTCTGCCTCTGAGCAACCTGCCGGTGTCTCTGAGATTGTTTGAGCTAGTGTCAATTGAAACACTCCTAGACCGGAACAAATTAGCAGAACCTTAAAAACCCATCTTAGAATGTGCATTTTGGAAGTGGGTCTTGATCAGATCAGAGAGATTGCAGAAAAATATATAGAATTTTCCACTGACGTTGGATCTGACAAGAGGAACTTTGAATGTGGAAAAAATTATATTCTATCATGGAAAAAGTAACCAAAAAAAAGTCTGCAAAGGAGACGTGGGTTCAGTCTATTCTGTTCCTTCACGTAGACAGGAAGGTATAATGATGAAAATGAAAATGGAAAAAGATTCAAAGTGTGAAATGTGAATTATAACTTGGTCAGTAGATGTGCTAAGACCCTGAACAATGGCCCCCTCTTATTTATAGTACTAACAACAGCAAAAATGAAATCTCGTGTTTACCATTGAAAAGATGAAAAAAATCATCCTGTATCTGTTTAAAGACTTTCACATGGAATTGTGACCGTTTGATGGATCACGAGGATCCTAATCGTATTTGAACGTTGGAGCGCAGCTGATTCAAATTCTTCACTTTTTAGTAAATCATTTATCCTCGTTTCTGGCTTAAGATTACAACTTCGAACTGTAACACCATTTTTCTTTCTGGAAAATTCTGCTACCATTTTCTGGATGTTTTTGACACCATTAATACTCGTGATAAGACTCCGCTCTTCCCCTCCATGTGGCCTCATATAGTACCAGATATTGGAAGTCATCACAGGTGTTAAAAACTGTTCAACAACCCTCAATTTGCTGAGAACCCACAAGCTTATTATTTTTGTGATCCTGAAAATGATGAATCAACTGTTACTCATTTTTCATTCAACAAACTATATAAATTGTAACCGTTATATCTGCTATTAAATTGTAAGTACAAAAAACATGGATGGAGATAATGATAGACTAGTAAAAAAGGATGGGTTTAGATTGATTCATAGTACTTTGAACACCAAGAAGGAGGCACTACCCCTATAACTACCCTGAAAGATAGGAAGATTTGCCTTTTGATCCTTTTTGTAATTGGGGATGTTTTCTGTTGCTTCCTACTTGTTAATCAAGGTGGTTTTCAGCTTTTCATCTCCAACAGGAGACTTGTCCGGTAGCCCTCTGTAGGATGTAGCCTTACTGATTTTTTTGGTGTAACTACATATACCTTTATTCATTTTACAGTATGAGATTAATCTTATTTGAACTGAGAGTGATAAATTGTAAAATCCTCTCAATAGGAGTGACTTGAGGATTCAAATCTTGTTTAAATGCCTGGAGAAAAAATTTACTTTTACTCATTTCAACCACTTGTTGGTAGCCTTACTGGTTTTGCTGCTACTAGTTCCAGGCTGATCTTGCCTTCAGTACAGAAAAGAAGTAAAGGCAACTTGTTTAATAGGAATTATAATCTTAAATTTGCTAATGAGATATTGACTTAATAATAATAAAGAAGTCTTAGATCTTTAATGAGATATAAAAAAATTTTAAATTCAAATCTCACTAAATGTAATAATTATATGTTCAATTTTATACCATTAAAAATATCAAAATCTTAAATTGAACTTTTTCGGAGACAAACCCTTTCCAGCATATGTATATGTTAGACAGAAATGTTGACTTTCTAAGAGAAGTTTGTCAGCCAATCATTCTTGAGTTTTGACTCTTCTATTTCTTCAAGTCATATCTTCTTCACAAACCAACCATTTTCTATATCTTTTCCACTTTTGTTTTTTGCTTACTGTTTAGCCTGTATATCAGACGATCTATGGAGTAATACAGGAATCCTAAAAGCAGAATTTATTCATAAGATTATAAATATAATCTTTGAATAAGATTTTATGGAATCTTACTTTCGGGGTCGTTTTTTTTTTCGAATTCCCTAAGTTGTTTCTTTTGTACGGATTACTTCCTTTTATAAAGTGATGATTGTAAATTTTGCAAAGCTTTTCCTGTCAGATTCATTCTGGCATCCAAACTTATTTTTCTTCGGCATGTTAAAAGCTATTGTCTTTTTTTTTTTCTAGATTATCCGGTATTTTCATACTTTTTGTATAGGACTAATTCAAATTCGAGCCGAACAGAACCAAAGGACGGCAAAACTCTCCCTCAAGAGTAAAAGCTATTGTCCTTTATTTCAAGGACTATTGCACTCTTTTTAATTTTTTCTAGCGGCATGACGTGATGAGAAATAATAATTATAATTAAAAATAAATGTTGTTTATAGAATTTATGATTATTTAAAAATTATTCAATTAAACTAACAAAATTTATAAAAAAAATTAAATTTAAGATCTCACACGATAAAATTTAAATATGATAAGTTCATACTCCAAGTCACAAGGTTTTTTTTTTGTTCTTAAAGTCACAATATTTCTTGTTTATCAATATCGTTAATTATCTTTTTATTTGTTTACATGATAGAAATTTACTAATAACATAGAACATTTGATTATTAATTTAAGAAAGGCTCTAGATACACTTTTTTTTGTACCTAACAGTAAAATATAAAAAAGAATGGGGTGCAGAAAAAAATTCATTTAAAATTTTTTCTAATTTAGAGAATCGTATTTTTATTTTTAAAATATAAGAATTTTGCAAATCTGATTTAATTTCTGTATTTATCATTCTCCAAACAAAACTTATATGCTTTTGTCTTGTTATACAGATCTTTATTATCTTGCATAGCACTAATTTAAAGTTGCTTTTTTTACTGCTTGGACCATGTCGAATGCCTTTTATTTTCACTAATGCCAAAAGGTCAGACCAGTGCCTTCACATTCATTCAATTTTTTGAAAAATGAAAACGAACATGGCAGATGTCTGTCAACCTTTAATTTTAATCAATTCTCTTCCACTTCATGCCTTGCTTGTCAACACTCAACAAACAACGTAGTTGGATAACACTTCAATTATGTAGTCTTCATTTCTAATTCACAAATTTCAATATTTTTTGGATTACAAAATGGAAAAACTATTAACCTTAATTTTTGACTGAATGATCAAATAAGGATCTAACGTTTTTGAAAATATTCGATTCAGGATCTAAACTTTTATTTTGCTTAATTCAAGATAAAACGTTTTTTATTTTGTTCAATATAAGATTTTTTCACGGGATTGAGCCACACGCGTCGTATACTAGCGTGAGCAGGTTAAAAAACAAAGGATTGAAAAAAAAAAAGCTTTTTAACCTTGAAAAAAAATAAATAAATGAAGAAAATAATAAATAAAAAGCTTTTTTTTACCGCAATTAAAACAATACAGAAATAATTGAAAAAAAAAAGTAAAAACGTAAGAGGCGTTGCTTATGTGGGTTTTTTTTATCGGTTAGGGTTCTCCATCGACAGGTTCAAATCTTTCAAATATTTGCCAAAATCTTGAGGCATATTTGTTCGTGAGATACGATTTCACGGGATTGCGAGGTACTCTGTTGCAAAACGAAGCAATTTAAGGGGAGTTTTCTTAGCGGAAATCGTCCATAAGCCTAGCAGGTCAGTTCTTTGAATTTGTTACTTTTTTTCTTTTTGGGGGTTGTTGAAATGCTCAAATAAGGTTCGGTTTATGTTTTTATTGTTTAGGCTAACTAATTTCTTAATTTGGGTATAATGCCCTAATTTGCTAATTTGGTGATTTTCGATTAATTAGTTTTCTTTAGCAATGTAAAAGTGTAGGACAGATTTAGGGTTTGTGATTTTGTGAATGTTGGACTAAATTTAAATGTTGATTGATTAAGAATTCTTACTTAAAATATGTTTGTCATTTGGTGCAAAGATGAGTTTTGAGCTATGTACCATAAGGTTTCATTATGCAGGATAATTTATTGGTGAAGGCCCTAGTCTAAGATACATAAATGAGATAGTTGAAGAACTGACAGTTGATCCGGATAAGGTTTGTTATTTTGATTTGTTGAGTGTTTGTGAATTTGCTGGGTTTATTAACATTAGGAGGATTTATTATTTAATACCCGAAAAAACACTACATGATGGACTCAGGTTAGTTTGGGATGATAAAACAACACTTCATATTATAGGATGTATGACTAGTCAAGGCATTATAGATGTCTATATAGAACATGGTGTAGACAAGCCTGAAGTAATTCTTCAGATATCAAGTCAAGAACCTAATGAGGCAGATAATGTGCCTGTTGAATCTGTGAATGATGATTTAGGAGGGGCTGATAATGAGGTAAATAGGGCTGATAATGAGCCAAATAGGGTTGATAGTGAGGTAGACATAAATGCAGATAATGATGTCGATAGAGATTCTGTTCATAGTGAATATTTAAGTGGTAGTGAGGATGAAGAAGAGGTTGTGGGAGAAGGGACTGAGGGAGAAGAGGTTGTGGGAGAAGGGACTGGGGGAAAGGAGGCTATGGGGGAAGAGGCTGAGGGAAGAGGGTTTAATGTTGAAAGAGGGTCTATGAATGAAGAAGCTGGTGAAGGGGCTGAGGCAGAAGGATATCATAGTGAGTATTTTGACTCTGATGAATATGGTGAGGATATTAGTGATGAGGAGGACATTGTGGATGATTCTAGTAGGAGGAGAAGTCAGTTTCCAGTATATGATCCTAACAGCAGCATACCCTATATTGAGTTAGGCATGTTGTTTGAAAATTCAAAACAGTTTAAGCATGTTGTGTCATTATTGGCTATCCATAGTAATAGAGCTATTGTTTAGGCTAAAAACCATAAGGATTTGTGAGGGGTAAGTGTGCTCAACCTAACCGTCCTTGGGTGATATATGCATCTTTTAATAAGAAGTTGCAATCATTTCAAGTGAAGACTTATAGGAATACTCATGATTGCAACAAGGTGTATACAAATCCAAGGATGAGTCAGGCCATTTTGGCTGAACTTTATACTGACAAGTTTATGAGAAACCCCTTCATGAAGGATTCAGATGTACAGGAGGCAGTTAGGAGTGATTATGGAACATGTGTGAAAATTAGCATGGTTAAGAGGGCTAAGAAGTATGTGGCAGAGAAGGTGATAAGTAATTATAAGGAGCAGTTTGCACATTTGTGGGATTATGCAAATGTAATTAGAGAGACTAATCCTGGTAGCACAGTGAAGATGCAAGTACATAGACAGAATCCTGACTCTCAACCTACATTTGAGAGATATTATATATGCTTTAATGCATTGAAAACTGGTTTAGAAAATGGTTGTAGATGTTTTATAGGACTAGATGGTTGTTTTCTAAAAGGCTTGACAAAAGGGGAGTTATTATGTGCTGTTGGCAGAGATGGGAACAATCAAATGTTTCCAGTTGCATGGGCACTTGTGGAAGTTGAATGTACATCTTCATGGAAATGGTTTATTGAACTTCTGAAGTCAGATATTAAACATCTTGGAAATGGAATGGGCTGGACTATGATGACAGACCAGCAAAAGGTAAATTTTTTAACCTATTCTCCTTAGTTATTTATTTAATAAAATAAATGATGTTGATATTATTATTTTTATGTAGGGCCTTGACACTGCAATTGATGAGTTGCTTCCAGCTGCTGAGCACAGATTTTGTGCTAGGCATGTTTATGTCAATTGGGCTAGTAGGGGACATAGGGGTTTGGAAATGAAGAAATCCTTCTGGAAGATTGCTAAGTCCACCATTGTGAGGCAGTATGAGGAAAATTTGAATGAGTTAGCTAGAAAGAAACCTGCAGCAGCTGAAGACATATTAAGAGTCCCACCTCAAAAATGGTGTAGAGCCTTCTTCAACACAAACTTTAGAATTGATTCGGTTGAGAATAATCTGTGTGAGGCTTTTAATGGGACATTGCTTGATGCAAGAAGGAAACCAATCATATCTTTGCTTGAAGACATTAGAAGGAATATGATGGCAAGGATTGTGAGAAAAAGGAAAGAGTGTAGTAAATGGAGAGGCAACCTTGGTCCAAACATTTGGAAGGTGATTGAAAAGAATTCTGAAATTGCTTCTGACTGTTTTGTTCTATTTAATGGGGATGTTGGTTATGAAGTTGAGTTGGGTCAGGATAGGTTTGTTGTAAATCTAGAACATAGGAGTTGTACATGTAGGAGGTTTTCACTGTCTGGTATCCCATGTGCGCATGCCATATGTGCAATTAGAGATCGTAGGGAGAATGTTGAGGAGTATGTCTCTAGTTGCTACTATAAAGAGATATATATGTTAGCATATGGTAATGCACTTCAGCCCATGCCTGGACTTAAAGAATGGCCCAAATCCACTACACAAGACCCAGTCAACCCACCTGTGTATAAGAAGATGTTAGGCAGGCCCAAATTAAATAGAAGAAAAGACCCAAATGAGCCCAATAAACAGAAAAAGGCATAAGGTAGTCTGTCAAGGAAGGGCATGATTATGACATGCACTTTCTGTCATAAAGAAGGGCACAACAAAAAAGGTTGTCCTGTGAAGGGTAACGAGGTAAATGCATTTGTCACTTTGATGTTTCATTAGAATATCATAATTAATTTTTTATGCAATTAAAGACTATAACCTAACTCCCCTATCTCTTTCTGCGGCAGCAACAATCAGCTCAGCAGATGTTTGGAGAGAACTTTGACCAAGGTGACTGTACTACAGTCAATGTGGAGTTATCTGAAAATGTTGAGGTAGGTTCTGTTGAAAAGGGAAGGGGAAGGGGAAGAAAGAAACAAAGAGTGGTTGATGCTTCGGCCTCAGCCTCAGCCCCAACCCCAGCCACTACATCTGCCTCAGCATCTGCCTCAGCTGCTACCTGCACTGCTTCAGCATCTGCCTCAGCATCTGGGTTATCTTTTGCTACTGCATCTGCATCTGCATCTGCATCTGCATCAATCTCTGGTAATGTTTCTGCACGTGCACAAATGCATCAAGTGCAAGGTAGAGATGCTGGCAGCTGTTTTGCAGATGGGGATGGAAGACTTTATGGCATGACTGGTGAAGGAAGTGGAAGTCCACTGTCTAAAAACAATCCAAGTAGAACCAGTGAGAGGAGGAGGGCCATTTCTACCAACAGGCCTGCACTGGGAAAATGCTGGGAAAGGAAAACAAAAGAAGTGGAGGATCTGCTTTTAAATGTGAATATAGTATGTTTTGGATTTTTATGTTCTATTTTGACCTAAATGCTACCATATTTATATATATTTTTTATTAACAGCCTGGGCTGTCAAGTCAAAAGGGTATCTCCATTAGTGGTTAGAAATCCAAGGGTGAGGGCAAAAGCAAAAGCAAAAGGCAAGCTACTGAAGACATAAGTGCATGTGCTACTCAAGGGAGTCAAAATGCAGGGAAAGGAAAACAAAAGAAGAGGAGGATCTGATTTTTTGTTTAGTTTTCTATTTGATTCTGTTTCTGATGTGGAAAGGAAAACAGAATATGTTTCTGTTTCAGACAAATGTTAAAGAGCAATTTAGTATAAATGATGTTTAATGAATGTTATTTGCTCTTGAACTTAATGTTAACAAGCCTTATATTTTATGTTGACATAACAAATACATAATAAATCAACCTACTCTGATTTACACATTCATATAACAAAGTTGGAAAATAACATACACATTCATATAACATTAATAATCCTGTGTACATTGACAAAAGGGTAAAAAATATACATATCATTAGCTGAAAATTTACATCCCTAAACCAAGCATACAAATTTTCTCTTCTCTTTTGCCATTCAAAATAAACATAAACATGACTAAAACAACACATACTAACAACATAATAAACATCACTTTCCATATATTGTAATCATCTTTTTCTTTGCATTTCAATGTTAAAATACTAAGCTCCCTCTTCAGCTGAAAATTTTCTTCAATAAGTTCACCTTTAATGTAATCCACAGCATTATTTTTTACTTTTGACAATCGCTTCTTCAGTTCTTTGACTTGATCATACAACATCTTTTCTCTCCTCCTCAACTCATTGATGATCTCCCTTACTCTATCACAAAATTTGAGATCATGCCATAAATGAAAACCACAAACTGTATCCTACATTCAAAATGAAAAAAATGTTATTTTTTTATACAAAATATATATGTTGTTTAATTCTCTAATATATGCAACATAATAACTTTCTGACATTCTTCAATTTCATCTTGCAACTAATATGAAAATTTGCAATATGAAAATTTTATTCTCTAATATATGCAACATAATAACTTTCTGCCATCCACATCCTTCAATTTCATCTTGCAACTAATAATATGCAACTAACATCTATATGAAAATTTGCAACCTACCGGGTACCGTGAGCATCCATAAAATCTTCTCCCTGGATTTGAGCTGTTCCATGAAGTCCACCTCGGTGCCTTCAACGTGCAATGACAGAAAACAGTTTCCCCCTCATAATCAAATTCAACAGGGTAACTACTTCTAATTAGCTTAAATGATCTAACATCAAAACACCCTCTCTGGATCATCATCATCATCATCATCATCATCATCAGAGCCTTTATCCCAATAGATTGGGGTAGGCTATATGAACCAATATCTAAAACCACTTTAGATCGTCCATATGTATTCTCTGCCGCCATAGATTCCTATTCAAGGCCATTTGCTCATCTAATTCTAAAACCTCCATGTCTTTCCAAATTACTTCCTTCCAAGTCTTTTTCGGTCTTTCTCTAGTCTTAACCCTTCTCTCAACATCCATAGCCTATATTCTCCTAACTGGAGCATCTACAGGTCTACGTCTTACATGTCCAAACCAACGTAAATGATTTTCACACATTTTGTCTTCGATAGGTACCACTCCAATCATCTTACGAATATCATCATTTCTCATTCTATCCTTTCTTATATATCCACATATCCACCATAACATTCTCATTTCTGTTACACTCATCTTTTGTGTATGTAGCCTCTTAGTCGCCCAACATTCACAACCATATAACAATGTTGGTCTAACAACTTTCCTATAAAACTTGCCTTTCAACCATATAGGAATTCCTTTATCGCACAACACACCTGTAGCACTTCTCCACTTACTCCATCCAGCCTGGATCCTATAGGTCACATCACCATCAATCTCTCCATCCATCTGTATTATTGATCCCAAGTATCGAAAATGATCCCGCTTAGGTATCGCCACCCCATCTAACTTCACTACATCATGCTCTTCCAGTCGGTTAGAACTGAATTTACACTCCATGTATTCAGTCTTCAGTCTGCTTAGTTTAAATCCTTTTGATTCCAACGTTTGTCTTCATAATTCCAACTTTGTATTGATCTCCGCTCTAGTTTCCGCACATAGGACAATATCATCTGCAAACATCATACACCAAGGCACCTTATCCTGGATGGATTTTGTCAGTTCGTCCATAACTACCGCAAACAAGAATGGACTCAACGCTGACCCTTGGTGTAATCCCACCGTGATAGGAAACTCACTTGTTTACCCCCCACCTGTCCTCACATGTGTTCTTGCGCCTCTATACATGTCCTTAATTAGTTTAATATATTTCAAAGGAACTCTTTTCTTCATTAAGGACCACCAGAGTACCTCCCTAGGCACTTTATCATATGCTTCAAATCTATAAAGACCATATGAAGATCTTTACCCATTACTCGAAAGCGCTCCATAAGTTGTCTAAGCAAATATATTGCCTCCATAGTTGATCGACCCGGCATAAAACCAAATTGATTATCCGATATCTCTACATTCTTTCTTAATCTCCGTTCTATCACTCTCTCCCATAGTTTCATCGTGTGACTCATCAATTTTATGCCTCGGTAGTTGGCGCAATTTTGAATATCTCCCTTGTTCTTATATAATGGTACTAAGACACTCTTCCTCCATTCCTCTGACATTTTGTTAGTGTGCCAAATCTTATTAAATAGATTTGTCAACCACCTAACTCCTACATCTCCAAGGCATTTCCAAACTTCAATTGGGATGTCATCAGGTCCAACAGCTTTTCCATTCTTCATCATCTTTAGTGCTTCTTTTACCTCTGTCTCTTAGATTCTACGCATAAAGCACCGATTTAAATCCTTAAGAGGCACCGAAATATTATCCAAAACTTTATTTTGTCCGTCATTAAATAATTTGTTAAAATAGTCTCGCCACCTGTCCTTAATGTCATTATCTTTAACGAGAGTTCTTTGATGCTCATCCTTAATACATTTCACGACTCCTAGGTCGCGACTCCTCCTTTCTCTTGCTCGCGCCAATCTATATATCCTTTTCTCTCTCTCCTTTGTGTTCAACTTGTCGTAAATCTCTTTCGCAACCTTCGTCTTAGCTTCTGCCACAGCCTTCTTTGCCTCCTTTCTTGCTACCTTATATTCCGAAAAACTCTCTTCTGTATTGTTCTTCTTTAAAGCCTTGTAACGCTCTTGCTTAGTCTTTATAGCATCTTTTACTACTGCAGTCCACCATGTTGCGTCCTTTCCAGTCGGCACTCTTCCGTTTGATACTCCTAATGTCTCTTTGCCTACCTCCCGAATGCATTTTGTCGTCTTATTCCACATTACATTTGGGTTCTCTTCTGTCGTCCAAACCTTTTTTTGAATCCAACTATCTCTACATGTTGTATGACAATCTTCTTTTAGCTTCCCCCACCGAATCCGTTCAATTCCTTTTTGTTGGTTCCTTCGATGTCATCTATCTATCTTCATATCTAGAACTAAGAGTCTATGTTGCGCGGTAACACTCTCACCTGGGATAACCTTACAATCCAAACATCTACGTCTATCCCTACTCCTAGTTAAAAAGAAATCTATCTGACTTGCTCTTGGTCCACTTCTAAAGTTAAAAACACCCTCTCTGGATAAACTGCAAAAATAAATTAAATCAAAACTAAATAGATAATCTGACAAAATATTAAGTCAGTTGAATTAGAAAAGCTAGATGAACTGGAAATGCTAATCAAACTAAATAAATAAATTAAATCAACAACATCTAATCAAACCTTGAACTGGAAATGCTAGATGAACTCATTGTAACACCAAAAACCAGATACCCTAAAACCAACTCCCCAAGAACGAACTCAGCTACCAAGAACGAACTCAGCTACCTAAGCTTTTAAGTGTCGAATTTCAAAAAGAAAATGATTTTTGGGGTTTGCACAAACAAAAACAAATGAAAGATTTTCGGTTGAAATCTAAAAAAAATCAAGAGCTGAGCAGCAGAGACTGGCTTTCGAGCAAGAAGAGAAGACAGAGAGAAGAAAGCTAAGCTAAGAAAAAAGCTAAGCAATTTTTTTAATATTTATGTTTATGTATTATATTTCTTTTTAACGTAAAAGTGATTATTTTTTCTAAGCAAAAAAAGTTTTTAATTCATAAAAAATATTAAATTTACCGCCGTTAGTATGATAATGGCGCGTGTGGCTCAATCCCGTAAAAAAATCCTATATTGAACAAAATCGAAAACGTTTTATCCTGAATTGAGCAAAATAAAAGTTTAGATTCTGAATCGAATATTTTCGAAAACGTTAGATCCTTATTTGAACATTCAGCCTTAATTTTTCCATTTCTTTACTTTGCTGGTTGTCATGGCTCTGACTTAAAAGCTTAATGTATCAATGTCGAATTGATTAACATTAGAGTACTGTTCCTACTCTTTGCATGGACCCAGAAAGAAAAAGATGCATGACAACTGTCTGCACAATTCCTAGACAAAATTGAAAAGAAATTAATTTTAAGGGTTGGATCTGTTTACAAGTAAGTGTTAATTTTGTAGCCCAAATTTAGAGTTTAAATCTTGTGACCAGCACTCAAGAAAATAAATTTTTTAAATGCATCAGATCAATGTAAAGGTGCGTTTTTAAGATTGCTCGATAAAAAATTCATCTCAAGACGTGCACAAATTGATTTGGAGATATCCTAACCATAAAAACTAAAAAAATTTTCAAGAAATTTCTCGAACAAGATCGTAGTTTGGCCTCCAATTAAAGGGTCCTACTATACATAATTGTTAGCAAATGACATAAATTACATAGTTTCGCATCCTAAACTAGCTTCCATTAAGGAGACAATGAACTGCTCGGTGGTGGTGGTGGTGGCTGGTAGTGGGCCGGGGCCCCCATTAAGCCATTTATGAAAACCAAGATGGGAAAATCTCTGCATAAATGATTTATTTCTTGATGATTTTGTGTTGGATATGGGTTGGATTGGAAGGATGTATTAGTAGTATAACCAATATTTATGGTTCGTGGAGACAAGCCACACGCTTTGCACATATTTACGTTACTTCATGCATAATCAACGGCAGAAAGCAACAAATAGAAAGATGAAATTTGAAAACCATCAAATTAGTTGGCATGACCTTTACTTTCTCTCTTTAATTCTCTTTCTCATCATAGGAATGTTCTCAATAATTAAAATATATATGAATATTTTTTAGTGCAAAAGAGGCCATAGTTTGAGACTAGAGAAAGGGGTTATGACTTATAATAGTTAGGAATTGAACTTCAAACTTACTGAATGTCACTTCTTAAAAATGATGAACTAAGTTAAACTCAAAGTTAAAATATATATGAATACTAATTAGCTATTGATTGTGAGAAAAATTAATATATAAATGTAAACAACATGTTGAGCATATTATTTTTAGATATTAAATATTATAGACGTTCATTTCGAGTATTATTATTTTTTGGTCTTGACATATCTATAATTTCTATGTTTAAATAATTTGTCAAATGTGGTTTAAATGTACCAATTATACCGAAATTGACTTGATAAATGATAATAACAAATCCAAAAAATTGATTGTATTAATTATATTTGTAAGTAGATTATGTAGATATAACTAAAGCAAACAAGAAAATTCGGCGGGAGGTCATGGCTTAAGCTACGGCACTAATTTAAACAAAAACAAAATTACTATTGCATAACCATGATTTTGCTTCATACAATTAATGTAGTTCTAAATTTCTAACTTGTACAGCTAGAATCCAGTGACTACAGTCTATCAGCACACATGACTTTGATGCAAACATATAATTTCAACCATTAAAATTTCCTTGGTGGAGTTATGAACTGTACTGGTTTCTTTTTGAAAAAAAACAGAGTATGATGGGTCATTGTGTTTTTGTTAGTGTTGCGTTTTTTCAGTTTCACAATACAAAGATTGAATGAATTAGGTTTGGCGTCGATTGCGCTGGAAGAGCAGTGACCCCACCTGGAATAGACAATGTTGACTAGGACTCTCTTCTAGTTCTGTAAGGAATTTGGATTTTGGAATCTTTGAGCTGAAGTCTTAAAAATGCAACTCAAAATGAGTTTGAATATGATGCATTGACAGTGTATAATTTCTATACATTATCAATGCATTAGAAGTTGATACTTCATCAATAGGTCATTATGAACAAATTAAAAAAATTTATTTATATTTGTATATAAGGGCATATTGATGAGGTGTCAACTTCTAGTGCATTGACAATGTATGAAAACTATACACTGTTAGTGCATCATATATAAATTCATTCAAAATTTAGTTTAATTAATTCATGTAATTTTTTTAAAAGGTACTTCTCAAAAAATTTGACATTCGAGTTTAGCACATGCATCTCATTTTTTTTAAAGACGAGCAAAATTTAGTTCAAACAACTTAATTGATCCATGCCGATCAAATTTGATCAATTTGATTGAATTCAACCAAAAAATGATTGATGTGATTAGTTAATCAATTAAGTCAATCAATTTTTGTGTGTATAAAACTATCAATTAAATCAATCTAATTAATTACTATTTTTTAATATGTATTTTTAAATATATTATATATAATATAAATAATTAAATGCATTTGAAAATGGTTCAGGTAAATAGAAATTCAAAAGTTAGAAAAAGTATTTTAATAGTAAACATAAAATAGCCAACGAGATTTGACTTAGTGGCAAAGAAGAGGTCTTGAGATTTTGAGGTTTCAGATTGAGTCTCTTCAAGTGTGAGCTTGAGTTAATCTAGTTATTTACTAATTTGTTATAGTTATTTAGTAGTTTATCTAGTTTGAGTAATGTGATTTTCATAATTACTTGTTCATAAAAAAATAGTAAACATAATATAAATAAAGACAAAAAATAAATATAAAGAGTTGGATTTTAATCAAATTGACAGGATCAAACAAATTTATTTTGATTTAATTTATTTAAAATAAATCAATTGATTAGATTTTTATTTTGTAAATCGAACGGAACGCAGCCTTTACCTTCCGTTATCTTTAGGAGGAAGCGTTCTTTATAAAATAAAAATTTATCTAATACACTACTAATAAAATTTTTAAACTTTACAAACAAGTGAGTTATATCTCATCATTCAAATCTGTTTGTGAAGCTCAAAAATAGAATTTATATATGATGCAGTGACAGTGTATAGTTTTTATACACTTTCCATATACCAGAGGTTGATACCTCATCAATATGTCCTTATATACAAATATAAATAATTTTTTTAAAGAGTTTATATATGATGCACTGACAGTGTATAGTTTCTATACATTGTCAATGCATTAGAGGTTGACACCTCATCAATAGGTCCTTATGGGTAAATTAAAAAAATTTATTTATATTTGCATATAAAGGCTTATTGATGAGGTGTCAACCTCTGATGCATTGATAGTGTATAAAAACTATACACTGTCAGTGCATAATATATAAATCCTTTTTTAAATTGTCCATAAGGATTTATTGATGAGGTGTCAACCTCTGATGTATTGATAGTGTATAAAAATTATACACTGTCAATACATCATATACAAACTCTTAAAAATATTACTATGTATTAAATAATTATGTTATTATGAAATAAAAAATAGAAACCCTTAGAATCACATAAAAAGTTTTAGACGATTTTTGTGGGCGACCAACCATGTTCGATGACCTAAGATCAATCATGATTTGCTGAGATTGGAAACATCGTGACCTTATGATCATGTGAGGTGTCTGTTTAAAGGTTGTCTTTCTAGGACGGGAGTTTCACGTTTGTTTTGTCCATCTCCGTGAAAGCGAGTGGAGAAAGGTGAAAGTATTATAAAGTTCGTTTCCCATTTACAATATTGTGAATTTATTCCATTTGTTTTGAGATTTTAACGTAGAAGTTTCAAATTAGAATGCAAAATTTCAATTATTAATATATAATAATATTACATTATTTATTATAGTATTTCAGATTATATTCAATACAAACTCTTTCGTGTTATGTGTTGTGTTTTAAGAGGAAAAACTTGCGTTGAAAAATCATCTTATATATTAATTAAAAGTTAAAACCCTAATAGGATAATTATATTTCTGATGAAGTTTAAACTTTGTTAATTAAGGCAGTCATGTTTTTATATATATTATTTTTAGGAATGTAAATGAATTAAGCTATTCGTGAATTACTCGAATTTGATTTGATGATTATTCAGGTTTGAATCGTTTACTTTCAAACCAAGCTCAAGCTACTTAAGTAACGAGTCGAACTAAATTTGATCATTTTAACATGTAGTTAGAATAAATTGCGAGTCTTTTCGAGCTTTTTAAAATATATATATTTAATATTTTATTATTAATTTATCATTTTATTTTTATAATAGATAATTAAAAATTAATAAATCGAACATATCTAGTCAAGCTCGAACTTATTGAGTCGAGCTTGAGTGGTTTGAGTATTTTATTGAATTGAGTTCAAGTTTCAATAACTAAACTTAATTAAATTCAAATTGAGTTTTAACCCTTAAGTTTTTAAATCAAATCAAACTCGAACTTAATATTAAATTTTCTCGTTTCGTTTATACTTCTAATCACTCTTTCTAAAAAAAGGTATTTTACTGTTTCATCGTTGGAAAAAAAAGTGGGGCTTGAGGGCTTATTGTCTCGTCTGACTCTCGACGGATCCTCTGCCTTGCTTTGTTGATGTTGCAAAACCTGATTCACCCTAATCATCGTATTTAGTGCAGTTATCGTTGGATGGCACTTGGCACAATCACTTGTCTTATATATTCAAGTGTATGTTACTGCTCAGTTGACAGTTATGCTTTGCAATTTGCATGCCACCTTTTCTTGAGCAGCAGAAACTTAGGTCGCCCTGAAACTCCAATAACTGTATTTCCTTTTTGAATTTATCAAATTGTGTCAAAATCAGTAGCCAAATCAAATTACAGTTTGATTAAACTAATTGGACATGCCTAATCTAAAACATCCTTTCGACCGTACAAGCAATAATGCCCAGACTGGATTTAATTAATTGGTAGTGCTTGGGTTCACTGCATTTCCGATACAATGATGTATGATAAAATTTAAACAAAAAAAAGTGAGAAAGTAAAATTATAAAATTATGCTTTTATTATTTTATCAAAATTAACCTTACTCAAATGTCATTTTATTTTATTTTTACTTCATTAAAATTAATTCTATCGTACATTCAAACTAATTTACTTTTTTTTTATAAACTTTTATTGTCTAATTTCTTATTTTCACTCTCGAGTTAGAATTATCCTTTTACTGAACTTTCCAATTAATAGATTCAAATATAATTTATGCAGTTGAATGCATGAGAAAGATCAAACAGAAATTAAACATGAATGTTTGACAAAGAGGTGTTATAGAGACGCTAATCATTAATTTGTTCACCAATAAAATGGCACGAACTTGATATTATTGAGCATTCCTGACTTCCTGCGGAGGTGCCTCATGCCAATATGATGAGTAATGACCACTACATGTGGCCCTGTATATGGATGTTGAGATATAAGATAAGTAGGGTTCTGTGACTGTCATCGTCATCCATGTGGCCACCAATCCATTGAACGCAATGATTGCTTGGTTAGTTAGACAAATATTGTTGTACTCCATCTTCTTTTGTTTTCGTTGTATGACAAATTGTGGTAGGCCTGCAAATTGCTCGCGCCCTGAACTTTGCCAGGTGGAAAATTAATCATCCCACCTAACTACAACTTACTCTCTCTGTATGTACCTTTTACAAGGGGAGGGACGAGGGAAGGGAGGCAGCTGGCCTGCATGATAGAGCCCAGGACATTAAGTGCCAAATAGAAGTGCAATCAAATAGAAAGATTTAAAACCAAATTTAAGTTTGACTTGTTTTAAAATTTTAATATTCAAAATTCGATTGAATTTCATTGAATTTGGCTTTTTAATTTCAAGCCTCACTCGTTAAAATATTTATATTGTTCGAATTCAATTTGATAAATCATTTTATCAATTTTAAACTAAATATTATTAGAATAAAATGATAATTAATACTAAAATATTAAAAATAAATATTGAAAAAATTGGATTAGTCTTGTAAATCGTTCTAATGGAATATTAAAATACTTAAATTTAATTCGCTTCGTTATTTAAATAGCTCAAATTCAAATTTAACTTATAAAAAAGAATTATATTCAAATAATTATCGAGTTGAACTTCAGTATCATCCGAATAACTTCAAATAACTCTTCTTGACTTTTCTTTTATCTTTTAAAAATACATTCGAAATTTCTGTTTCTGTTCTGTAGTTGTTCATGCTCAGTCCCTCGGTGAGATTTAAAAGAAGGGAGTAGGTGTGACATGGACTTCAGCAGCCGGTGACCGAGGTTAAGCACATTTAAGGGTGTTGTGGCAGGCCTGAAGTCAGTCACGTGGGTTGCTCGTTTGATCCAAGTTATGTGAATCAACTTTTGAGTGGGCTCTCCATGGTCGGACTGTAAGTAGACCGTTGAATTTATGAGGCTAACCCAAAGCTACTTCACTTCGCTGCTCAAATTAATGGATTGGACGTGTAGCGCCTTCTCCTACTCATCCATCACCAGCTAATCACTGATAACAGGAAGACTTTTCTTATCTTCACAACAAAACCTTGGTTTCAGCTGCATTTGGTGAAATACGAAGAGAGACACGTTTCAACTGATGTTTCTTTACTCTAAGCCTTATTACAAATTCTCGATACTTTATTATTCTAATTCTAAACAGATTTAAAGTGGTTTTTCTTAAATATGTAACTCATTTTATTATTTATGGAATTTAACGACTGATTTGACTAGAGAAAGTCGTTGGGACGTCTTCCTATTTATATGAACGATTTAATGTAGTTTAAATATTAATTCATGTAACATACCTCAATCTCTTGAAATAAAAGTTCTAATGATGACGATGGCAACGATAATCTAACTGGAGAAAAAACTAATAAGCTAGTCTTTAACAAGATGCTAGGCTGTGCTGTAAATTGCACTTGGCAATTGAGATTCTGAAACTTGTTCATGTTAAATGATAAGCAAATAATAAAAGAAGACATTGCTAATTAATTAGAGTTAAATGTTCTCAAGAGGGGAAGACACGTTTTTCATTCTTAGCGATCAAACATAATAGAGAATTGAACGAATTTGATGCTCTTTTAGCCATGTTTGCTTTCTGAAGCACCAAAAGAGAGAAAAAGAGAAATTGTTTTTATTAAACAGGGGAATTAGGCTTGAACGTGTAAACTATATCATTTTCTTTGAAAGGCGAAAGATTTTCATAGAGAGATAAAAAAAAAGAAACTCGAAAAAGTTCAACAAGCAAGAGATCCCCAAATACAACACACCAAGAACAAACTATCCCTCAACAAATTCAAGATAAAGTTACTACATCAAGTTCATCAAAGCAAACAAGAAGAACATATTGACATTAAATAGAAGCAGGGTTCAGTGCATTTGATTATTTTTTGACAGCCAATCTACATCATAGCAGAATTTGCATAGAACATAAATAAATAAAGGTCATCTTACTTAACAAGGCCTAGATTGAGGACCCTCCATGAAGTTTGTGGCCAACACTTTTCTTACTTAACAAGGCCTAGATTGAGGACCCCCCATGAAGTTTGTGGCCAACACTTCTCTTTAGCATTCATCAACAAAACTCTTGCCCAAGCAATCCATCCTTCCCACGACATCCTCTTGTTCCATGGGCTGCTCCACTCCAGCATCAAGGTCAGCCCTTTTGCAGCCTCTTTTTCTGCCTCCTCAAACCTTCCTTTTGTCAGATAAACCTGAGCCAAAACCACATGTGGCTCACCAACAAATGGGTTCTTCTCGATGCTACCTAATAACAACTCCTCAGCTCGCACTTGCACTCCCTTGGAATGATCGCAAACAGCTTCCCAATACAAGTCCCTCGCCTCTATCTGCTCCTTAGCACCCAAAACCTTAGTGCACTTCTCAAAAACTGGTGGCAATACAAGCTCAATATCCTCATCTCTCTCGATTTCAACCCCAATGCCACCTGACCTTTTCCTTAGTGCACTATCAAATTATAAATTGCTCCCATCCTCGATATCGAATTCAGCCACAGCCCTGGTTTGCCATTGCCAGGCCACAAAGCAACGCAATTGTTCCCGGTGAACTCAAGCCGACCATCAAAGTTTTCAAATAAAACATCCTGGAATTCAAAAAGCTGGTCACTGAAATCTGCCATAGTCATCAGAAGGAAAATTGCCGCTATCCTTCTAGACACCAACACATCTTCTCCGGTCTTTATGTGCTTCACTACAACCCCATTTTCAGGCAAAAGTCCACGTAGTTTCTTCCTCCAAACCTCGTCTTCATTGAACAAACCCTTTTCTTTCGTGTTCTTCAACTAAACCTCGGAAAGCTTAAGATGTTCAACTGTAAGGTTTCGTTGTCTCGGTTTATCATGTCATACACGAAAATAAGCAGCGAATTAAAATCAACAAAACCAAAATCACCAAGATCATGCAACAAGATTAATTTCGGGATAAAATCTAACCTTTTGATGTATTTGTGTAGGAGTGTTCGACTTCTGAATGTGGGAGCCCACGAATAGGCCTTGATTTATCGTTAACTCAAGACTTCTAGCTGAGAGTAGCCCTCTAACGGTATCCACACGAGTATGACGTAAAACAAGACCTTTGCCTGAGACAAAATGTGATCAGAAGCAAAGGGAGGACGAAGGGAATAGTTTTCTGAGAGTGCTAGCTCCAAGAGGCAGAACGGCTATAAAAAATATTATGTTCTTCTATCTAATTTTTAGACTTAATGTTGTTTTTATAGTGCCTCTTAACAAAACCCTAAAAAGGCCTTAGCCTTAGTCCAACTAAATTAGGTCTTTTGGGCCCTTTAAAATTACTTAATCCAAATCTAATTGATTGTAGGGCATACTCTAACAATCTCCCACTTGCACTACAACCAATTGGTTATGCATTTAGATTAATAATTTGGTCTGCCCATGAATTATTAAATTAATAATTCATAATTATAATCTCATTATAATTGAAAAGATCAAAATACCCTTTGGTAATCTCGGGCTAAAATTACTATTAATTAAATCCCGAATTATAGTTGGAACAGGATTCTAGTCTCACTAGGAATCCTTCTTGTACTAGGATTCATCACATGGATCCAACTCCAATTACCTTGTCTTGGTCATACCCTTATTGTGTGTGACCCTTTAGGTTTCCATTACGTTGGCAGTGATTCAGAATCTTATTCATAAATCACAAGCCAAGATTGGCATCTAGCAATGCATCATGGCTACCCAAGTAATGAAAATGTCGGTGAGTTGACGACAACCTTTCAATGAGCAATTACCGTATAATTCGATCCTTTTGTCACCTAATATCTCAGTTGAACATAGAGTATGGAACGTGTCATCTCTATTAAAGTTCAACTCCATTGTTTCTCAATCTTAAGATAAATGATTTAATCAAATGAATTCAAGATCTCATCTTAAATCTCATTTGTACTGTGGCCACAGATTTTCAATCATTAATCTCTATTGAGAGTCCTTGAGATATAGACTTTTATTACCAAGAGGGACAAATCCTATCTTGATCACTCACAACCCTCATATGATTCATGATATACGCAATTACTGTCTTACTTGCAACCCTTATTGAGCTACGTTTACCAGCATCAAAGTACACCAATCTACACATAGGATACCATGGTGATCTTAAGTTTAAGGATCACATATACCATTGCCATTTGAGAACATCTAATGACACTCAATGTAACGATCCACATAAAGTTCTCAAGATGGGTCAATCCAGTGTATTCATTCACAATGATCACCCATGTGTTGATCTGGATATCACCATATCCATGACTTATGAGATCAGTCACCCAAAGGAATCTAACACATGTTAGTCTTACCGTATCACTGATGTCCCTTCTCAGTGATGCTACGACTAAGGATATTTAAGAATAGTATTCTTTGTATCATAAGGATCTCATTGTCAAAGTCATTACTTTGATTCCTTTGATACGAATTCACTATTCTAGGGACTTTTATCATTTGATTATGACTTGATCAAATTAAATATAGTCAATAATGATAAATACCTGCCATGTATTATTAAATAACATAAATAATCACAATGTCTTAAGTGTACTATAAGTCCAAATCAAATTAGCTCATAGCACCTACACTAACATTCTCTCACTTGCACTACAACCAATTGATCATGGAAGGGCTTGAGTATCTGTTTAGACCATTGGTGAGACCAAGATTTCTTAGCTTGTTCAATAGCTCCATTGTTGTCACAATAGAGTACTAATGGATTAGTAATGAACTTCTTAATCCAAACAATTTCCTTATTTGCATCTAATGCAGCTATACTCAATCGTAGAATTGGCCACTGTCTCTTGTTTAGAACTTTTCCAACTTAACAGTGCCATCATTTAGGCAAAACACATAGCCAGATTGTGACTTAAAGTCATCTTTATCTGACTAGAAACTAGCATCAGTGTAACCATTTATAATGAGCTCATTCTATCCTCCATAGACTAAGAAAGCATCCTTAATCATTCTTAAGTACTTAAGGGTGTTCTTAACTGTTATCTAGTGACGCTCACCTGGGTCAGCTTGATACCTACTCGCCATGCTTAAAGCATGGGAAACATCAAGCCTCGTACATAACATGGCGTACATGATAGATCCAATAGCCGAAGCATATGGAATCTTAGCTATTTTATCTCTTTCATCTTATGTTTTAGGACACATGTCCTTTGGGAGATAAATGCCATGAGACATAGATAAGAATCCTTTCTTAGATTCTTCCACGTTGAACCTTTTCAACACTTTGTCAATACATGTACTTTGACTTAGACCTAGTAGCCTACTCGATCTATCTCTATAGATCTTTATTTCAAGGATATAGCCTGCTTCTCCTAAGTCTTTCATGGAGAAGAAATTCCCTAGCCAAGGTTTGATAGATTGTGGGGCAAGAATGTCATTTCCTATGAGTAGTATGTCATCCACATATAACACTAGGAATATGACAGCACTCCCACTAACCTTTTTGTAAACACAAGGTTTATCTTCGTTCTTGATGAAGCCAAACTCTTTGATTATCTCATCAAAACGAATGTTTCAGCTCCGAGAAGCTTGCTTCTCAAGCTCTCGACGTATCCTATTAGACCTACGCAGGCCTTGTGTTTCTGGAGCTATTTCCTGTTCCACAACATCTTGTGGGACTTGCTTCTATTCCACTAAAGGTTCAGTGATATTTTGTGGTTCTTGAACCTCTTCAAGCTCTATTTTCTTCCCACTAGTTCTTCTAAAAGGAAGTCCTTTTTCTAGAAAGACACCGTACTGAGCCACAAACACTTTGTGCTCTATGGGATTATAGAAATAGTATCCTTTTGTCTCTTTAGGATACCCCACAAATATGCATTTATCAGATTTGGGTCCTAATTTGTCTGAGACTTGTCTTTAGACATAAGCCTCACAACCCCAAATCTTTAGAAAAGACAGATTAGGCTTTTTTCCAGTCCACATCTCATGTGGTGTCTTTTCAACAGCTTTAGTAGGAACACGATTTAGTGTAAATGCTGCCATCTCTAAAGCATAACCCCAAAAGAAGACAGGGAGGTCAGATAGACTCATCATGGATCGAACCATGTCTAACAAGGTCCGATTCCTCCTCTCAGATACACCGTTCCATTTAGGTGTACCAGGTGGAGTGAGTTGTGGAACTATTCCACACTCCTTTAGATGATTTATAAATTCTAAGCTCAAATACTCTCCACTACGATCTAATCAAAGTGTTTTGATATTCTCGCCTAGCTGGTTTTGTACTTCATTCTTGAATTCTTTGAACTTTTCAAAGGATTCTGACTTATGTCTCATTAAATAAACATAGCCATATCTATTGCAGTCATCAGTAAATGTGATGAAGTATTGGAACCCTCCTCTAGCCTGTGTGCTTAATGGACCACATACATCTGTATGTATGAGCTCTAATAAACCACTAGCCCTTTCACTTGTTCCTGTAAAAGGGGCCTTGGTCATTTTACCAAGTAAACAAGATTCGCATACATCATATGATTCAAAATCAAATGAATCTAAGTGTCCCTCTTTGTGGAGCCTAGATATGCGTTTCTCGTTTATGTGACCAAGTCTACAATGCCAAAGGAATGTAGGGTTAATCTCATTACTCTTTGACCTCTTGGATTCCACACTGTATATGTGATTATCTAAATCTAGAACATACAATCCATTCATAATGGAAGCACTGCCATAGAAAATATCATTAAAGTAAATTGAATAACTATTGTTCATTATTTTAAAAGAAAAACCTTTCTTGTCCAAACAAGAAACAGGAATAATGTTCTTGGCAATTGCTGGAACATAATAACAATTATCAAGTTCTAGAATTAGGCCCGAAGGCAACGATAAATTAAATGTTCCTACAGCTAACGCAGCAACCGTTGCTCCATTTCCAACTCGTAGGACCACCTCGCCCTTAGGAAGTTTTCTACTGCTTGTTAGTCCCTGCACATTCATGCAAATGTGAGAACCGCATCCAGTATCTAATACCCAAGATGAAAAAGTAGACAAATTTATCTCAATCACATATATACCTGAGATGGAAGTCTCACTTCCTTTCTTTTTCTTCAGCTCCTCAAGGTACACAGTGCAATTTCGCTTCCAATGACCAGTCTTACTGCAATGGAAGCATTTTCCTGTCTTAGCAACTCCACCAGATGGCTTGAGTTTCTTGGCCTTTTCCTTCTTGTTACCCTTGGGCTTGGGCTTACCCTTAGGCTTGCCTTTGCCTTTGGATTTGGTCTTGTCAATCACCATAACAGAAGTAGGCCTTGACTTCTTCAAGTCCTGCTTAGCAGTTCTCAACATATTGAGCAATTCTGCCAGTGTCTTATCCATACTGTTCATGTTGTAGTGCAACACAAACGAACTAAGCTATCCGGTAAGGATTGGAGGATGAGATCAACTGACAACTCTTTATACATGATGAAGCCCAGTGCTTCCAGCCTCTCAATGTACCTAATCATATTAAGTACATGAGTGTGTACCGGAGCTCCCTCAGCCATCCTGCTCTGGAAGAGCGCCTTAGATATCTCATAACATTCGTGTCGTGCTTGCTCTTGGAACATTTCCTTGAGATGTTCGATCATATCAAACGGTTTCATATTCTCATGTTGCTTCTGGAGTTCAAAACTAATGGAAGCTAACATTAGGCACTGTACGTCAATGGCATTATCCAAATGCTTTTGATAAGCTTGCTTATCAGTAGTGGAAGATTCTATCGGGGTTCAGCAGGGATCACATGCTCTAGAACATATAACTTCTTTTCTTGAGTGAGGACTATCCTCAAATTTCTGTACCAATCTAAGAAGTTTGCCCCAACCAACTTGTTATCCTTCTCAAGGATAGAACGAAGGGATAAATTGTTGTTTGCCATGATAATTCTACAATTATAAAATATGCAAGTAAATAACATTGTGATTAAAATCATTAATTATGGTCTTTTAATTAAATGAATTACTCCCACTATATACCTCAAGCTAATAGCCCTCACTATCAACTCGGGAAGCCTTTTCACCTAGACTTTCTAGTGGGCTAGGATCCATGTTTGGTCCCATTATGACTTTAACTGAGCTAATGCGTCCAATGAGATTATTTAGGTAGACAACTCTTGTCAATTGCATCTCATGCAACTCCTGGATAGTTGGGTGAACAACTCTTATTCTAACTCATCATATGGTTAAAGCCCAACCTATGCCTCTAAATCTTATTAGGTTTGACTGAACCAATGCTCTAATTTGATTTAGTTAAGTCTGACCCAATACACTTGGAGACAATTATTATCTCATGCAATGTGAATTCCTAAGGTAGGTATGGCCTTGACTGAGCCAAAGTAGCACAATACCGAACAAAGTCTCTTTCACATGCATCGTATTGGAAGGCATCTTTATTTGTTATCTTTGACTTAATATTTATTTTGAGGGATTTTTAATTTTACCATCTCACCTAGCATGCTTTTCTAACATATATATCAACATATATAAGTAAAAGCATAAAATTAAACGTGACATGGTTATGACCTTTCTATTACAAAAGAACCTAGGGATACATTATTTTTCTAAATGTCTTCTCCTCGATTTCCCTTCAAGCGTCACCTCTGTTCGCCTTAGCTTTAAATCATCTTGGCTCCAAATGTTGTACATTTTACAAGATAATCCTAATTTATCTATATAACTATTACGTAAATAAATTACAAATAAATCAAGGTTCACAGCCCCAATTTAAATTTATTTAAATAAATTACAACTCATGTAAACCTAGGCCCATAACCATGCACCATGCAATCATCCATATCACATAAGAATCAAGCATCAAGCATACACAGTAATATCACATATTAATTTGCATGCTTCCTAATTAAAATCTAATTTTAATTAATTATGGGTATCAAGAGCTGTTTTAATTTAATTTTAATTCTTAAAATTCAATTTGGGCTTAATTGAAATTTTAATCTTATTAAAATCTCAAAACCATTGGATAACTCTTCTCCATTTTAAAATATTTTATTTTAAAACAAAATTTATAAAGATAACTCCTTTTGAAATTTTAATCTCATTAAAATATCAAAAGTGTTGATAACTCTTATCCAATTTAAGATAGAAAATAATTTATTTTAAAACAAAATTTTATTAAGATAATTTCTTTTGAAATTTTAATCTCATTAAAATCTCAAAACTATTGGATAACTCTTATCCAATTTAATACAGGATATATATATATATTTTTTAAAACAATTTTATCAAGATAATGTTTTTGAAATTTTAATCTTATTAAAATCTCAAAACAATTGGATAACTCTTATCCAATTTAATTTTTTAAATATCTTTCTTTAAAATATATTTAATTTAAAACTCTTATCAGGATAACTTTTATCCTAATTTATTTTATATATTTTAAATAAAATAATAACAAGTAAATTTTTTTTTAAAATCTATAATTGTCTTAGAATTATTTTAGGGTTAATTAAAATAACAACAAGTAATTTTTTTAAATCGATAATTGTCTTACAATTATTTTAGGTTGCCCAAACGAATTTTAAAAATTAAAATCAAATCTGTAACAACTTACAATAAAACAGCATCACCACGAATCGAATTCGCTATCCCAAAAGCCTTGCACACTGGCTCGAATACCACTGTAAGGTTTCGTTGTCTTGGTTTATCAGGTCATACACGAAAATAAGCAGCAGATTAAAATCAACAAAACCAAAATCACCAGGATCATGCAACAAGATTAATTTCGGGATAAAATCTAACCTTTTGATGTATTCGTGTAGGAGTGTTCGACTTCTGAATATGGGAGCCCACGAACAGCCCTTGATTTATCGTTAACTCAAGACTTCTAGCTGAGAGAAGCCCTCTAACGGTATCCACACGAGTAGGACGTAAAACAAGACCTTTGCCCGAGACAAGATGTGATCAGAAGCAAAGGGAGGACGAAGAGAATAGTTTTCTGAGAGTGCTAGCTCCAAGAGGCAGAACGGCTATAAAAAATATTCTGTTCTTCTATCTAACTTTTAGACTTAATGTTGTTTTTATAGTGCCTCTTAACAAAACCCTAAAAAGGTCTTAGCCTTAGTCCAACTAAATTAGGTCTTTTGGGCCCTTTAAAATTACTTAATCCAAATCCAATTGATTGTAGGGCATACTCTAACATCAACAAGTTCAGAATCAAAATACTTGAACAAAAGATCATCGTGTATTAAAGGTTGCCTAGGAACGATGCAGAACAAATGAATCAAACGCTCTGCTGCCTCACCAACATGGCCTCGGACTACTTCACAATCAGTCGAAGGATCGAATATGGCAAGGTTGACATAAGAGTTGGAGTAAGCAGAGTGAAAAAGATCGCATAGGCAGATAGGGTCTTGTGCTTTCCATATCTTCAGAATGCGGTAAATATCTACCAAATGTTCTAAATGTTAGTATATCTCCACAATTATCGAAATAAATATTTGGTTGATCAATTCCGGATATGGTCCATAATTTCACGCTGAATCTCAACTCGATATTTGGCTATTAAAAGCACGATTTTATGATGGTTAAAACATGATTTTATTGCCATAATTAGCATGCTTTCGTTAGTAATTAAAGAGGGCTCCTTCTGGTCCCCAAGTACGTTAATCTCAAACACACAAACACCATCTAGTGAGGTTTTGAGTACTTGGAAGGCTTGGAAGTAATTCAAGCAAGCTCATCGATTTTCTGAGACTGAATCAAAATCAGATAGATAGCAAAGCAATGGCTGGAGGTTAGTTCGATCCTTACAGTATTTTATTTCGCATACAGATTAAAGCATGTTTCATGTATGTTTAGAAGCATGTTTAGGCTTAATTTAATCTTACATTTGGCATCAGAGCGAGGTTGTAACCTTTGTCTTGCTAGATATCTGTAGAGAGAAGTCATAAAAACCCATATTTTGAAGCTTTAACTCTCGGGTTCCTTGAAACCCATTTGGTTTTAATGCGATTTTGGCACAAAAAAAATTTTGATGCGTTGTTGTAAAGCTTTAGGGATGAAAAACACAAAAAAAAAGGATAAAAAGGGGACAAAAACATGGTTTTTGAAATGGGTTGGGTCAAATGATTCGTTCTGCTGTAAAACATCCATTCTGATAAAGGAGACAATGGGGTGCGTGCACTGCATGCGCCCAACAATGTGTTTGAGGCGCACAAGCAACCTGTGCCGCATGAAGTTCACATTAATAATAATAATAATTTTAGCCCTTTTCTTTGGTCTTTTTGGCCATTCCCGGGTGAGCATTTTGGCTGCCTATTTGTTTGGACTTTTAATGATATTTGGGTTCTTCACATGATTGAGGATTTTAATATTGCTTGGGTCGTACAGTTAGGCCCTCTTTCTTTAGTTTGAGCTATTTGTTTATATTTAATTTTGGGCCATTATTTTGAATTTATATTTTGGGGCCAACTTGGATTAAATAAACATGGGCCAATGTTTGGTTTTATGGGTCTTGTATTCTTAATTTATTTGGGACATTTTATTTGAGGCCTTAAGGATTTATTTAATTTAGATAATTAAAATTATTTAATTTAGGCCAAATAATTGTATTTTTGGGATTTTTGCATCAAATTTTCAATTCTGTAATTTTTCATAATTTTATGAATAATTAGATTATTTTCACAAAATTAACATAATTATGAAAACTTCTCGTTATTTGGATTTCATGAGGATTTTTCATAAATTTGAAATTTTTTATAAATGCTGTAATTTTAAATTGAATAATTTTGTGAAAAATTATCATAAAATTATGATTAAATTATAAAAATTTAATTGAATGTGTATATGCGCTCATTTTGAATATGTATAAATTTTGTTATTTTTATACTAAAAGCACATATAACTAAGTTATTCATATTATTTGGAATTAAAGTTGCCTTGTGTTAATTGCAATTTTTAAAATATGAATAAACTTAGAATTTTTCCAATATGTCTAAGTGATTTATAATTTATTTAATTAGGGCTTAGCCACAGCAACCTTAATTAAGTAACATTATATTTGTAAAGAATCACATAATGGTATTAGACATAAATTGTAATTAGTTATAAAGGTTATAATAACTTTTATCCCACAGGAATTTTTATTATAATTTCATAACTAATTAGGATAAAATATCAAATTAGTTTCTTAATTTACCCACAGGGATTAGGAAATGATATAATTTGATAGTTTTATCATTATAATATGAATCTATTAGAATTAGAACTTTAGCCCACATATAAGTTTTATGTTTGAGATTCATTAATAAAATATGTTTACATTGGTAGACATAATTAAGTTTGCTTAAAAAATTCTAGATAATAAGCATGTGTTTTTCTTTATGTAGTGTTTCCTCGGACTAGTATTTACCTAGAAGTTCTCAAACTAGATGGAGAGAACTACAAGGTTTAGAAGGAGAGAGTTCTCCTCCAATTAGGGTGCATGGGTATAGACTATGCTACAAGGAAAGACGAGCTCGTATTGACTGAGACCAGCACTCCTGCTCGAGTAGCTTTATGTGAATGCTGGGAGCGATCCAATCGCCTTAGTGTCATGTATATTAAGACAAAGATATCTGTTGGGATACGTGGTTCTGTCGAACAGCATACCAACGTTAGGACCTTATTTAAGGCCATATATGATCAGTTTGTTACTTCAGACAAAGTGTTGGCCAGCACCCTGATAATGAAGTTCTCATCAATAAGGCTCACCAGTGTCAAAGGAGTGTGCGAGCACATAATGGTCATGAGAGATATAGTGGCCCAACTCAAGAAGCTAGAGGTGGAGATGTCTGAATATTTCCTTGTGCACTATATACTGAACACTCTACCAAAGCAGTACGGACCATTCAAGATATCTTATAACACACATAAGGATAAGTGGACCATCAATGAATTGATGATCATGTGTGTTCAAGAGGAGGGAAGACTGCTTATGGAATTGGGTGAAAGTGCATTTTTTGCAAGCCAAGGAAAGAGCAAGGATCGAGCCAAGAACAAGGGAAAAGGAAAAATTCCTACCCAAGCTGACATTAAGAAAGAGTCCAAGTGTTTCTTCAATAAGCCCTTTTATTTCCTGTGAGATATGTGAAGGGAGTTATGCCACTTAGAATTGTCCTATCAATCTGAGTTGGGTGAGTCATCCGAGCTATTCCTCGAGCAACTATGAGAAGCTTTCATCACCTTCTTCTGAACGTATGGAGACATGTATTTTTCCTCAAGCTCCTCCGCAAGTACTGTAGCAAGAGGTGTTGACTGAAGATGTTGAAAAGCCTACGCCACCTGATCGTATTGAAATTGAAAGTGTGGTTGATGAAAAAGAAATGGAGAATAAGGGTGAAGAAGAAGTCCAAGAGGAAGGGTTTAAGACTGAAGTCCAAGTTCCAGAGGTTGACAAGAAAAACCAAGAGGCATCCTTCATTGCTTCTTCACGGAACCTTCCACTTGAGGATGAACAATGTTATATCTTAGAGAATTATGGAGTTAAGTTCTGTGAAGCCAAGTATCTGATGGAGTCACCTTCGATGGTGGTGCAATACATGCATCCATCCATTTTTAGACCATTCAAACCACCTTGAAGGATGACAGAGATAGTTAAGCTGATGATTATAAATCAAGCGCTTCTGGGGAGGCAACCCCAGCTTTTTAGTAGTTTATTAGTTGTTTCTTTCTTTGATTAGCTTAATGTTAGTATTTCATAGATTTAATTTCTTTTTATTTCTATTTTGTAGGTTTGAGTATAAGTTTGGGGAAGTAGTGAAGAGACCTTGTGGGCATGTAATTGAGCTTCAACAAAAAATTCAGGGGAGTTTCCTTCTATTTTTACTGAATTCTTGAATCACTTACACATTGAGGACAATGTGCACTTCAAGTTTGGGGGGAAGGAAAATTGAGCTAAATTTTTTCAAAAATTCCAAAATTTTCAAACTTTTTTTGACTTTAATGTTTTGCCTTGAGATATATTGTGCTTGATTTGGTTATTTCCCATGTCCCCATGATTGAGATTTTGATTGAGTTTGATTCTGGTTTTTGGAAAAGCATGATTATTGAGAAGCATGAGTTGAATTCTTGAATTTTCCTTGTTCTAATTATGATTTTTCCATCTTTATGCACTATGTCTTGATCATGGATTTGTCTGCATGTTTAGAGAAGGATTATGTGAATATAGGATTGCATTTGTCTTTGAAGTTGTGAGCATATCCTAGAATTTGTTTGATCTCCTCTCGAGGCCAAATTTATAGCCCTTGCTTAGTTAGGAAAATGATTTAGGCCATCCTTGGATCGTTTGAGCTTTTCAAGCTAACCTTGTACATATTTGTCCTTAGTCCCCCCTTTGTGCCAAACTAGTTTATTTTTGTTTATACACCTACAAGTTAATTTCCTTTAGCCAAATAAATACACTTTCCTATCCCTTACCTCGAAAGCATGTGTTTTACTAGGATATATCATGAGCTATGTGCATATTTGGATATATAGATAGGATATAAAAAAAAAAGAAAGAAAAAAAATTCAAAAGTAGAAAATTCAAAAAAAAAAGAAAAAATGAATGAAAATGAGAAAAATACAAAAATAGAATAAAGTGTATAACAAAGTAAGAAGAAAACAATTTGGGGGAGTTAATTGAAGCTCGAAACATAAAGATCCTAGAGTGTAATGCATGATTTGGGGTTATTGAGCCTAAATTGTCTCTTACATACCCTTACCCTAACTTTACATTACAAGCTTATTAAAGTCCTATTGATTCTTGATTTAGTATGGCTACATTAATGGAGAGAGAAGTGAAAAGCAAACCTATGGGATTGTTCATGCTTTTGAGACTTTGCTTTTCTTATATACATAATCTTATCTAGATATGTATGCTTTGATCTGTGATTGACATTCACACACACATGGAGAATCTAATTAGGACTTAGGCATGTGATTGGTGGAAACTCCATGTTGATTAATAATTGTGATTTTTCCTTAGATTAGATCAGTACTCTGTCTATGAGGTGTTTGTGGGGAATAAATATTTCAAGTATATGTTGTCTTTTGGCATATTTTGAGATTGTTTTGCTTGAGGACAAGCAAAATATTAAGTTTGGGGGTGTGATAAGTCTCTAAAATATATATTTTTAGAGCATTTTATCGCATCAATTTTGCTTAAATATTGGAATTTTAATATAATTTCCTCCCATTTTAATTAAATTGTTTTCATGGGTAGGAATTTCGAGAATAATGAGAAAATCAAGAAAATGGCAAGAAAATCAAGGAAAACTGGTTAGATTTGGTGTTTAACATCTTAAAATCATACACTTAGCCTTCTCTAAACTCTAAACCTTATTTCTATTACCTAAAAAAAATTTATTTAAACCTTTAACCCATACTCTACCCTATCCCACTTAAATCCTATCCCATTGTCACAACAAACCTAAATACACTTAGCCCACCTAAAACCCTAAAAAAATCTAACAACCCAAAACTAACCATTTTACTTGAGTTTTGGCCAAATGGAAAAATTCGACCCAAGTGCTAATTTGCAAGGAAGGAAGCCCTAACCTAAATAAAAGAAAGGTGAAGCTGCTGCAAGAGAAGAGGATGGTGGAGGAGGTGGCGTGACACAAGCTTCTTCACCGATCTTCTACAGCATTTATTTACGGCCATTAAGTTGCTCAAAGACTTTTTTTTTAGTGTTAAATTAGTTTTAAGAGTACGCAGAGAGGGACTGGGCTAGTGACAGTAGCCTTGTCGTTCTTGCGTCCTCGATTTTCTTCTATGTTGCTGCATTTTTCTATCTTTTAGTTCTTGGTTTACTTGTAATCGTTTAGGATATTAGTTTGGTTTAAAAGCAATTTAGTCAAGTTAAGTTACAATTCAAGCTTTCTTTATGGATTTGGATTCTATAAAATTCTAGTCTCACTTGATTGTTTTTCATGCTCTGTTTTATTAATTAATTTACTATTTCAATATTTCTTGCGTAGTTTCTTTAAATCATGGTTTAACCTATTTTTTTGATTTTAAAATTCTGCATTACTTTGTTCTAATTTCTTCTACACTCACATTTTTCTTTAATTGATTGCCTTAAAAATTCTGCATAGTCTTCTTCATTGTATTTCCTCTGTCCTGTGTTTTTGCACTTACTCTTTTCTTTTTCTATCTTGGTGCTATTGTACAGTAAACAAAGTGGATGAGTTAAAAGTTGCTGCAACTCGGTGGCGTCAGGATGATGCGAGAACAGCTAAGCCGTTGGATGTGTGGAGCTGGGCGTGGCTGTTTGAGGAGCATTGAAGGCAGCTACAAGGTGGCGATGCTTGGGCTGATGTGCGTGACATGGGACAGAATTGAAACGCATGGTGGTTTCATAGTTTTTTATAGCAAACAGTAGACACTTAAAGGTGGTTCATAGTTTAATAGGTTTAGTTTAATAGTTTATATTATAGTTGATTATTTTACTAGTTTAAGCTTTTTTTTTTTAAAGTCAGCTGAAATTTTATTTTACTATTTTACGTTTTAGTTAAAAAATTACTTTAATTTAAATATTATTAGTATTAGCAAATTACTAAACTATTTTTAATTTAAGGTTTTTTTTAAGTTTAACAACTTAGTTTTTCTCTACATTTTTATTTTTATTCATTTTTATTTTTTATTTTATTATTATTTTTGCTTTTTTTCTTGCGTTTTATTTTTCATACTCTTTAAGTTAATTTCTAATGCTAGTTTAAGTTTTATTTTAGTGATTTTAGTAGTTAATTGACTTCCCCAAAAAAATGCTCATTTGCTTGAATAAACCTAGGATGACCAATTTCAGTACTTAGCTATAGCAATTCTAACTAATCCTTGTGGGAACGATACTCTACTCACTTTTTATTACTTGTTGCGACCCGTGCACTTGTGGTATAGGCCTTAGAGCGCAACAAGCATTGGCCTGCCTTCTGCTCATAGCATTATGAAAGTTCATATTTGCATAATACAAGGAGAAGTAATCAACAAATCTAAATCCAAAAAATGCCATGCATACAGATATATAAAGTAAAGAAAATAAGAAACTTATAATATCAGTAAAATCCTCTGAGTTATCCAAATTCGGATCAGCCGAAAAGTCGACAAAAGGGCTCCCAAAGGCATTGCCCTGAGCCCATTCAAGATCCTCCTCGAATGGACCACTGGCACCCGCAACCTCAGGTGTCTCGTCTCTCAAATCTGGAGAAGGTTCGTCTACAATGTGACCTAAAGGGTTAGGGGTCTCGGCTATAGGAACCCTAGGCAGTTGGCTCGGGCCAGCGTCAAACACACGCAAGCTAGTAGGGCGGATAGATGGGGTAGTAGAAGTCCCGAGAACAGCTCGGCTTACCCCCCAACCGGCTGCTGTAATATTCTCTGGAGTTAGAAGGAAAAATAAATTACGTTCCCCAGTAGAACAAATTCGCTGTATAGGCTCACTAAAGTGGTCTCTCAAGGATTCTACTCTAAATCTTTCCGAGCGCTTCGAGTGGTCACCTGTATCATGATTCCAGCTAGTGCGAATTTGCAAATCACTTGGAATCTCGACAACGACCCACTCGCTCTCAAAACCACGCAGTTTGTTAGGAAGGTCCAAAAAAATTTTGTTATTGGGAAAATCGTCGACTTTTAACCTCTGAAGAGAAAACGTTATCAGTCCTTTCAAACCAAGGACTCTAAAAAAGGCACTCAAGATGGGGACAGTAGGAACCATACCTAAACTATGACATACCACCGAAAATCCTACTATTTGAGCCCAAGCGTGAGGATGAAGTTGACAAGGAACTATATCTTTGTACCTAAGAAACGCTAGACCAAACTCTGGCAACGGAAAACGAAAACCGAAGAGTAAGGACGCTTTCTACACTGTTACACTGCTTCTAACTAGGTCAGGCGTAACTTCCCCACTGACTGGAAGTCTATAACTGCAACCGGAAGGAAGGGGAAAATGAGTGTTGAAATCCTCTAAGTCTGCATTCGTCAGTGCGCATTCAACACCGCCCCTTCTAAATGATTTACCCGGATGTTGCGAAGACATGGTAAAAGAAGCAATGAAAAACCAAAAATGGGCGACAGACCTAATGGGCGACAGACCTGTTGGGCAACAGACCTAATAGACGAGAGACATGTTGGGCGACAAACCTATTTGACGAGGAACCTACAAGTGTGAAGCAAGAGACTCAAGTTTGCGGGAGACCTAAACTCTACGCGGGAGACTAAGACACCTGCGGGAGACCTAAAACTAGTTGCGAGAGGTGATAAGTAAGGCGACAGGTATATACTTACTGTCACTGCGATGAGCGAGAGACTCCGGGTGTGAAAACGAAAGACTCTTTGGGCGAGAGAGCTAAAAACATGGGCGACAGACTGCTGCCCAGAGGTTTTCGTACGATCTTTCGTCGAACCCCAGCTGTTTATATAGCCGCGACAGGGAATGTCAAACGTCGCGCCTAATCAAGTCCCCCGCAGAGTAGAGCTCTTTCACCTACAAAAAAATCAGAGAGAATCACAAAAATCAGAAAACTATTCACATTGGGCTAGGGCCCAAAAACACATATTTATACTCTCTTGGTTGGAGAAATCCAACAAGAGAGTGAGGAGCAATTGATATGACAAAGTCTATTTACATTGGGCTAGACCTAAAATTGTCAGGATTCAACACGTGGCAAGGGACCATTGGGCCACGTGGCCTTTAGCGACAGAGGTCACAGCTTGTGACAGGACATCTGTCGCAGGCGATAGACTCCCGTGCCAATCGCCTGTCGCCCCTCGAACAAACACGTGGCGTTTCCCTCTGCTTCCGCTAGCGACAGACTCCTACCACCAACACATGCCACGCTTCTGAGTCTCTCGTCGGCGACAGGCTGCTTCTACTTTCGGGATTTACAAAATCTGTGTTCTACTTGGAAACAAACTCCTAGTAAAAAGACATAATCACCCTCAGGTAATTAACCTAGAATATTCACCTGTAAATAAGCCCCAGGTATAATTCTATTCCCTAATTTTTGACTACTGGCTTTTACGCTTCCCAATACTGAAGAACTTTGGCTGACTTAAGCATCGGAGTGCCTACGCAAGGAACCACCCTTGCGTCTCTCTGACTTTTCTTATTTTATAGAAGCTTTTTGGAGACACGTGGAGACATAGTACAAACAACACGTCAACATATCTTTATTGTTGTTTTATGCAACAATAAGCATATTGAATAATAATTCATAATTAAATTCAAATAGTAGTATGTTTTATTTATCTAATTTTAGAGCATGAAGGATTACTACAAGTACAAACTAAACCAAGAATTATAAAGGAGTTATTTATGGTCGGTTAGTTACATCACCACCAGCTTATAAATAATCCATATCCGTTTTTTAGTACTGCCTCCAAAATGTTTCTTAATCATATATAAATAATAAATATATCAAGCATGTATTAATACATATTAGAAATAATAAAATACGCCATGCATGTAGATTCTGGATGACTACCTTTCTTATTACATCTCACATTTCCTCATCAAACTCAAAATCCCCATTTTAAGTAAAATAGAAAAAAAACATTAAAAATAATCTTTAATTAATTAGTCAAAGATAAAGCCGGCTGCTTAAACAAATTTACTTTGCTGTTATGAAAGAAGCAGCTTAAGGAAAAAATGGATTGAAGAATATAAAATCAAATTTATTTAATGTTTATTGTAGGCATATTTTGTTTAGATTTTGAGTTTAAATTATCATAATATATATACACACATACACGTACGTATAAAATAATTGAGGTACAATGTGATACGGCCACTTGGTATTAATTTGGCCACAATTTTTTGTTTTGTTCATAAGGATTTGTTTTTGCATTAATTAATTAAGCTTAAAAAAATGACATCCTGATCCCCAGCCTACCCAACCTTACTTTTGTTTATGATATCACCCCATATTCCATTTAATATTGCATTTGCATTGCAAAGGTGATGCTTGCTTTTTCTTAAAGAATGACAAATAACATCAACAACAGTTCCAGATTTTCTTCGATTTTGAGATTTTAAGTTTAAGATTATGAAAAAAAAAATTTCATCAACTTAGTTTTTTTTAAAAATCATTGAATACCAATTAAGACAATATTTAAATAAACATAAGTAATACATTAATTTTTAAAATATATTTTTACTATTAGTATTTCTTCTAATAAGATTAGACTTGTTTCATTTTTTTATGTGAATCACGAGATGTTTTCATATCACATTAAAAATGAAACTAATCTTTCACTTGCACTTTATGACTGGTGTTGTTCAAGATAATTTGATCTTTTGACAAAACTAGACTTGTTCAATATTTGATAAGACTGTATCATCCAAACAATACAAACTTTCAAACTACAAATGGAAAGCATGTTAATTGGTAGAAGAGTTTGCTTTGTAGATTAAGTAGTTTGATTTAAAGAGGAACTTGCATTGTATTGCATATTTGTATTCTATTGTTATACTATTTTTGCTCTTTTCGCATAGATTAAGTCATACAAATAAAATATTGGTCGAAAAGATGTGATTCGTAAGGGAATGACGTTGATACATTGGTTTGTTGTTTTGTTAGGTAGGCTTTTCGATTTCGCTAATTGGCTGTTTTGGAAATTTTGGGCGGTGGCCTCTTTTCTAAATTACTATCATATCTCACTTTCAGCCTTCTCTCTATGCTCCATGTGGAACTTGTGAAGTCCTCCTTATTCATGCATTTCATTTCCTAATCATATTTAGCTTGCTCCAATACAAATATCTTTCAAACATGTGTAATATTTTAAGAATTTTGTTAATTTTTATTGTAAATATATATTGTAGGGCAGAACTGACAAATTCATCACAACTTAGAAAATTGTCTATTTCGAATTTAATTTGATTTGATTTGATTTGATTAATAAAAATTAATAATTCGTTTCCTTAATTTAAATTTGAAAACGATCCCCGAAATAATTTAAAATGAAAATAATTTAAATTTAAAAGGACACAAAAGGTTAATTCAAAATTAAATTAATTTTATTTTAAATTTTAATAATTTAAATTCAAAATAACTTCATATAATTTGAATATCAAATCTCAACAAAATTGAATTTAAAATTATTCAAATATAAATTTTTGTTGGATAATTATTTCATATACTAGTAGTAAAATTTTTTTATTTCACAAGCAAAATTAAGATTATGACACATGTTTTATTTTATTTATTTTTTATTTTTTAATATTTTTATAGGACATATGTTACGATCCTCATCAACAGTATATATAATAATCATCCAATTTTTTTTTTGAATTTGAAATGACTTGGATATAAAATAAGTTGAATTTATTTTGATCTGAAATGATTCAATCCAAATATGACTCTTTCAATTACTACTATTTTTTTTTAGAATTTCTTCCATTTTAATATCTTTATTTTTCTCCTTTCAGAATTAAGTTAAACCAATCTTGTTCATTAATAATTGTTCAAATTAGATCTTTCAAATGTTAGTGGTAAAAGCAAAACTATAGTTAACGTATAATTCGTCATTCTTTCAAATGTAATTAGTACATAATGTTTTAGTTTTGATGAAATTCTCACTAAGAGGTTTTTTTAGTTTTACCATTTTTTAAATGTAATTTTTTTTTGTAGTACATTACAATTACAATCAAAATATTACATTTCATGAACTGATAACTAGATAAATTGGTAAATAAAAATTATAAAAACAAACTAAACAAATGACAAATAAACTAACTCAAGCTCACACTCGATGAGACTCGAATCTAAGACCTCGAAATTTCAAAACTTTTTTCTTATCACTAAACGAAAGTCTCATTGGCATTTAAGTGTAATTATAATAAATAATTCAAATTATTTATAAATCTCAAACTCGAATCTTGAGATAATGTATAACTTATTACTTATGATCAATAATAATAAATGGTTGAATTAGAAGTTTAAAATTACAAATTGGTGGAGAATTAGGTAGGGAAGGGAGGTATCCTTTTTGCATTATTTTAAGGCCAACGAATATTTATTGCAATAAAACAAATATCTTCGATTGTATAAACCTCTTTTACGGCAGGGAATCAAAAATTTAATATTAACAACAAAAATTTTCATTTTGGTCATCATAAAATATCATCCATACTAAGAATCAAGTCTTTTTTTTTTCACAATGAAAGTTTATGGATTTTGGTATGGAAATAGAAAATACAATAACTGATATTCAAATACGGAATACATAAAATTTTCATATTTTAAAAATAAAAATACGATCATTTGAATTTATATTCTACCTCAAGAGATTGTCTATTTTGAAAATTTGTTTAAACAAAAAAATTGTCATTTAACGAATGAACCGTTCTAAACACACCTACTTTTTTTTTCCGCACACCCATTTTTCTCTTGTATGAACAGTGTATAAACAGTGTCATCATGAAAAAAATAGGGTGTGTGAAGAAAAAATATGGGTATGTTTAGAATTTCTCTTAACGAATTTAAGGACGAGTCATTGGACTACATGTGAAAGAGTTTGCTTTTTATAGGCTAAGCTTTTTTATTTACGTTTCCAGAGTTCGTGTCTTAAAACTTGCCGCTTTCCAGTTTCTGACGTACAAGGATGTTTGCACCACTGTCAATGTATACAATAATGAAAAATAAGCGGTAACAATCATTACCCATTTTCACCAAAGCTTGCCAGAAAAGCAAAGCAACCATGCTTTTAATGTTAGAAATCCAATTCCAGCTGCTTTAACTCAACCCCGAACACAACTGAAAGCGGCAAAAGACAGAATTTATGTTTTCTTTCCAACCGTCTTAATTACTTGTTTCATTAGATTCCTTGGCTTCCTACTTGCTTTAACAGCTCATGTATTTGAGCAGACATGGAAAATCCGATCAGATGTTTCTTCATTATTGCATGAGAAAAGCTTGTCAGGTATGTTAAACTTATGTTTTGTTTCGTTAATGGTCGATGCTATAAAAATATTTCTAATTAGCAAGAAAGTTATGAACTGTAGAGGTGAAGGTAAGGAAAACCTGGAAAAGTTTTTGGGGTTAATTTTTCTATGCATTGTTTGTATTGGGTGCTTCTTTGAAGCTACTGGAATGGTTTCTTGTTTGTTGCCTACCAGTAGGTTGCTAAGCAACTTGGCACATTTAATTAATCCTTCTTGTTTCCTTACTTTGCTTTACACTAATTTTCTATCTTAGCGTTTGATAAATGATAATTTCTTTATGGAGTCATTATTGGAATTTGGTTGATTTGGTTGTGCTTTCCAGATTCCCATTGTTTATGTGAATCAGTGTCGTTGGTTGCAAATTCTCACTATTGTGTATCCTACTGTACTGGAAAAGAATCAGAATTTCGGTTTTTGGTCTCTTGCTAATTTATTAAAATGGATCATGATTGGTCAAAGTCCACAGCCGGATGATAATTCATTCGATCCTATGTACCAAAAAAAGGATAATTCATTCTATCCTCATGTAGTAGGAAAACAGTTTAAAAAAATTCCATGGTTTTCCTATTGTGATTTTATTAAATATGAATGTTTCAGGACCTGAGAGGAACTAAATTGGAAGAAAATGGGGTGCCTGGTATCAACACCAGATGTAGCAGGGAAAACCAGAAGGAAACCAAAAAGTATTGGGGAAATTGTAGTTTTTGTTCCTGGACTGAGAATTCCTATGCCACTTGATTTTGCTGAACCACTAGGTGATGGGTTATCCAAGAGTTTGGTTGAACGTCTATCGGCGCTTAGAACACGGATAGTGGTCATGGCAGGTCAAGAAGTACCTATGACTACGAGGCCAAGAAGATCAGCCACACAACATGGTTTGATGACTTCTTTTGAAAATTTGAGATTTTCTGTGGTAATTGTTTGATCTGGTTTACATTGATCTTATAATGCAGGAGGTTCAACATTGTCTGATCTGCAGCAGGCTCTTGAGGATTACTTGCCGGTTTTGTTAGGGCTAGTTGAAAATGGTATGTACATGATTAATTATATAAATGACATGTCTCATGGAAAAGCAGTATTTCTTCTATTATGATATATTGTTAAAAATGTTGAGATTGCATTAATCAACGTGAAGGAAGAAAACCGATACTTAGTGATTCTTATGTTGTAAAAAATCCTAGTTCTGGCAGCTTAACTTGTACTCCATTTTCTGTTAGGTAAGATTGGGCTTATGAGGAATGGAGTGAGGAAAATGCTCAAAATATTGATTTATGTTCGGTTGACTGGAGGTTTTGATCTCTGTAACCGAACAATCACTATCTCCATCTACAAAAACTAATTTCTTTTGTTCTCTTGTTGAACTTTTTATTTGTAGCTTGGAAAAGATCTTCCTTTTTGTCATGTTCTCTGTTTCATAATCAGTCTTATCTTTTTTACCACATGCAGGTAACCAGCTAAAACATAACTTGCAATGCTGTTGGATAAATCAAGAAGATGATGCGGAGGTGAATTATCAGACGTGAACCATAATTTTTTTATCTGACTTACTTCAGTTGGTATAATTTCCTTCTCAAAGAGCTTTCTATCATGCAGGAAACTACCATGTCAGATTCTTGGTATGAGGTGCTATCAGTGTTGCACTTGATGGCGGTTCTATTGTTATCAGAGGCCAATTTTTTGCTTCTTCCTACCACATCTGCTGATGGTTATCGATCTAATGTATTTGAAGGTGAGGCTAAATTATTCTTTCTTATTCATCTTCTCCTGTAGCCTATTTCTATCCTCCCTTAAGGTTTTCATAGTTGCTCTGTGATATTTTGTACACAAGTGCAACTAAATAGTCTTTAACATGTATCTTAATTACTCCATGGACTTCATCATTTCACGCGAAGATGCATATTGTATAAATCCCTTCTACTTATTTTACAAATATGTACAGATGGAATGTGAGTTACCAAGAATTGTGTGCAGCAAAGGTTGCATTAATCATGCATCATGACTTCCTTAGACCCCTTAATGTTGTAAATGATACATGGATTTTATCAGATTTACAACTATTGATGCGTACTTGTTAGAAGGGTATCCATCCTTTTAATTTACTAGTATCAATATGCAAGGTTGTTTCAACCTATCATTTAATGCTGACGCAAGTAAGCTTTATCAGTCTTAGACTGGCTCCTGCAGTAATACCATGATTGAATCTAACCCTTTAATGTCTGAGACCATTGTGTAAAGATCACAGAGTACATTTTCCTTGTAGTAGATGTTGTGGAACTTAATTTTACGTTAGATCTAGTGTCTAGTCTTCATGTTAACTTGTCTTTAGAAAATTTTAGTCTCTTTTGCCTCATTGCGATACTTTTTCCTTTTGGATAATTAATTGGATGCCAGTGCCACAACCAGAGGTGGCCATCCCTATCCCTTATACACTTGAAGATCCCCTTACTTTAAGGAAAGGGAAATGCCAACTGATCCTTAGGTCATTTACAACTATTGATGCATACTTGTAAGAAGGATATCCATCCTTTTAATTTACTAGTATCAATATGCAAGGTTGTTTCAACCTATCATTTAATGCTGACACAAGTTAGCTTTATCAGTCTTAGACTGGCTCCTGTAGTAATACCATGATTGAATCTAACCCTTGAATGTCTGAGACCATTGTGTAAAGATCACAGAGTACATTTTCCTTGTAGTAGATATTGTGGAACTTAATTTTACGTTAGATCTAGTGTCTAGTCTTCATGTTAACTTGTCTTTGGAAAATTTTAGTCTCTTTTGCCTCATTGCAATACTTTTTCCTTTTGGATAATTAATTGGATGCCAGTGCCACAACCAGAGGTGGCCATCCCTATCCCTTATACACTTGAAGATCCCCTTACTTTAAGGAAAGGGAAATGCCAACTGATCCTTAGGTCATTTACAACTATTGATGCATACTTGTAAGAAGGATATCCATCCTTTTAATTTACTAGTATCAATATGCAAGGTTGTTTCAACCTATCATTTAATGCTGACACAAGTTAGCTTTATCAGTCTTAGACTGGCTCCTGTAGTAATACCATGATTGAATCTAACCCTTGAATGTATGAGACCATTGTGTAAAGATCACAGAGTACATTTTCCTTGTAGTAGATATTGTGGAACTTAATTTTACGTTAGATCTAGTGTCTAGTCTTCATGTTAACTTGTCTTTGGAAAATTTTAGTCTCTTTTGCCTCATTGCAATACTTTTTCCTTTTGGATAATTAATTGGATGCCAGTGTCACAACCAGGGGTGGCCATCCCTATCCCTTATACACTTGAAGATCCCCTTACTTTAAGGAAAGGGAAATGCCAACTGATCCTTAGGTCATTGGTACCTTAGGCAATGGTAAATGATCTCTTTCTGAGTTGATAATCTTAAGGCAGCATGCAGGGACTATATGTTAGATGTTTCTTTTCATTTCCTTCCCATGCACTTAGCATTTGACCTTCTCTATTAATAAAGCTACCATATCCTTCGTTTCCATAAGAGTGCAAAAGGGCATCTGTTGATATTTTCTTGAAGGCAGCAGGATATCTGGATTTTGCTGTCCAGAAAGTTCTTCCCCAGTTACCCTTGGAACTCAGGTTTGCTCAAAAGATTCCTGATTTGAATTCTAATACCTGTTTCCTTTTCCTTGTGTATCATAATACACTGAAAGGACTAAGAAGTGCCTGAAACTTTTGTTTATTGCAGGAATGATTTGCCATTAGACCTGACAGAGAGAGTGCTTAAAGCTCTTTGTTTGCAAGCATTAGGCCAGGTAATTTCTTTTCCTTTTTTTTCGGTTAAGGGCCAAAATATATCTAACCATTTAGACATCTAAGTTTGGAAATTGGTTGTCTTATATCTAAATGATGGCAAAATTTTGTAGTAACTACATCTAAGGATGCAGTGTGTGGTATACCGGTAAAACTCAATTCCTTGCTTGTAATAAAAGAAATTAGAAAACAACAAAATGGCTTCTTGTAGAGCTAGAGTCAGTTCTCTAATTGTGGTCATTACCTAGCAGTGATAAAATGTTACTTACGTTATTGGTTAAAAGTGAAATAAAAGCAGAATGTGAGCAAAGGAGAATTGCTTTCTGATGTGCAATTAGGAAATATTTAGTTGACAGATTCAGGCAGATAGCAAATATAAACAACCACTGGTAAGATAATCATTTGAGCAGTAGATTCTTGGTAGGTTTATAGGCCCTGAGATCTGTGTAGAAACTGGAACCCAAAATCACGTCAAGCACAAAGCGCTTGGAAACTGGGAACATAATGAGGTATTTTGATCAATATGCATACTTGGATTCGGAATGATGGATATACAGCTTAAACTTGTTGAATAGATACTTCTTGGTGGCTCAATTCAGTCAGAAATGTGTATAATAGAACTTATTTTCTTGCTAAAATTAATTGTTTCCACTTCATGCACTTCTTTCTCTCTTTTCCTTCCTTGTGCTGCCTTTAATTTCCAAATCTTTATAGGGTGTTGAGATTCAACTGGGAATGGCAATTGATAGTCCCACGGCCACAATGGCAGTGAAAAGGAGGCTAGCATGTGAGATGGTTAAATACTGGCAACAGGTAAATTAATCATTCATTGTAGGCAAGCGGTAGGTTTTTCTTTCTTTTTTTCTCTTTTGAATGTGCTCTGTGTTTTTTATGCGCTCTGCCATCAAAATTATGAAAAGTAATAGATTCAAACGATAAATTTTATTCTTGGACAATTTTCTGTTTATGCATACAATGTAGGCTCAGGAGTACATAATGGACATTCCACTTGCAAATGGATGGGGAGAAAAGCACAAGCTTTTCATTCAGTGGAAGCATGTTGAAGCTAAGGTATAAATCTCCATAAACACCCACTAGGCCACTACTCTCATTGGTTACTTCTGCAGAAAAAGTAGAGAAAACAGTGCTTGATGTAGTGGGGGTTTGAGCATGCAGACATCTCTTTAGGAGCTAGTATTTCATCACCATCTCATCTGATCTCCTTGGTGAAGGCCTATGATCGGTGTTCCATCTAACCAGTTATCTCGACAAAAAAATACAAGATATATGGGTCCCAAGGAGGATGTAAATGTAGAAAAGATTTCTTCTAAGAGAATGTTTTACCGTAGGTGTCAGTTTTAGTCTGCAAAGAGATTAAGCGGGATCTGATTTTGCAACTTGATCATTCTCTGTAACTCAAACCCAGTTTTAGAGCCCATATGATAGGCGTTTATGGAGACCAAAGCTCTCAATATATACTAGTCTCTTCCATACTTGCATTTCTCTGTTTAAAACATTTGTTTGACTAACATATACAGGTGAATAAAGCTGTTTGTATCTAGCCCTAGAAGAAAATGGTTTCTGTCTCTCATTGTACTGATTCAGATAGAGCACTTAACTTACTTCTTGGTCATCTTGATGATAGATTTTAGCATCAAAGCATGAACATGATATATCCTTTTATTCCAGGCTGTTGCATACTATCTTCATGGATTAATCCTTGAAGAGGGAAACACAGAAAGATCTGCTGAGATTGCTGCAGCCGCTCTACAAGCAGCAGAAGAGTATCTCAAAGAATGCAAAAAGGCTTGTGAAACCTTCCATCTGACACCTCCTTCATCACGGTAGCTTACTCATGAGACATGAGCTCTCTCTATGTATAATTTGAATGAATGTCTGGATGAGTACAGGACAATCATTTCATTTTCAGGTTTCTTTGATATAAGTTCATTGCTTAAAAGCAAGTTCTTGTCCTGAATCATTTCCTCATAGAACATGCACGATCAAGATGGTTCATTTGCTAAATGTGAGAAAATGGGAATTAGGAGGTGTAGAATCCAGCATTGTATTAGCATTTCTTTTCAAATGACACATTGCAAGAAACCCAGATGATTTCTATTAATAGATATGATATGTGGACAAGTACAATATGTTTCATTAAACCAAGAGCATGTAGGACATTATATATGCAGCCCTTGTTGCGGGGCCTGCGTTGGTTTAGGGAGTAAGATTATGTAGCATTTATTGTTTATTCATTTATTTAACTTACCCCAAATTTCACCTAGTAGATAGATGACAGACCGTGCTGCAAATGATGGGTTTTCAGTTTTTAGATGCTTCTGCTGTAGCCATATAGCCATTCTTCTTCACTCACACACTACCACTTATTTTTGTTCCAGTAATCCTCCTCTCTGGGGAGCTTCCAAGTTTCTTGCTGAGAGGATTCCAAAGGATATATCAAGCAAAACAATCAATCGAGATTCAGAAAAACATGAAATGTAAGTCACTACATTTGTTTTTGTTTTTTTAATTTCCTTTCCTATTTCAACCGTCTAGAATTTAGATTGTAGAAATTGAAGATGATGTGATGTACATTCATGCAAGAAAAATGATCAAGGGAATTGCTGGATTATTCTTTCAACAGTGTTACTTATTTCTGATTGAACCCTTTTATCCATTCTTTTGCCATGACTTGGTTAAAAATCTAGTGAATGTGTAATATACTTCATTCAGAGTCAGCCACTTATTTTGTAGCATATTTTGGTTTCATCAGGATAATGCAGGTAGCCCCAGCATTGCCAGACTTTGCCTTGTCCCTAAAACCTGATGAGTATCAGCTTCCTTCAATGGATCCCTCATGGAATGATTTATAAGTTCAAAATTGTTTCCTGCCAAGTGAAGTGTGCCAGATATTCAGAAAAAATAATATAAAACATCATATAGATCTTATCTAAATTGTTGACTGTGTTCCAGGCTAGAGGAAATGAATGATTGAAGAATAAATGTTCCAATTTTTATTTGGACTATTATGAGGATATTTATTTATATTTTCAATAACTTTTTATAAAACAATAAAAAAAATGCACTCCTTTATAAAAAAATATTTATATTTGATGCACTAACAGTGTATAAATATTACCTTAGCAAAGTTAAAAAATACACAGGTTCTTAAAAATAAATATCAATAAAGTTTTTTAATTTATTTTTAAGCGTTACACATTTTTTAACTTCGCTCATATCATTTTGTGATTGGTTGATTATGTATAACATTTATACACTATTAATGCATCAAATATAAATTTTTATAAAAAAAAAGAGCTAGTATATATTTATTTGTAGCCAGTGCAAAACTTGAGAGTTCAGTTTGATCAGATTTATACGGACTGATCAAGGATGCTATATTATGCCTAGATGATGTTAAGCAACAAAGCCACAAAAGCTTCCTTGAGATCCACAGTTGCCTGTAATGCTTATAAAAACAATGAAAATGGAAAATGAGATTATTAGCAAACAATTGGATTGTTCTAAAACTGAATGAAGAGTGAATCACATTCAGAACTAAAGCAACATCACTTGGTGCATGCTTGTGTTGCACAAATGTCTTTCAACACCATCTCAAAACCTTATGACTTCCTCTTAATTACTGTCCCAAAATGTTGATTTTGATTTCTACCCCCAAGCTACCACATCAACTGTGGCAGATACCGCAAGCCAAGCATGGATTATGTAATAGCCATCACCTCTCAGACATGCATCAGTTTTTATCAGTTCTGTGCAGACCCAGAGGAGGGAATCATATTCAGAGCTTTCAGTATAAAAGTGTATGTCAAGGCATCTTCTTGAAGCCTCTCAAATCTGCATTCAACATAACATATAGTAATTTTAACTATAAATAGATTTGTATGTCTGTGCTCAAGAAGGGAAAAAAATGCAGCATGCTCAGGCCAATTTTTCTAGACAAAGCTTAATCATTCATGTATTAGATAATATCAAACCATAATAATGATTCAGTTTCATGTAAAATTGAGGTTTTGGTTACCTTTTTTTCACTTCACCAACGCTTAAAGTTTATGTAAACAGAATATAAAGCAGTAATATATACTGACATCATTAACTTTAGATGAAATATTCAAAAAGCTAATGGCTTTTAGCAGAAGTGCAAGGAAAGAAAACTACCTTCCGGACTTTGAAAAATGGCCAGCGCCAAGTTCACATTTGAATAACAGCATGTTATCATCCATTTTCATATCCCTTAGTTTAGCCACAAACTTTGCAGGTTCTGAGTACATCACTCGTGAATCTGTCACAATATATTAAAAAGATTAAATTGAAGCATATGGAGAATACTAGATTTCTCCCAAAATTTTCAAACATAATAGAATCTACTAGTTCAACTATGAAATTCACAGGTAGATGCCTCAAAACAATTTAGACAACATTTTAAAGGAAGCATCACATACAGGGTCCTTGAAAAGGTTCAGAAGATTTAAAATGGACAAGATCCTTAAGAGGTGCAAAAGTTGTTGCGAACTTGTATGTCATGATCACTATGAGAGCTGAACAAGTTGTTGAGCTCTTGTATTTGTACGTGTGGATCGCTATGAGAGCTGCCTAGATTTTTTCAAGCAAACTTCATACCAAGTAGCCTAATGGTTCATACATAAAGATGTAAAAAGAAGCTCTTGCAACCACCTCTAAAGCATTGCTATAACTTGAAAACTTCAATCCCAAGAACTTGCTTCAATCATAGCCAGAGAAGTTCTAATAGCATCTTATGTACTGAAGATATCTCCAATGGCAGACAATTAATATGTAGAATTATCAATTAGAAAAGACAAGCAATCAACTGTCTTGCTTCCAACCCATTAATCTGATAGCAAACTATCAGTAATACAAAACAATAAGAATACCAAAATCATGTATCAAGCCTTTATACTTACCATATAAGCCGGCTGTAACCAGAATATTAGGATAATTTTGAGCCTTTACCTGCAAAATATGCACATGTTAGAGCCTGATCATAAATAATTTTAAGTGATAAATGTTCAGCATTCCATAATCATGTTTGTTAAGAAACAGTTAGCTATTCTATAGAACACTAGACATGATTCATGGATGCCAGGAAAAACAGCAGTACGAGTCTTACATTATCTACAGGGGAATACGACTTCATATAGAAGTAAAACTCTTCCTTCCGAGGGTCACCCCATTCCTGTTGTAACAGAGAGAGAGAGAGAACATGGCTAGCTTTTTATTAGTTGGTCTAAACGATATAGTTTTAAACAAATAGAAAATGTATTCAATAAAAATAATTGAATTTCAGGATGGATCCTACAAAACGAAAAGAAAAAATGCCATATGTTTAAGGATAAATTTGTCAACTAGATAAGTTAATAGGATTATTAGGTCACTGACTGTTATTACTAATAGAGTTTATGCTTCTATAAATTGCAGATTTGTATTGATGGGTCATAGAACACATAAAGGCGCACCATTTACAAAAATCAAATTACGACACTGGGATAACTTGAACGTGTTGAAACTCATCACAATATTCACTAAGCAACTAGTCTCCTATCATGATATTAGATTTTAGCATCAAAATCAATCCCCATAGAGAGTGTGCCAAGCAGAGAAGGTAATTCAATACCAATATACCACAGCCCCTTGTACCAGATTGTTCAAAGGTCATGCAAAGAAATAAAAAAGAACAAAAATAGAAAATAGAAATCTTTAAGAAGAAAGAAAATACCTCCCACTCTGAAGTTGTAAGAGGGATAGTAGGGTCAAGCATTGTAGTCAGGACATCTACAAAAGGCACTCCAGCAACAGCAGCCTTGAACAAATCTGGCCTCATGTTAAGAACAGCACCAATAAGCAACCCACCAGCACTTCTTCCCTCAATGCACAATTTTTCCTTTGAACAGTACTTCTTTTCTATTAAAAACTCAGCACAAGTAACAAAATCTGTGAAAGTATTTTTTTTCTTTAAGAACTTCCCGTTCTCATACCACTGCCTCCCCATTTCACCACCTCCACGAATATGAGCTATTGCATAGATAAACCCACGATCTAATAGAGACAGCCTTGATGCCCTAAACCCAGGATCTATACATCTCTGTTAATAGACAATGAACACTATATTACAAGACTGAAAAAATAATAATTATATACACCAACACTTATGCACATTCAACTTCAAGGATACACCAAATTGATGCAGCGAACAATTATACTCGTCTGCAAGTCGTTACAATAGTTAGTAGAAAGTCCCTACTGGTTGAACGTAAACCAGTAAACTGGGACCTTAAAAATCATTCGACTTCCTGAATACAGAAATTTTCTTTTACACATCTGACATCACATTAAGAAAAATTCCTCTTTATCTATTTAGTTATTTATTATAATATGGTCTAAGCGAATTAAAACCTGTGATCAAATAGAAGCAGAACGCAATTAGACACCTCTCACAAGAATTTATCCCATAGAATGCTTTGTTACCTCATATGAACCATAGCCATAAAGCAACATTGGATCAGATCCATCAAGCTTGACAAGATTCTTTTGGTACACAATTGATATAGGAATCTGAGTGCCATCTGAAGCAGTAGCCCATTTCCTTTCAGTGACATAATTAGATGCATCAAAACCTCCCAAAACCTGAATAAGAGATAATGTACAAAATTAATGTAGTATGATATACATACACAGGACCAAAATACAATTTCATAAGCCTTCTATTTTTATTCCTGACCAGTGAAAATGACAGTGAAAGGGAAGGAAATTGCCAGAAGAAGCAGAAAACTGTCAATACATTCAAGGACCCAAGCAAAAAATGGTCAGAAGGAGAAAGACACATAAAGATACTTAAGTACTACTGCTCTGAAATTTTGGACATAATAAAGTTAAAACTTAATTATATTACATCATGAACACTATTTACGATCTTGGCAAATCCATGTTGAAGTTTAAATCAGTTCAGAAAACCATGGTCAATTTCATTGAATGCAGTGTGTCAACTATAAGCCCAAAATTATGAGAGAACAGCATATTATGCATTATAATCTTCCATTTTTTTCTTTTTTTTGATAACAGAAACCTTCAATTCCTTTGGTTAACTGGAATAAACAGCTAAAAACCTGTCACAATACGATATAGAAGATGTTACTCAATGAGATACATCCACATAAGGACTCTTGGTAGAACATGAAAAGACTAAATCTAGAAAACAAAGAGTATCCCAACATGAAGGAAGGAAAAGCAAACCACAGACAGCAAAGAACCATAGACTCAAGGAGAAAATTAGGTAAGGACAACTACAACTGTAATTTTCTGGTAATAAGATCTTGCTTTGCCAAGTCACTTATTGCATGTAACACTAGTTTTACGATTTTAGATCATTGATTTACACGATTTGTCAACTTATTCTTATCATGGCTCAAATGCTAAAATTCAGTTGTTCTTACAGTTCCAATCTTCTTTAAAACAGACTCCCCAGTATTCATGTCATAGTCGTAGACAGATGGAGGCATCCTCAACGAGCTATAAGAAAATCGTAAAATGGTAGATGAAAATTGCGATTTTGATGGATCAACTGAGTACACAGGGTCAATAAATTGAACTGCCTGACCACCTTGAAGGCTTATGATTGGCTCTTCAACTGCTGGAAGGCGGTAAATAGTAATTTTGGGCAAACCTTGTTCACGCTCACAGACAACAAGATGATCACTAAAAAGTTGAATATATTGAATCTTTACACTGTAGAAGAAAAAAATTAAATGGTAAGCCATAAGCCACAACAAGGCATATCTTTTCATACATGGCAAGCACAAAAGCTATGATGCCACAGCAATTCCAAACTCCCGCAAAAAATGTATACAAACAAATGAAAAGTTTGCAAAATAGTCTGTAAAGTAATAAGAATCATCAATGAACAAAGCATCTGTCCATAGGGGGTGACAAATCAACATTTTCACTTCCCAGAAGTAGCATGTAATATATCGACAATTGCAAAATGCAACAAAAACATAAACTGTAAAATCTGACACCCACCCAAACAGAATTTTTTCCAGCTAAATTTAACTCGTTGTTTCAGTAGCTGCAATTAAAATAACCACAGTTGTGAACTGATAAGGTCAATGGTTAAAGCACTATCTCCTTGCACATTAACTTATAATTTCTTGCAAAAAGCAGCCATCATAAAACTGACATTAATCTAATACTGAAAAAGAACTAATTAAGCAAAAATGTACTGCAAGTGATGTTAAATATTAATAAATGAATTCCTCATCAAATCCTGCTCGTTCAAAAACTAAAGACAAGCTAGGCATTTTAGGTTTGAAATGTCTAGTCAATTCACTAGATGCAGCTTAAAGCAATATTCAGAAGAAAGATGTCTCTATGTTGAAGCAGTTATATTTTTGTAAGATGAACATAATCCAATCCCCCAATCATGACTAAGATACTCTAAATAATGGTTAAGTAAAGCATAACTGGAAAAGAAGCACCATGTATCTAACAAAAATCAAAAGCCACATGTATGAGAAATAAGAAAAGAAAATCAAAAGGCACATATACGAGGAATTAATGCAAGATCATGGTAGATGGAAATTTTATAATTCCTCCTGACCTTGTCCTGTGAGGAATAAGAACTGTTGTTGCAGATGTATTATCCAATGGACAAGCTAGTAGTTCTGAATTGAAAAATTCATCACTTCTCCGTTGGATAAAAAAGTGATTTCCACGATGACTGACTGATGTATCAATGCCATTTATACGAGGTGTCAAAACCCTAAGCCCATCTTCCGGCTTGGAAACCTCAATATAGAAGACAAACCTAGTAATTTTGCTTCTAGATGTAACAAACAAAAATTTCTCACTCTCAGAAGCACGAAGACCAAGGGAAAACATATCATCTTTCTCATGGTAAAGGCATGCGTCATTGGATTGGTCTGACCCCAACTTATGTAACCATACCTGTCATTAGAAATTAAAGCAAAGGCAGGTTAATGTAGTGCACTTCAGAAAATGACACAAGGAAAGGCTTTTTACATTTGAACTGAATTTTCCCATTGCCTGCCAAAACAGCGGAACAAGAAGCTAGAGATAACAAGAATACAAATCTACCTGGAACTGAAGAAGGTGCGTGATCCTGATATCTAGGTACTAATAATTTATGCAACTGTAATTTATTTTTAGAACCTAGAGGGAAACTGGAAAGATCTCATGAATATTATTTTTAAAACATAAAAGCCAGAACAAAGGTATAAGTGAATAAGAAATAAATGCTACAATCCTGTACTAAGGCACTTGATACAGGGATATCAAATTGACAGAAATGCCTCTCTATCATGTAGTGACGAGAACTGCCGCTTGAAGCTCAAAATACTCGGTCATCATTCTAGAATAATAAACTAAATAAAACAGGTTGCTTATCTTTATATTTTCTGATAAAATGATCAGAGGAAAGGCATAGATTTAAAAACAGCTCATTAACATCAAAGAATACAGGGAGAAGTCTCGGAAAGGAACTCTAAAGTAGACATGTATTGCAAAATTAAATTAATCACTTTATATGGTCATATTATGTAGATGTCCATCTTCGTCCTTGAATGAGTATTTTACAGTAATGGATAATGGAACTGATATAGAAACTACTGGAACAAAACAGCATGGAGGGAGAGAAGGGAAAGTAAGAGAAGGCCTGAGCAATAACATTAAGAAACAACGGAAATAAAAAAGGACTAATGTCTTTAGTAAAAACTGAATAAGTCTTAAACTTTAAGGCATGGATTCCGAAAACCCATACCTTATCTGACCGAAGGATCTCATCCATTGTAATGTAAACTAAAGCTTCGTTACCAGCCCATTGAATATGGGACGTTACACCTACTAATGGCTTCCCTACAGGAGCTCGAGTCTCTGCATCAATCACATAGACCGTATAAATTTCATCTCCTTTAGTGTCTTCAGCGTATGCAACCAACTTATGATTCGGACTGACCTGAAGAACAATGTGCGGAAAGAGACCTCATGTAATAATAATAATAATAAAAAAAAAAACTTTACAAGAGGAAAGCAAGCGCATTCAAAAGTAAAACCAAGTTAACAACATAAAGCTGATCAGATCTGACCTTAAAAGCACCAACTCTGTAAAAATCATATTCTTGAGCCTTAACATTCTCATCCATGATTACATGCTCTGGCGGAGCATCAGGCCCCGTAGGCATGGTGTCGTGAACAGAAGGTGGAGCTTCATGATTGGGAACGGTACGCCTGCAATGTTGAACATATTCCTTTCCTTCCAATGTCCTTGCATAATAATAGTAAGGCCCTTTTCGCAAAGGTACAGACATATCATCCTCTTTTATTCGCCCTCTTATCTCAGCATAAATTTCATCTTCAAATTTTTTGGTCCCTACATCAGGATTCTTTCATTCAGTAAAAATTAAGTGCCATGCAAACTGGAAGACTATTGGATCAAAAAAAAAAAAAACTGGAAGACTAATTCAGCAAGCAAACAAGTCAACGCAACTCAATATAGTTTCAGACCAAAACTAGTAGCAAAGTTGCTTTTCACATTTCCGAGAAACATACAGAAAGTATATATTACCGGACATGATGGCCTTGGTATAGGCGTTTTCTTGTTGAAGATAAGAGATGACTTGAGGGTCCTTGCGGGAGTCATCTCGAAGCCAGTAGTAATTGTCAACTCTAACGTCCCCGAACAACTCCATCTCGTGCTTCACCTTCTTGGCCGACGGCGGAGAGGGAGACTGAGACTGAGAGCTCATGATGACCGTTGATTGCCGTGAGGTCGAAGGCGAGATGTTGGGATAGTCGGCGACGACGCAAGGGGAAGCGGAAAAAAGCAGAAAGTGGAAGATACAGAATTCCGCCTATGCATAAACGTCGCGGAGAAAGAGGAAGAGGATGATTCATTTTTCTTTTGGTTAGAACTTTTTTACCATGTTTTACCAATCATTGGAAATTCGTGCATCTGTTTACGTTCTGTCTTATGTTCCTGTCTTCTAGTAAACATCTTTTGTGAAAATGACGAAGCTAGCGTCATCCAATCACATTAAAGAATCATAGCGACATAGCCGACGGTTGGTCTGTTAATATTTCCTAGGAAATGAGAGCTTTCTTCTTTCGATTAGAACTTTTTTACGATGTTTTACCGATCATTGGAATTCGTGCATCTGTTTATGTTCTGTCTTACGTTCCGGTCTTCTAGTGAACATCTTTTCGTGAAAATGAGAAACTAGTGTCATCCAATTAAAGATTCACAGCGACATAGACGACGATTGGTCTGTTAATTTTTCCTGGAAAATGAGAAGTTTCGCTGAAATTCTTCATTTCCAGAGTTACCTGAGGCTAACAGGCTAACATAAGGAATAACAAAATCGCCAACTTCTCCTCCCAAACATGTTCGGTTTTTCATTCATTTCGATGGACCATCCCCAAAATCTTCAAGCGAAGATTTTGAACCTGTAGAAGATGATTGAAAGAGAAACAATTTTCCATCATTTTCCTCTACAAATCATGTTTCAATTGTAACCACCACAGTCAACTTCAGGAATAATAGGATTTTCATTAATCCAATATCATTTTAGTCAAAAGGAAAAACACAAGGAAAGAAATATAAATTTTTGAACTAGATGAAGCAGTATACATAATGAAACAAATAGACAAACCCAAAACTTCAAAACATACATTAACTAAACATCAAGTAGCATGTAAATAGGGAAGATAAAGGAATGAAGACGGATATTTAAAGGAAAAAGCCATGTTGCAACCGTACAGCAACCTTGACACACAACCCAGTGACACCCCCCATAAGCAGCTTGGACCAGACAAAATTTCCAGGACAGGTCCGTCTGCAAACATCATATCAAGGCTTCCTCCTTACGCCTCCTTTGAACAACCGAATGCTCGGGATAATTTTACAAGTACTGCATTATCCAACTCCCTTTGATTAGAAGAAATAAGGGACTCCTGTCCTGGGCCCTATCATCTGATTATTCTCTTCTGTTTCAGTGAAGAACTTCACTTCTCTTTCCTGAATAAATGGCAAACAATAAGCATCATGAATAGCATCACTTCATGGAAAATTACCAATAAACTTCTGACCTAGGAACAGAAATAACTGGAAACAACCTGCAATCCTAATTAAATTTGGTAAGGCAGACCAACACATGCACACACATACACACGTATAAAGTGAGAGAAAAAAGGCACAAGAAGAAAGATTTCTCACCATATTCTCATTGAAGCTCAATATAGAAGCAACATTCCCACAACGGTAACAATAATTCGGCGCAGACCACACCTGCAAAAATCGATAATCACGAAATTATATTAAGCTCTTAATAACATTATGCAAAAAGATGAAAAGCAGAAAGTTTAGTGTCTCACAGTTACTAGGCCTTTATATTGAAAAATATACTTAAGACCTTCTTGCACAAGTTGGTGTGCTAGACAAACAAGAGCAAGATTATTTATGTGGTTGAACTGCAAAGATGAAAAGATTAAAATTATTATTTCAGAATGACAACATGACTATAGACCGAGATGAGATCCATTACCTCAGATGTAACCCTGGACCCAAATAGCCAACCTGCTCCACGTGGACTGACAGCCCATGTTTCAATATCTTCAGGATCACTCCACATTTGGGGTGTAATCGAGCCAAGCCGATATAGCAGGGTGCTCGAGCTCGACTCGGAAATTCGATGCTCGGTACTCAGCTCGAGCTCGACCGAGCCTTGATTTTGAGCTCAAGCTCAGCTCGTAATCAAAATCGAGCTACTCGAGCTCCCTCGATTAGGCTCGTTTATCCAAGCTCGATTTTTATGCTCGAGCTCGAGTCTCATGCTCGAACTCGAGCTCCAATTTATTTTTATGTATATAATTATATTATCAATTAAACAGAATTCAGACAAGCATCTTTCACAGCATATCACAACTTGCATATTCACATCAATTTTTTTTTTGAACAAACCTCTATATCTGATGCCTATTTCCAAGTTCGAATAACAGAGTTTAATAATCTTTAGACTAATGGATCTAACATCAATGAATGAATAAGACAAATACCATAGAATTTCATCCTAAAGTATAAATTGCAAATGAAAATGATTTGTCTTTCAATCTATCTAAATGAAACCATTTGCACCCCATATCATTGCATTTTTAAATGCTAAGTGGCCTTTGTATTTGAACAATTTTCTGCCACACAAACGAAAGCAGTACCATGATGTGCAAGAGAAGAGCTTTCTTGATTTGTTGATGAGTGATTTCTTTGACTTCTTCAAAGTTTAACTCAATCACAGAATGCTGCTGTTAGTCAGTTGTTGTAGGCTTGCAGCGACAGATTCGGCAAGCTCTTCCAGGAGTTCCTTCTGTTCCATAGCTGCAGAAGCCTGAACTGCATCCAGAAAACATCAACAGAGCTAAATGCTTTGAGAAATTAATCATAACAAAATTTCAACTTTTACAGCATATCCAGATAAATTATAACCACAACAGTTCAATTTATGAGCTAAGAAAGATTTTGGCATACCACAACAGTTTAATTCAAAATGTACATGTATAACCCATCGTACACCGTGCACCATCGTAACTACAGTACACTACTTATGGGTAAAAAAAAATTTCTTACCAGTAAGGCAGTGACGGGAAAGGTGCGACGCTGGTTGTTGGAGCTGAGGAAGTGCTTGATGAAGAATTGAAGAGTGCGTTCAGCCGTTGACGCAAGTGAGGACTTTCGATGGGTAGTCGGATCTGGGCTGGAGTTTGGAAAACAACAACAGGGATAAGGGAATCAGGGAGGGTGCGACGCGGGTTGTTGATGGAAGTGCGTGAGGAAGACTGGAAGATGGCATTCAGGCGTTTACGCCGGTGAGGACTTCCGATGGGTTGCCAGATCTGGGCTTGAGATTGGAGAACAACAGCAGGGGTGGGGGAATCAAAGAGGGGTAGTGTGAGGAAGATGGCGTTCAACCGCCGACGTGGATTTCCTGAGAGGGGGAGCCGGATCGGGGATAGAAACCGCCGCAGGTGAGTCGACTGTGTCTTTGTCGAGGAGCCAGGTGAGAGGACCGAAAGAAAGTATGATTCAAAACAAGTTAACAATACACAGATGAAAAGGAAATTAGGGTTTTTTAAGCATTTAGGATAAACATGTAATTTTAGATGAAATTAGGATAAATATATAATTTTATAATTATATAATAAAATATATATTAAAATATTAAAAATTTGATTAAGCTCGCGAGTTACTCGAACAAAGTATCTTAATACTCAAATTCGGCTTGTTCGGTAGCTCGAACTTGAGCTCGACTCGACAAAAATCTAGTCGAGTTCAAGTTTTCTTCAAATTGAGCTCAAATAATTTGCGAGCATTACTGTATCATTTACACCCCTACTCTAAGTGATATCACGGAATGGGCCTTCGTGAGGGATTTCACAGTTCCGCTCAACTACTCTAATCTGGCATAGAAGTAGAGAAAAGAAATGTGCATCAATACCAAACAATGAAATAAAAAACGAACTAACAATTACTACACTTATAGTTGAATAAGTTCCTCAATAAAACTAGTAATTGTACTTGTTAAAGAAAATGGAAAATTATCCTATTTATTGCTTAACTCTACAAGCGAAATTAAGATGATAAAACGTACTACATTTCATTTGTTTTTTATTTTTTAATATTTTTTAAAAGACATGTATCATTATCTTAATCTCACTTGTGAAGTCAAAAAACTTCACTAGCAATAAATAAAATAATAGTCCAAAGAAAATACCACCCATGTGAAATAGATAGTTAGTAACTAAAGAGTCAATTTTCCCTTCAGCAGAAGAAACCAATACAAAGCAACTGCATAACTTAGTACTTGCATTTTACTTGATAAGATTTGGAGAATGGAGTGGATGGTTAATCACTAAACTGAATACTGACATGCACCCCTCCTTAATGGACAAAAGCCAGAGAGTTTGCATGATCAACTTCTTCAGAGGGAAAAATAACAGCAAAAGCTAAAAACAATCTACAGTTGTATCAATAAAAAAGAACTATAACCTTCCCCATTACTTATTAAAAATTGTCATCTTCTGTTGACTATAATTTTGTAACCACCAACACCACCCCCCCCCCCCCCCCCAAAAAAAAAAAAGAAGGAAAAGAGTGGCCATACACACCCTGCTTTTATTTGCATACTCAGGATGTCTCACACCAGTTTACTACATAATTATTCATGCTTTGCTACAAGAAAACTAGCCTAAGCTTCAACACATGCAAGTTGTGAACAAAATATGTATCTAGGTTACATGCTAATACTCTAAATGACAGAACGTGACATGCACAAGCAACAAAATAAATGGTAAACTAAATTTGGGTGAGCTTCTGGTATCACAACATATACACATGCCAGTCAACCAAAAGCTAAGCAAAAATGAAAAATACCTGATCAATCGTTCGAATGTCAGGAGAAAGGCCACCATGTACACAAAGTACCTGCAAAATAGAAAATAAAGAACTATTGAAACTGTGCTAATAAAGTGCTTAGACATAGATGGTTTAGAGAGAATTCTTACAGTCCCATCTATAATTGCTGAAAGTGTAAGATAGTCAAAAACATCTGTACAATACCGCCATGCATTAGCATTTCCATACTTCCTCTGGCACTCATCATAAAAACCATAAACCTAGTAAAGATGTATACACACCGGAAAAAAAAAGTAGCCCTTGGTATTTGGGATGCTTTTCAAAACAATTCCAGCTTTACAGCACTACTCAACAACCTTAAAAATCAAACTAATATGGTATTGTATATAGAACTTCCAATAAATCTGATTGAACCCTTTTATCTATTCTTTTGCCATGACTTGGTTAAAAATCTAGTGAATGTGTAATATACTTCAGTCAGAGTCAGCCACTTATTTTGTAGCATATTTTGGTTTCATCAGGATAATGCAGGTAGCCCCTTCATTGCCAGACTTTGCCTTGTCCCTAAAACCTGATGAGTATCAGCTTCCTTCAATGGATCCCTCATGGAATGATTTATAAGTTCAAAATTTGTTTCCTGCCAAGTCAACTGTGCCAGATATTCAGAAAAAATAATATAAAACATCATAGAGATCTTTTCTAAATTGTTGACTGTGTTCCATACTATAGGAAATAAATGATTAAAAACTAAATGTTCCAATTTTTATTTGGAGTTTGGACTAGTATGAGGATATTTATTTATATTTTCAATAACTTTTTATAAAACAATAAAAAAATATTTATATTTGATGCACTGATAGTGTATAAATATTACCTCAGCCAAGTTAAAAATACACAGGTTCTTAAAAATAAATATCAATAAAGTTTTTTAATTTATTTTTAAGGGTTACACATTTTTAACTTCACTCGTATCATTTTGTGGTTGATTGACAATGTATAACATTTATACACTATCAATACATCAAATATAAATTCTTATTAAAAAAATGAGTTAGTATATATTTATTTGTAGCTAGTGCAAAACTTGAGAGTTCAGTTTGATCAGATTTAGACAAACTGATCAAGGATGCTATACTATGCCTAGATGATGTTAAGCAACAAAGCCACAAAAGCTTCTTTGAGATCCACATATGCCTGCAATGCTTATAAAAACAATGAAAATGGAAAAATGAGATTATTAGCAAACAACTGGTTTGTTCTAAAATTGAATGAAGAGTGAATCACATTCAGAACTAAAACAACATCACTTGGTGCATGCTTGTGTTGCACAAATGTCTTTCAACACTGTCGTAACGGCTTAGGTCCTAGAACCTAACTACTAAACATAGTTCAATGGAGTTGTCACCAATCAATCTAACCTAGGTGTGGTTGGCACCTATTTGAAACTAAAGATGTCACAGTCCAAGTACACAGTATTTTACACTTTTTCACACTTTTCGACAATCACTATACTGGTTGGACTGTCTGTGATGTCTTTTTAAACACTGTTCATCAACAATAACAACACAATTTAGATAACATTTATTTATTAGTGGATAATATTCACAACTGTACAAGTTAATTTTCATCCCCTGAATTTAAATTTACAACAAGTAGTACTGTATAAAAATGTTTGAACATATAAATGTAAACACAATACCTCCAAGATCCTTTATAATTCGCATCAGAATAACCATATGTAGTCAATCCACTATATGTAATCCCTCAATCCTTTGAAGGTAATCTGTGGATGTTAAAATTAAAGGAGTGAGCAAAACCACAATTTAGTAAAGGATTTGTGTGCAAATCTTGATATTTCGAAATTTATATGCAGTAAAATCCTTTATTTTCCTATGGTTCACTAGGGACCAAAATAGTAAGGATACTATAGTCGGCTAGGGATCCGGATGGAGTAAGGAAGGTATTTTGAAATACTTGTCTTGTTCCGGAACCTAGAAACGACTATAAGGAGTAATCATTGTTTTTGAAAATAAATCACTTTTTCTATAACTTTTCATCTTCACTTCAAAACAACATTTTCAACGGGTAAAACATTTATTCACTTAATCTAATATTCAAATTTAAACTATAAAAAAATATTAGATTAATCACTTTTCATTTTCTTTTTGAAAACATATTACATATCCCATATATCATTGAAATTGTAATAGTATCGCGTACATGTAGTACGGTGGACTGACTGTATAAAAATCATCAAATAAAACACTTTTCCATATCATGTCAAAGTAAATCTCAAAATTAATGCTTTTATAAATCGAAGCATTAAATCAGGTAATCTAATATTCATATTGAACCATTAAAAGAATATTAGATTAAATAATCCCTTTTTTCCTTTTCCTTTTAAACACATGTTACGTATATCACTGAAAAATTCATAAACAGTGTTGTACTTATTTAGTACAATAAATTGTTTAGAAAACTACCTTTCATTTCATTTAAAACATATAAATAATCCTTCATCTTTTCATATCATCATTCCATTTAAAATTGTCACTTTTCATCTCATGAAAATAGTGGAGGCTAAGGCAACACCCTCAATATATCATGCTATAATCCATGTAATGAACAGTATCACTAAACACATGAGATTTATAGACATAGTCTATAGGTGTCCTCGGTCGTACACTGATCAGGTGTCAACCGAGACGCAAAAGATAGAATCAGTGTCAACAGCTTCACACAGTATGTACATATCACATATCACATATTACATGTCACATATCAATATGATACGGGACCTATTAGTCTCAAAACAGTATATGTAAAATCTCATTACCTTTATGGAATTTAATAAAGTCAATAATATCTCTAAGAAAATCCATAAAGGTATAAATCGCATTATCTCGTACGTTGAAAACAGCGTTATAAAATAATTACACTGTAGTAATGAATCTCATAATATTCCATTTCCTTATAAACACATATATTCGTACTTCTATGTTTTCCGTTCAAACATTTCACTTTTAAGATTACTGGAAATCATTTTACGGTAATTTCATAATTTATGGAAAATAGAAATATTTATTTTCCAAAAATAATAATAATAACTCCATAAACATATTTTTCACTGTAGAACACATGTAGAGACATTTTAGTCTCAAAACATTATTCACATGATTATATCACTTTTTTGGAAATCAGTAAAATGAGTAAAATCTTCAGTCAGTCCATAAAGAGAAATCATAATAAAATAGTGAATATTATACTAAAAATAATTTATAAAATATTCACTATTCAACATTTCACTTTACACATCACATATTCCACTATAAAACACGTAGGAAGAATTTTCGATAATTTAACTTTCACCGAAATCAATAGCATGAATATTTAATAAATGATTTTCGGTAAATTCACAATTTATGAAAAATAATAAATATTTCACTCTTGAGGCTATGGTAATATTTCATAATGAATTAAAATATTTTATAGCATTTTTAGAAATATTTCTACGAAATTCCGGCAGCATAATAGCTGCTTACACCCTAGCCCCTTACAATTTCAAAACAGTTCAACCAGTCAAAACAGCCACATTTTCACCACATTCGAGGCAATTCACTTTCAAAATAATTTCATAAAATTATTAGCATGAAAAACATGCATTTAGGATATCCCTACAAATTACACACGCATCCTTTACATGTCTGATGTATACGCACTTTCCGATAGCACTACATGAAAATAGTAACTCCCGGGCTACGATCAATTCTACCAAAATTATTAGTTTATTAAATACTTATTTTTAAGCTATAGTTCATATCATAATACAGCCACATTGGACACTGCAAATATTTTTGCAGTATAATTTTTACTGATAATATAACGCAACTTCTTCGTTTTACGTCGGATTTTAAATCCAAGCATACCGACAGACTCCTTGTAATTCCTACAGTCTAATTCTACCCTTAAACCATCAAAACAGCCATAAATCACACTCCCCTTCACCTTGGCCGAATGGGGATGGTGGTGATTTTGATTGATTTTCAACAATTCAATTTTACTAAGTTATTCTACCATGCTTAACAACTAATTTGGCACCATTTTCAAGCTTGAAACCACATGAATTCATCATGCTCCCATGTTGGCCAAAACCCCACTCATGGCATCTTTTGATTTTATAACATTTAATTAAAACTATGGCTATAAACAAAATCACTAAGCTTAAAGGAATAATTTCATGCCATTGAACTTAAGAAAAACATAAAGATTTGCAACATTACCTTGCTTGGCTGAATCTTTGAGGGGTTCTTTCTCCTTGTATAGTGCCTTATAGGATGAGATATTGGTGTAGGATTATAGAGGAGAGAGGAGATCAATTTTGGTATAGAAATCATGTTGAAATTCTAAGTAGACTTTAAGATATAAAGCTTGAAATTTTCTTTTCTTTCTTTCACAATAAAAATGGCATGGGACTCTTGGAGGAAGAAGGTGAATAGTGCATCTCAGCAGCTGATTGAATTTTAAAGAGAATTTTGGAAATTGACCAAAATGACCAAAATGCCCATAGTTATGAAATTTTGGACTATTTTGCCCATATGCTCCCGCTAGCGTAAAAACCATGTAAATGTACTCCAAATTTTTGGATTTCAGTCCCAAATGATCCTATTAAACATATCTTGATGATTGAAAATGGTTTCGTTAACGCGCGGTACATGGATAGTGCGAAATTATGATTTTACCCCCACGACCTGCCAGCGAATTTCTCTCACTTCACCACCTTTTCAATAAATCTCTTGACACTATCTTATTCTCCTTTTTATGTCGAATGTCATGGTATATTTACTTCGTCCCAACTCATTTTAGTTTGGGCGTAGTTTATGAAAATGCCCTTGAGATGTATTTGTCATTTTTCTAATTTGTTTTCCAACTTCACAAAATAATTCAGAAAAAATCATAATAATATAATTCAATGATTTCAAACCTCAAAATCATCATATTATATTTTATTACACCACTATACTCAGCATTTTCAGTCTCAAGCCCATCCGAATACATTAAAAATAAGTGAGGCCCACATCACACTTTCACTTAAAATCTTAGCACACAATTTTTACTCCAAAAATTAATTACATATTACCAGTATAGTAGAATCGGATCTCACAAAAGATAAGGACTAATCTACATGTCAAAGTGTGAGCTCGAGAGTACGATTACGTGTGAGAAAAGTATTAGCACCCTCACAACGCCCGTCGTAAGACGATACCATTTAATTGTAAATTATACTGAAATAGCCTTAATTTAATAATTTTCTATTTCCAAATTTATTCCAAATTTATTTATTTTTTTACTTTTAAATATTGAAAACTCATTTAGGTGTCTTTCAACGCTTTGATCAGGCACCTAATGAATTTCCTCACCTCAAGAGTATTCAAAGAAACACACTCGTTTCCTTAAAGAGGCTCTGTCATCAAATTATTTATTTTTCGAAAAAATTAATTAAAATTCATCCTTTAATTTTAATTTATAAATTTTCCGTTATTTGCTATTTGATTATTAATTAATTTAAGTATTAAAAATTTCCTTAATGTTTCTCCAACACTTTGATCGAATACACCAAGAAATCTTCTCACCTCAAGAGTATTCACGGGACATACTCGTCATCCAGAAGAAGCTTCGTCATCGGATTAATTTAATATTTTAGTATTTTAATACATTGATATTTTATTTTATTTTATTTAGATTTGTAGAAACCCATATATTGAAATTACCTCTTTCTAAATTTCTCGACACTATGATTAAATTTGGAAAGAAAAATTTCACACCTAAAAATTACCTAAATTTCACCCACTCACAAAAATTAGGAATTTCATCATTGGTTGGGTTTTCTCCCTTTTTTTCTATTTTAAAAAAAAAATTCTAATATTTTATAAGGATCTATCTAAACTTATTATTATTATTAGATAAAAACTTTTAAAATTTTCTTCACATTTCCCAATGCTTTGATTGAATGTGAGAAAATCTTATTATCTCAATCCCTATGATATTTGCACACTTGCAATATCAAAGTTTTATCATTGATTAAGTTTTTATCTAATTTTTCACTTATTCATTTATATTGACTAAACTATTTTCTAAAAAAATCCTTTGCTTATTAATATTTATATTTTTGTTTATTGAAATTAATATTTTCTATTTTTTCTATTTATTATTTATTTCTTTATTTATTTTTGAAATAAGCCAAAAATTCTTGACTATGATTCTCTATATCCCCCAATACCTTGATTGAAGGTAGAGAACTTTAGTCATCTAGAAATTTTTAAGATACTTGCACACTCACAATTTTCTTAAAATTTCACCATTGATTCAATTGATTAAATTTTCGATTATTACTTCACTACCATTAATTTCATTTAGTTTAGCTCCTTACAAATTGTAGCAATTCAATTTATAATGTTTTTGGTTTTCTTAGGGACTTAATTTATGAATTTTCATAGGAAAACTTTCTGGACTCTATATTGACCGTCTCAAAGAAACCTATTTTTTTAACTTACCTATATTTTAAACACCACCCTCTTAAAGTTAAATGTTAACAACTTATACATACAGAGGGCTACAATTTCAATGCACTACAAATAAACAAAGTAAGTAACTCAATAACATTTCTAAAGCATCACCTCCTTTTCCTAATCCGAAAAGCATTAAAATAAACTAAGATAGTCATGTCAACAATTGAAAGCAAATTAATTTGGAGAGAAAAAGACAATAAAATAAGTAAATAAAACTAAGAGTAAGTGAAGTAGTAAGACAAACGGTCGGTTAGTAGAAATAAGAACTTACAGAGTACGGTCCACTTGGCTTTCTCTTTATTTCGACCAAACCCCCCTCTTTCCTTGTTTCTTTTGCTTTCTTTTCTGTTGTAACAACCAACAAGCTGACAGCAAATCGTAAAGCGATAGATGCTGGTGCGGCTGTGATCAATAGGGCAATGAGCTAGCTTGCGATGAAGTGTGCAACAAGGATGAGGCAGGCCAGGAATGATAATCGTTTTGATCAGTGAGGGTGCAGTAAGGATCCAAGAAGTTTACTGCAATGAGGATCCCAGCAGCAGAACACACGGGGCGGACAGGGGTGGTGTAGGAGGCTTGGAGTGATGCAGCAGCAACAGGTGGATGCGACCAGGGACGTGCAGCAAATCAGCAGTAGTGGGCACGGCAGTGAGCTGAGCAGCAAGTCGGCGGTGAAGATGGTATTGATGCGGCGGACAGGGGTGGAGTAGAGGCAGAGGAACGATGAAGATGATGAAACCGGGGTCGCTCACGCAGTGCTCTCTCTCTTTTTCTCCTCTCTTCTAAATTCCCTTTTTTTCTCTTTTCACGCCGTCTGTTTCTAACGCCCTGTGTGCGTATGAATTTATTGTATTCTTTTGGCATCCAGATTAGGAAAAGGAGTAATTTCCCTGCGTTGATAAGCATGTCATCTCTGATTTTGCTCTGATTTTGGGTTAATTGTTTCTTTCCTTTTTTTCATAAATTTGACTTTCATTAACCTTAATATTTTTCTTTGTATTTGTTTCCAATTTTTGCTCATAAATGGAGGTGACAAACAGGTCGATTTGAACGGGTTCAGTCATATTGTATTCAGATTTTGGTTATTTTGAGTTCGGATTATTTTGAATTTGGACTTTTTTTATTTCAGGCTTTTTTAGTCATGGGTTTTTTCGATCTTGGATTTTTTCGGCTTCGAGTACTTTCGGTTTCTGGTTTTTTCATATTTTTTTCGGTTTCAACTGGGCGAACTTGGCGGGCTTAGTTAAATTATTTTAAAATTTTATAAGTTATAAATATTTTTATAATTTTGAATGTAATAATTAATTTAATTTTATATAGTTAAATAAAAATATAATAAAAATGCTAAATTAAAGTTAAAATTTAATAAATATTTATATAAATATTTATATAAATATACATTTTTACATTTTAATGTTTTTATTGCTTGACAATTATTATTTTTTTAATTTTTTGCGATATTCTCATTTGTTATAAAATATATAATTATATATTAATATTTATATAAAAATTTATTTATTGAGTAAGCCAAATCATATATAATATTATATTTCAGAAAATGTTAATTGACATGTGTCAAACAATTCAAAAAAATAGAATAATTTAAAGTTTTTTTTAAATCTGGAACGTTCTTTGCTCTTTTTATCTCTCTTTATTTGCAGTGTTTTATTGCACCATAACATCAATCTACTTCCACAAAAACTGTCATTATCCTAAACTACTATTATAATTTTATTCTTATTCAATTTTAATTATCCATTTTTTACGCCCAATTGTTTAGCAATACCCAAAAATCAATTTTCTTCTTTTATTTTCTTTCACCCTCAAGTGTTTATCAGTACAAAAAATTAGTTTTCTCTACAGATTTTTTTCTCATGTTCAAGCTAGAATTTCAAAATAAAAATTTGAAAAAGATTATCTAAATATATCAATTTTTATTTATTCAGATATTATTCAAAATTATATAATTAACTTGACATGTAAAAAAAAAATCTTTCAACATTCCATATAAATTGATCTACAGCCAATATCTTATTTGTTTCACATCCACCATATCATTCCATCTCATCTTTTATTTTGTATTATTGTTGTATCTTACCTTTTTTTTTCTCTCTCTCTCTTGGTATCTATTTAAATTGATTTTGTCGCCTACCTTTTTTTTTTCACTTTGTCTTAGTATCTATTAAATGTTTTTTAGATAGTTAGATTCATTTTTTGAAGGAATATTTTACTTATTTTTTAAAAATATTTTCCATTTAAAACAATTATCTAATACATTTAATATAATTAGATTGTTATAAAAATAATATTCGTGTATATACATCTTTCGCATATGTTTTTATAATAACAAATTTATTACACGCACTGATATGTATGTATGTATGTATATATGTATGTATGTATGCATGATATGCTATAATTATATTCTAAAATCAAATAAAAATTTTATTATTAAAATCCGTGCATCGCACAGGATACAATCTAGTGTGTATATATATATATATATATATATATATATATATAGAGAGAGAGAGAGAGAGAGAGAGAGAGAGAGAGAGAGAGAGAGAGAGAGAGAGAGAGAGAGAAATTAAAGGAAAATGAAAATCCAAAAGTATTAGCTATACAAATAAATAACTAAAAAATTATAAATAAATCACATTAAATAATTAAACATTTATATAAATGACTCTATACTCTTAACAATAACTTATTGGGTCATTGTATTTTTTGGGTCAATATTTGGCCATTGGAATTTGGACACTCTTAGTTCAATAAATTTTTTTTTACTTTGTTTTATTAGCTTTTTTAATAATTATATTATATTTTTAATAAAATTTTAAATTTTTAAGAATTTTTTTACATTTATTTAGTTTTTTTAAATACTAACATAATTAGTAATTAAATCAAATCTAACTATATAACTAGTTAACTAATTGTTCAATTATAATGTTGACTAAAATTATAGTATACATTAAAAAATACTTAATATTATGAATAATTGGTCAACTAATTACCTCAATTTTATATTTATTTTATTTTTGGTTTGTACATAAATTATAATATTAAATTATTACATTAAATATAATCTTACTTGTACACACTAATTAATCAAATATATCATTAAAAATTTAGAACGTTGAATTAAACTAGTTATATGCATCAATTGGTATTATATTATAAACAATAACATTTGATATAATCATATCGTATATAGTTATACATCAATTGAGTACTAGTGTTTTCATTTTCACAATAACATAATAATATTAGATACATCAATGGATCGAATGCCTAATTAAGATGTTAAATAGTAGATATTACTAAATTAATTAATATAATGCTAGTTATTTAAATATAATTAATAATATTAATAAAGTATAAAAAACAAATTTTATTAAAATTGCCAATTAGACAATAATACTACTCTAGTATATTATTAAATTATACTTTCATTTACTATAAGAATTATTATTTTTATCCACACTTTAATTTTATATTTAATATATATAATAAATAAATTATTTTTAATAAATACTTAATTCTATCAAAATAATACTTACACACTAAAAGATTACATAATTTATTCTTAAAAGATTACATAATTCATATAATATAATATACAAATAATTATTATAAGATACCAAATTAGTTCATTTATGTATAAGATTATTATAATATAATAAATAATTAATTACCACAAGCTTGATTTATTAATGTCTTTTGTTTTAAGGCTAAAAATAAAATTATCGCTAGCTTGATTTATAATTTTCTCTTTCACTGATATCTAAGCTTATCAAAAAAAAAAGTGTACTTGTATTGTTTAATTTAATTACTTAACTTTTTCTAGTCTTAAAATCTTGAATTTTAATTTTAAGATTAGGTTTTTTTTAAATGTAAATTTACTATTTTTCTATACTTGAAACTTTAAGAAAATATAGTTTAAATTTAATTTTGATAATAATGTTCTTAATGTGTTGCACAAAATATCAAATTCAAAGTTTCAAACAAATATTAAAATTATATAATTTTTTTATATATTTGATTTATTATTGTATTAAAATCAAAATTTTATTATAAAAAAATAATAAAATGTTAAAATGATTTTTACAATAAATCAAATGTTAAATTAATAATATATTTATTATTATACATAGAATAAGTATGATATTAAAGATTATTTAATACATATATTATGATGTTTTAAATTAATTTTATTTAATAATTAAATTAAAAAGATTCAATATTTATTTTGCTGATAATGTATAATTGATATAATTGTATAATAAATAATAATTATTTTCAAAATTTTAAACTTTATAATTAAAAAAGTGGATCAATTATTTATTTATTTTAAAATAACAATTATATAATTATAATTTGGGTTTTTTCAGGTAATAAATTTTGGTTTTTTATGAGTTTCGGAACGGTTTGGCCTCGGTTTCGGATCGTATGTGGTTTAGGTTATATTAGGCTCGAGTTATGTTAGGTTTGGATTTTTTCGATTTCGGATTTTTTCGGTTTCGAGTTTATTCGATTTCGTGCCTTTGACTTTTTTGATCAATTCAGGTTGGTCCGGGTTCAGTCTCGAGCAAGTTCAGGCAGATTTTTAGGCTCGGGCTAACTTTTGCCACCTCTATCTATAAAGGATCTCTTTCCAGTTTTGATTGATTTTTAGTGTTAATATCGCAATTTCGGGATTTGAAAACCTCGATTCTTACCTCTTTTATTATTATTATTTTTTTTCGTTTTTATTATTTTTATTACTTATTTTATTTTATTTATCATCAATAAAATAAAGTCAAAACAGAAAAAATATAGAAACAAAATATAACAAGATTTATAAACTTTTAACCTTTTTGGATTTGAGCCTATATTCAAGAAAATAAATTAAATGGCCCAAAGCCCAAATTCAAAACCATGATGAATTATGTTAGGACAAAAATGATGTCTACAAACACCATCTCAAAACCTTAAAACTTCCTCTTAACTCCTGTCCCAAAATGTTGATTTTGATTTCTACCACCAAGCTACAACATCAACTGTGGCAGATCCTGCAAGCCAAGCTTGGATTATGTAATTGCCATCACCTCTCCGACATGCATCAGTTTTTATCAGTTCTGTGCAGACCCAGATGTGGGAATCATATTCAGAGCTTTCATTATAAAAGTTTGTATAAAGGCAACTTCTTTAAGCTCCTCAAATCTGTATTCAACATAACATATAGTAATTTTAATTATAAAGAGATTTGTATGTCTGTGCTCAAGAAGGGAAAAAAATGCAGCATCCTCAGGCATATTTTCTAGACAAAGCTAAAACATTCATGTATGAGATAATATCAAACTATAATTAAGATTCAGTTTCATGTAATATTGGGGTTTTAATTACCTTTTGTGCACTTCACCAACACTTAAAGCTTATGTAAACGGAATATAAACCAGTAGTATATACCGAAATTATTAACTTTAGATGAAATATTCAAAAAGCTAATGGCTTTTAGCAGAAGTGCTAGGAAAGAAAACTACCTTCCAGGCTTTGGAGAATGGCCAGCGTCAAAGTCACATTTGAACAACAGCATGTTATCATCCGTTTTCATATCCCTTAGTTTAGCCACAAACTTTGCAGGTTCTGAGTACATGACTCGTGAATCTATCACAATATATTAAGGGAATAAATTGAAGCATATCGAGAATACTAGATTTCTCCCAAATTTTCTAAACATAATGCAAAACAATAGAATCTACCAGTTCTTTTTTGAAATCCACAGGTTAGATGCCTCAAAACAAATTAGACAACATTTTAAAGGAAGGATCACATACAGGGTCCTTAAAAAGGTTCAGAAAATTTAAAATGGACAAGATCCTTAAGAGGTGCAAATGTTGTTGCGAGCTTAGATTTTCTCCAGCAAACTTCATATCAAGTAGCCTAATTGTTCATAGATAAAGATGTAAAATGAAGCTCTTGCAACCACCTCTAAAACATTGCTATCAAGACAACTTCAAAGAACCTCAATCATAGCCAGAGAAGTTCTAATAGCATCTTACTCACTGAAGATATTTCCAATGGCAGACAATTAATGTGTAGAATTATCAACTAGCAAAGACTAGCAATCAACTGTCTCGCTTCCAACCCATTAATCTGATGCCAAACTTGTTGGGAAATTATTTAGTGGGCCTACATATATCAATTAATTGTACATTACAAGCTATCTATTTAGTCCACTTAATAGTGATCAAATAAAGTTTAAGTTATTGGACTTTAGAACATCTCAAATTAGTATGGGCTTTGCAATGTGTAGAGACCCAATATTTTATTTTATTTTCATGATGGGCCAAAATAAAATAAAATATACTTCAAATATAAATAGGTTATGGTCCCCTGTCTAAATATAACTCAATTCTCACAAAAAATCTCATCGTTGAGTGAGATACAGATTCTCTCAAAAGGTTTAGACGTGGAAGACTCTAACCTCAAGATATCAATTCCAATGGATTCAGGTACGCTTCCGTATTAGTCTTTTCTTGATGATTAAACATGAAATCCTGGGTGTATTTATCTGAATTAATTTTCTTACAAGTGGTATCAAGAGCTTATCATGTTTGATCATTGAGAATTAAAAATTATTGTGTAAAACCTTAGGGATTTTATTCCTTATGAAATAAGGATTAAAATCATGTGAACAAGTTCTGGAATATTGTCTCATGTTTGATGAATTTTATTTTTAAAATTCTTTAAATCCCGAAATTAAAATTTAACCAAAACAATAATATTTTATGTGTTTTAATTCAAATTGATTGATGATAATTGTTTTTTGTGACTTATATGGTTGAAACAAAGTCACAATTTTGGTATATTTTTTGTTTTGGTTGAGAGAAATCAAGAAAAAGGTTAAGGGTCTTTCATGGAGTTTTCTTGAATCTATTTGATCTAATAAAACATCATTATTTGTTGTTTTGATCTGTTTTTTGGCCTGGGTTTTGTAGAATAAAGGTTTAATTTCATGATTTTGTGTTTAATTTTGCAAAACCACATAAAAAAGGGTGTCCAAAATCGAAGAGAAGTGAAACAAAACCGAACGGGTCTGTTTCAAATCCAGCCGGGTCGGGTCGACCCGGTTGGATGAGGAAGGAGGAGAATCCCGACTGGGATCTCTCCCACACGCGCAAAGGGTGGCGCGTGACATACATGCGCCGCCTTCCCGTGGCCTTTTGGCCACCAATTTCTCCAGTCCAAAATATTTTATTATTTTAAAACTTTTGGTGATTTTTATGTAATTTTTTGAAATTATTAAATATTTATTATTTAATATTCATCATAATTTCGGTGTTTTGATATATTATGCATGTATTTTCTGAAATTTTGTTTCATGATAAAATATTTCATGATATTTTGAGTTGATTGACAGTACTCACTCTCCCTATTGATGTGAATTAATTTGTGTACTCTCAATATTTTTTATATGTGCATAATATGTTAAAAATAAATAAAGTTCAAAATAAATTAAATTGATGTAAAATGTCACCAAAGTGACCTCTTTTATGTTAATTTATTTATTTTGAAAATTAAAGTTGTTATTTAAGAATTTAAATGACTGTGTTTTTTAATCCATGCGGAAAATAATCGGCCCAAAGGAAGGTTATTTTTTGGCCGGATTACAAACACAATAAGGTAGTAAAATGTGATAAAATTATTTTTTACCATGCATGCAATATGTCGGCCCAAAGGAAGGTATGTTGTTGGCAAGGATTTGATTATCAATATTTACTAATAAAGTTTAAGATTACCGCTTACGAATTAAAATTTCTGTCCAAAGACTAAATTTTAATGTTGTGCTTGTTATCTTATATGGCCCAAAATTATCGTTTGTTAATTGTGAGCTAATTATTGTTGTTTTTCTGTTTACAGTAAATGTTTCTTCTATATCTGTCAATTTGAATAATATTCCGGTGCTTAACGGCACTAATTTCGAGAAATGGAAGGAGCACGTTACTATTGTGCTTGGGTGTATGGATCTAGACTATGCGATCAGGTCTGACAAACCTCCCGCCCCTGCTGATGATAGTACAGCTACGGAAAGGGCACTTTATGAAAAATGGGAGCGTTCAAACCGCATGAGTCTGATGATCATGAAGCACTCAATTCCGGATACCATCAGAGGCGCAATGCCTGAGGAAGAAAATGCTAAGAGTTTCCTACAACGAATTGCAGACAAGTTCACTACAAATGAAAAAGTCGAAACAAGCACCATCCTGTCTAAGCTTGTTTCAATGCGGTATAGCGGTAAAGGAAACATAAGGGAATATATTATGGAAATGTCTAATCTTGTTACAAGACTAAAGGCACTAAAGTTAGAGTTGTCTGAGGACATTCTCGTGCACTTAGTCTTAATATCTCTTTCTGCACAATTTAGTCCTTTTAAAATAAGTTATAACACTCAAAAGGAGAAATGGACTCTTAATGAGCTCATTGCTCAGTGTGTGCAAGAGGAAGAGAGGTTGAAACAAGAGAAGATAGAAAGTGCTCACTTAGCATCTTCTTCCAATGACATTGCTGCCAACAAAAAGAGAAAAAGGAACACAGGAAAAGGCACTGCAAATACTGGAACTTCACAGCCTAAGGGGCAACAAAAACAAGATAAGGTGATCACTTGTTTCTTTTGCCGTAAAGGTGGTCATGTGAAAAAGGATTGTTCCAAGTATGCTAAATGGCTTGCCAAAAAGGGTAAACTTCTTAACTTTGTTTGTTCTGAAGTTAATTTGGCTTTAGTACCCAATCACACTTGGTGGATAGATACAGGTGCAACTACTCACATAAGTGTGGCTATGCAGGGTTGTCTAAGGAGCAGAAAGCCAACTGATGCTGAAAGATTCATCTACGTAGGAAATGGCGAAAGAGCTCCTGTTGAGGCTGTTTGTTTATTTAGATTAAAGTTAGAATCTGGTTGCTATTTAGATTTGAAAGAGACTTTTTATATACCGTCATTTAGACGGAATTTGATTTCTATTTCTTCTTTGAACAAATCAGGATATTCTTGTTCATTTGGAAATAGAAAATTTAGTCTTTTTCAGTATTCAAATCTCATTGGCACAGGTTCTTTAGTTGATAATCTATATAAATTGGATCTTCATGCCTCACACATTAATGAATCATTGCATATAAATAATTGTGGTACAAAGCGCAAATTAATTAATGAGAATTCTTTCATGTTATGGCACAGGCGTTTAGCACATATTTCTGAACAAAGAATAAAGAGGCTTGTGTCAAAAGGAATTCTTGATTCCCTTGACTTTTCAGATTTCAAAATTTGTGTTGAATGTATTAAGGGAAAACAAACAAATTTCAAGAAAACTGGTGCTAACAGGAGTTTAAACGTCTTGGATTTAATTCATACTGAAATTTGTGGTCCATTCCCTACAACTTCTTGGAATGGTCAACAGTATTTTATTACTTTCATAGACGATTATTCTCGTTATGGGTACCTATACTTGATTCATGAGAAGTCTCAAGCATTGGACGTTTTCAAAACCTATAAAGCTGAAGTTGAAAATCAACTTGGTAGGAAAATTAAAGCCGTTAAATCTGACAGTAAAGGTGAATATTACGGTAGATACGACGGATCAGGTGAATAACGTCCAGGCCCTTTTGCAAAGTATTTAGCAGAATGTGGCATTGTTCCTCAATACACCATGCCAGGGACTCCAAGTCAAAATGGTGTAGCTGAGAGACGAAATCGGACCCTAAAGGACATGGTTAGAAGTATGATTAGTCATTCTTCTTTGCCAGACTCACTTTGGGGAGAAGCCTTAAAGACTGCAGTGTACATTCTTAATCGAGTTCCAAGCAAAGCAGTAGCTAAAACCCCATATGAATTATGGACAGGAAAGAAGCCTAGTATTAGGCACTTACATATTTGGGGTTGTCCAGCTGAGGCTAGGCAATACAAGCCTAACGAAAGGAGATTGGACTCAAGAACAGTAAGCTGCTATTTTGTTGGATACTCAGAAAGATAGAGGGATTTCAAGTTTTATGATCCCTCAAATAGATCTTTTTTTGAAACAAGGAATGCTAAGTTTATTGAGGATGTTGAATACGATGAGGGTGACAAGCTCAGAAATTTTGTATTTGAGGAAGAACATGGTACAGTTCCTACAGTTGCAATTGAGAATGATCAGACAATTATGTCTGACATTATTCAATATGCAAATCCAGACAATCAAGACACTCCTGGGTTACCACCTAATCATATTGAAGAGCAACAACAACCTTAATTGGAAGTGCCATTAAGGAGATCCTCGAGAGAGAGGAGATCGACGATTCCAGATGATTATATCGTTTATCTCCAAGAACATGAATTTGATATAGGACTAGAAGATGATCCAAAATCTTTTAGTGAAGCCAAACAAAGTGTTCACTCTCATAAATGGATTGAGGCCATGAAAGATGAGATGAAATTAATGGAGGATAATGACGTTTGGGATCTTGTCGAATTGCCTAAAGGAGCGAAACTAATTAGTTGTAAATGGATTTTCAAAACCAAGAGGGATTCGAAAGGCAATATCGAAAGATATAAAGCACGTCTAGTTGCCAAAGGTTTCACTCAAAAGGAAGGCATTGATTATAAAGAGACTTTCTCTCCGGTTTCGTCGAAAGACTCTTTTAGAATCATTGTGGCACTTGTAGCTCATTATGATTTGGAGCTACATCAGATGGATGTAAAGACAGCATTTCTCAATGGTAACATTGAAGAAACAATTTATATGGAGCAACCAGAAAATTTCGTGTTGGATGAATCGAAACATCTGGTGTGCAAATTAAAGAAATCCATCTATGGTTTAAAACAAGCATCCCGTCAATGGTATCGAAAATTTGATCAAGTGATCATCTCTTTTGGTTTTAAGGAGAACACTGTTGATCAATGTATTTATCACAAGATCAATGGGAGCAAGTTTATTCTTCTGGTGTTATATGTCGATGATATCTTGCTTGCAAGTAGCGATATAGGCTTATTGCATGAAACCAAGAGATTTCTTTCAAATAAATTTGAGATGAAAGATTTTGGGCATGCATCTTTTGTGTTAGGCATACAGATCCATTGAGATCGTTCTCGATGAATACTTGGCTTATCACAAAAGGCTTATATCGATAAGGTGCTTAGCAGATTTGACATGAAAAACTGTGCATCAGGAGACACGCCCATTGCTAAGGGTGATAAATTCAGTTTGCTTTAATGTCCAAGAAATAATATTGAAAAGGAAGAGATGCAGAAGATTCCTTATGCTTCAGCAGTAGGGAGTCTCATGTATGCTCAAGTTTGTACGCGTCCGGACATTGCGTACATAGTTGGTATGCTTGGCAGATATTTAAGTAACCCTGGAATGGATCATTGGAAAGCAGTAAAGAGGGTTATGAGGTATTTACAGAAAACTAAAGATTACATGCTCACATATCGGAGGTCAGATCATTTAGAGATCGTTGGGTATTCAGACTCTGATTTTGCTGGTTGCCTCGATAGCAGAAGATCCACTTCTGGTTATGTTTTCATGTTAGCTGGAGGAGTTGTGTCTTGGAAGAGTGTAAAGCAGTCACTCGTAGGTTCTTCCACCATGGAAGCAGAGTTTATAGCTTGCTATGAGGCATCAAACCAGGCAATATGGTTGCGAAATTTTATCACTGGGCTATGCGTTGTCGATGGCATTGAGAAGCCATTGAAGATTTATTGTGATAATAAAGCCGCAGAATTATACTCTAAGAACAACAGAAGCTCGTCGAAGTCAAAGCATATTGACATCAAGTTTCTTGTTGTTAAGGAGAGAGTTCAGAGTCTTCAGATATCTATTGAATATATCAATACGAACTCCATGATTGCGGATCCGCTTACTAAGGGTGTCCCACCTAAGGTGTTTCATGAGCATGTAGCTCGCATGGGTGTGGTTCACTTTGATGATATGCTTTTATAGTGGGAGTTTGTTTCATTTATATTCATTTGTTATTGAGACATTTTTCTGATCAGAATAAAGTATTGTTGTTATTATTGAAACTCTGAAATAAAGTATTATTCTTTCAAATTGCAGTTGAGCCTAAAGTTTTGAAAGTAGGACCAGTTGGAAATAGGCATGTTTAAAAGATCACGTTGCATGTAATTTTCATGCTATACATCCATACTTGATCTATGTCGTTGATTATATTAATATACGTGACCATTGATGGGTCTAGTTACAGAATATATGTAACGAAGATCGCTTTGATCCTATGTTAGTATAATTGATGGACCAGATTGTTTAGAGATGTTGCCTTAAGATGATAGCAAGTTTAGAGCTCTTAAAGTTATTTTAAAATGTACAATTATCAGGTGACATATGTGGCCCAAGTGGGAGATTGTTGGAAAATTATTTAGTGGGCCTGCATATATCAATTAATTGTACATTACAGGCTATCTATTTAGTCCACTTAATAGTGATCAAATAAAGTTTAAGTTATTGGACTTTAGAACATCTCAAATTAGTATGGGCTTTGCAATGTGTAAAGACCCAATATTTTATTTTATTTTCATGATGGGCCAAAATAAAATAAAATATACTTCAAGTATAAATAGGTTATAGTCCCAGTCTAAATATAATTCAATTCTCACAAAAAATCCCATCGTTGAGTGAGATACAGATTCTCTCAAAAGGTTTAGACGTGGAAGACTCTAACTTCAAGATATCAATTCCAATGGATTCAGGTACACTTCCGTATTAGTCTTTTCTTGATGATTAAACATGAAATCCTGGGTGTATTTATCTGAATTAATTTTCCTACAAAACTATGAGTAATACGAAACAAAGAGAATACCAAAATCATGTATTAAGCCTTTATACTTACCATGAAAGCCAGCTGTAACCAGAATATGAGGATAATTTTGTGCCTGTACCTGCAAAATATACATATGTTAGAGCTTAAACATAACAAATAATTTTAAGTGATAACTATTCAGCATTCCATAATCATGTTTGTACAAGAAACAGTTAGCTATTCTATAGAACACTAGTCATGATTCGTGGATGCCAAGAACAACAGCAGTATGAGTCTTACATTATCAACAGGGGAATATGACTTTATATAGAAGTAAAACTTTTCCTCCCGAGGGTCACCCCATTCCTGTTGTAACCGAGAGAGAGAGAGAGAGAGAGAGAGAGAGAGAGAGAGCACATGGTCAGCTTTAGTTTTAAACAAATAAAAAATGTACTCAATAAAAATAATTGAATTTCAGGATGGATCCTACAAAACGAAAAAAATGCCATATGTTAAGGATAAATTTGTCAACCAGATAAGTTAATAGGATTATTAGGTCATTGACTGTGGTTACAAATAGAGTTCATGCTTCTATATAGTGCCGATTTGTATTGATGGGTTACAAACACATAAAAGCTCACCGTTTACAAAAATCAAATTACAACACTAGGATAACTTGAATGTGTTAAAACTCATTACAATATTGACTAAGTAACTAGTCTCCTATCATATGATATTAGATTTTAGCGTCAAAATCAATCCCTCTAGAGTTTGTCAAGCAAAGAATTCAATTCCATACTGTAGAAACTAATATTGTAGTCGGAGAAACTGATATGAACATGTTTTTCTGATTTCTACTAAAAAACTATAGTTTATAGAGAGAATAAATAAAGGAAAAAGAATTCTAAATAAAGGAAAGTTTTAAATGAAGCCAATCAGGGGAATATTTGGTCAAGAGACCAAATCTTGTTATATTAGGATATAAATAAAAAATCAATCATATCTAATCTCATAGAATATGGATTGGATTTCCACACTCCCCCTCAAGTTGGGTAGTAGATGTCAATCATACGCAACTTGGACTTCAAGCTTTCAAAATTGTTTCTAAAAAGGGCTTTGGTGAGAATATCTACGGTTTGAAGACTAGTTGGTGTGTAGACAAGTTTGACTTGGTCTTCTTCGATTTTCTCTTTGATAAAATGGCAATCAATCTCGATATGCTTGGTTCGATCATGGTGAACTGGGTTCTTGGCAATACTTATGGTTGCTTGGTTGTCACAAAACACCTTCACAGAACTTCCTTTTGAAATCCTCAATTCCTTCAGCACCCTTTTAGGCCAAATTCCTTCACAAATCCCAGGAGACATAGCTCTGAATTCTGCTTCAGCACTACTTCGAGCTACTACTGTCTGCTTCTTGCTTCGCCAAGTAACTAACTTACCCTATACGAGTGTGCAATATCCAGTGGTTGACCTTCGATCCATTACAGATCCTACCCAATCTGCATCTAAGTAAACTTCAACATCTCTGTTTGAGGTTTTCTTGAAATGTAGTTCTCTGCCTAGGCTTTTCTTTAAGTATCGAAGAATCCGGTAAACTGCTCCCATGTGTGCTTCAGTAGGGTTATTCATAAATCTGCTTATTAAGCTAACGGCAAAACAAATGTTTGGTCTAGTATGTATCAAATAAATCAGTTTCCTCACAAGCCTTTGGTATCTACCTTTGTCAACTAGAGGACTTTCTTCTTCGACTCCTAACTTGCCATTTGAATCCATAGGAGAATCAACAAGTCTGCATCCAAGCATCCCTGATTCCTTAAGATCTAGAATATATTTTCGTTGTGAAATAGAAATCCCATTTCTTGATCGAGCTACTTCCATGCCAAGGAAATACTTGAGCTTTCCTAAGTCTTCTATCTCAAATTCTCTTGCCAAAAAGGTCTTTACCCCCAACAATCTCTTCCACGTAATCCCCTGTAAGAATGATATCATCCACATAAACAATAAGGATAGCAATCTTGTGACTAAATGAGTGCTTAAAAAACATAGTGTGATCGATTTGGCACTGTGAAAACCCATACTTCTTAACAACCTTTGTTGAGTGATCAAACTAAGCCCATGGTGATTGTTTGCCATATAATGAATTACGGAGCTTGCACACTTTACCATGATTCTCCCGAGAGTTAAATCCTAATGGAATCTCCATGAAGACTTCTTCCTCTAAGTCATCGTTCAAAAATGCATTTTTAATGTCTAGTTGATGAAGAGGCCAATCTAGGTTAGCTGCCAAAGATAGTAACACACAAACTGAGTTTAGCTTGGCTACAGGAGTAAATATCTCATCATAGTCAACACTATAAGATTGAATGAGCCCTTGGCAACAAGACGAGCTTTAAATCAGTTCACGCTTCTGTCTACATTGTGTTTAATTAAAAATATCCACTTGCAACCAACCGGACTCTTTCCTTCAAGAAGTTCTTTAATCACCTACGTGCCATTCTTTTATGGTGCTTTCATTTCTTCCAAAATAGTATCCTTCCATTTTGGTTGTTAGAAAGCTTCTTGAATATTGCTTAGAACTTGAACATCTGTTAATTTGGACACAAACACACGAAAAGCTGGAGATAGGCTCTCATATGATACAAAGTTGCTGATGGGATGCTGAGTGCATGTCCTTACTCCTTTTCTTATTGCAATAGGTTGGTCAAGATCACTAGGAAAATCACTAGAGATAGGTTCAGTAATTATGTTACCCGTATGCATCTCAGAAACTTCTGGACTTGGTTATGAATCTTGGTTTTGCTTTGGAGATGTGCGACTCTCTATCTCCTTTTGAGATTTCGGTCTTCTTGAGTAAACAATCATGTCTTTTGTTGCTATTTCTTTCACAAACTTAAAGTTTTGAGTGCTAAGTTGAGTGTTAGTTATCTCAAGATCAAGAGATTGGTAGTGGATTTCTGTGAGGATTATAGGTGGACTAGATATTTGGGCTAGTGGACAAGAGATTTGGGCTGGTAGTGAAGGTACTAGTTTAGTAGCAAGTACGGTTTCCCAAAGTTGATATTCTCTCGCACTCTCCCCTTGAATGTCAACTTTGGTGTAATATGGCTGATTTTCAAAAAAGGTTACATCCATAGAATTATAAAATCTTTTGGTTATTGGTGAATAACATTTGTACCCCTTTTGGTTTGGAGAGTAGCCAAGAAATATGCACTTGACTAATTTGGGATCCAATTTGTTCAATGCTGTTGATGTATATGGACAAATATTGTGCACCCAAACACTTTAGTAGGGATGAATGAGATAATTTGAAGATGAAGTTAGGTTGTAAGGAGCTTTTGACACAGTGTTTGGAATTAAAGGACACGAGAAGGCATCCTATTTATGAGATAAGTAGCTGTTAAAACCACTTTTCCCCAAAAATGTTTTGAAACATGAGTGGCAAGCATAAGTAATCGGGCAACCTCCATTAGGTGCTGGTTTTTCCTCTTTGCTATTCCGTTTTGTTAGGGAGTATCCACACATAAGCTTTGATGGACAATTCTCTGATCAAGTATATAAGCTTTGAGGATAGAGTGGTAATATTCCCTTCCATTGTCGGTTCTAAGCACCTGAATTTTGGTTTGGAATTGAGTCTAGACCATTTTGTTAAAGTTCTGAAATATTTGCCCAACTTCAAATTTGTCTTTCATGAGGAACAACCAAGTCACTCAAGTGTGGTCATCTATGAAGCTAACAAACCATCTAGAACCAATAATATTTGTTAACCTAAATGGTCCCCAAACATCACAGTGTTATGGAAAATGAATGAGATGGTTTATATGAATGATGTGGATAAGTATTACAAGGATGCTTGGATAATTGACAATTTTCACATTGGTAATATGGGGACTTTTATTGAATAATGTGGGAAATAACCTTTTGAGGTACAAGAAGTTGGGATGACCTAATTGGTAGTGCTACAACATGATTGCACTATCTTTATGACTACTAGAGGTTGAGACTGTGCAAGCATTTTTTTGAATTTTCCTCTCAAATTCTTCATCTCTAAGAAGATGGAGCACCGCACATACCCTAGCATTACCAATCTTCTTCCCCGAGTCCAAGTCCTGAAATTCACACTTATGTGGGAGAAATTTAGTAACACAATTAAGATCTCTTGTAATCTTACTAATTGATAAGAGATTACAATCCAAATTAGGAACATGGCAAACAGAATTAAGCATTATGTCCTTGGAGATAGCAACTAAACCGATACCAGCCACTTTAGATAGTGAGCCATTTGCAATACGAACTGTAAAATTTTCAGAATATGGCTGTATTCATGAAATAACGATGCATCACCAATCATATGATCTGATGTGCTTGAGTCAACGATCCATGCCTTTAAGCTTTTACGTTTAACACTTAGAGTGCTTAAAAAATTACCTTTATGTGCCAAAGTGGCAGTACTCACAATTTCAGGCCTCTTTTGCTAAAGGGACTGTTGTGGCATCTCATCAGTAAGTGTCGTCCCATAACTCTCCCTAGCATGTACAAGCTTCCAAGCGATGTTGCTAATCATGCTTCCTGAGTTTGAAGTCATCTCTGATGTTGTGCTACCACTCACCATGATGGGAAAAGAATCAAACTAAGATTTTTAATGTGCTCTTGATACCATGTAGAAACTGATATGAACATGTTTTTTTGATGTCTACTCAAAACCTATAGTTTACAAAGAGTATAAGTAAAGAAAAAGGAATCCTAAATAAAGGAAAGTTTTAAATGAAACCAATCAAGAGAATATTTGGTCAAGATACCAAATCCCGTTAGATTAGGAAATAAATAAAAAATCAATCATATCGAATCCCATAGAATATGGATTGGATTTCCACACATGCTAATATACCACAGCCCCACATACCAAATTGTTCAGTGGACATGCAAAAGAATAAAAAAAGAAAAAAAATAGAAAATAGAAATCTTTAAGAAGAAAGAAAATACCTCCCACTCTATAGTTGTAAGAGGGATAGTAGGGTCAAGCATTGTGGTCAGGACATCTACAAAAGGCACTTCGGCAACAGCAGCCTTGAACAAATCAGGCCTCATGTTAAGAACAGCACCAATGAGCAACCCACCAGCACTTCTTCCCTGAATGCACAATTTTTCCTTTGAACAGTACTTATTTTTTATTAAGAACTCAGCACAAGTAATAAAATCTGTGAAAGTATTTTTTTTCTCTAATAACTTCCCATTCTCATACCACCGCCTCCCCATTTCACCACCTCCACGAATATGAGCTATTGCATAGATAATCCCGCGACCTAATAGAGACAGCCTTGATGCATCAAAGCCAGGATCTGCACATAACTGCTAATACACAAGGAGCACTATATTACAAGACTGAAAAAGAAATAATTATGTAGTCCAACACTAATGCACATTCAACCTGAAGGAAACACCAAATTGATGCAGCGACCAATTATACTCGTGTGAAAGTCAATGCAATAGTTAGTAGAAAGTCCCAATGCTTGAACGTAAACCAGTAAACTTGGACCTTAAAAATCATTCAACTTTCTGAATACAGAATTTCAAGAAACTTGAAAGAGAGGGGAGGAAGGATGTCCCTAGAAGTGAAACAAGAAAGAAAAAGTTTGAGAGGATTTCATAGTGTTTGGAAACCTAGCAAAGGTTAGAAAAAGCAAGGACCAAATCCTACAATGTACAACCATGGTGAGAAATTGTCTTTTACACATCACATTAAGAAAAATTCCTCCTTATCAATTTAGTTATTTATTTTAATATGGTCTAAGCGAATCAAAACCTGTGATCAAATAGAAGCAGAACAACTCCAATTGGCAATTAGATACCTCTCACAAGAATTTATCCCATAGAATGCATTGTTACCTCATATGCACCATAGCCGTAAAGCAGCATTGGAGCAGATCCATCGAGCTTGACAAGATTCTTTTTGTAAACAATTGATATAGGAATCTGAATGCCATCGGAAGCAGTGGCCCATTCCCTTTTAGTGACATAATTAGATGCATCAAAACCTCCCAAAACCTGAATAAGAGATAATATACAAAATTAATGTAGTATGATATACATACACAGGACCAAAATACAATTTCATAAACCTTCTATTTTTATTCCTGACCTCTGAAAATGACAGTGAAAGGGAAGGAAATTGCCAGAAGAAACAGAAACTCAATACATTCAAGGACCCAAGCACAAAAAGGTCAGAAGGAGAATGACACATAAAGATACATAAGTACAACTGTTCTGAAATTTTGGACATAATAAAGTGAAATTTTAATTATATTACATCATGAACACTATCTACGATCTTGGCAATCCATGTTGAACTTTAAATCAGTTCAGAACATGGTCAATTGAATTGAATGCAGTGTGTTAACTATAAGGCCAAAATTATGAGAGAACAGCATATTAAGAATTAGAATCCTCCATTTTTTTCCTTTTTAATAACAGAAACCTTCAATTCTTCTTAGTTAACTGGAATAAACAGCTAAAAACCTGTGACAATACGATATAGAAGATGTTACTGAATGAGATATATCCCCATGAGGACTCTTGGTCGTACATGAAAAGACCAAATCTAGAAAATAATAAGTATCCCATCACGATTGAAGGAAGGAAAAGCAAACTACAGACAGCAAAGAACCATAGACTCGAGAAAATTAGGTAAGGACAACTACAACAGTAATTTTCTGGTAATAAGATCTTGCCTTGCCAATTCACATATTGCATGTAACACTAGTTTTACTATTTTATATCATTGATTTACACTATTTGTCAACTTATTCCTTATAATGGCTCCAATGCTAAAATACAGTTGTTCTTACAGTTTCAGTCTCGCTTGAAACATACTTCCCAGTATTCATGTCATAGTAGTAGAGAGACAAAGGCGTCCTCAACGAGCTATAAAAATATGGTAAAATGGTGGATGAAAATTGCGATTCTGCTCGTTCAACTGAGTACGCAGGTTCAACTTCAATAAATTGAACTGCCTGAACACCTTGAAGGCTTATGGTTGGCTCTTCAACTGCTGGAAGGAGGTAAGTAGTAATTTTGGGCAAACCTTGTTCACGCTCGTAGACAACAAGATGATCACTAAAAAGTTGAATATCTTGAATCTTTACACTGCAGAAGAAAAATTAAATGGTAAGCTATAAGCCACAGCAAGGCATATCTTTTCAGGCGTGGCAAGCACAAAAGCTATGCTGCCATCCCGCAGCAATTCCAAACTCCCACTATCAACCGGGCAAAAAATGTATACAAACAAATTAAAAATTTGCAAAATAGTCCGTAAACTAATAAGAGTCATCAATAAACAGAGCATCTGTCCACAGGGAGTAACAAAATAGCATTTCCACTTCCCAGAAGTAGCATGCAATATATCCACAATTGCAAAATGTAACAAAACATAAACTATAAAATCTGACACCCAAGCAGCAGAATATTTTAAGCTAAATTTAACTCATTGTTTCACTGGCTACTATCAAAATAACCACAGTTGTGGACTGATAAAGTCAATGGTTAAAGCACTAGCTCCTTCCACATGCATTATTTGAAAACTGAATGATTAACTAATAATTTCTCGCAAAAGGCAGCCTTACAAGATGATATTTTATTAATTATATCTATGCTAATATATTTGCTTTATTAATATTTTATGCCTAAAATAGTTTGCTAATATTTATTTTATGATTTAGATATTAAATATCAAAGTTGGAATAAAAAGAAACAAAAAAGAGTAAAGTGCACATTTTTCTATTTAGTTTAAAAAATTGATGAATTTGACTAATTTAATGACCTGATCTCAAGAAGTGTCTTTCATGGAAGTTATAGAGAACTTCTCAGGTTTTTGGAATGTAAAAGGTCGCAAAAATCAGAGTTCGTTTGATGAATCAAACATCTGGACAGATTCAATATGAAATTCTTAGCAGAAATAACGAGATTGAAAAGAAATTTCAATAAAGCAAGTTCAAGACAAGATTTTGTTGGGAAAAGATAATTTCTTAATTTTATTATGTCTTAAATCTGTAATTAATTAATAAAAATAGACATTAGAAATTTTATTTAGAAAATAATTGTAAAAAGATGATGAGATAAAGATAAGAATTTGACTAGTTAAATAACTTATTCCCCAAGTAAACTCTTATCTTAATCTCACATTGCTTAGGAAAGTCTTTTAAACTCTTCCTTAGGCCAATATAAAGAGCATATGACTCTCATAAACATGATTCCTCTCATCTCTCTTCCCTCTTAGTCTTTTGTAAGGTTTTCTTTAGGGTTTTAATAAAAGTTTTATTTTCTTTCTTTTAAATTTGATATTGCTGATTTCTTTTCCTTTAAAAATTTTATTTTTCTTCTTTTATTTATCATTAGTCTTGCCGATTTCTTTATTTTTAATTATAAAATTATTTTCTTTTTAGTTTTTAAAAAAAATTATTTTTCTTCTTTTATTTATCATTGGTATTGCCAATTTCTTAATTTTTAATTATAAAATTATTTTCTTTTTAGTCTTTCTATTAGAAACATATTTAATTTCGTATTTAATATTTTTCAAGGTTAATGATTTCTTTATAGTTTTTAGGATTAAATTGTTTTCTGTTCTTTATTTAAAGCTAATTCTTCCTTTAGGTTTATTAAGCTTTAGCGATTTCTTATTAATAATTTTATATGGTTGCTAATTTCTTTAGTGACATTTAATAGAGATTTTGATTCTTGTTTTGTTTTTCATATTATTTGTTTAGTTCTTATTAGTTTATAATCTTGATTTTATATTTCTTGTTTTAGATTATTAAAGATTGTTATATCGACTGTATTTTGCATAATTCTTGATATCTTTATAATATTAAACTTGAATTTTATGATCTTGAATATGACTAGTGAGTAGGTTTCTTGTTCAGTTATGAGGTAAATTGATTATTCTTAGGAAAAGTATGTTATGAGATTCTTGAACCTATTATATAATTGTTGATTAATTATCCAAGATTCTTTAAGCACTTTATAATGATTGTTTGTTTGATTAGATAGGGTACACAGTATTTAGTTAAATTAAATAATCTACCGCCATATTAACATAAGTCTGTAATTGCTTGTTGAGTTAATCACTAGAGATGGAGGAGATTTAAGATTTAGATTAACTGAACCAAGCTTATGTGTTTATTATCTAATGTCAACCCATATTTTTCTAGTTGTTAATACTGCTACAACTTATATCTAGAGAGCTTGTTTTAGGTAAATTAAGTAGTTAGAGATTAGTTAAAGAGCTTATTTTAACTAACAACTCAATAAGGAAAGATGGTGTAACAGAGCTTGTTGTTATACTACGATTGACTGTTTAATTGACAGTAATATTTTGTAATCAATGATCAATATCAAAATCCAAGAATAATTAATTACCGTGTAACTGAAGCATTTTGATATATGTTTTAGATATTTAATAATCCTTCCTTTCTATATTTTAGATATAGCTTACAAACCCCAAAATTTCTTCTTCTTTCCCCAAACCCTAAAATTACAGCCACCATAAAACTGACATTAATCTATTATTGAAAAAAAAAAACTAATTAAGCAAAAATGTATTTGCAAGTGATGTTAAATATTAATAAATGATTTCCCTATCAAATCCTGCTCATTTAAAAACTGAAGACAAGCTAAGCGTTTTCTAGGTTTGAAATTGTCTAATCATATAAAAAATAAACTAGATAATTAGATGTAGCATAAAACAATATTTAGTAACAAAGGTGTTTCTAAGTTGAAGAAATTATATTTTTGTAAACATAATCCAAACACCATCTCCTCCCCCCGCAAACCCAAACCCCCCCCACCCCCCCCCCCCCCCCCCCCCCCCCCCTTCCAAAAAAAAAAATCATTACTAATATAGTCTAAATAATGGTAAGTAAAAGTAGTAAAAGTATAACTGAAAAAGAAGCCAGCATATATCTAACCAAACTCAAAAGCCACATATACGAGGAGCAAGAATCAAAAATCAAAAGGCACATATACGAGGAACTAATGCAGGGTCATTGTAGATGGAAAATTTAGAATTCCTTCAGACCTTGATCTGTGAGGTATAAGAACTGTTGTTGCAGATGTATTCTCCAATGGACAAGCTAATAGTTCTGAATTGAAAAACTCAGCACTTCTCCGTTGGATAAAAAAGTGATTTCCACGATGACTGACTGCTGTATCAATTCCATCTATTCGAGGTGTCAAAACCCTAAGCTTATCATCCGGCTTGGAAACATCAAGATAGGAGACAAAACTGGTAGTTTTGCTTCCAGATGTAACAAACAAAAATTCCCCACTCTCAGAAGCTCGAAGACTAAGGGAAAATATATCATCCTTCTCGTGGTAAAGGCATGCGTCATTGGATTGGTCTGACCCCAACTTATGTAACCATACCTGTCATTAGTAATTAAAGCAAAGGCAGGCTAAATTAGTTCTGCTTCAGAAAATGACAAGAAAAGGCTTTGCATTTAAATTAAACTGAATTTTTATCTGCCGAAACAGCAGAACAAGAAGCTACAGATCACAAGCATACAAATCTACCTAGAATTAAAGAAGGTGCATGATCCTGATATCTAGGCACTAATATTTTATGCAACTGTAATTTATTTTTAGAACCTAGAGGGAAACTGGAAAGATAACATGAATATTATGTTTATAAACATAAAAGCCAGAAAAAGGGTATAAGTGAATGAAAAATACATGCCACAATCCTCTATTAAGGCACTTGATAACATGAATGCTTCTCTCTATCATGTAGTGATTGAGAATGTTATGTAATGTGCAGCGGTAAATATTATATATAGCAATAAAGTTACAAAAGCATTTTGTTTTATTCATATATGTAAATGGCTTTGATTTTAGACACATGGACAACTTAGATACCCTTCATTTTAGGGTAATAATGGGTCATATATATGCTTATGTAAAAAGGAAAGTTTGAAGTGGAAAATACTTAGAAAAGTTGTTGCCTTGCTCGCATTTTTCTCTGTTTTGCTGCTCTGTTGTGCTGCTGTAATGGCAGCAGCCATTTTCTCTCATTAACTCTTGTTTTTCATGCATTTGAGTGAAGTAAGAGTGTGACAAACCAGCCAACAAACTGGTATTAGAGTTGGAGTTCAAAGGAAGATAAAGACACTGAAGAAACGTGAAGAAAAGAGGAAGACTTGAGAGAAAAAAAAAAACATGGTTGCCTCAAGTTCTTCAAATACAAGTAACACAGTCTTTAGTAATGTTAATGTTCCTTCATTTGAAGGTGAAAACTATGATTTTTGGTGTGTAAAAATGGAGACTTTATTTCTCTCTTTGTATGTTTTAGAGTTTGTTGAAAATGGGTATGTAGAACCAGCTCCAACAACGGTGTTAACAGATACTGAAAAAGATAAGCTGAAGAAAAAGGAGTTTCAAAAAGGAGTTTCAACCACCATTTTCCCAAGAATCATGAGAGCAAGGAAAGCAAAGGAAGCTTGGGACATCTTGAAGCAAGAGTTTAAAGGTGACAAAAAGGTAAAGGCTATCAAACTTCAATCTTTAAGGAGAGATTTAGGAAATATGAAAATGAAGGAGAATGAGAACTTGAATGTTTCCTTTAGTAGATTTATGGAGTTGATTAATCAAATGAAGAGTTATAGTGATTCTATTGATGATGATTAAATTGTAGAGAAAGTGTTGATTAGTACACCGGCCAAATTCAATCCTATAGTGGTTGTCATAGAAAATACTAAGGATCTCTCCACTTTGAGTGTTCAAAAGTTGATGGCTGCATTGAATCTTATGAGCAAAGGTTGGTGCGACACTCCGACAAACAAATTGAGAGTGCATTTTAATCTAAGCTCACCATTGACTCCAAACTTGTGGACAAGAGGCCATCAACACACACTCAATCTAGAGATGAATTTTTTAGAGGTGATAAACATGATAGAGGAAGAGTAGAGGTTGAAATGGAAGAGATAAAGGTAGAGGCAATTTTGACAGAAAATTTGGTGATGAAAACTCTTCAAAATGGTGTAATATTTGCAAGAAAAATAGTCATGATGAGAGGGACTGTTGGACCAACGGAAAGCCTCAATGTTATAATTGTAAAAAGTTTGGCCATGTGCAAAAAAGGAGTGTAGATTCAAGAATGAGCAGCAAGCTAGGTTTATAGAGGAAAAAGAAAATGAAGGTAACTTGTTTTATGCATGTCATCGAGCCAATGAAGGAGATAAAAAGGTTTGATATGTGGATAGTGGTTGCAATAACCACATGACTGGTGATAAGGATGCTTTTATGGATATGGATTCTTCCTTCAATCCAAGGGTGAAATTGGGGAATGGTGACTCTATGGAAGTGAAAGGAAAAGGCATCATTAGAGTTGAAAGTCAAGAAACAAGGCCATTCACTACAAGAAAATTGATTTTCAGCGACCAAAATTTAGCTACGGAATTTTTCCGTCGCTGAAAAGTGGTATTAGCGACGGATTAGCGACGGAATTTATAATGAAATTAGCGACGGAATTAGCGACGGATTAGCGACGGATTAGCGACGGAAATTCGTCGGTAATTAGCGACAGAATATTTTCCGTCGCTAATTCCGTCGCTAATTATGGCGGGAGGTGCTGTTCAATCGCGCCAAATATTGTCGACGGAATTAGCGACAGAAATTTCTGTCGCTAAATCCAAAACTATGTAAAGAAATTAGCGACGGAATTTTTCCGTCGCAAATTCCGTCACTAAAGGGCATTAGCGACGGAAAAATTCCGTCGCTAATTTCTTTGCAGAGTCACATGAAAAATAAGTAAGGGAATTAGCGACGGAAAAATTCCGTCGCTAATTTCTTCATATATTTTTCCCGTTGTGAGGTGAAAAATATTTATGAAATTAGCGACGGAATTTTTCCGTCGCTAATTCCGTCGCTAAAGGGTATTAGCGACGGAATTAGCGACGGAAAAATTCCGTCGCTAATTTCCTTACATTTTCTCAAACAATATGAAGAGAAATTAACGACGAAATTTTTCCGTCGCTAAAGAGAATTAGTGACGGAATTAGCGACGAAAAAATTCTGTCGCTAATTTCCTTACATTTTCTCAAACAATATGAAGAGAAATTAGCGATGGAATTTTTCCGTCGCTAATTCCGTCGCTAAAGGGCATTAGCGATGGAAAAATTCCGTCGCTAATTTCATACATATTTTTCACTTTCCACCGTGAAAAATATATGAAAAAATTAACGACGGAATTTTTCCGTCGCTAATTCCGTCGCCAATTCCCTTTAGTGATGGAAAAATTCCGTCGCTAATTTCTCTTCATATTGTTTGAGAAAATGTAAGGAAATTAGCGACGGAATTTTTCCGTCGCTAATTCCGTCGCCAATTCCCTTTAGCGACGGAATTAATTTCTCTTCATATTGTTTGAGAAAATGTAAGGAAATTAGCGACGGAATTTTTCCGTCGCTAATTCCGTCGCTAAAGGGAATTAGCGAAAGAATTAGCGACGGAAAAATTCCGTCGCTGATGCCTTAAATCAAAAAAAATAAAAATAAAAAAATTTCTTTCATTAAGCATCAGTGACGGATTTTTTTCGTCGCTAATTCCGTCGCTAAAAAGCAACAGCGATGGAATTAGCTACGGAAAAAATCTGTCGCTGATGCCTTAAATTCGAAAAAAAAATAAAAAATTGTTTTTTAATTTTTCCCGCCTAAAGTGTAGCGGGAAATATTTTGACATAGCATTAGCAACGGAATTTCCGTCGCTAATCCGTCGGTAATTCCTCTGTATGCGCGCCAAAGACTCTATATATTTTCATATTCTCGGTTTTCTCTCCTCTTCACTCATCTCTATCTTCTTTTTTGTCCATCTTCTCGTTTTTTTCTTAGTTTTTCTTCTTTATCCCTCTTTCCTTTTACTTTTTTCCTTTTTTTTTTGTAAATTTACTCTATTTTTCTTTTATATTTATGTTGTCAATTTTTTTATATGATAAACTTTAATACTTACATTTTTGTTTTTTGGTTTTTTACTTACAGATGATGCTGATGATACGATGAGGTGCTAGTGGTAGTGGTGATAATGATGATGAAGATAATGTATTTTTGTTTTTTTTAGTTAATTTATTTTAAGATAATGTTTATGGATTTAAGTATAAATATTAGGTTTATTTTAAATGTTTCTCTCTCTCTCTCTCTCTCTCTCTCTCTCTCTCTCTCTCTCTCTCTCTCTAAATATAAATATAAATATAAATATAAATAATTAATTTCAGAACATTTTTTTTGATAAAATTCATAGAAATTAGCAACAAAATCTGTTAAATAAGTGAAAAAATTCATCAAATTAGCAACGGATTTCATACCATTAGCGACGAAATTTCTGTCACTGATGCTCTTTAGTGACAGAATATTTATTGAATTAACAAAAAAACAAACTATCAGCGACGGAATTAGCGATGGAAATTCCGTCGCTGATGCCTTTTAGCGACGAATTTTTTTATAAAATAAAATAATAATAAAACTATCAGTGACGGAAATTTTCGTCGCTGATGCCTTTTAGCGACGGATTTTCATGTAAAATAAAAAACGAAATTATGTTTTTAGCGACGGAATTTTTCGTCGCTAATGACATAAAATCCGTCGCTAATGTAAAAAAATTCCGTTGCTAATTAGCGACGGAATTACCGACGGAAATGAAGTTTTAGCGACGGAGTGAGCATCAGCGACATCGATTTTTCCAACAGAAAATTTTCCGTCGGTAATCCGTAGGTAATCCGTCGCTGAAGATCATCAGCGACGGAATTTAACTATCAGCGACGGAATTTTTCGTCGCTAATTCCGTCGCTGAAGGTTCATTTTTTTGTAGTGGTTCATGATGTTCTTTATGTGCCAGAGTTGGATGAAAATTTGTTGAGTATTGGACAGCTTTTAAAGCATGACTATGGGCTGAAAATCAAGGACCGAGAGTGCAGAATTTTTTTATCAAAATTAGAAATTGATGTCTAATGTGGAGATGGCGAAAAATAGAAGCTTTCCACTTTCTCTCAAATATGTGAAGAACTTGATCTTGATAGCAAGACAAGTAGATGACTCATGGCTATGGCATAGAAGGCTCGGGCACTTGAATTTTATTAGTCTCAAGTTGTTGTTTCAAAAGAACATGGTGTATGGACTTCCAACAACTCATGAGAAAAATGATGTGCGTGAAGGTTGTATACTTGGAAAGCATCACCGCCAACCATTTCCAAAGGATGTAGCTTGGAGAGCCAAAAAAGTTCTTGAATTGGTGCATACCGATATGTGTGGTCCTATGAACACTCCATCAAATGCTCAAAACAAGTACTTTATTTTGTTTATTGATGATTATTCTTGTATGACTTGGGTTCATTTTATGAGGCAAAAATCTGAAATTTTTACTATTTTTAAGAAGTTTAAAGCTCTTGTTGAAAAGTAAAGTGGTCAATGTATCAAAGTGTTGAGAAGTGATAGGGGTAAGGAGTATACTTCAAGTGAGTCTGATGAATTTTGTGAGGATAAAGGTATGGAAAGGCATCTTATTGTTCGCTAGACACCTCAACAAAATGGAGTTTCTGAGAGGAAGAATCAAACTGTTATGGAAATGGCCAAATCCATGTTGTTTAAGGGAGGGCTACCAAGAAGTTTTTGGGCTAAAGTTGTTCATGAAGCTGTATATTTACTGAATAGATGTCCTATAAAGGCTGTGTGGAAAATGACTCCAATAAAAGCTTGGAGTGGGAGAAAACCATCGGTGAAGCACTTGAAAGTGTTTGGTTGTGTGTGTTTTGCACAAGTTCCCAAGAATAGGAGAACCAAACTTTGTGAAACTAGTATGAAATGTATTTTTGTTGGATATAGCTCAATGTCAAAAGGCTATAAGCTATATAATTTGAAGACTAAGAAGATAGTAATCAGTCGGGATGTGATATTTGACGAAAAAAGTGCATAGAATTGGAATGAAGGCAAGGTTGAAGGTGAATCTATCCCTGTCACTATTATGCAGCAAAATTCAACTTAAGAGGCTGGAAATCATGAAGAACCAACTCCATTCTCACCTCAAACAACCCCATCAACATCTACATCTAGCTCACCATTTACACAAAGCTCAAGCTCATCAAGTCCTAGCTCAACTCCAAGAAGAATGAGAAGTTTGAGTGATGTGTATGATTTAATTTTTGTGTTGTTGAACAAAAAAATTTTGAAGAAGCTATGAAGGAGGAAGCTTAGAGGAAAGCTATGCAAGAAGAAATTGATGCAATTGAAAAGAACAATACATGGGTGTTGGTTGATAAACCACAAGAGAAAGATGTGATTGGTATGAAGTAGGTTTACAAAGTGAAGCACAATCTGGATGGTTCAATTCAAAGAAACAAAGTAAGGTTGGTTGCAAATGGCTACTCTCAACAGCCAGGTATTGACTTTGAAGAAACATTTGCTCTGGTAGCTCGTTTGGACACCGTTAGAGCACTTATTGCCTTAGCAGCCCAAAAAAGATGGAATTGGTGTCAACTTGATGTTAAATAAGCTTTTTTAAATAGAAGATTGAAGGAAGAGGTGTATCTTGAACAACCTCAAGGCTTTGTGATTCAAGGTGAAGAAGAAAAGGTGTACAAGTTGGAGAAAGCTTTTTATGGGTTGAAGCAACCTCCGAGATCTTGGTATAGTCAAATTGATAGCTATTTCATTGAGCAAGGCTTTGAGAGAAGTAAAAGTGAGCCTACTTTGTATGTCAAAGATCAAGGTAAGACTCATGTTCTCATTGTTGCACTTTATGTAGATGATTTGGTATATACAGGAAGTGACAAAAGTATGATGAAAGAGTTTAAGTTTGAGATGATGAAGAGGTATGAAATGAGTGATTTGGTGCTACTGCATCATTTTCTTGGTATTAAGATTCAACAAGATGATAATGGTGTGTTCATTTGTCAAAGAAAGTATGCCGAGAAGATCTTGAAGAAGTTTGGTATGGATGAATGCAAATCTATTGATACAACCTTGGTGGTGAGTGAAAAACTAAAGAAGGAAGATGGAGGAAGAAAGGTCGATGAGAGCCTATATAGAAGTTTGATTGGAAATTTACTTTATCTCACTGTTTAAAGACTTGATTCAATGTTTGTAGCAAGCTTACTCTTTAGGTTCATGAGTAACCCCAGCCACATTCACCTTGGTGTAGCCAAAAGAGTGCTAAGGTATGTTAAAGGGAAAACAAACTATGGAATCAGATTTGAGAAAAATTCTGAGTTGAAATTGTTTGGCTATAGTGATAGTGATTGGGCTGGTAGTCTTGATGATATGAAAAGCACTTCAGGCTAAGTATTTTCTCTTAGTTCGGGAGTATTTTCACGGTGTTCAAAGAAGCAACAAACAATGGCGCAATCTGTAGTTAAAGCAAAGTATGTGACAGTAAGCTTGGCTACTTAACAAGCTATTTGGTTGAAGAGATGTAACAGCCCATTACCACATTTTTCACATATTTACATACAACTTTACAGGTTGGGCTGTCTGCGATGCCAATAACATTCTACAATGATAGTGATAAATAATAACATTTATTTATCAAATACGGAATATGAAATTCTTTTCATTATTCCTTACATCTGACATCCCCTATTGTCTTTATAGCTATAAAGTAGTACTGTATACATATGTCTGAAATGTAAAAGAGAAGAGACTGTACCTGTCACGTTTAACATAACATGCCTCAGCGCTTTAAACGTAGCTGTACCCATCTGAAAGCTAATTCTCTAACTCCGTGTCTTTTATCTGTGGAGTTAAAACAAAGGGGTGAGCGATTCATACGCTCAGTAAAGGAGACATATACTGTTTTATGAAATCAAAACCATATTTCACAAATCATTTGTTTTCCACAAATCACTTCAAATAGGAAAACAGTGATTATATCAACCAGTACCCTCAATGCGTCATTCAAATCATTTTCTCAACAGTTTTCAATAAAATAGATTAAATAGCAAATAGGATTTTAAAAAATCCTTTCAGTAAATAGAAATCAACAAGTTGAGACTAGGCAACACCCTACGAATAATTCATGCTATCATCGTTCCCCCTCCCCCTTGCGAGAACGGAATCTACCGCTATTGGGGTGCACCCGTAGGCCATCGCCCCTTACGGCTATCTCTGCTAGATCTATGGCCATAATCTATAGGTGGTCCTCGGGTCCACTTGCCAAGTGACCTCGAGACCGCTGATGACTTGGCGGGTCCATCAGCCTTGTGACGTCCTAAGGTGCACTCGTTGGTCCATCGACCGAGCCACTGCTTCAGGCGGGTCACGCAATAGTAACGCATGAACTCAGGGCCTAAAGTCTCAAAAATAACTTTTATATCTCATGAAAACCTTGATGGAATTATCTCACCCATATTATCATTTTCTATTTTCAAAAATATTAAAATGGCTCATTTTCGTTAAGAAACACCATCGAAATCTGTTCGCCATGGTCAGCTCGCCCAAAATGGCTCGCCCATGGTCACTCAAAAATGGGGTGAACAAGTGTTCGCCCGCCACCCTCTGTATTTAAAACAAAATACTGGCTTGCCACTTTCGGCTCGCCCATAGTTTTCTTATAAAGGGGATCGCCCGCCCCAAACATTATAAGAGGGTCACTCGCCCAATGTTTATTATAAAGGTCGGCTTTTAGCTCGTCCAAATCAAACAATTATCAAAACAATGCATGTCATAAAACAAAACAATTTCTCAATAATTTCTAAGAAATTTACTCCACAGGACATGCATTCACTTCACACACATCTCCCTTACTTGGTCTACTGAAGCTTTGTTTTCCGATCGCCTTCCTGATCGCTTTTACCAAGTCCATAATTCCCGGCTGCAAAATAGTTTATTAAAACTATTAATAATTTCATTTTATATCACTTGGCGAGATTGAGATAAATCAAATGACTACTCGCCCAGCGGAGTTCGCCATTCATCAAATGGCTTACCAGTGGGAGCTCGCCTAATATTCAACTCGCCAAGTTTACTTTGGCTTAAATGTGGGAGTTCGCCCACATTTCTACTCGCCCAATGCCTTATGCATGTGAGTTCGCCATACAGCTTTCAACTCAAAGATGGGCTCGCCCGTCCCTTATTAGTTCGCCCATGAATTACACTAAATTGGGCGACCTCGCCCTCTTGGACTTGGCTAGTTCATATTGCCTACTCGCCCTTTGGCGATCATTAAGTTTCAACATGGGCGATCACAATAGTCGCCATTTTCATCATTCTTACACCATTTCCATTACTTTCCTTGTTTTCATATTCTCTAAAGATCTAACTAAAACAAGGCTGCATTCTATGTTTATTACGTTGTAAAACATAAAAATCTATCATCAAACACCAAGATAATCGTAGAAATAAGGAAACTCACCTTAACCAACTGCACTTCCAGAACATATTGCTTTCTGTCTCATGTTGGCCTTCCTTTTGCTTATTCCTTTAGCTCATCAAGCTAAGGAGGAAAGGTTTGCAAGCTGGTTTACATGTTTAGCCAGCTTATGGATCAAATTTAGTTAATCAAGCATGGTGGAAATATATAGAAATCAAAACATAAACCGGCAGTAGCATAATTCTCGGGAAGAAGATGAAGTTTGTTAAGCCGGTCTTCCTCCAGTATTTCTTCTTATATAGCCATGCTAAACCAATCCAAAGCTACCGCCTGTCCCTTATCCTGTTTCTTTCATCATTTTTCACGTCTTTCATGCATTTAACGCATGAAGAAAAACTGCAGCAAAAGCAACGGCTATGAGAAGCTATTCTCTGCACATTTTGACTTACTTCACTTGCCATTAATTGTCTAAACCAAGAAGCCAATGGCGTGAAGTCCACAACCTCTTTTCTTGACTTATTACACCATTTGTCTTATTCCTCAACCAATAAGATTACTTCCTTTGTTGACTTTATTCTTTCTCAATTTATTGTCTTCAACTGTATAACTCACAAAGTCAATCTTGGCTGCCAGGTTGAATCTGTTTTCATTTTGCCCATGCTTATTTCCAGCTCACCTAGTCAATTTGAGGCATCATCTCGCCAACACGATTTCAGTTCGCCAACCTTTCAGCTTGCCAGCTTTATCTTGATGCAAACTTTAAATTTGGCAATTACAAGAAATTCCTTTTTCTTGGCAATCACATTGAGATTTAGCGAATGACAGTTGCCTTTCCCGCCAACTAGGCTATTCTTTGCCTCTCTATATGGCGATCACAAGTCCTCGCCCATTTGGGCGATCATCATATCCAATTCACTTGGCGAACTTGCCTATTCGCCTCACCATCATTCAACTTGCCATCACCATTGGTGATCTGCTCGCCCATTGGCGAACGAACTTTCTTGCTCACTCGTTGGCGAGCTATTCTGTATACTCGCCCATATATTATTTCACCATAATTGCTCCATTCACTACTCAATTTAAAGAGCCTTTTACCCAAATGGAAATCAATATTATTTATTTATTTAATTTCCATTATCACTTTTATGAAATTAGACTCTACAGTAGTGTAGAATCGGATCTTACAAGAGAATCATGGAAGATGTAGGTGAGAAGCAAGAAGAAGTTGTGGAGATATATTATGACAACAAATAAGCCATAGCAATGGCTAAAAACCTAGTTCATCACAGCTGCACCAAACATATTGCTATCAAACATCATTTCATTCAAGAAGCAATTGAAGATGGTCAAGTGCAGTTGGTGTTTTGCAAGTCAAAAGAGCAAGTGGTTGACATTTTCACAAAGGCATTACTAAGAGCAAAGTTCCAAAAGTTAAGAGAAGCTTTAGGAGTCATGGAGCAGCACATTAAGGGAGAGTATGTTATGTAATGTGCAGCAGTAAATATTATATATAGCAGTAAAGTTACAAAAGCATTTTGTTTTATTTGTATATGTAAATAGCTTTCATTTTAGACACATGGACAACTTAGATGCCCTTCATTTTAGGGTAATAGTGAGTCATATATATGCTTATGTAAAAAGGAAAGTTTGAAGTAGAAAATACTAAGAAAAGTTGCTGCCTTTCTCCTGTTTTGCTACTCTGTTTTGCTACTGTAATGGCAGCAGCTATTTTCTCTCATTAACTCTTATTTTTCATGCATTTGATTGAAGTATGTAAAATTCTAGAGGAGGATTTCTCTCCTCCTTTGCTAACAGATAATCTCCCTGATTTTTAGGAGATATTCTCCCTGATTTTTAGGAGAGATAACTCTCTTGTAATTATCCTTTTCTAGTAGATATTCTCTCTGAACTTTAGGAGAATATCCCTGCAGTAATTTAGATTCTATTTTTTGAATAACCTAGCTGTTTGAGGCATGTCTCTTCAGCTATTTATATCCTACAAATAAGGCTGTATTTTTCATAAAAGTAATATAGTAAAAATACCAAATTGTTCTTTTATTTTCTACATGGCATCAGAGCAAGATCTGGGCCGTTTCTTCTCTTAAAAATCTTGAAATCAACCATACCAGCCATGACCAATGGCACAGAAAGTGTCACCTCTGAAATTGTGCCAAATCCTGAACCTGTTGATTGGAAACCTAGTTCTTCACAAGACAGAGATAGCAGGGGAAATGTTGCACACAAAGGTAACTTCCTAACAGCTCTTAATGCTAGATGAGAAAGTATACAATCTTGGATTGTGGACTCAGGGGCGTCCGATCATATGACTGGAGATGCCACGGTGTTTCATAAATATACCGCTTGTCATGATAATACCACAGTACGAATTGTAGATGGAACATACTCTAAGGTGGCTGGTATAAGTTCGGTTGTGATATCTAAAGACATAGTACTTGATTCAGTTTTGTTTGTTCCAAATTTAGATTGCAATCTTTTGTCTATAAGCAAGTTAACCAAGGATCTCAATTGTGTTGGTAAGTTTCTTCCAAATATGTGTGAATTTCAGGTTTTGGACTCGGGGAAAACGATTGGCAATGCTAGGATGTGTGCGGGTCTCTATCTTCTGAGAGTTGATGTGCCCAAAAAGACAACCCAAAAGATTTTTTGTGTAGTTTCTAAGGATAGTGCCATAATGTTATGGCACTATCGATTAGGACATCCAAACTTTGTGTACCTAAAAAAACTTTTTCCCTCTTTATTCAATAATCATGAAAAGTCCTTTCAGTATGAAGTTTGCCAGTTATCTAAACATACCTGTAATTCCTATCCAAATCAGTCCTATAAGCCTTCTCACCCTTTCTCAATGATACATAGTGACATTTGGGGACCGTCTAGGATAAATAACATCACAGGTTCTAGATGGTTTGTCACCTTTATTGATGATCACACACGGATCACCTGGCTCTTTTTGATGAAAGAAAAATCTAAAGTGGGACAAATTTTTCAGAATTTCAGCAATATGATACAAACACAATTCCAGGCAAAAAATTCAAGTTCTTAAAACAGACAATGGAAGGGAATATTTCCATTCAAAACTTGGCTCATACCTACTAGAGCAAGGCATCATACATCAGAGTTCATGTGTTGACACTCCTCAGCAAAATGGAGTGGCTGAACGAAAGAATAGGCACATCCTGGAAGTTGCCCGATCCTTGATGATGATAACACATGTTCCAAAACAGTTTTGGGGAGAGGCAATTCTCACAGCCACCTATCTCATTAACTGGATGCCATCTCGTGTGTTAAACTTCCAGACACCATGCAATAAACTCCTAACCACCTATCCTAACACTCGTCTTCTATCCAACATTCCTATCAAAGTTTTTGGTTGCACAGCATTTGTCCACATCCATCAACAACATCGCAGTAAGTTAGACCCAAGAGCCATAAAATGTATCTTTCTTGGTTTCTCCCCACACCAAAAGGGCTACAAATGCTATTCCCCTATCACAAAGAAATTTTATAACTCCATGGATGTCACTTTCTTTGAAGATCAACCATATTATCCCAAATCTAACATTCAAGGGGAGAACCCAATCACTAGGGAATATCATCTTTAGGATAGAACTAAGTTTCTTGAACCCGAGCCGTCCTCGTCCTTTCTTTTTCCAACACTAGTTCCCAACTTGGTTGATCCACACCTTGAGCTAAACACCACACCACAACCTAATTCTTCAAATAACCCAGACCCTGACCCTACTACACAGGTGAAAGGAAAAGAATTGCTTGTCTATTCCAGGAAACAAAAAACTCAAAGGGAGACAGAGGACCACACATTGCCATGGCAAAACCAAGAATCTGAACCGGATCTTGAAACTCAGAATACTCACATTGGTAACACTTCTAATACTCCTACTGAATCAATTTTGGTTGAGACTACTGATGATCTTAACAAGCCAATAGCTTTGAGAAAAGGTGTAAGATCATGCACCCAATATCCTATTGGAAACTTTATCTCATATGACAGGTTGTCTCCCAATTTTAGAGCATTTGTGACCTCTCTAACAGAAATAAAAATTCCCAAGAATGTGCAAGAAGCGCTTACTCAACCAAAATGGAAGGCAGTGGTCATGGAAGAAATCCTAGCCTTGGAAAAGAATTCAACTTGGGAAATTACTGATCTACCAGCAAGGAAGAAACTAGTTGGGTGCAAATGGGTCTTCTCTATTAAGCATAATGCAGATGGGAGTGTAAACAAGTTCAAGGCTAGACTTGTTGCTAAAGGATTCACCCAATCCTATGGCATTGACTATGAGGAGACATTCGCCCCTATTGCCAAGCTAAACTCAGTTCGTGTCTTGTTATCACTTGCAGCTAATCTAGATTGGCCTCTCCATCAACTAGATGTCAAAAATGCATTTCTGAACGGTGAGCTAGAAGAGGAAGTTTACATGGAAATTCCACCTGGTTTTGAAACTTAAGAAAATTCTAGCCGAGTGTGTAAGCTCCAAAAGTCCCTATATGGTCTTAAACAATCTCCTCATGCTTGGTTCGAAAGGTTGACTAAGGTGGTGAAGAAACACGAGTTCATTCAATGTCAAACAGACCACACTATGTTTATTAAAAGCTCTCTTGATAGAAAAAGGGCCATCCTAATAGTCTATGTCGATGACATTATCTTGACCGGTGATCACACGGAGGAAATAGACCATTTGAAGAGTTTCTTGGCACAAGAATTTGAGATTAAAGATCTAGGTTAGCTTAGATACTTCCTCGGCATGGAGGTGGCTAGATCAAAAGAAGGCATTTCGATTTCTCAACGAAAGTATACTCTTGACCTCTTAAAGGAAACTGGGATGCTTGGCTGCAAACCGGCTGATACCCCCATGAATCCAACAAGAAAATCTGAGATGGAGGAAGTGAGTTCTTTGACGGACAAGGGTAGGTACCAAAGGCTAGTAGGCAAACTTATATATCTAGCTCACACTAGACCAGACATCGGGTTTGCAGTCGAATGGGTTAGCAAATTTATGAATAGTCCAACTGAAAAGCATATGGAAGTTGTACTACGAATTCTTCGGTACCTCAAAAACAGTCCAGGAAAACGATTGTGCTTTAAGAAGACTACAAATAGAGGTCTTGAAATTCTTACTGATGCAGACTGGGCTGGTTCTCTAGAAGATCGAAGATCAACTACGGGATATTGCACCTATGTGTGGGGTAACCTGGTCACATGGCGAAGTAAAAAACAAACAGTGGTAGCTAGGAGCAGCGCTGAGGCTGAACTAAGAGCTATGTGTCATGGCATATGTGAGGGAATATGGCTGGAGCGAATGCTAAGAGAATTAAAGGTGCCTATGAGCAGTCCTATGGTGTTACAATGTGATAGCAAGACAGTTATAAACATCGCAAAGAATCCAGTGCACCATGACCGGACAAAGCATGTGGAGATTGATTGCCATTTTATTAAAGAAAAGTTAGAAGGAGGTTTGATTAAGTTGGTCTACATTCCTACGAGCTACCAAACTGCAAATATTCTCACCAAGGCCCTACCAAGAAACAGTTTTGATAGTTTGAAGTCCAAGCTGGGCATAATTGACATTCATAACCCAGCTTGAGGGGGAGTGTAGAATTCTAGAGGAGGATTTCTCTCCTCCTTTGCTGACAGATAATCTCCTTGATTTTTAGGAGATATTCTGCCTAATTTTTAGGAGAGATAACTCTCCTGTAATTATCCTTTTCTAATAGTTATTCTCCCTGATCTTTAGGAGAATATCCCTGCAGTAATTTAGATTCTATTTTTTGAATAACCTAGCTGTTTGAGGCATGTCTCTTCAGCTGTTTATATCCTACAAATAAGGCTGTATTTTTCATAAAAGTAATATAGTAAAAATACCAAATTATTCTTTTATTTCTACAAAGTAAGAGTGTGAGAAACCAGCCAACAGAGAACCACCGCTTGAAGCTCAAAATACTCAAGTCATCACTCTAGAAAAATCAACTAAATAAAACAAATTGCCTATCTTTATGTTTTCTGATGATGCAATCAAAGGAAAGGTATAGATTTAAAAACAACTCATTAACATCAAAGAATACATTGAGAAGTCTCGAAAAGTAACTCTAAAGTAGACCTCATCATCATCAAAGCCTTTAATTCAATACTGGGGTAGGCAATATGAAATAATATATGAACTCACGCTAAGTCGTCAGTATGAATTCTCTCTTTTACTTATTCCTATCAAAGATAATTTGTTTTTCTAACTCTTATTCCGTCATATCTTTTTGGATAATTTTCTTCTAAGTTTTTTTTTCGGTCTTTCTCTAGTCTTGATCTTTTTTTCATCATTCATAGCCTTTACTCTATTAATTAGAGCATCCACATGTCTGCGTCAAATGTATTCAAATCAACGTAAACGGCTTCACTTATCTTGTCTTCGATAGGTGTTACTCAAATCTTTTTGTAAATGTTCTCAATTCTCATTTTATCCTTTTTCGTAATATATCTACTATACTCATCATCAAAGTAGACATGTACTGCAAAATTAAATTAGTCATTTTATATGGTCATATTATGTAGATGTCCCTCTTCGCCCTTGAATGAGTATTATACAGTAATGGGTAATCGACCTGATACAGAAACTACTGGAGCAAACAACATGGAGGTAGAGCGGGAAACTGGTAGAAGGCTTGAGTAATAACATTAAGAAGCAACGGAAATAAGAATGACTAACGTTTTTAATAGAAACTAACTCTTAAACTTTAAGGCATGGAAACTCAAAGCCCATACCTTATCTGGCCGATTGACCCCATCCAGTGAAATGTAAACTAAAGCTTCGTTACCAGTCCATTCAATATCGGACGTTACACCTACTAATGGCTTCCCTACAGGATTTCCAGTCTTTTTATCAGTCACATAGACCTTATAAATTTCATTTCCTTTAGTGTCTACAGCCTGTGCAACCAACTTATGATTCGGACTGACCTGAAGAACAATCCGCAGAAAGAGACCTCATGTAATAAAAAAAAATACAAACTTTACAAAAGGAAAGCAAGCGCATCCAAAAGTAAAAGCAAGTTAACAATATAAAGTTGATCAGATCTGACCTTACAAGGACCAAGTATGTCAACATTCTCATCCATGATTACATGCCTTGTCGGCATGGTGTCGTGAGCAGAAGTTGAAGCATAACGATTAGGAACGAGAAGCCTGCAACGTTGAACATATTCCTTTCCTTCCAATGTCCTTGCATAATAATAATTAGGCCATTTTCGCGAAGGTCGAGACATATCATCCGCTTTTACTCGCCCTTGCATCTCTTTAAAAATTTCTTCTTCAAATTTTTTGGTCCCTACATCAGGATTCTTTCATTCAATAAAAATTAAATGAAATATCTGGAAGACTATTTCAGCGAGCAAACAAGTAAAACGCAACTCAATATAGATTCAGACCAAAACTAGTAGCAAATTTGCTTTTAACATTTCCTAGAAACATACAGAAAGTATATATTACCGGACATGATGGCCTCGGTATAGGCGTTTTCTTGTTCAAGATAAGAGAGGACTTGAGGGTTCCTGCAGTAACGAAGCCAGTAGAAATCGTCAACTCTAACGTCCCCGAAGTTCTCCGTCTCGTGCTTCACCTTATCGGCCAACGGCGGAGAGGGAGACTGAGACTGAGACTCAGATCTCATGCCGTGAGGTAAAGGGCAAGATGCGGACATGGTCGGTAAAGTCCAAGGAGAAGCGGATAAGAGCTACTGTGGAAGATACAAAACTCCACCTACATTAGAGGTCGCAAAGAAAGAGGAAGAGGGCCCCTGTATAAACTGCCCTTGACAAATTATTCAGACGTAGAAGTTATAGATATGTCATGACTAAAAAAATAATAAAACTCAAAAAGGGACGTCCATAATATTTAATATCTAAAAATAGTATGCTCAACATGTTGTTTACATTTATATATTAATTTTTTCACAATCAATAATAATTAGTATTCGTATATATTTTAAAGGAATACATTATATTAAAATGATCCTAAAAATTCATATTTTAGGCACCAATAATATATTGCTACGTCATTTTTTTTAAACCTCTACAATACTTATTTTACACACTCTCTCATCAAATCAACCTATTAACTAAATAACCTGACTCTAGTTAGCCTAATTAAAATTAATAATTAATTTTATTAAATTAATACAGGTGATAATCGATACAAAATTAATCTCTTTCCCTGATGCTCGGCTTATCCTCTTTCCCTGAGAAACACAAAACTAATCATCCTAAATCAAACAACATGGCAAAGATGATGACCAACAAGGGTAAGGGAATTGCATTGCGAACAAGAGCTAACCACAATTACAGCGGCGAAGATGAAGATGGCGACAAGGCTATGAATCCCTCCCTCCCTCTGCCAAATCCAGTCCTCGCAACACTTCCTCCAAATACGACCAGATTAGTTAGCTTCTCAAGATGATCCCAAACAATTTTATACTGCTGATTCTGGAATAAAATTCTCATTTTTAACTTCTTTATCACATGCTTAGGGGCAACGATGCTAATTCTCCCATAGAAAGTGTGCTAACTGTGTAATATTGGTGGCTTCTTATTTTTTATAAAACAGTTTTTTCCTTTTTGTGTTAATCATCTGAATTTTTTTATGCTAGATAATTTACTGGTATTGCAAAAATAGGTTCTGTTTGAAGTCTTAAAAATATTGTCTGTTTAGTGGTTGTTAAAATGCTTCAATGAGCATCAGGGAAAGAGACTAATTTTGTATCGATTATCACTTGTATTAATTTAATAAAATTAATTATTAATTTTAATTAGGTTAACTAGAGTCAAGTTATTTAGTTAATAGGTTGATTTGATGAGAGTGTGTAAAATAAGTATTGTAGAGGTTTAAAAAAATATGATGTGGCAATATATTATTGGTGCCTAAAATATGAGTTTTTAGGATCATCCTAATGTAATGTATTCCTATATTTTAATTCAGAGTTTAATTTAGTTTGTTCATCATTTTTAAGAGGTAGCATTCAATAAATTTAAAGTTCAATTCTTAACAATTATAAGTCATAACGCCTTTCTCTAATCTCAAACTAGGGCCTCTTTTGTACTAAAAATATTCATATATATTTTAATCATATATTTATTTTTTGTTCCACAATATATTTTAATTATTGAGAACATTCATATGAGGAGAAAGAGAATTGAAGAAAGTAAAGGTCATGCCAACTAAATTGATGGTTCTCAAGTTTCATTTTTCTATTTGTTAGCATAAAGCAACATATATACGCGTAAAGCGTGTGGCTTGTCTCCACGAACCATAAATGTTGGTTATAATATCAATACATCCTTCCAGTCCAGCCCACATCCAACACAAAATCATCAAGAAACAAATCATTTATGCACAGATTTTCCCATCTTGTTTTTCATAATGGCCGAATGGGGCCCGGCCCACCACCAGCCGCCACCACCACCAAGCAGTTCATTGTCTCCTTAATGGAAGCTGGTTTAGTCTCACACTTAGAGGTGGCAAATAGACGGGTCGAATCAAATTTTGGTTGAGTTGTGTTATTTTAAATTGGATCATTTTGGGTTAAGAAAAAATCGGATCATTATTGATTTGGATCATTTCGAGTTCGAATCAATTTATTTGGATTAATTCAGGTTTGGATTAAATCGCGTTTAGGTCGTTGACTTTTTTAGTCAATTTGGATTGGTCAGATTTTGATTTGGATCGAGTGGACAGGTTTTTTGAGTTAAGCTTTGATCATCTCGATATAATTTGTTTGGTATGAAAATCAAATGAAATCATACTTCTGAGAATTACAAAATTCATGAAAATAAAAATTTCTTCTTACATAACTTATAATAAAATTGAGATTGAAATACTCAAAATATTTAATAATCTGTATGATAGTTTTCTTTATAATATATTTACCAATATTCATAAATTAATTACATTTTTTCATTTTATTTTTATTATCTATAATAATTAATAACATTATGAATCAAAGTGATTTAATAATCGCTACTAAATATCATAATATAGTATTATATATCTCTTTAATTTTTGTTGATTTTTTTATAGAATAATTAGAGACATTAAGTGTAAGTGATATAGCCTCCGTACTCTATTATAGATTAGCCATTAAATAATTATACATTAAGTTCAAATGAATATAATATAAAAGTGAATATTTAAGTTTAAAAAGATTAAAAAAAATATAACACTCATATCGTTGAAAAAAAATTTTATTTTTTCTATATTAAATACTTTGATAATTAATTTTAACATTTAAATATTTATTGATAACATTAAATTTAAGTTTGAATCTTTTTTTGTTTGGGTTAATTTGGGTTCGGGTCAATTTGGATTTGGATTAATTTGGGTTCGAATCAGATCGGATTCGGATGAATTTGAGTTCAGAGTAATTCAGGTTCAGATTAATTCAGATTCGAATTAAGTCGAATTTGAATAAATGTAAATTTGAATAAATTTGATTTCGGATCTCGTTAGATTTGGATTATTGACCTTTTTAGTCAAATCGCATCGATCAGTTTTAATTTTAGATTAATTTTTGGTTAAAACTTTATTTTTCGAATTGGGTCACTTTTTGCCACTTCTACTCATACCCATTTTTTCTCTTATATGAACATAAACTTATAGTGTAAAATAGAGTGTAAGAAACAAAAAAAATGGGCTTATATAGGCATGAATTCTAATGATTGGTAAACATAGTAAAAAAGTTCTAATAAAAAGAAAAGAGTGATTCTATTTACACTGTTTTTTTCGCGACGTTTACTATAGACGGAATTCTGTTCATGTAAGAGGAAAAATGGATGTAAAACTGAAAAAAATAAGTGTAAATAAAATCACACCTCTTTATGACAAGCTAGTGTCATCCAATCACATTAAAGAATCACTCCTCAGTCTTATGTTCCTGTCTTCCAGTAAACATCTTTTTGTGAAAATGACAAGCTAGTGTCATCCAATCACATTAAAAAATCATAGCGACATAGCCCACGATTGGTCTGTTAAGTTTTCCTAGAAAATGAGAGCTTTTGCTGAAATTCTTCATTTCCAGAGATACCTGACGCTAACAGGCTAACATAAGGAATAACAGAACTGCAAACTTCTCCTCCCCAAGCATGTCCGGTTTTTCATTCATTTCGATGGACCATCCCCAAAAGGGTCAAGCGAAGAAGAAGAAGAATCTGTAGAAGATGATTGTAATAGAAACAATTTTCTATCATTTTCCTCTACTAATCATGTTTCAATTGTAACCACCACAGTCAACTTCAGGAATAATAGGATTTTCATTAATCCAATATCATTTTAGTCAAAAGGAAAAACACAAGGAAAGAAATTTAAATTTTAGAACTAGATGAAGCAGTATACATAATGAAACAAATAGACAAACCCAAAACTTCAAAACATACATTAACTAAACATCAAGTAGCACGTAAATAGGGAAGGTAAAGGAATGAAGACGGATATTTAAAGGAAATGCCATATTGCAACCGTACAGCAACCTTGACACACAACCCAGTGATACCCCCCATAAGCAGCTTGGACCAGACAATTTCCAGGACAGATCCGTCTGCAAACATCGTATCAAGGCTTCCTCCTTACGCCTCCTTTGAACAACCGAATGCTTGGGATAATTTTACAAGCACTACATTATCCAACTCCCTTTGATTACAAGAAATAAGGAACTCCTGTCCTGGGCCCTCTCATCTGATTATTCTCTTCTGTTTCAGTGAAGAACTTCACTTCTCTTTCCTGAATAAATGGCAAACAATAAGCATCATGAATAGCATCACTTCATGGAAAATTATCAATAAACTTCTGGCCTAGGAACAGAAATAACTGGAAACAACCTGCAATCCTAATTAAATTTGGTAAGGCAGACCAACACATGCACACACATACACACGTATAAAGTAAGAGAAGAAAGGCACAACAAAGAGATTTCTCACCATATTCTCATTGAAGCTCAATATAGAAGCAACATTCCCACAACGGTAACAATAATTTGGTGCAGACCACACCTGCAAAAATCAATAATCACGAAATTATATTAAGCTCTTAATAACATTATGCAAAAAGATGAAAAGCAGAAGGTTTAGTGTCTCACAGTTACTAGGCCTTTATCTTGAAACATATACTTAAGACCTTCTTGCACAAGTTGGTGTGCTCGACAAACAAGAGCAAGATTATTTATGTGGTTGAACTGCAAAGATGAAAAGATTAAAATTATTATTTCAGAATGACAACATGACTATAAACCGAGATGAGATCCATTACCTCAGATGTAACCCTGGACCCAAATAGCCAACCTGCTCCACGTGGACTGACAGCCCATGTTTCAATATCTTCAGGATCACTCCACATGAGATCACAGAATGGGCCTTCATGAGGGATTTCACAGTTCCGCTCAACTACTCTAATCTGGCATAAAAGTAGAGAAAAGAAATGTGCACCAATACCAAATAATCAAATAAAAAAACGAACTAACAATTACTACACTTATAGTTGAATAAGTCCCTCAATAAAACTAGTAATTGTACCTGTTAAAGAAAATGGAAAATTATCCTATTTACTGCCTAACTCCATAAGCGGGATTAAGATGATAACACGTACTACATTTAATTTATTTTTTAATATTTCTTAAAGGAAATGTGTCATTATCCTAATCTCCCTTGTGGAATTAAAAAACTCCACTGGCAGTAAATAGAATAATAATCCAAAGAAAATACCACCAATGTGAAATAGATGGTTAGTAACTAAAGAGTCAATTTTCCCTTCAGCAGAAGAAACCGATAAAAAGCAACTGCATAACTTAATACTTATATTTTACTTGATAAGATTTGGAGAATGGAGTGGATGGTTATTCACTAAACTGAATAATGACACGGACCCCTCCTTAATGGACAAAAGCCAGAGAGTTTGCATGATCAACTTCTTCAGGGGGAAAAATAACAGCAAAAGCTAAAAACAATCTACAGTTGTATCAATAAAAAAGAACTATAACCTTCCCCATTACTTATTAAAAATTTTGTCATCTTCTTTTAACTATAATTTTGTAACCCCCCCCCCCCCCCCCCCCCCAAAAAAAAAAAAGAAAGAAAAAGAGCAGCCATACACACCCTGCTTTTATTTGCATACTCAGGATGTCTCACACCAGTTTACAACATAATTATTCATGCTTTGCTACAAGAAAACTAGCCTAAGCTTCAACACATGCAAGTTGTGAACAAAAGATGTATCTAGGTTACATGCTAATACTCTAAATGACAGAACGTGACATGCATGCAACAAAATAAATGGTAAACTAGATTTGGGTGAGCTTCTGGTATCACAACATATACACATGCCAGTCAACCAAAAGCTAAGCAAAAATGACAAAATACCTGATCAATCGTTCGAATGTCAGGAGAAAGGCCACCATGTACACAAAGTACCTGCAAAATAGAAAATAAAGAATTATTGAAACTGTGCTAATAAAGTGCTTAGATATAGATGGTTTAGAGAGAATTCTTACAGTCCCATCTATAATTGCTGAAAGTGTAAGATAGTCAAAAACATCTGTACAATACCGCCATGCATTAGCATTTCCATACTTCCTCTGGCACTCATCATAGAAACCATAAACCTAGTAAAGATGTATACACACCGGAAAAAAAAATGTCAGCCCTTGGTATTTGGGATGCTTTTCAAAACAATTCCAGCTTTACAGCACTACTCAACAACCCTAAAAATCAAACTAATATGGTATTGCATACCAATAAATCTGATCCTCACACACAGTATGCTACTCTTAAAATTTAACCTCAGATTTCAGCGATGTGTCCTTAGAAAGGCATTCAATCCTCTTTTCCCTCGAAAAAAAAAAGTTAATCATGGAACTATAAAAAGCTTTGATCACGACAAGAAACAGCCTCAAAGAAAGAAAAAGAAAAAGCAGTCTACCACATCTATAATCACACGTAAAATGTATACATTCTATAAGCTCTTTACAAGCATATTCCATTGTGTATTCAAAAGCACACCTGAGTTAGCTGTCTGCTTTCATGATTCCCGCGTAAGAGAGTGATATTAGCTGGATACCTGTGATTCAGAGCACATAAAGAGAAATGCAATTTTACCTCTTATTTCAAACAAGAACAGCATTTAGGCCAATAACAGAACCAGAAATTATTATCCGTATCAAAATGCTTAGAAAAAGCGATAAAAGAAGCAATTCATGATATCAGTCTTTAAAGTCTTCAAAATGCAAGAATGATATACAATATATCCTGCTATCTTGTTGCCAAAACACCATGATAGCTTCAATAGGATCTTTTCGCCTGAAGTAGGATAAAAGTAGTAATTTCAAAATAAATAAGAATAAGCATTGGTTTTTCTTCATATACCAAACTACAACTTTGAAACTGTATATGATGGTTGCTAAAGATCAAATACACCTTAACCTGGGGGTACATTGTACCTTAAAGGCCTGTTGGGCTACTAATCAGATAGTGAACTGGGAACAATCACAAGCATAGAAATAATGCATCCAAGTACATGGTTGAAAATCGGTAGACAAACCCCAAGCAAAGTTATAGAGATGCTTAAGCACGTATCCAGAGTGCATACCTTGCCTTAAGAAGCAAAAGAATAGTGAAAACTTCAAGACTATTATAACCTCGATCAACAAAATCTCCCTGTCCAAGGGAATAGGAAGGTTTAGCGCCCATTGTTGAAATCACGAATCTATAATAGACATCAACATTACACAGAATTTTGCAACAATTTCCACACAGGAGATATAAACTATACCATAAAAATGTAATTTGTCTCTGGTACATGACCTCCTGTCTGAAAAAGTTTCATTAGATCATGAAACTGGCCATGGATATCACCGCAGACAGTTACTGGACTGTTGACAGGTTGCACATTCGACTCCTCAATGAGGATTTCTTTTACCTGTAGTATTTTACATGATAAAGTATATAACAAACCGAGTTCAGATGAAATGACACAGAGAATAAACCTTCATAGCTAATAAAACTGCAAGTTGACAATAAAGCAATGACAAAATAACTCCACTAAAATGAATAACATAGAAACTAAATACAATAATTAATATAACAGTAAACATTATGCATATGATTTTTCAATCAGATAAAATCTCAGGAAATTCAAGATATTTCGGCTCCAGAAAGCTTTGTTTTTTATTAAATAACTCAGTTATTTGAAAATTCTTTAGGAGCAATACTACCAGATGATGCTAGAGAAATTAAGCGTTATAATTTCACGAAAAAAAATGCATAGATGCCAAGAGTTTCAAGTATCACAGTGAACTTGACATTTTCTGGCAGTTCTTGATTCATTTCAAATCCTCAGCTTCATTTCAACAAACCAAACATTCCTTTTCGAATTCTCTCAATTTCTCAATCAACAAAAGAAGCAACAGAAACCCTAGCTGTACACGTCAATACAAACAAGAAGAAAAGGCAAGCAATTTTAAAACCCTAGAAATAGAAAGGACCAAAAAAAAAAGAGAGAGAAGAAATACATATTCGCAAAGAAGCTGAAGCTCGTCTTCCAAAAGATGTTGGCCTTCTTTAACCTTTGCTATCCACTGATCCAAATCCATCGATTCCTTCTCTTACGAATTTGAATTCTTTTTCGTTTGCTGTGTTTTTAAAGGGGGAAAAGAAACTGAATAAATACGGAATTTCTCGCTCTTCTCCCTGTGCCTAGGGTTTTAACCAGAGGAAAGACTGCAAGAAGAAGAAAATTTCAATGGACTGGACGCTCATTTTTCATTTTACTTTTTTTCCTTTTTCTTTTGTGTTTCGTTAAACAATAGAACGAAACAAATAAACAGAAACAGATCTGGGCGTTATTTTTTATTTTTTGTTTTAAGGAAGATGGTGAAAAAATATAAAAAAGGCAGTGAAAACGACAGCGTCTCTCAGTAGTATGTGTACCTTAATTATTTTTCATTGCTTTTTTTTTTCTTTACTTCGGGCAACGAGCTCATTAATAGCGTAAAATGGTTAAAAAAATAATAAGAATAATGAGATAATCTGATAACTTACAAAACTATATTTTTACTTGTAATTAAAATTTATTTTATTTTTTATATAATTTTGTTATTATTTTTTAATTTTGGAACAAACTATAACTAGAATTTTTATTTTCAAATAAATTTGTAACAGTTAAAATATTTTTAATTATTCTATAATTTCAAACACTTATATTAAATTTCATATTAAGAAAGCTCGAGCAAATTAAAATAAAGTAAAGAAACAATAAATGGTATATAAACGTATATAGTGCCAAAAAAAATTAAGAGAAATAAATGACAGAAAGATAAAGAGTTAATATTATTTTCACCTAAATAAGAAAATAAATTCAAATCAATTAAATTATGTGTGGCACAACGCAATAATGAGTATTGGTAGGAAGATTTTATGAATATCTTTTTTTGACAAAATAAAATATGTAACACTCAATTAAAGTTCTCAAATCTTATTAAAAATAAAATTTTAATATGTATTATACAAAACTAAAATTAAAATTATAAATTTTATTTCATAATGGAAATATTAGCGTTATGATATTTAAGGTAATATTAATTTAATATTTTAGATAATTAAATTTTATTCAATATTTTTCAATTTTAATGGATATAGTTCTGATAAAATAAAAAATTTATTAAATTCATATAATCAAAAAGTTAAAAGTTTTTTTTTTTAATAAAATTAAGTATTTATTTGACTATTATTTCAAAATAAAGAGATTTTGTGAAAATTCTCTGTTAGGGTGGATGGGCTTTTGTTTACTCTGTTGGGCCGGTTGTTCTTCAGACATTGAGAGCGAAATGTCACATTACTTGTGGGCTGGAATTTCTCCGTCTGCCCAAGAAGCCCAAAAAAGAACCGACATAAAAACGGAAGAAGTTACAGTATTTAAGGGGAAAAAAAGATCAATTATCTGTTGAATTTGGGATTCTTCTTATTGGTAATTCTACGCAATTCTCCTCGAGCGAAGAGAGAAAAGAGGCAATTCTCGAAATTTACTGGTTTCGGGAGGAAAGTGATGGGAGAAGCGTTGGGTTCGAGCGGTTCATCTACCGCCATTGACTCATCCAACATTGGCTTCCAGGTATTCAATCTTTCTTCTGGACGAAGTCAACCTCAAAGGTTTTCGTTATAACTTATTTATTTGTCTTTCGAATCGCGCTTTAATGCTTTTCGACTTCTGGGTTTTTGTTTTGGCAGCTATTAAAGAAGCATGGATGGAAAGAAGGCAGTGGTCTTGGTATTTCTGAGCAGGTTTGATTCAACTTCGAAACCCAGAACTCGTTTCCAAAATTCTAACTAGAAATACTATTTCCATCTGATTTTTTAGATATTTCTGTTTTACTTATGTTTTTAGGGTAGATTAGAGCCTGTACAAGCTTATGTGAAGAACAATAAAAGAGGCCTGGGAGCAGAGAAGAAGAGAAAGACACCAAAGCCTATCGATACTTGTGATTCCAAGGGAAAAGATAATGAGGTGATTTCCATTCTTTTCATTGCTACTATATATTTTCCATATTAGATGCTTGATGGGTTATGATAAATATTTTTAATATTCTTCTCCTTTGCTGCAATGGTACTGATTCCAAATGTTCATTGCTATGAACTTCAGGAGCAGACATCTTCGAAGAAGACCAAGGCACTTTCCAAGAGGATGCGGAAGATGCAAGAACGGGAAAAGCAACTTCAAGAAAAGGAATTCGAGCGAGCTTTTTTTAGGGAGTTTTGGCCAGATAATGTTTAACTTCCTACTATACCCATTTTGTTTTTCTTCTTTACAATTCATTTTTCTCCCTTTAAAAGGTTGCTTTAGCGTGTGTACAAGCTGTTTGAATCTATATCGATATATATACCCAATTCTGTCATTATATTTCAATTTTGATGTATTACATTCTTTTGGCGGCAACTGGAGAGAACAAATGAAATATGAAAAGGAGATTGTCTGAGAATGAGATGCTTTCTCTCCAAAAACACCACCGAAGCCTCAACAATGGCAGGAGAAGAAAGTTCATAAATCATGGCAGAAGATATGCATTATCATCATCCAGCAAGGGAATACGCCAATTTAGCCAGATTTCATTTGTATATGGTAAATCATTCTTCTTATAACAAATTTAAGAACTTGCACTTTGCTAGTTAAGGAACTTTCTTTCCTATTAGATTGATGTTAACATTTATCTGCATTGAAGATTTGCTACCCTAGCATAAGCTAAATTTCTAATTTATGCAGTTGTCATAGGTCTAATACTGGACAAGTAAAAAGGGATTCTGGCAGGGCCTATTTGTAGCAGAGATCCCCCCCAAGTATCATGGAGGATCCCTGCATACTTCTGAGATGGAGAACATTTAAGAAGAAACGAGGCATTTACCATTAACAATCTGAGTGTGTTGTTCACAGCATTTATTATTTCCTTTTCTTGTCATGATCAGCTCTAATGAGCTGAACAGGTGCTGCCGGCATCCTAAACAACCGTTCTCTGAGCCTTCTCACCCATCTTTTATTGCTTTCTTTCCTATATGGCAATTCCCATGTAAAAGCTTCTAGGAATACAAACATATCAAGTTTTTCAAAGGCACCAAAGCCAAAAGTACAGCTATGAAATCAGTAAGAGAGCAACCTTGTTAGTGGCCTGGCAGACAGATAACAAATAGAAAACATAAGCTACATGAAATTCATCAATTGTTGTAGAAAATAACTTCAAAGTGCCACTCAGTTAGTTCAGGGGACCAATTAACTATATTCCACGTTTTTCACACAAAATGGAATTCAGGAAAGAACTATAATACTTTGCTACTTTAGTTTGACTTGAGCTGCACTGCTCAGCTATTCTTCATGAAAAAACTCTAGTCATTCTCCATGGTTTTCAATTTTGTTTGTCATCATTTATCCATGTCTAACACTTAACAAGGGCCGAATACACTCATTCAACTAAGTTCTGTCTTTATTGCATTGAAATGTTGGGGTTCGATGCCCTAAAATTGGGTGCCTTATTGAAAGGTCAAAATTATTAACCCTAAATACATTCCCAACATTTCAATGCAATAAAGTTAAAGAAAAACAAATTGAAATGAATATATTAGAAAGATTTACCTTAGATTGTTGGAAATGAAGATTTTGAAGAGATTTGGAGATTTGTAGGAAAGAAATAGAAGAGAGATGTGAGAGGTAGGGTGTGATTGAGACGAGATGTTTAGAGTGTGGGAGGGAGGGCATTTCGGGTAGCACAAGTAGAAACATTGGTTGTAAGGAGTAAAAATTAAAAGATAGATTTAAGGATTAAGTTCTTTTGGTAAATAGGTTGTGTTTAACAGTAGGTAGGTTTTGTTTAGAATCACCTAATATTAAAAGTTAAAACTTTTAAATTAAACATATATAGCCTTAATTTTTTCTATGTTAGTTGAAATTTATGAAATTGATTATGAAATAGTATATGGTCTATCTCGTTTAATAATTTATTTTATAATCAACAAGAGTCTATCCGATTAAATTCATTCTTTTTTTTATTATTTAAATCTTTTGAACGATCCCTTGTCCGTGTAGATCACAAATATACAATTTTTATGAAATATTTACTCAATAAATTTATCTATTTTAGTTATAAAATATGATCACTGTATAATAATCTTTTAAATTGATTATTGAACTTTTATCTAATGCTAAGAATTATCATAAAATTTTAGAGATAACGTGTAAATTAACCATTATGTTTTACGTGGGTGTTTCAAATTTACTATTAATCTTTAAATTGGTACAATTTTATCACTTTGGTATTGTTTTTATTTCTTACTTTCTATTTTTGTTTTTAGGTTTTTGAAAACAACAACAACAAAAAATGTTTGGTATATGTTTCTATTTTATAAAAGGGTTTATATATGATACACTAATAATGTACAGTCTCTATACAATCTCATTAATATGCAAACTAAAAAGATATCAACCCCTTGAAAATAAATATAAATAATTTTTTTCAATTTGCTTATAAAGGCTTATTGATGATGTGTCAATCTATTGTGCATTAACAGTGTATAAAAACTATACATTGTCAATGCATCATATATAAATCCTTTCTAAAAATGAAAGAAAAAGAAGAATTTTCAAAATTCTCGTAAGCAAAATTTTATGTTTTAATTATTTTTGAAAATATGTTTTCATTTATGGTACTATTTATAAATAAGTGTACAGTGTACGTGTATTAACAATTTAACATAATATTAATATATTTTTATAATAAAAATATAAAATAAAATTAATTAACTTTTTTAAAAATAATATTAAAATTTAATATAAAATATTAGTTAATTAAAAGTAATTTAAAATTAATATATTATTTTGATTTAAAAAAGTTAAAACATGTAAAAAGCAATTAAATATAAATTATATTAAAATATTATGTTATTTAATTTAAATTTGTATTTATTAATTATATTATATGTTTTTTTAAATAATATCATTTATTATAATTTTGATATGTTTATAATTAATATTATTAACAAGTACTATTATCTAATATAATTAATTATTATTTTACTAAATGATATTATTATTTAATATTATATTTTTTCCAATTAAATTAAAAATATATCACTACTAGTATTAAATAAGTGAATACTTAACATTAAATAATATTTATATTAAATATAATATATTTAAATAAATTAATTAGTTGAATATATATAATTTAATAATTTAATATTATTAAAATTAAATTAAATAATATTATTAAATATAATATATGATTTATTAATTCATATTATTCTTTAGTATATAAAATTTATAATTTTATTAATCTCAATTGTTTTCTAATAAAAACTAATATTACAAAATTATTGTTAATTGAATTATTTTAAGAAATTATTTTATTTAAAAAATTATATTTAATTATAATATTGTTCAAATTATATTAAATTTTAATATGATTAAATGAAGATATTTAATATATTAGTATTAGATAGTATAAAATAATATTATTTAATATTATATACATAATATTATTTAATAAAAATATTATTATTTTATTTAATTTTCAAGTTTTCTTTTTTGAATTGAATTATTATATCTAAATCAATTTAAATATTTATTTTTAATACCAACAATATTAACCAAAAATGTTTTCTATTTTTAGATTTAAAAAAATATAAAAACAAAAATTTCAAAAATAGAAACAATAAATAGAAAATAGAAAACTGTCACGACCCGAAGGCCGTGACGTTCACTCGATACTCATACTTTTCATCTTACAAATTTATGGACTAAATTTTTCCTTTTCATTTTACGGTTTGTATTCAGTGTCAGTATAGTCACTACACTAATTTCACTGATCCTTTCTTTATACTCTAGCATTGATAACTTAAACATACAGTCAACCAACATAATCGCATCTCAAATAGCATTCAATGATTATATGAACCTATATAATAATTTATTACGATCCTAAGTTACATCCCAACTCATTGAACCAAATACATACTGTGCATCAATTTAAAGTCTTACATGTAAACAAGCGATTTATAAAGAGCGTATACCTCAAAAGCAACGAAGTAGATTCGGAGGACAATGGCCAGTACCAAGCCTAGATACCGTCTCCGAAGGCCCACTTAAAAACTCTCATAGCAGATTTTAACTTAAATAGTCTGAAAAGAGATGAAATTAAGAAGGGTGAGCAAATCCACGGCTCAGTAAGATACTAATATAAATGCAAGAGTAGAATTACACTGTCTTAACTGCAATGCATAAAACTTGCAAGTTTACAGTTACAATTCACCATTTCAATCGATAACATCTTATATTTATAACAGGATCATGTCCTAAGGACTTTAAGTGAGCGAAGGTTTTGGAGTACTGATGTAAGGGAATTTGAAGTACCTCATTATCTCTATTCCCGACATCTGTCCATCACTCAAATCTCTAAATAAATCAATTTAATCACTTTCAATCTTCTTGTCCTTATACTATAATGCATTGTACCACAATGCATCATGTATAACTTGAATATCATAAACTATTAATCCACACTCACATCAATCTCATAGTATATCATGTTTAATTGAGATATCATATCAAGTCACTTTACATTTAACAATTATACTCCTGTATTATATCAACTCGTATCACTTTTCATATGGAAAATCATGATCACAATAGTGTAAAGTCTTAATTTTCTTCGTATAAATCTTATGTTCATGTACCATATAATATCATAACATCATATAGATAGAATGTCGTTATGTCATGACTCAGCGTGCAAAACTTATGCAAGCTTTACTGTATGAAATGACTTTCATTTCAAATCATATCACATATACTTTTAGAGCATGTTCAAAACATGTAAATTCTCAATTCATTTCATATTTACTTTTAAGACATGCTCAGTACATGTACAATTTGCAAATCATATCACTTGCACTTTTAAGACATGTTTTAAAATGAAAAACATGTAATATATCAAAACATTTCAGATTCACTTTTAGAGCATGTCTAAAACTTGTGCAGTTTCAAAGCATTTTTCATATAATGTAAAGTCATATCAAGTCTAGAGTTTATATCAAATAAAACTATACTCTAGACCGCATATCATATCACTTACACTTTAAAAACATGTTTTAAAACATGTACAGTTTCAAAACATATCTCATGTTCATCTTTTATAGCATGTCTAAAACATATTCTATCTCAAAACATATCTCATGTACTGTAAAAATCGTGTCAAGTCCAGAGTTCATATCAAATAAAATCATACTCTAGACTTCATATCATATCGGTTTGAGATTAGGCTAAATCCCTAATGCTCTATCAATAAAGACTTAAATCACTGTAGCTAGCAGTGAAAATCATGTCATCGTCCCCTGGAAACTAACTAGGGCGTTATCTATGGTCATAGACCTCATGTCTCTCAGCCCCACTGATCAGGCGTGACTAAGCCCTGTCCACGACTATTGTCGGACAAGCATCTTTGCCTAATGAGTAATCTCTAATTAGGCAGTTTCCACTATGCTTTATTGAGTTTAACTCTCTTAGGGCGCCTATAGTCTCATAAAACTTTTAAACTTTTCATTTTTCTTATGAAAATAGTGTAAAGTATGTAACACATTTCTTTAAGATTGTTTACATTTATAAATACATACACTTACACTATATATTCAGTCTTTTTGAAACAATTTAAACATGTAAGGTATTCATATATGTATCGCATGAATAAATCATTTCAAAGATCTCAAGTTATAAATAAAGCATGCTTAAAAGCAATGTACTTTAAAACCTGAGTTAAAAACAATTTACTATCATGCTTATGAAATATATCGATGTAATATCATTCGGGATAGCAATAACTATAATCCAAATTCCTCATTTCCATCCTTTTGATTTCAATCGGACCATACCTAATAGGTAAGTTCGATATTCACTGTGGTTCCTCAATATTCAATATTATTTCTCCATAATTATCGACTATAACAATCACTTGTACATTTCATCATCAATACTAGGACCACCACCGTCAATATGAGTCCTCTTAGTATCTATGAATATTTAAATATTACATTCTATATAGCCATCAAGTTCTGAAATTATGCAATTATCGATATCATCATTCAAGACCTATTCCAGAGTCAACATCGAGGACATAAAATCACAAGGTCAATAGTCACCTATCAAATCCGTCTATGGTTTAGCATATTGACATTCGTTCATAATTCCGACTTGATGTCTAATTTCATTAACTATCACAGAATCAATCACAGTTTCTAAATCAATTTTCATATGGCTTGTATAATATAATACTATGATAGAATTATCTATAAAGGTATTATCGAATCAAATTTTAGGTTAGCAGTTTACCCACTTAAAAGATTTGGCCAATTTTTACTATCAAACAATGTTCCAAGACATTTTATATCAGAATGCCAAACTTATTCAATTGTCGATCTTATTGTTCAAGACCTATTCCAAAGTTATAACCGAAACCATATAATCACATGTTTAACACTCATTTATTTGAATCTATCAATGAATAAATTATATCGAAATTCAACCTCAATTTCAATAATATTATGCATGCACAAGTCATACGTTTGTTATAACTCGATATCATCCATCGTATACCACAACATTGATACTAAGACCCCTACCATAAGTGTAGATCCGCTTATTATCTCACGTATATTCGACCATATAATGAAACCATCTCAACATTGACCTCTTGAAATGTTCATATTATCACATTCGAAACTACTCCAAAATAAAAAAAGCGAAATTAATAAATTCTAAAATCATCACTCCGTCGATAATTCCACAATTCTATCGTTCAACCATGTAAATTGCAACCTCGATATTCTCTTCCAAGCTATATCATATAATCATCATTAATTTTATCAATGATTCGACTAAATTGATATTCAACCTCAATTTCAACTTGATAACCAATTCGTGATATTAAGATAAATCAATTTATCGATTCCATAAGGCTTACACAATATAATTCATCATGTTATCATGCTCAACCATTTACCTTCTCAAAATATTCCAAAAAAATCAAATTTTTCGGCAATACGATAAAGTCCTTTTAAAGTTTATCTTTCGATAACGCTTTCCAAAGTTCCATTTATACGAGAAAACCTTAACCCTTTTCATCAAACATTTTCATATAAATTTCGGCAGCATAACATTTTAGGAACTAAAACCTCCTGCAAACAATTCCAAATAAACACAGTGGTATTCCACAATCATTTTATTTCAATATCATGATCATTACTAAGACCCTTACCACCAATTGTAGGTCCTCTTAGCCTTTAAAAATCATTTCATTAATAATTCATCATCAAGATCATAACTCTAAAATATACAATATAACACTACTACTACTTTATAAAAGTATCTTACCTATTTACCAAAGCTTAGCGTGTTTCCGACTTCCGAGCCTAGCCAAACTCCACCACTTGCTTCATTACCATGTTGCTACAATTTTAACAATTCACACATATATTCGCTTAGAAAATAATCCAACAAATTCTAGAAATTTCAATGGAATATAACAAAATCTTTTAATTTCCTTACCCATATTCCACATTAAAAATTCTGGTAAAGTACTTCCCAAGCTCTTCTCATTTCTTTCTTTCTTTCTTTCTTTTCTTTTTCTTTTTCCCTTTTCTTCTTCTTCCTTTTCTTCTTCTTCTTCTTCTTCTTCTTCTTCTCTTTCTTTTTTTTCTTTTTCTTTTTCTGGCCTGAACCGGTTCAGGCCAATTCAACTAGTTCACCTTTGCTTAGCCAGTTCAGCCACCGGCGGCCACCATTTTCAGCGGTTCAGCCACTTTGAAGCTTGCTGGGGTGGCGGCGAGGCTGGATCTGGCCTCTTTTTCCCGATCGGCGGCTGCGGCGGCGACGGTGGTGGATCTGGAGGTGGTGGTTTCGGTCCCTTCTCGTCCGCTTTTCCCTCTCTTTTCTCTTCCTCCTCCACTGCCGGCTGTCTGTTTCCTTCCCCTTACCTCCGCCAACGTCGAGGATGGAGGGGCGGTGCCCGGATCGGCCGGCACCGCCATTTTCCTTTTTCTCTTTTTCCTTCGCTGTTTCCGATTTTCGTTTCTCCTTTCCCTTTCTTTCCTTATTGTCATCGGCAGCTTCCCTTCTCCTCTCGTCGGCCAGCGATAGCCTTAGCCTCCCCTCTCTCTTCTCCTCTTCTTTGGTATTGCCGACGGCGTCAGCTTCCTCTTTTGTTTCTCCTTTGTTTTACAAACAGAAGAGAAAGCAAGGGAATCGGGTTTGTATCCCGATTCCCATTTCTATTTTTTTATATATATTATATATATTAAAACATATATATAATTTATATTTGCTATATATATATATATAATACTTATAGCACATATTTTTATTTATCAATACATATATATTTTTAATTCAACATAATAATTATTATATATACATATATACTTATATAAATGTATGTATATTCATACACATTTTTATTTCTTTAACATTTAAAATACATTTATATAATCATATAATTATATAAATATACACCTTTTTATTTCTTTAAATTTTGGATTCCTTAATATCCAAAATACTTTTCTCAATACACTTTCTCAAATCCATCACTTTATCAATTACTGAAATTCAACATATTCCAATCCTCATAAATAACTTTATTAATTTACTTTAGCTTATCTCTTTACATTAAAATTAAATTTTTGGATAATTAATGTCAAAAATGGAAAAATTTTCGGTTATCACAAAAACGATCCCAAATGTGAGAACCCCAATTTTCCAATAACCGATATAAGTTATTCATTATGAAAATCAAAAAGCGAGAGTTAATCACTAAGATTTCTATATATTGGTTATGCTAGAGAAAATTGAATGCGAGGCCCACAGGATCTGCTAAGATCTAGAATGACCTAGAAAGAGTAGGTTATTGATACTTGGGGATTTATTTACCTATGATATGAAACTCGTCTTGATTGGAGTTTGATTTGAAGTATCAAAAAAGAGCTATCATAAATGTTATGCTTTGTAAGGATTTGGGAAAAATCACGATGCGGGTCCATTGGGATTTCTACAGTCCAGATTGGGGCGAAACACTAGAGTAATGATATTTGAAGTGAAATAATGAGATGGTAAGAATCTGCATCTCAAAATTCCTTTGTTGGTGCATGTTTTGAGAAATGTCCAACAAATTCGAAAATGACAGTTGTGTCCTTAGGTTGGAAAAACATTAGTGAATAATGGTCAACGTAGTTTGAATTTTGACCTAATGTGAATAAGTCTTACCCTATTCCAAATGGTAGACTGAATTAGATGAAAAGGCTAAAAGCTACGCGAATGAACAAGTAGGGCTATTTTGGTAATTTCATGAAAATGATAGGTCAAACCCCAATAAAAGTCAAAGTTTTGACTAAATTATGTCAAATAGATATATTTGGCATTGAAATAAAAATAGTTTGAAGTTAAATTGAATATTTAAATAAATATTAAAATAGTTAGGACATAAAGGGGATTTTGAAAATTGTGTAACGGCAAAATGGTAATTTACAATTAGAGGTATTTAATATACATATAAAAGATATTTTAAAAGAATTTTGTCATCTTCTTCAAATGAGTGGCCGGCCATGAGAGAGGTAGAGAGAGAAAATCCTAAGTGTTTTCATATTTTAGAGTGAGAAAGCTTGTAAAACCATAGTGTAACCACTTCAAATCGAAAAGTGACCTAAAGGAAAGTTGTTCAGCTCAATGAGCTCTACAACATACTGTGGTATGGTGTGTTAGAGTGACCATTTGGAGGGTGAAAAGGAAGCCCAAAAATTTGTCCAAGAGAAGGTAAGAGAGAGAAAATTCGGTTTTGATTCAATCGAATATATGTGATAGTTTTGAGTTTGTAGAGAATGAATATGAAATCTGATATGAAAATCTATGTTTAAAATTGATCTCTACAGCTCTGAAACAAATTGGACATCTAGGCTTGCTTATTAAAGATTGGTGCTAAGGAAACTTTTGTCGTGTAATCGCAATTGTTTGGTAAGAGGTATGCATAAAGGAACATAGGAATATCATGTTTGCATTGAATTATGGTTGAATTGTGAAATATTGAATTGTGTTTGATTGTTTAGCAGTTTTTGAATAACTTCTAGGTAGTATTCTGTCTAGAAGCAACCGAATGCCCAAGGAAGTAGTTGACTACCTAGACACAGGATTTGAGTGTTTTCATAATAACCAACTTAGACTAGTCGACTTTCCCATTTAGCAGTTGAGTGCCCCTAACTAAAATCGACCGAAACTAGCTGACAGCCTTAAAGACCAGTCGGTTGTTTTTTACCCAGAATCATACTGTCTGAAAAGCAGTCAATTGCCATGACAACCAGTCGACTGCATTTTACCTAGAAGCTTTTTGTTTGAAAACTAGTCGACTACCTAAGTAACCAGTCAACTGCTAATTGTACGGTCAGTTATGAATATTGGTATGTTAATTTGAAAAATTAAAGAAATGTATTGCAGTTGACTACCCCAAAAGAGCAGTCAACTGCCTTAAGTCAAAATGGTTTGGCTTAAGAAAGTGTTAGGTAAAGTAATGATTTAAATAAGTTAAGGTGTTCTAAAAGGTTTTAATGTTTAATGATCATTTTGGAATTGTTATATTTTGATAGTGAATGATGATTTTAGAATGACACTTTGGATCGAAATTATTAGTATTGATTTAAAGGTATATATTTTGAGTGTGTTGAGTTATATTACATGATTGAAAATTTATGAAAAGTATTGAAAAATTTTAAAGTACAGTGTTTGAAAATGGAGTGTATCCAAATGATTGAATATATTTTAAGGTTTGACGAATTGAAATGGTTAACTGTTATCAAAAGAAAGAAAACATTTTGAGATTGGTTAATGATTGCAAAAGGTTAATGATTTGACATTATTGATTGTACTGAAAGTATTAGAATTGAAACTATAGAATCAAACATGCATAACTACATTGTTCACATGCATAATCATTGTTTTGATATTTTTCAATCATTATACATGATGATTTTAGAATGCATTATTAATGCTTACTGGTTTTGAATGTCTTAAAAGTTTGAATGGAATGGAATGAAATGTTTTGGCTTTATAGTAATGAAATGTTTTGAAGTTTGAATGAAATGTTTTGGCTCTATATCGAATGAAATGTTTAATGAAAGATGAGTTATCGTAAATGTTTTAACATGGTATGCTACGGCTTGAGAGTTATATTGTGGAAGCCACATCTAAAGTTCTATTAGACCTATGTGCTACTCGAGTTTCTTTGAGACCGTGTAAGTACCTCTAGGATTCCAAGGGAACTAAGTGCTACATAATACACCTCATCGTTAGAATCCATGGAATGTAATATGAAACTTTATTCCCTAAAAGTTATATTTCGAATGTGTTACTGTTTAATGTTTGAAAGCATAAAGTATTGTTTTATTATTTTCATGAGAATCAAGTAAATGTTTTGAGATTGTTAGCTCTTATAGTTACCTTCAAGTAATCATGCTAATGTAATGTAATGTTTACTACCAGACCTTGAGCAAGTCTATAGCTACCTCTGTATCACTTGCTTCATGGTACTATTAGGTGTAATGTTTGCTGTTGACCCTGAGCAAGTCTTCAGTAGTTTGCAGGATTGTCACTAACTCCTTGACACTGGATGGACACCATTATGACTATGACCATATGTCTTAATGTTATTCCCACTATTCCCACTCGGGAAACTAATGTCGCATGATTTTATTTGGATGTTGATCGTCTCTACCGAATGTCTTATTGATATGAAATGAAATGAAATAATATGTTTCTACTGAATGTTTTATTGAAATGAAATGCAATGGAATGAAATGTTCCTATCGAATGTTTTTTTTTTAAATGAAATGAAATGTTTGTATTGAATTTTATTTATTGAAATGAAATGCTTTACTGCAAAGAAATGTATTTGTGATATGGTTTTATTGAATCTCAATTAACGAAATGAAATGTTTCAATGTAAATGGATGTACCAATAGTATGGTTTTATCGTTTGAAAGAAAAGGTTTACTAAATTGTTATGGATTTGAAATGAAATATTTATCATTTGCATTGTCATGATTCTTAGTTATTGAAATGACATGTTTTGATGCAAACGTTTTAATGCAAATGAATGTACCGATGGCATGGTTTTATTGTTTAAAAGAAAGAGTTTTCTAAACTATTATAGGTATGATTTTATCGTTTATTACTGCATAATGATTTAATAACTGTCTTTAATGAATGGTTTTATATGATATGATCATCGATTTGAATGTATATTGTCTAATGAATGATATCGTCGTAATTCTTATCGATTTGGATTAAAACTATTTATAGGATTTTATCGTTTTAACAATTACTGATTTGAAACTCAAAATTATGGATTTGAAATGAAATGTTTATCGTTTGCATTGTCATGGTTTTTGAAAAATATTGTATTGAAATTCCATTGTTTTGAAAATGCATGAATTCAATTTCTGTAAGTTAACTTAGGACATCTATAGTCGGACCTAGGGGCTAAGACAAGTGAGATGCTTCAAAGCATCCTTCTTTACTCAACCTGGTATCCCTAACTGGTTATAGCAATTCCTTCCTTTTGAGCCCTATGTTATGGTTATCGATAGTAAATGTAAGAAATATAGTAAGGATACATGTATGTTAGTTGTATAGTATATATTCCTTTCGAATTCAAGTCTAATTTTATTGATAGTAAATTGTCATTGTAAGAACATGTATAGGATATGTAACTATAGTGTGAGAATCACATATTCTGGTACTGTTATACATAGAAGACTTCTCACCACTGTTCAATTCATGTGTATTTCGCAAATATAAAAGGAAACAGTGTGGTGGGTCCCACAGACCCTATAGTGCCCAAATGGACAGGAGGTTTGGTACACAGTAAAGAGAGCCAAATAAGCCTATGGTAAGAATCTAGAACCCAAAATCTTTTATTTAAATTATTTTTAAGAAGTGTGCCAACAAATTAGAAAATGACGATTAAGGACATAGTCCGGTTGAACTTTCATAAATAATGGTCAAACTGAATTGACTTTTTACCAACTGACTGAAGTATGATAATCTACGTGTAAATAAGTTCTTGACCTTGTCAATAGATAGACTAAATTGGGGGAAAAATAATAAATCTACGCGATTGACATGATAGGGGTATTTTGGTAATTTCACCCTTATGGTCATTCAAACCTTAATAAAACCCCATCTATTCATTAGAATATGTCCAATAATAATATTTTATTAATGAAATAAAATATTTTGGAGTTGAATTAATAGTTAACACTATTATAGAAGTTTAAAGGTAAAATTATCCAAAACCATTATAAGTTAGGGCATTTTAGTCATTTAGCATGCAAGATAATCTTAAAGAAAATTCTACATATTTCTTCTAGGGGCCGGCCACTTCATCTTCAACCTCTCACCACTCCACCATTAACAATCTAAGAGAAATAGAGAAAAGCTTCCTAAACACTCACTAAATCACCTTAAACCGAAAAGATTTCTTCTACAATCTTATACAGAATTTTATGCTCTACAAGCCGATACCAATATCTTGTGGTAAAGTGGACTAAATCAAAGAGTTTAGAGTCCCCTTTGAATTCGGCCACACTAAGGTAAATTTATGTTTGTATTTTCTTTATGTTTTAACGTTAGAAAATAATAGAATTAAGGTAGCCAAGCATAAATTTAGTCTTAGATTGAATCAAAACTCACCCAATCACTCCCCCAGGGTTTCGGCCATGATAGGAAGTTCATGAATTATTGTGTTTTGATGCATGAAAATGGTGCTAAGTGGATGAAGAACAATGTTAGAACATGAAACTAAGCTTAAATTATTAAAAAAGCTTGAGTAATGCACCATGAAGCATTCAGCTATGAGAAGGGGACATGGGTATGGTGCTCAATTTAATGTGTTCTAGGTCCCATGATACTGTATAAATTAAGAGAATACTACCGGTGCAATTGGAATCGAAAACGGGGTTGATTTAAGCATAGTTGCATTTTAGCACCAGTATAAATTAGACTGGTTTAGTGACTACTGTAGACAAAGTGGTAGATTTTAATGAAGAAGATGTTGGCTCTTATAGGCAATACCGAGAGGGGGGGTGAATCGGTTTTTCACTAACCTTAGGTTCGTTTTTCGGTTTCTCTAAATTCTCTAGCCTATATTGATATTTTCTAAGTTCTCTTAGCTAGGCAATTATATAATATAAATTCAATGCAATAAACACAAATATAATTGCAAGAAAGTAAAGAGAGAAAGGATAGAGAAATGTACACAAGTGATTTATAGAGGTTCGGCAACCTTGCCTACGTCCTCTACCTTAAGACGCTCCCAAGGATTTTCCCAAATTCACTATCCTTGAATTTGTTACACTCCCTCTTTTCAAGGCTCAAGAGAAACCTTTCTCTTTTCTAGGCTCAAGAGTAACCTCCCTCTTTTTCCTAGGCTAAAGAGTAACCTCCCTCTTTTTCAAGGCTCAAGAGAAACCTCCCTCTTTTTCCTAGGTTAAAGAGTAACCTCCCTCTTTTTCCTAGGCTAAAGAGTAACCTCCCTCTTTTTCAAGGCTCAAGAGAAACCTCCCCTTTACAAGGAATGAAATGAGTTTACAAATGAGTAATCAAAGAAAGCCTCTAGATAGGCAAGTGATTACAAAAATTAAGCACAAGGAAAAACCTATACAATATTTGTGCTATTCTATACAAGGAATATGAGAGTGATAGAAAATGAAACTTTGTAGCTCTTGATTTGTTGTTGAGGCTTGAAGATTTGAGGAAAATGAGTATTAGAGTTGATTGAGTAGTTCCTCCTTCTTCCTTTAGCTTCTAAGCCTCTATTTATAGTCCCTTGGATGTATTCTAGCCGTTGGGTGGAGCCAAGATTGAATATGATCGTTGTATCTCACAAAACTAGCCGTTATAGGCTATTTTCGGGCAAAGGGATTGATCTCTTTCCATAGGGGATCGATCCCTTTTGTCCAGAGTCTTGATTCTGGGCTTCAGGGACCTTGGGAAGACTTTCTGCCAAAAAGGGATCGATCCTGCTACAGTGGGGATCGATCCTTTTCTTCAAGAGGGCATTTTTCCTGCACTTTTGGGTTAGAAATGATATGACCTTTGATCCTAATTTAACCCAAAACATTTATAAGCTTTAAGGGAGTTTTTCTTGACTTTCTCAAATGAAAATATTGTCCAAGAAATCATCAAGTGATTTTCTAAAATATTCAAAACATTTATAAAGTGTTACGACTAATAAGAATATGCATCATTAAATCATGGTCTTAATGTTTGATATGATCACTTAAAATGTATTGAGAAAATCATGTGTGATAAGGCAAATTTACAATATGAATTAAAACATTAAAGCTTACTTAAGTTTTTGTCATTTCAAAATATATATGTCAATTTAAAGCTAACAATCTCCCCCTTTTTGATATGACAAAACTTAATGTAAATTTACTTTGAAAATTCTTTGATAAAATACTCCCCCTCAAATAAAGCAGGATTTTATAAAGCTCCCCCTTAATATAAGCATGAGTTTTGAAAATGAATTTTCAAACTCTTTCTCCCCCATTATCTCTCCCCCTTAATATCTCTCCCTATATCTATCTCTCTCTTTATCTATCTCTCCCCCTCTTTGTCATAGCAAAAAGAAGGAAAAATAATAAAAAATATGCTCCCCCTAAAATCATGGCTATGTGAGAACAAATAAAAATGCTCCATCCAACAAGAAACATGTTAGTACATGGGACTTAGAGCACAAATAAATAAGTCAATATTCTCAAAGAGTATGAAATATTTATGCAATGAATATGACTTATGATCCTATACCAATTGTTTATAAATAATTTTGATACCAATTGTTGATAAGTAATTTTGCAAGAAGGTTCCAATTGGTAAGAAATTAAGCAAGCACCTAAGTATATCAATTGTTCTCTAAGGTCCAACTAAGGTGCATGGTAATACATCATGATTATGAGCTAAAATTAGATAACATATCATATGCATGTGCTCATAAATCATTTTCAAGAAATATTGTGCCTAGAATTAAGATATATAGCAATTAACTACAAATTCTAGCACACAAGAGTTTCATGCAAAAATATTCTAAATGGATTCTTCTCTATTTGTCATTTCAAACTAAAGAGCATGAGAAGAATTGTCAATTTAAAGCTCATACCAATTGGCAATTTAGATTTGACTTACCAATTATTGAAAATATGGTTGCCAATGATACTAATTGTTATTTCAATCTAAATACCAATTGTTACTAATGGTTGACTTACATATTTTGCATGAATCCAATTTTTATGTGTAGTGTGTTCATGTCAATAAGATAGTCATTCTAAATATGCAAGAACACAACACATATCATCAAATATGCATATGGATTAATTAAGCATTAGCACACTATCATAAAGTATTAATCCATATTCATATTCACAAATTTATACCACATGGAAGATACAAAAAGTCAAGGTATTCAAGCAAACACATTTTCTTCCATGGTTTCAAGCACACAAATCCTATGCTCATTTTCTAATTCAAGTCCTTAACCAATTATGAGCAAGGAAAGATTCAACTAATAAATGCATGGATATCAAGTTTGTTCAAGTTTGCATTTATCTTTGAGTGTTGGTGTTGTCATTAAGACCCTAGTTCTTTAAGTACAAGGATGATAAAGTTTTATGCATTTTAACATTTAGGATCCATTTACCATCACAAATTATAGGCCAATGACTATTACCAATTGTTGAATTTACATTTGGAATCAATCCTTAAGGTCAAGTTTTAATTATTCTTCCACTAGGTGTATAATTATCATGAAACCTAGTGTGGAATTGATAAGTCAAGCCAATACACATAATCCTATAAGCATGCTTGACTAAGATGAACAAAAGGAATGAAAAATATTCATTATGCATAAGTTCATCAAATTCTCAAATATATCCATAAATCATTGAAATAAATCTCAAAATTATGTTTAAGCATTCATTGAAAGTATGTTTCAAGATTATTTCAAGATTTATGCAATTCATGACCATTTTCAATGAGAAAAACGATTTTGCACTTGTGAGCTCAACAAAAATGATATGGATTGTTGAAAGTGATACCATTTGTTGGAAATGATATTAATTGATGAAGTTGAGGCATGATATCAATGAAAAATGAATTTTCATACATTAAAAATCATCAAAAAGAAGTTAAAACAATGAATTTTAAGTTGAGAAGAGAGAAAATATCAAAACAATGAAGAGTTCTTCTCAATTTCAGTTGAACACATGCAGGAGTGCCTTTTTTGGCCTGGGGGGATCGATCCTGCTACAGTGGGGATCGATCCCTCATATGTTTCCTGCAGATTCTGCAGTTGTTTTGACAGAAAATTCAACCTTTGAGGTACCAAAACTTCGTTTTTGAGTAAGTTAAGCCCAAGTAAAGGTTTAAACATTTGTAAAACATGATTTTGGACTTGTATGAATGAAAAACATGAATGAAAAACCATTTAACAATAGATTTTGCAATTTTGGTAGGATTTTCACCAATAAGAGCATTTTTGGCCTCAAAGGGGGTCATTTTGAGATTTAAGCATGTTTTGACCAAACCAATGCATTGAATTACATAAATATGTCAAAACAAACTTGTTCACATAGATTTTAAACATATATAACATCAAATCATCATACTTGTGAACAACATGCCATGATTGTCAACATGCATATTCTTCATTAAGGCTCATGACAAGGCATTTTGCATATATGACATATATGACAATTTGAGGCAAGTAAATACATTATCAACACATAGAAGACTTGCTCAAAATGCAGAAATCCAAAAATCATTTCAAAATCATAAATCATGCCTTTCATCCAATCATCCAATGCCTCAAGAACCGTCCATCAACCAATCAACAATCATTCAACAATCATTTTTCATGCCTTTTGCTCAATCATTCTACTTATAATGCATCAAGAATCATCAACCAAGTGCCTCAATAAAACATATAAATAATTTTAGCAAAAATGAGTTTTGAAGAGATAGGATTTAAGCTTACAAAACTCCTTTGCTAAAGAATGCTTTGCCTTGAATAGTTGAATCCACCTTGTGCCATCCTTTGAAGAATTGTTGTGATGGATCCTCAAGCTTTTTCTTTTTCTCATTGGCACAAGCAAACTCCAAGGGACGTGTAGAGCATTTGAACTTCATTGTTTCATTGTGTTCCCATGCTCTAACACTCATACAACAAACAAATTCAAGCATGCTTTGGTACCCAAATTTTCTTGGGTCCATGAGAGTTAGTGCAAACAATTTTTGATCCTTTTGGGATCCATTTCAAGCACAATTCATCATTATTCATAGCATGCTTTGGCACCCACATTTTTCTAACTACTCTTCCTCTAAATGTGGTTTTTCTATATGTGCATGCTTGTGAAGAGTGTCCTATTCTATTGCATAGTGAGCATGTAAGAGATAAATCATGCACAGCATTTTTGCTCACTAAGATATTCCTAAGATGAGTTTCTTTTTTATTTGCATTATAACCTAACCCATCTTTTTCAAAGAAAGCTCTTTGGGTCTCTAACATATGATCTAACTTTTGTTGACCCATGTAGAATCTAGAAAATGAATTATGCAAATTTAAGTTCTTTTTATTTACTTCATCAATTTCTAGATTTGCTTCTTCTAATTTCTTTTCAAAATCAAGCTTGGCATTCAATAACTCATCATTTTCCATTTCTAGTTTTGTAATCATTTTCTTATATTTTGTGTTCATGCATTCAAATTCACTAGCTAGCTCATCAAAGGCATTTTGTAAATCGTCATAGGAATGGTCATTACATTCACTAGAGCTAGGTTTCTCCTTTTCATCCTCGATAGTCAAGGAGCTAGGATTTGTTAATTTATCTTTAATGTCTTCTAATTTCTTTTCTAGCTCCAATTTCACCTTGGTGAGTTCATCATTCTTTGAGCCTAGATCTTTTATTTTCTCCTCCAACTCAAACTTAGTATTTATCAAAATTTCATTCTCTTTTCTAAATTTATTTAACTTTTTGTTATATTTTGCATGCATTGATTTATATTCATCACTTAGCTCATTAAATGCATCTTGAAGCTCATCAAATGAATATTCTTCTAAACTTTGTGAGCTAGTCTCAAAATCATCTCCTAGAGCCATTTATGATCTTTTTGCTCGATAGAGGTTAGTCTAAATCAATCTCGAGCCCAAGCTCTGATACCAATTGTTGGCTCTTATAGGCAATACCGAGAGGAGGGTGAATCGGTTTTTCACTAACCTTAGGTTCGTTTTTCGGTTTCTCTAAATTCTCTAGCCTATATTGATATTTTCTAAGTTCTCTTAGCTAGGCAATTATATAATATAAATTCAATGCAATAAATACAAATATAATTGCAAGAAAGTAAAGAGAGAAATGATAGAGAAATGTACACAAGTGATTTATAGAGGTTCGGCAACCTTGTCTACGTCCTCTACCTTGAGACGCTCCCAAGGATTTTCCCAAATTCACTATCCTTGAATTTGTTACACTCCCTCTTTTCTAGGCTCAAAAGTAACCTCTCTCTTTTCTAGGCTCAAAAGTAACCTCTCTCTTTTCTAGGCTCAAGAGTAACCTCCCTCTTTTTCCTAGGCTCAAGAGAAACCTCCCTCTTTTTCCTAGGTTAAAGAGTAACCTCCCTCTTTTTCCTAGGCTAAAGAGAAACCTCCCTCTTTTTCAAGGCTCAAGAGAAACCTCCCCTTTACAAGGAATGAAATGAGTTTACAAATGAGTAATCAAAGAAAGCCTCTAGATAGGCAAGTGATTACAAAAATTAAGCACAAGGAAAAACCTATACAATATTTGTGCTATTCTATACAAGGAATATGAGAGTGATAGAAAATGAAACTTTGTAGCTCTTGATTTGTTGTTGAGGCTTGAAGATTTGAGGAAAATGAGTATTAGAGTTGATTGAGTAGTTCCTCCTTCTTCCTTTAGCTTCTAAGCCTCTATTTATAGTCCCTTGGATGTATTCTAGCCGTTGGGTGGAGCCAAGATTGAATATGATCGTTGTATCTCACAAAACTAGCCGTTATAGGCTATTTTCGGGCAAAGGGATTGATCTCTTTCCATAGGGGATCGATCCCTTTTGTCCAGAGTCTTGATTCTGGGCTTCAGGGACCTTGGGAAGACTTTCTGCCAAAAAGGGATCGATCCTGCTACAGTGGGGATCGATCCTTTTCTTCAAGAGGGCATTTTTCCTGCACTTTTGGGTTAGAAATGATATGACCTTTGATCCTAATTTAACCCAAAACATTTATAAGCTTTAAGGGAGTTTTTCTTGACTTTCTCAAATGAAAATATTGTCCAAGAAATCATCAAGTGATTTTCTAAAATATTCAAAACATTTATAAAGTGTTACGACTAATAAGAATATGCATCATTAAATCATGGTCTTAATGTTTGATATGATCACTTAAAATGTATTGAGAAAATCATGTGTGATAAGGCAAATTTACAATATGAATTAAAACATTAAAGCTTACTTAAGTTTTTGTCATTTCAAAATATATATGTCAATTTAAAGCTAACAGAAGAATTTATTATAATTAAAGTATGATGAAATGATAGTGTTTGTATAATGTTTTACAGCCTGGGAGTGAGAATTGTTACGTGGTGCCATCGGTTGTTCGTAAAGTTTGACAAGTAAGGGATTAGTATGGGAGACGTAGAGATACTGTTAATGCATATTGTGGTTGAAAATAATTTTATAAAATTGTTTTGAAGTCAATTGCTTTAGAATTGTTGAAATTGTGGACTCTAGCTAGTTTTATATACTATATTTTACTACAAGATGGTTAGGTTAAAAACAGCTGTTATATTGTTGAAATTTCCAAGAATTTTAAGGAATTATTTTTGAATATCCTTGATATTAGAAATGAAAGGAAAATTTAGCTAATCCCATTTCATTTATTGAAATGTCATATTTTCACTAAATAACGAAAACAATATTTAAAAATTCATGTTATCGAATTTTACTTACATGAGAGTACTGGCATGTTCTTATAACTTGTTTACAAATAAATATAACATTTTTAGAAATGAATACTAAGCTGTGAATATTTTGTGAATTTTTATTACTAAACTGCTTATTTTTTTAACATATGTATATATGGACTAATTGAAGATTTTATTACTGAAATTGATTTCTTCAATAGAATTTATACTGCTCATAAACTATTTTGAGACTATTGGGCCCCGTATCATGCTGACATACTGTTACTGTTATTGTACTGTTGCTGATAGACCTGCTAAGTCTTCAACTTTTGCAATTGTCACCTGGCAAGTGTACATTGTGGACTCATTGACTATGGCCATATGTCTTATTGTTATTGTTTCTCCCTTTTTGGGATACTGTTATGGCATGATATCTATTGGGTGTTGCCTGGTCTCCACTGTACTGTATTGTTTTACTGAATTGAATTTCCTACTGATACTGAACTGAATTGTTTATATATCGACTGCACTAAAAATTTTAAAGTGGATACTGTACTGTTTACTGTATTTCTATACTGAACTATTTACCTAAGTGTTTCATTTAAATTGTTTATATATTGAAATATTGCATGAAATGATTTTAAAGTGATTTATAGTGTTTATTCATGTTATTTCCAACTGTTTACTCCCTATAGTTGTGACTAGGGACTGAGACACGATAAGTACTTCAAAGTACTTCTCATACTCTATCTAGTTACCTAGCTGATTATAGTATCCTTCCTTTAAATGTCCTTTAGTGTACTACTAAAAATCAAATGATTTTATGCATATAGATTTCATCGTATCAATTCTTGCATACGAATTTCTTACTGGACATTTAGCTCACCCCCTCCTTTCCACCTCATAGATTATCTATAATGATATACCATTCCACTGATTGGCTGCGTTTTGGTACCCTCAGGCAGTTGTTGTTGGATCATGGAGGTATATTTTATTTTTCTTTTATATGTTCAGACGTTTATGTACAATACTACTTTGTATAATTTATGTACAGGGGATGTAGAACTTGTGAAATGTACTAGAAATGATACTTTTGATGTAAATATTAATATCAATTATAAATAGACTTTTATTTATAATTTGATTACTGTGATAAGTAAGTGTTATAAAGGCATCGTAGACAGCCCAACCAACTGAGTGTAAATGTGATTATGGATAGTTACTGTATATAACGGATTGTTACATATAGTTAGCATGGTATCTGCTCTTTTATATATATATTTCTTATTAGGCATAAGCTTAACCTCCTCTTCCACCTCATAGATAATCTGCACTAGTAGCTGCCTTGTTAAGAGAGGATTCTGATCGAATGCCTTCAAAGCTTTGGCATTGTACTATGGAGGTATAATCGTACAGTTACTTATGTATTCAGACTTTATTGTACAGTACTTTAGTGTGTCAAAAGGATGTAATCTATAGGAGTTTGAATGTCAATGATAGTCATTCAATATAAAATATAAATGTATACTGAGGTTTACAATATGATACTTGATATTTAAATAGTTTGAGGTTATTTAGTTAAATACAGTTATGAAGTAATTTTACTTGACTTAATGTAAATGAAATGAGAATGTCAAAGAAAGTAAACATGAAATGTAATGATTATATTGAGACCAATCTGAATAATTGGATATTGATCAAGTTAAGTATGTTTTAGCTTAACATTGAATTAATGACACTGAAAACAACCCAACCAAATGAATGGAAAAGAAAAAGTTAGCCTTAATTTTGGGTGAAAAGTATGTGACACCAAAGGACACTGTACTTCTAATTTTAAAGGAAATTTATTAATGTGTTTCAAATTTTAAAATAATTTAAAGATATTTAACAAAAATTCTGCTAGAAAATGTTTAAAAAATGATATAGAAGAGGAAAATACAACTATGAAGCTAAAATCCTATTTTTTTTATTTATTTTATTCTTATATGTTGTTATTTTTATTTAATATAATACCATATAATCCATATGTTTTTTCATTTTATTTTTTCGTTTTCCATTATGACATTTTTAAATAAATTTACTCCAAACTTAAAAGTATAAAAATTATGTCAATTGAAAGATTAATGGTAAATTTAGTAAATTTATTGTAACAAAAAAAATAGTAAATTCATACCTTATCATAGAATTCATACCTTATTTTATATTCAAATAAATCCTTATTTCAAATTCAAATAAATCCTTATTTCAAATAAAAAGAATACAAATGAGTAAAAATCGATTCAAATCGATTTAATCGATTAAAATACAGTTAATTTGGTTCAATTAAATCAATTTTAAGTTCAAGTCAATTTTTTAGGTTATTTATTAGATTAAGTTGGCATCTAAAATTACGAATCAAACTAACTAAATTATTTGATATTTTTTAAATATATTATATATGATATAAATATTTAAATATTATATAATATATTATATATAATCGATTTTTTTATGCAAGAAGTTAGGATCTAAAACCCATTTGAAAAATTAATCGATTGCTCACCTTATAAAAAATTAATTAATGTTAAAAGTTTATTTAACTACAAAGTAAAAATTAAAGGCTTATTTGAATATTCAAATTAAAGTTTAAAAGCTTATTTGAATACAAATTGAAGTTTATGAGCTTATTTAAATGCAATAAAAGCATAAGAGTTTATTTAAATAACATAATAAAGTTCAAGGTCTTTTTTAATATTTTAGTTTCAATCTTATCTTTATACTATCAAAACAAGTTCTATTATGTTCTAATATTTATTAAAAAAAATAAAAATTCAATTGTATTATGTCCATGGTCTTCCATGCATTAATTTACAAGATTATTTGTTTTCGAAATTATAAAGGGGAAGGAAATTAAATTTTAAATTTAATTTTTATTAACGGAATAACAACAACTAAATCAAATTTTGATTAATTTTTTTAATGAGACAATAACAACTAAGTCAAATTTTGATTAATTTACATGTTTGGATGCAATCTATAAGTTTACTTAAATTTTTTTTTTTGTTACAAGAGAAATAAGTTCACTTAATTAATTTTTTTTCCTTTTTATGTTCTGCTCATATTTACCAAAAAATTTGTTTGTCATTAACACAAAAATATTTATAAAGAAAATACGTTACCCATTCTGCCTTCATTTGAGATGGGTCAAGTTCAAAGTCTTGTAGCTGTGGCGGCTGCAAGTAACGATCAAGCTCCAACCCAAAACTCCTCTTCCCTCTCTTCCATGGATTCTATTATTGCAGGTTTCGTATTTTATAGTATTTTTATCACTAATACTAACTGTATTCTACCCGCTTTCACAGCGTGTGACCAGACCAATCACCCGTTTCATTTGTTCGTGAAAATGTCTGAAAGAAGAGCAAATAAAAACCTTGATTCCAAAAAGATCTAAGCTTAGTTTAAATTCTACTCATATCGCCTTCGCCATTTTAGAAAAAGAAAGGCTTTTTTTTAATACTGGAGCAGTTGATGATTCCATTACTTTGCTTTTGCAGAAGCTGCGGCATATGGCAACGATGAGAATCATGTTGGTTCATTTCTATTGCTATTATTTGTTTTTCTTTTTCTTGGGTCACCTAACAAGTTGTAAAATAAATGGTTTTTTTGCCAGTCTCTTGATGCGCGGGCGCAGAAAGCATTAGAATGCCCCTGTGTAGCTGAGCTCCGCAATGGGACATGCGGGGTTCAATTTACAGAGGCGTTCCTTTGTTTTCTCAAAAGTACAGCTGAGGAAAAGGTAATTACTATTAATTTGAAAGCTCTTTTTTTGGGAGATAATGGCCCATTTATTATGTTAAAATTGTTCTGATTAATCCAGTCACTCTAACTGCGAATCCATCTACTTAAGTTCAAGCCGGTAGTGCCCCTTCAGTAGTTACAAAACAAAGAAATGGATATAAGTCTTCAACGTTTTATTGCATGGAAATTGAAAGTCAGTACATAAATTTTTATTTTACTATAAATAAACTCTCAACCATTCAAAATCACGCAATTAAATCCAAATCTGTTAAATGCTACTAACTTCCATTAGTATTGTACATGTGACAATCAACTAAGCTATCCACGTTAGCTTCCATGTAGGAAATCCTAAGTACAATTGATATCATTTAATAGATTTGGATTTAATTACATGATTTTGAAAGATTGAGAGTTTATTTACAGTAAAATAACAGTTTATGGGCTGATTTTCACACGATAAAGCATTGAAGGCTTAACTCCATTTTATGCAAAAGATTTAGGGTACATTTGACTATTAAGCCATTAGAGAATGAACCTATTCTGTATCTTGTTCCATTTGTGAATAAACTAAATATCTTGTGTAGATAGTTGAAGACTCTGCACAAGCTTATAACTATTGTTGTTTCATTTAATTCAGTGCAAGGCATGCCAGTTGACTTTTATGCCTTTGGCTGCTAATCTAAATGATTCATAGAGAAGCTTCCTCTTAAATGATTAACCATTTTAAGCGTTAAATTCAATATTTCCATTATTGTACTATTTAACTAACCTGGGCATTGCTGCCACTGAGAACTCTTTTCTCTAGCTTTTTTTAGCCATTGTATCGGGATAATGTCCAAATGTTCATCCTTGAGAGTTGAGCATGGGCTATTCTGGCTAAGGGTAGGCTCAACTCTCTGACTCTGACGAAGGGGATAAATGCTGTCACTTTAGCCAAGTTAATATGATTTGAGCATCTTGAAAGATATCATAAATTGGATGTTTGCTTTTAAATATTGTTTAAAACCAAAGGTTTGTTTGGCAAAGAGGATCATGATTTGATATTACTTCTGCCTATGCACTAATGTATGTAAAATGGCAGGGCTCAGATTGTGTGCATCCATTTATAGCCCTGCAGAATTGTATCAAAGGTAACCCTGAAGCATTTCCTAAAAACATCATTGAAGAGAAAGGAGTCAAGAAAGAAGAGGAGCCAACCCAAGAATACACAATTTATCCTCCTGAATGGTTCAAGGAATCTCAGAACCCAGTACCAAAGCTTTAGGGAAAATTTTTTGTTTTTTATGCTAATTCTGGATGGAAGGATATTACAACACCATATGCATATGCTATTTTTTGATAGATAATTTTAATATATTTGTTTTTGTTTATATTTATCATTTGTCAACAGGGAGTTAACACTTATCAAATTTAGGTGCCACATACATCTTGTGAAAATGATTTTATTTACCAAATGAACAGAACATACACCTAAACTTGAATTGGAGGATGGTGAAAATAGACAAATGACATATTTCTGTGATAATATATCGTTTGAATTATTAAACAAAGTGGGAGCAATTAATGGTTTGAATAGTGACACTGATTTTTGTGGAAAGCGAATTGCAGGAAGCTGATGCTTGAAAAATTTTATTTCGGGGATTTGATCACTCTAGTCTTGTCTTTTCTGTTTATTACATGTTTGCCTGAATGATTGTTCACAGTATTTGAAAACGTTGTGCTCGTTTAGACTGTGAAGTTTTATCAGCCGCCCTGTTGAGGCGGTTTACAAATCACCATGCAGATTTTTTTTTTCTAATCTTTGAAGGGATGGAGGGGGTGTCCTCATTTTCTTTGTCAATTTGACTATGAAAATTCCTGAGTTCTTACTTGGAGGAAAAGAAAAGAAAAGGAAAGAAATAAAAAAAAAAAACTTAACAATAACCGCCTTTCCAAGTCCTAATCATTTTAGGATTAGCATTGCGTTGGGTTGTATATATATAGAGAAGGTGGTTCTTTGTATGCATGATAAGTAATCAATCATACTTTCCTCTTCAATTTTCCTTGATCCTCCTGCATTCTTCGAGTCTTTTACAGGCCGTAGTAGTTGTGTCCTATCAACTCTAATTTTCTGTGAGCTCACATAATCCTCAAGTCAAACAATGTCGATTTTCGGTTCACCAAGCAATGCCATACCCCCTGTTTACTTCAGCGATGAATTCGGGTTGCCACTGCCGGAGAGCTCGATGGTGAAAAGCAAGGCAGCAACAACCCAACCGACAGAGTCGGATAATTCTGGGTTTACCAAGGTAGTCCTGAAGGAGATAAAGAATGGGTTCAGCAACTGCATGCGGATAGCAGGAAGTAGGGAGTCCAGAGGAGGAGCACCAGCATTAGCACCCATGTTTGATGGACTGCATTGCTTTGAAACTTTTGTTATTAGTAATTTAAAGTAGTAATTTTCCCTGGATAATGTCAATCCTAGCAACAGTATTAGTAGTAGATGAAGGAAACAAACAATTTCAGTCTTGAATATCTTTATTTACTATGATTGTTTTTAGGGTTTGCTGGTAATTATATTTTTGTTATAATAATATCTTTGAATTTAAATACAAATCATTATATAATTAAACATACAATTCATACACAATAAAATTTGAACTTGAAATTTATTGTTCTTTGGAATTTTCTCATTGTCATGGTTGACGAATGCAATTTATTTTTACAATAAACAACCTGAAGCTGAAACCCATTTGCGTCAAATTTTCTTTCTTCAATGGAATCAATGCAAATAATAATAATAATACCCATGACGGGCCATAAAGGTAAAACCCTTTGGAACGTAATGGGCTTCGGTTGGGGGGCTTTGGCTCTGGATTTAGCGGGTGTTACTGTTACCCACGGCACGAGGCAAGGATTATACGCTGGAAGTCTGGAACGGAACTTCCTACCGTCCGATGGCTTTTCTTGCATCTTCCACTTCTACTTCTCCTTCCTTAACTTGTTCTAACCCTTCCTCCCGTTTCCTCTCTCGGCCCAGAATTTCTAGCCATCGCTTCCTTCCTCTCTTCTCAATCCCTCATTTGGCCGCAAGAAGAAGACCCAACTTATCGCAATCTCTTATCGCTGCGGCTGCCAAGAGCGGCGGAATTGCGTTGCCGTCAAAAAACCCGAAAGAAAACAAGAAAGAAGTAGTTGGGAAAGACACGGAAGAAGAGGAATTGGAGGTTGTGGAGGAGTTGCTGTGGATTCAAGAGAAGGCATTGGACCTTGTTGAGTTCACTGGTTCTGTTACTCAAGCCATTCCTGGACCCAGAGTTGGCACCAGCTCTTTGCCTTGGATTCTTGCTGTTCCTTTAGCTTATGCTGGTATCACTTTTGTCATATCTTTTGTCAAGACTGTTAAGAAGTTCACTTCTCCCAGGCACAAAAGAAAGAAATTGGTTAGTACCAATTTTGTTACCTTAAATTGGTTGTTACAAGTAATTAATTTGGGTTTTAATGTTGACTTTGAAATTGATTTTACATATTGTCTTCAGTTGTTCCACACTGGTTGCTGAATTTTACAGGTTAATAAAAATGCAGGGCTTTGCAAATCAATAAATAAGTTGTTTCAGCTAGGAAATGATGCAGTAGATCAATCAGCACTAAAGGAATTAGCGCAAAAGGTGGGACCCAGTTTGCAAATATCCCTCCAACCTAGATAACAAGTATCTTACATGGAAGTAAAGAGGTGGAGCACCCAAAAGCCGAGGTGTTACCTGTTTCAATATTCCTATGGAAATTTCTGTAAAGTCTTGCTTGTAATTCTTAAGTGAGTCCTCCAGGTCTCAAATCTCCAGAGACATGACGCATTTTAGTAGATTTGAGATTCTTGTTGAGAAGGGGAAAATAAGATCCATCCAAGTAATATATTAGGCTGGAAAATTTGACCACCTATTTATTACTTTTTGCATAAGAAAATTTCACTCTGGATAACACTTTTGGCAAAAAAATGTTACTTTAGGACTCTGTTATTGAGCTTGGTTTTCTTTTTACATGTATGTCTTTAACAGCCTCTGGGAAAAAATGGACATGTTTATGGTGATGTTTTCACACACACACATACCCACTCATGGAAAGATTTTGTTGTTATTTTAATGTGTACCATGAATGCCATTTGATCTTTAATAGCAACTGCTAATCTATGTCCAGACAGGTTTTAGCACAGAGGAGATTTTGCACAAGTACATTAGGTATTCGTTGAATGAGAAGCCATGGACTGCAGATTTGGTTGCCAGCTTAATCCAGCTCAGGAAAGTATCTATGCTGGATGATTCCCAGGTTGCTGAAATTTTAAATGAAATCTCAAGACGGATTGTGCGTGAAAAAGGTAACTTTCAGCAGTGCCTTCTTCCCTGACTTGTGTTTGTTTCCTGGTATGGACCATTGCCTTTTGCCCAATATTTAATAATGATCTTGTGATAATATGTGCTATGTCCTTCCTTTTTGTGTCTGGTAAATATGAATGATGCACGATATAGATGACTTTGATAATGGTACTTATTTGGAAAATTACTTCTGAAAATGTTGATGTGGCATTCATCATTGCCTTGAAGTTATCCAATATATCATGTTTTGAATTTAACCACTGTTAAATTAGGCTTTTCTTATCATAACTGTGTTAGTGGTTTAAGTTTAAATTGTTGGTTTAGGGTTCAAGGCTGTCAAACTTGTTTTAATGTCTTTTCTAGATTTGCTTTATACACTCTTTGTGAAATTTTACACAATTCATCTTTTCGTGTCTGAGTTTTGTATCTTATGTGGATAAATTTTCTCCATTTTCAGGCCCAGTTGTCATGGACATGTCAGGGTTTACAGCAAAGGGATTGAAGAGGAAACTTGCTGTGCAGGGCCTTTTTGGGAAGGTTTTATATCTATCAGAGGTATGTTGTTGAACAGGAAGGTTTAATCCTCTTTCCTAATGCCATCTCTTCTATTGTATTTTTTGTGCATTCTTACTCAAATCAATGTATGATATACATTGATTATTAGTGTCTTTAATCATTTGATGTATATTTTATTTCATCTGCCATTGGTCATTGTCAGTAACATTTTTAAAAAATATTTTGATGATATATTAGCAGTTTTGCAGCTTTCTTGAAGATGTGCTGTTACTTGACATGGTTCAATGACGTGCAAAGTGTTACAGGCTGTGGAATGGTGTCTGTCTAATTGTCTTTGAAATGATAGAGGAAGAAAAAAGATGAATTGGTTTATATACTAAGAACTAATATTTGGATGTTAGTCTTGAAGTCTGACTACTATTTAAAGTCAAAGTATGAAAAAAGAATTTTCATCTTGCTCCAAACAAGCATGTGGCATTCTCTTTGTCCGATACTCTGTTCACAAGCTTGCTGATGGAATCTGGTTCTTTACAATGCTGATGGAACCTGTCACAAGCTTGCTGATGGAATCTGGTTCTTTACATTCTGAATGACTATTTATTTATCTCTTTTCTGAGGCATCTGAACTGTTTGCATGGTTGAGGCTAGGTTAACGTGTCAGGTTTTTTGTTTTTTTCTTTTTAATGCATGAAAGTAAATTGATGATTGGGTTAAAGGCTCTGATGATGATGAAATTAAATTGATTATGCTTTTGTTGGAACTTTTTGCCAGTTGCCAGAGTTCTGTTCAAGAGATAGCTCCTTAATTGTTAAGGAAATATTTGGGGTTACAGAGTAAGACTTATTTCATTCTACATTTTCCTGCATAAATGATTGAAAGGAGTTGAATTACTAGCAAATGCTGTGTTTCATATCGCTTTCCCTGTTCCATCTTCATTGGCATGGTCAAAATAATTATCAGGACTTATACCCTGTATGAAATATGACTCAATGTTTCTCTTTTTCAGCGATGATGCAGACAAGCTTCGGCTACACACTTTCTCCGAAGCTGGGGATGTGGATTCACTTGAGAAGATGGTTGACGATTCATATTCAGAAGATTCCAGTGAGGATACATCTGTTGCTGCATGATTCCGTAATGCCATTGTAACCACAATGAGTTTTGGCGCAAAGAAAAATTTGAGGATACCAGGGTTTGGTCCCTACCCAAAAAGTTACCCATAATAGATGTTCATGAGCAATGTTGTACTGGGATATTTACTTCCTAAAATTTTGGTGAGTTAAACGCATACTTGGTAGGTCAATTTTTATACGGTTCAAATGAACTTCAAACTTGTATAAGAACTGTGATAGTTCTGTAATTTGGGACTGCTAAAGATGCACTTATATATGGTGAAATTTTGTTACAAGTAGCATTTTATTTCGTATTTGAGACCAAGCCAGGTGTGTGAGTTTTTTAATGCTAAATGCAAGGGTTCTTTGTAAGTGTAATTTTGCGGAATAAGGGAAAGGTGTCACCAATGTGACATTTTTTTTCTTCTGTTCTCTGGGGCGATGAAATCTTTAATATTGAGTCTTTAAGTGGCATATAAGGCACTATTTGATTCATTAAAAATGGTTTTCAAAAACTAATTTTTGTACTGTAAGATCCTACACTTCTTATTACTGCTAATTATTATTCATGAACTTAGGAATATTAGATATCTCATAATTATTAAAATGTAATCACTTTGTAGGTATGAAGGGGAATTAGATGGTGGGTCTCACTAATCTTCTAGTGTCCCGATGGAGGTAAAACTTGGCAAACTCGATATTTAGAGCCAAATATAGAGGTGGTAAGAATTTGCACAGCAAACTCACTTGTTTATGCACGTTTTGAAAAGCGTGCAATGATTTCAAAAATGACGGTTAAGTTTATAAGTCGGTAGAATCCATGTGAATAACGGTCAAATTTAATTAACTTTACCAACTGACATTCATAAATAAATTCTTGTGTGAAGTAGTCTCATATCCTGTTCATTAGTAGACTAAAACAATGCAAAAGCCAAAATTTACGCGATTCGACAGTTAGGGGTATTTTGGGTAATTTTGTTCATTTGACCAGTTAAACCCTAGCTTAACCAATGATTAGAATATGTTAAATAGATATATTTTATGATTGAATAAAATATTTTGAAGGCTAAACTGATTATTTAAACCGAAGTCAAATCATAAAGGGCAAAATTGAAAGTTTTTAAAAGTATATGGCATTTTGGTCATTTGCACCATAAGATATTATTATTTTGGAAATTTCCAGCCTTCTTCTCCATCATTCTTGTCAGCCACCATCTCTTCTCCAACTCTCCATAGCCAAGCTTAACTAAGATAAAGAAAGCCATTACAACACCATCGAAAACATACCGAAACCGAAAACTATCTTCACCAAACTTGCTCTCCTCACTTTCCTCTACAACTTGACACCAAAATCAAGTGTTAAATCAAGGTGTAAGAGATCCCACAAGGTTCGACTAAGGTGGTAGGTGAGAGAAAGCTTAAATTTTTCATGTTTTAATGATTGTACACTATGTGTTTAAGGTATTTATGTATGAATTTAAGCTTAGATTGAATTTAAACCATGAAATTCTCTCTCTTAGGGTTTTAGCCACCACCTTTTTTGCATGAATATGATGTTTCTTTGATGTGAAAATGATGTAGACTTAATGTAAAATAATTGTAGAACATGAATTTAAGCTTAATTTGAAGAAATGAGTAGTGTAGGAAGAACCCTATTCGACCAAGTGAAAGGGAGGTTGAAAGAGTGCTCAATTCAATGTGTTTTGGGTTCTAGAATAATGTATAAATTAATACAAGACTGTAGGCAAAATTGGAATCGAAAACAGAGGTGTTTAAACGGTAGTTGCAGTGTTAGCACCGGTATGAAGTAGACTAAATTTAAGGCTGCAATAGGCAATATACTAGGTCTCAATAAGTTAAGCAATTTTTATAACTAAAGTGTAGTGAATTGACTGTGTTTGCGTGGTGAATTGCAACTCTGAGTTCAGAAGGAGATATTGGTGCTAACGAGCAACTCAGTGAGAATCTTACAGGTAAGTGATATATGTAAGAGACATAGAGATACTATGTTGCATGTGGAATGATAAAAATGCCTTTTTATGATATTGGATTTCATTGTTTGGTTGAGATTGAAACACTGAAATTGTGGATTATAAATTATGTTTTATGTAGGGAGGTTAGAATAGGTAGAGCCGTTATGCTGCTGAAATTTTCTAAAATGAACCTTAAGCCTCAAAAATCATTATTGACATTATTTTACAAATAGGAAATGAAGTGAAAATGTAACTTGGTGAAATAGCTTCCAAAGGTCTTAATTTCACGTAAATTTTGTAACTCAATTTCCAATGGTATATTTAATAGTTTTCACACTTCTCATGGTATACTCATGTTATCATATTACCAATATAGCAAATAAAATATTTTGAACCTTAGTTATCGAATTGTGAATATTTGGTGAATTATTATACTTAAAGTATAATGATTTCTGAATTTTAATACTTTATGGACTGACTGAAGATATAATTTACTAAATTGATCTCCGTAAACACTTCTGAAATGATTTATAAACTGTTTTGAGACTGTTGGCCCTATAGTTGCCTACGGGCACATGCTTCTATTACTATTATTACTGATTACTATTGCCGTTAGACCTTAGCCACGTCTTCAGTGCCCACAAATGTTACCTGGCTAGTGTACATTGTGGATTTCTTCTGACTATGGCCACATATCGTTACTACTATTATTACATGAATCTATTGGGTGATGCCTTGTCTCCACTGTACTGTTTTCCCGGGGTGGTAAATCTTTGGCTAATCTAGGTACTCCTAGACTATATTGATTTTTGATTTCAGGTTGTTTATTTAATGTGTTTTCTGATCTTTGTACGAATTATTGAAATTGATTATGATACTGTTTACGGAGTATTTCTTAGATTGTTTTATAAGAATATAATGTAAACATTTCATGGAAGTTATTTCTGATCGATCACTGAATTGTGCACTTGTAAAAGAATTCCCCATAGACAAAACTAGATGTCGGGGCAAGTGAAGTGCTTTAAAGCATCTTTTTGTACTCAACTTGGTTATTTGACCAACTATATTACCCTTCCTGATAGTGTGCCCTAAGATCGTGTAATTATTGTTTTCTATGTAAAAGAGCATGTTTTTATGATACCTGCATATGTTATACATAATATCAGCTTTGTTATATATATTTTTTAATGGGCATAAGCTCATCTCTCTTATTCTCCTTCTAGATTATCTGCAGTAGTTCTCTGCTTCCCTCAAGAGGACTTTTTGTTTTGGTATCTCTTAGGTAGTTTTCGTTTTTCGTTGAGGTATACAAATTTCTTTTATATATTCAGACTATTTATATACAGTACTATTTTTATGTAAAATCATCCTTGGGATGTAAATTGAACTTAGAATACTGGATGTAAGTTTGAAGTTATTGTACATATTTATATATAGTGTGAAAAGAAAATGAATTATTTTAAAGTGTGAGCGAGGACACTACAGACAACCCAACCGAATATAAGTAAAAAATAAAGAATAAGGCCCCTTACACCATGTTTGGATAAACATTAATAAAGGAAAGGAATGGTAAGGAAAGGAATGTAAACTAAAGGAAATGAGAGGAAAGTAAAGTAATCCCAACAACCTTTGTTTGGTTAAGTAATGGAAAGGAAAGAAAACGATTCATTATAATGTTTTTTTTAATTATAACTTCTTTTGTTTTAAATTTTATAATATAATAAGGTTAAATTTGATATTTTACATGTTAAATTTTTTTTCAAGTTTCCTTTCCTTTCTCTTTATTCCAAATTTGAATTTTAAAAACCTAAGTAAGTCAAAGAAAAGCAAAGAGTGCTCACTCCTCCTCTCTTTCCTTTCCTTAGCTAAAAAATTTTCATAAACAAGGGAAAGATTTACAACTTTCCATTGTTTTACCTAGTTTTCCTTTCCTTCCCTTCCCTGCTCTCAATCCAAACATAGGGTTAGAGTGTGACTAAAACTACTAACAATCTCTTAACCTAATAGTTAAGAATGAGTTGTAGCATATTACAAATCTTGGGATCGAATTCAAGCACTTTCATTCCTAATTCTTTAATATTTCTTCTTTAATATTTTTCTTGTAATCAAAAGAAAGTGTGACTAGAACCACTCCTTCAAATTTTCAAAATTCTTTACCTAAACGCACTTTTAGTGGTTGACGGAAATCCTATTTTGCCAACTTTGTGGATTGTAAAAATTTACAACTTGAATTGGACCAAATTAAAGTAAAAAATTCACATTTAATTAAATTTATATATCAAAGTGATAATTTAACACAATCCAAATAACTTATCTCTAATTTATTTAAGAAATTGAAGAGATTGAATAAGAATTTTAGGTAAAAGATGGCTGTTTTGGTTTAGGGTTGTAAGGAGAAAAGGTAAAAATGAGGGAAAAAAATGAGAAGTTTGGAATTGTTATGGTTGCGAGGAGTGTTTTCATTTTTTAGGTTAAGTATGATTGTATTAGTAATTAAGGAGAAAATATTTTGGTTGCGAACGGAGCTCTTCAATCAAACCCGGCTGAAAAGCGGCCGTGTCGAGAACTATAAGGAAAGCCCGTACCCTTGGTCTTTAGGTTTTAGATATTTCAGATTACCAAACTTAACAGAACAGAACCTACACAAATGAAAACAAAACATGTTAACCTATGTTTGGTGCTGGGCGGACAAACCGAAGCTCTTTAGCACTTTAACGTTGGCTTAGCTTCCAGCTTGGTTCCTTCTTTCCATTTTCGAGTTTGCAGTTGAAAAGGTGAAAATGTCTGTATCAATGTCAAAACCTTCGATCTCAGCTTCAATTCCCATCCCAAAACCTCATAAACCATCATGGTCGTATTCACAGGTAAAAGTCCGATGTGAATCTTTGGATTCAGCGTCGAAGATTGATGTCAAAAGACCGCAATCAACATCATTATCGGCAGACGGGAAGCTGATGGAGTCGGACGCCAGAAACGGGCCTTACCCAGGGGGGATGCCGAAGATGGGGCCCTTTACGGGCAGAGATCCTAACGTGAAGAAGCCGGAGTGGTTGAGGCAGAAAGCTCCTCAAGGGCAGAGGTTTGAAGAGGTTAAACAATCTCTCTCTCGCTTGAAGCTCAATACTGTTTGCGAGGAAGCACAGTGCCCCAACATTGGAGAGGTATTTCTCTCTTTTCTTCTTTTTTTTCTACTTTCTTTTTCAAGCGAATAAGAAGTATTTTTAACTGGTATGTAATTAATCTTGCAAGACAGTGTTGGAATGGAGGTGGGGATGGCATTGCAACTGCGACTATAATGGTGCTTGGGGACACTTGCACACGGGGTTGTCGATTTTGTGCTGTTAAAACCAGTAGGAACCCGGCACCGCCCGATCCCATGGAACCTGAAAATACAGCTAAGGCCATTGCGAGTTGGGGGTAGGCTTTGTAAAAGCTTTTCTTTCATTTATCACTTGCCTTGTTTAGCTCCCGTTGTTTAGAAATGATTATGCTTCACTCATTCTTTTACCCAGTGCTTAATTTTCATATTTCATACCGCACACTAATACACATCTTCATTGTGTTGTGTATCATTTCATCTCTAAAGAGTGGTAGCATAATTTATGATTCCGTGTTATTACATCTGCAGTGTGGATTACATTGTTCTGACTAGTGTAGATCGCGATGATTTACCTGATGGTGGAAGTGGACATTTTGCTCGGACAGTCATAGCAATGAAGGTTGTATATCTACCTTGCAATAGCATTCAGCTGCTTTTTGTTCTTCCCAAGGAAGAGATTGGAATGTAAATGGAATTTTTCATGGGTTTATATGTGACTACGTGCAGAAACTCAAGCCAGAGATCATGGTTGAGTGTTTAACTTCTGACTTCCGAGGTGATTTGAAAGCTGTAGAAACTCTGGTGCACTCAGGATTAGATGTTTTTGCTCACAACATTGAGACTGTGAAACGGCTTCAAAGAATTGTCAGGGATCCTCGGGCTGGGTAAGTTGTGCAGTCATCCCTGATGGTTGGACAGCAACTTTCCTCTTCAACTATGTAGGTGTTAGGGCATTCACATAGTTACATCAAACACCAAAAGATTTAAATGAGCTATTTTTACTATTTCTTCACTTTGGACTTAGGTTAAAAAAAAAAAAAGAACTACTTTCACATACTGGTGTGGGTCCTTCACTTTTCTTGGTACTTAACATCTTCGAGATCTTTATCATCATCCACAGCCCACTTCTGAATCAATAGAGCTAATCTTGAACAGGACTTAGATGTGGACTGAGTTTTAAACTTGGAGTCAATTTGGCTAGGAAGCTGACATTTAGGCAGTCCTAGACAGGGAGGCAAGAGATTAGTATAGTTGTGTCATGAAAGAAAAAATTGCTTTGCATTTATTTACTTTTTCTCTTTTTGTTTTTTGGTTAAAGCATGAATGAAATTTACATTAGCGCTTTACTGTATTATGGAACTATTACATGTTTGGCAATCGTATATCAAGCCAATATGACGGCTTTTAAAGGATTTAGAGAACATGGTATTTTATCATTTTAGCCAACCATCCAGTTTTGAAGATAGTTTTCTGAGAACCAAATCAGTGTGCTTGTAGTAGCTAGTTAAGAGTTTACTTTGTTTAATGTTGCAGGTATGAGCAGAGCTTGTCAGTTCTAAGACATGCAAAGCTCAGCAAAGAAGGAATGATAACAAAATCTTCTATAATGCTTGGCCTCGGTGAAACTGATGATGAGTTAAAGGAAGCCCTTGCTGATTTAAGGGCTATAGATGTTGATATTCTTACACTTGGACAATATCTACAGGTAAAATTATAATAAAAGATGTCTAGCATAAGTAATTGTCCAAGCATGGGGATTTTGGCTGGAGGATGGATGGACATTGTTAGCTTGAATCCTGCCTATGTCACACCTTTATTGGGTGATCTAGCAGTGTTTGCCCATGATTTGTTGATAGTAATTTTCATGCTGGACAAAAGATTGTTCATGATTAGTGCCTCCTGCTTTTGTACTTCTTGAGTTAATTGATGTCAATAGTGGTTCAAATCATCCCTTTATGAGTTATCAGTATCAGCATTTTAATCGTATGTAACTTATCTGGGTGTGAAAGCTAGTATTAACTTAAATGGACTCATATTCTGCAGCCAACACCACTCCATTTGACTGTCAAAGAATATGTTACACCTGAAAAGTTTGCTTTCTGGAAGGAATATGGGGAGTCAATTGGATTTCGTTATGTAGCTAGCGGGCCCCTGGTAAGCTCTTTGTAAAGCATTGGTATAGATGATTCTTCTAGTAATTCAAGGATTTCGATAACCATTGAATGAACACAGAAAGGGACTTGTACTCACCAGTTCAATTTGCCAGAGAAACTCATTGTTCTAATGAAATGAATGAGTTTATCTGAATTTGGCTACAGAATGAAGAGTCTGCTACCCGCTTACCGAGCATCGCTTCTCTTTTAAGGCCCATTTTTGCCATACTAACAGCCTGTGCTCAAATTCACCCATCAACACTTTGTATACTGAAAATGCACTAATAAATTCTTACATGCACTTTGTTGTTGCAGGTTCGATCCTCATACAGAGCAGGGGAGCTCTTTGTTAAAACCATGGTGAAAGAAATGGCTAACAACCAGACTGCAGCTCCATCCAAATGAGACCTTCTGGCCTTTGATTCTGAACTTCCAATGTTCTGGCCATGGGTACCGGTGCTAATACGGCATGGGCATTGAGAGCAACCCGTGTGATGGTTCTAAATGCTGTAGGGCCATTGTTACATATATATTCAATTTTTTTAGACAATTTTTTGCATACAACAGTCAATTTTTTGTTTTCCTTTGTGCTTACAAAGGAAGTTATTAAATCATTTTTAATAAATTGCAAAAGAATAAGGAGTAAAAGCTAGTGCAAATAGGATGCGTTACCCAATTGGAAAGGATCAATCTACCTTTTCAAGTGTTCATTAATGGTTGACCATCTCAAACTATCCATGTTAAAGCTAGGTGGCGTGGTTTATTGTCACAAGAGAATCGTTTTAAATTTATTAGGCAATTTGCATATTCAATAGTCAATTCTATTGCTTTGCATTTGAGTACAAGGTTACCTGCACGACAAGATACCACAAAGTTTTCTTAAAATGAATTATTTATCCTCTTTTTAGGATAAATCTAAATTTGTTTCCCAAGAAAAAAAATTCAAATTTACTGTTTAATCTTACTTTTCTGATTCTGCATGTTTGAATAACAGGAAAGAAAGCAATTTTGATACCACTACCATAAGAATCCTTGTTGATTAATCCAAGATTGGTGGAAATCTAACCAAGAATTTCATTTCGCGCACTGCAAAAAACAAAATCAGAAAACCAAGATTAAATATGGAAATCTAACCAAGAATTTAGCGGTTGGATTAAAAAAAATTAACAAAAGAAAGAGACCAAGGCTTCGGCAAGGCTACGTTGCTTTCGTCTTTGGGCTTAGGCTTTGGATAAGACAAACGAGATTTTTAAATGAAAATCAATTAAGCTTTAGGTGTTAGTGCTTTTCGGTGTTCTATTTCTGCTTCAATCTTTCTCTTCTTGCCATTCACATTTCTCTTTATTACCAACTGATTCTTTTCTTTGCCTTCCTCCCTTTCCTTTCCTTTAACTGGCAATGTCTTCGGGTACGTTATTATTTTTCTTGTCCAAGAAAAAGATTTGTTTTTCCTTGGATTATAATTCTTATAATCTCGTATAGTTATTTTTTCCTCATACTTCACGAATTGTTTCTTGTGCAATTCTTGTTCTGCCTGTCTATCCATGAAAGGTTCTTCTTTTCTTTTTCTTTTAACAAAAATTATTTTGATTATTTTTATTTTATAGTTATCATGAAAGGTTCTCATATTTTTCCTTCTTTTCTTCTTTTAGATTATATTTGGTGAGTTTTGGTGCTGGAAGTTTTAGTTTTTAGTATCTATTTTAGAAATTATTATAGTTTAATAAAGAAGCAATTGATTATGTTATGAGAAAATTATTGTCAAACAAATAATTTGCATCAAATAAACTGTGTTGTTTTGATTTAGTTAGATTAATTATAGTAAAAGAATGATCATAATAATCTTGGCAATCTTGTCTTAGTCAAATGAGTCCTTAATCCTGACAACTGAATGGTCTGAGGTTTTTGCAATTTACAACTAGTTTTCTATCCCCTTTTTCTATCTTTAGTAAATTATTTCTTGGAGCTTTTCGTTTTCTGCCACATTGCAATGATACTGTTATTGTCAATCAATTTAATGCACGATGTTAGGCTTCTTATTCATATTAAATTGTGGAGCCTCTGCATTGTCTGTTTTGTTGCTTAGCTACTACACAAATGCGAATGCTATCATAGTCTCTTTGCATTTTGACTTGTAGGAAATTTATGGGCTGAGTTAAGCATTTCATGGAAGTAATAGAAGATAGCAAACCACCCTTGAAACGTGTGAAACGGACCTTGGAAGAATCAAAGAGATTGCCTGAGGATCATTTGATTGCAGAACCTGTTTCTTGCTCTTTGGGAGACCAGATGGCTAGGCCTCTAGCCTCCCAAGGGGATGGGGAAACAATTGGTTCACAAGGTGTTATAAAAAAGGCGGAATTTATAAAAATTATAACTAAGGCATTGTACTCACTTGGTTATGAAAAAAGTGGTGCCCTTTTGGAGGAGGAATCAGGAATACCATTGCATTCTTCGGTGGTTAATCAGTTTATGCAGCAAGTGACGGATGGGAAGTGGGATGATAGTGTGGTTACATTGCATATGATTGGTCTCGCAGATGACACAATTGTGAAATCAGCATCTTTCTTGATATTGGAACAGAAGTTTCTTGAACTTCTGAAAATGGAAAAAGTCACTGCAGCATTGGATACACTAAGGAATGAGATTGTGCCTCTTCATGTTAATCTGAATCGCGTTCATGAGCTTGCTGCATGTATCATCTCTCCTTTGCAATGTGTAAGTCTTGGGGTTCCTGGTCAAGATACTGAGGTGACAATGTCAAGTTCAAAGATTCTAGAAAAACTACAAAAGTTGCTTCCTGCCGCTGTCATGATTCCTGAAAAAAGGTTAGAGCATCTTGTTGAAATGGCTCTTGATGTTCAAAGAGAGGCTTGCATGTTCCATAATACCTTGGATAGTGATCTTTCTTTGTACTCTGATCACCAGTGTGGGAAAAATCAGATTCCTTCCCAGACATTGCAGGTTAGTCTTTTTTGATTTGAATGTAGTTTAATTTGCTGCCTTTGGACTCCTTATAGCTGCCCTTTCTCTCAACAGCTAATACATTGGACTTATTTTTTGGGTTTAGGGTGTAATATATTCTGCTGGTTACCTATTTGAGCAATGCTCTAGCATTGGAAACAGTTATTTGGGTTGGTTCATGGTATTAACTGTAGATAAGCTGCCTCCTTTGGTTAAGAGTCCAGCTATTTTCTGCAGCCATCTTTTATTCTTTTGGTGTTCTTACCGTTGCTGTTAAGTTAATCTTGGTTTTATGAGCAAGAGACTTACGTTTTCCATTTGAATTTTAGCTGCTTTGATAACAGTACATGATGTTGTCTCTCATAATGTGTACTGTGCATTTGATTCTCATCAGCTAAAAAAGAATGCCAGTGTGACAATTTTTTGTTTATATAAATGAAAACAGATACTACAAGCACACAAAGATGAAATTTGGTTTTTGCAATTCTCACATAATGGTAAATATTTGGCCTCATCATCTAAGGATCAATCGGCAATTATATGGGAGGTAAGCTTGTCTTTATAATTGGCTTTGCCATGACCTTTTATGTCCTATTCCAAGCTACTTATGTTTCTGCTAGCTAAGCAGCACTCATTTGTGGGATTTTGCCCTTTGTGTCCCGTTACTCCATTTTCTGTCGGAATTTCTTATGTTGTAGGGGAAAAGAAGAAACATGGATAAGATCAAATGATATATGCTAGGGGTGTAAATGAACTGAACTTGAACGAACTTTGCTATGTTCATGATTTGTTTGTATATTTTTAGGATTTTTCAGGATCAGCTTCAGCTAGCTAACACTATGGTTGAATTCGGTTTCTTTTTTTTAGTACATGAATTCGGTTTCTTTAGATATTAGGATATTTGAGATTAGTTTGGAATTGGTTCTTTTAAGTTAAACAGAATGGCCTTCCTAATTGCAGAAAGACATTTGGACCCCACAATCTAAGTTTTAATTCATTAAATCGATAGCAATGCTACATCTCAACTCATAATTTTGATCCAACTCCCAATTGAATTCTTTTGATTCTTTTTGCTTTTAACAAAATGTACTCGTTTCAATTGTTTCTTTTCTTTTTGTTATTAACAGAATGTATTTTTTTTTCATTAAAATTTTCAAAACTTCAAATTTATAAAATCCTTACAAGCAATTTCTAGAGTATCAAGAGAAGAAGAAAAAAAGTGACCTTTGACTTTGAGAAGGAAGGCTGCGACTTTAAGAGTTGTGAGAAAGAGAGGAAGAGGAGAAGAATTTGGACTGAGAGCAAGAGCTGGAGGGGGAAGCAGATCTGGAAACAAATTGAGAGTGGGAGCTGGACTTGGAGTTGAAGCCAGAACAACAGTGGGATTCGGGACGATACCTATACCGTGACCGAGAGTGGGAAGATGAACCAGAGCCAGAGATGGAGGGTGAGAGAAAGGAAGGAATGGTGGCGGCAGTATTTGAAGAGGAAGGAAGGACTGCCAGCATGATTGAATGAAGGACCTGTGAGTGAGAGAAGGTAGGTGAGCTGTGACCCATAAGTGAGTCTTAGAGATGAGATTCAGAAGGTCTGAAGCCTAAAGGAAGGAGCCATGAGTGAGAGAATGTGGGGGTGAGTGTTGAGTGAGAAAGTTAAATCGGTTAGATTGAGGGTAATGTTAGGGTAAATGAGTAATATTATTATTTATCGAACAATAAACGAACTTTATTGTTGTTCAGGATCAGTTTGTTTGATAAATGGGTCCTGAAATGGTGTTTGAGATCATTTGTTTAACTTAATAAATGAACAAAAATCAAGCATGTTCACCAACTGTTCATGGAATGCTCAATTCATTTACATCCCTATATGCACTAAAGTTTGGTTTATTGGTTAACTACTTAACTTGATATTAGTCACTGACATAAATAATTTATGACTGAAAAATGTTGGGCATGGGTAAACACCTTGTGCTAGGCAAACTCAACTATTGGACTGGAAATATTCTTATTTCTTTTGCATACTGGCATGCAAATATTATTTGTGTCATTTTCATCAAATGTTAGTTGGCTTAGCTGTTGTTGATGTTTGAATCACTGGCCTTGATACCACAACCAAGGATTTTTGTGTGTATGAATTGAGGTAGACTCTCTTAAGATAGTTTGAGGAACTTGCATGTTATAAAATTATTTTATTGAAGTTGATTTGTTTTGTTTTAGCTTTTCCTACAACTGGTAATCATGTATGCAACTTTAAACATCCTCTTTTAATAAAATTATTATTTTTAACTTTTTAGGTTAAAGAAAATGGTCAGGTGTCACTGAAGCATACCCTATGTGGTCATCAAAATCCAGTATTAACTGTTTCATGGAGCCCGGATGATAGCCAAATCCTTACTTGTGGACTGGAGGAGGTTATCAGGCGTTGGGATGTCAGCTCTGGAGATTGCCTCCATGTATATGAAAAATTTGGTGTTGGTTTGATTTCTTGTGGATGGTTTCCTGATGGTAGAGGAGTTTTTGCCGGGATGACCGACAGGAGCATCTGCCTTTGGGATTTGGATGGAATAGAGCTGGAATGCTGGAAAGGGCATAGGACTCTGAGAATCTCAGATGTGGCCATAACTGACGATGGTAAGAGAATCATAAGCATATGCAGAGAATCTGCTATACTATTGCTCGACAGGGAAGCAAAATTTGAGAGACTGATTGAAGAGGTTGACATGATTACTTCATTCTCTTTATCGAAAGACAACAAGTTCTTACTGGTTAATCTTATTAACCAAGAAATCCATCTCTGGAGCATAGAAGGTGATCCTAAACTTGTGTCAAGGTACAAAGGTCACAAACGTACACGATTTGTAATTAGATCTTGTTTTGGTGGACAACGGCAAGCTTTTATAGCCAGTGGTAGCGAGGATTCACAGGTACTTCTCTTTTCATCATGAAAATGTTATTTGATAACAAGCAACTTTAGGTGAATTTGATATAGGTTACTTTTCTTTCTTTTTTTTTTCCCCTCAAATAGTAGCTGCAAAATTTGTTCTGTTTGATACTTTCACAAGTTAATTGGCTTTGATCATTTGAGGGTTAAGTCCAAGAATAGTCTGCTCGTGTCATTTAGGGGGTACATTTTCCTGTGAAAAGATTGGTGGTCAGCCTTTTAAATATTCAGTGTAGTGGGATCAATTGTCATTAACTGTTTGGAGTTTGTTCTGTTCACTACCACAAGACTACTATATATGATTCTAGTTATTGCTTTTATCATAGATTAAGTTGCACATATGCATGTTCTGTTGCTATCAAGAAGATGTCTCTGCATTAAGAATGAAGGTGTACTGATTCTTGTTGCAGGTGTACGTATGGCACAGATGCTCGGCGGAGCTCATCTTGGCACTGCCTGGACATTCTGGTGCTGTTAACTGCGTGTGCTGGAATCCAGAAAACCTTCACATGCTAGCTTCAGCTAGTGATGACCGAACAATTCGAATCTGGGGGGATAGATCACTTTAACCTCAAACACAGAAGGAGCTTAAACGATTTGTATGCTGTCAAAATAATTTGTCAAGTTGTAACATTTTCACTAACATTTCTGTAAATTCTGCAATCATTTGCTTCTGTTCTTTGACATCCAAAAAAGAGGCAAAAAGCCAAATGCTATATGCAGTGATACATTCAGATTGATGACCATTACTTTTCCTTCACTTGTCTTTGATCCTGATCTGATGTAGGTTATAGCATTGTTAGATTAGTTTTCATTTCAGCCTTATTCTTTTCTTCCGAGAACAGCCATCGTAAAACATAAAATCTAAGTACATCACGTGGCATAGGGTGGATGGCTTGTTAAATCTGAATTTAAATTCGATCAATTCGATTTAATTGGGTTTGCCGAAATTGGTTTATGAATTGGGCTATTGGACATTTGGGTTAAGCAAACCTGGTCTGAAGATTGGGCCATGGTAATTGCCATTGGCCCATCTTACACCTTCAGTCACTTCGTTCTTCGGCCTCGGATTCTTTGTATTCGAACTTGTTTAGTACTGAAACCAAAACAAAAATCATAAATCTAACAAAAATGTTGAAAGACCCTACTAACGTTCTTCTTCTTCTTCCTTTTTGGGTAAGATTGAAACCCGGAAATCCTTAGGAAGGACAGCGGAACTGCAATGGGAAGCGCGCCGGCACAAATTCCGACGTGCGTTGGACACGAGCTCAGGGCTTGCCTTCGTTGCCGTCTCGTCAAAACCTGCGATCAGGTTTTTCTTTTTGTTTTTTTAGGATAGGGCTACTTCTTGCTTTCAAAAGTTTCATATTTAAGGAGTTTTAATTACTCATTTGTGTCTATTTAAATTACAGTCTAGAGAATCAGGCTGTGAAAATTGCTTATTCTTTAAGATGGATGAGGATCATGAACGCGTTGTCGATTGCACCACTCCTAATTTCAATGGGTATATTTCTTTTTTATTTTTATTATAAAAAAACCTTTATATTTAGGCTCCTTTTGGTGGGAAGGAAAGATAGAAAGAAATGTTAAATTATGTCTATTAATGGAAATTATTTAAGTGTAATTAACCCCTTATAAATTAAATCGATAGTATATTTTGTATGAAGTGTGACTTATATTATAATTTTATATAAGTCATATTTGGTGCATGAGATGAGGATAAGATAGGATAATATAAGATTGTGAATAGAATAAAATTAAATGATATTATCTTATTTTATATTTGGTGTATACAAAGATTAAGAATAAGATAAGATAATTTTTTATGTCTTTTACTATATTTGCTTTTTGTTTTGTGTAAAATTAAAAGGAGTATAAAATGATATTTTTATAGTATTCTTTTTTAAAGTTTATAATTTTTTGTTATACATGTAAATCAAATATTAAAAAGTTAAATATTGTTTATAATATATAAGTAACATTTAAATTTATTAGTTGATTTTTAAGTAAAAAATTTATTCTTTTAAAAAATTTAAATTATTTTTTCAAAAATGTATTTTGTAAAAAAAATTAATTTTTAAAAAAATATTATCTATCTTTTTTCATTTTTTCTTTTCTTTCCTTTTTGTTTTTATTTCTTATATGATTTAAATTTAAAATAATTCATTTCATTGTAAGTTAAATATATTTATTTGAAAAAAATTATTTTTTCTAAGTTAAATTGATTTTTTTAGCAACATTAATTTTTCAAAAAGACGATTCTAAAATATTTTTCTTTGTTTTTATGGTTTCTTCTTTTTCTTCTTCTTCTTCTTTTTTGCAAATTATAAGGAAAAACAAAAAAACAAAAAAAAAGAGAATAAAAATACAAGTTAAATTTAATAATTCAAAATTTATAAACTATAACATATATAATTTTTAATAATTTTATGGTTAACAGTTATTTTTCTTTATTTTTCTCTCTCTTTTTTTCTTTTTATACAGGCAAAAAGAAAAAAAAAGTAATAAAGAAAAAATAAAAAAAAAGAAGAAAAAATAAAATTCAAATGTAAGAAAAAACTAGTTAAAGATATATTTTATAATAATTTTTATGTTTGATAATTTATTTTTTAAAAAATTATTTAAAAATTTTTATTTTCAAAAAATAAATTTTGAAAAAAATGAATTGTTCAAGAAAGTATTATTTTATCAAAATTATAGTTTTTCTTTATTCAAAAATAGGAAAAAAAAAGAAAAGCAAGATAAAGAAGGAAATAATAAAAAAAGAAGAAAAAAAGAAAAAATAATTTGGATTAATTAATTAAACAATGATTTTCTTATTTTATTAAATATTTAAATTAGTTTTTAAATATAAATTTAAAGATAAAATAAATAAAATATAAGTATTTATTTCCAATCCCATGGGATTAGAAATAATCCTTACCTTTTAGAGAGGATTAAATCATCCTGTACTAATTATCCTCTTTCAAATCCAATCCTTCCTTTAATGTGTGTATTAAACATAATATAGGATAATTATCATTCTATTTTATTCATCATTCTAGGCACCAAACATGACTTATATGTACATGTGTTAATCCATAATGGAATGGATTATAACAGATAATTTTGTTGATACAAGGAGTCTCTACCCTCGGCTCATATATAAGCAATAGGGTGGCCCATTAACCATTGTTGCCGTTTAGCCAAAAGAGTGAACAAGTTAGTTCACCTCTTTCTCTCTTGGTTTCACTCTCACTATCATCTTCTTTCTCTCTTCTTAGGACTCCAATGGCAGAACAAAATCCTCAAGATCCTGGCCAAGCACCACCACAGCAGCCTCCGGAATGTCCTTTTGTGGTTGGCAGCAGCTCCAGTAGTGATGGAAATCAAGGTTTAGGTTCCTACAACTTAGGTCAGTTTTCCTCTTTTGTTATTATGCTAGTGGACTTTGGTGAGTAGATCTATTTCCAACCATTGGCATCAAAGCACTCTGACCTTAAAGCTGCTAGCCATTTGTGAAGAAATGACAAGATCTGTCATTTTTTAATTTTTTGACTATTTTCATATTAATTTAAAACCCCATATGCATTTTTTTGGCAAAAATAATGTTATATACTGATTTAGGATGATCTATGAAAAATGTCATAAAAATGGGTCAAAATGGGGGTTGTATTGAGTGAAATTTGGACGGGCCAAGTCAAAAAAACCCTTTTTTTGTGCAAAAACCCTTTCAAGTGTTGAAGATGATTTGGCGAAATAGGGTTGTATTGGGTGAAATCCGGACGGTTTAGATCGAAAAACCTGTTTTTCTGCGCAAAAAACCCGTTCAAGGTTTGAAGATGATTGGGCGCAGGCATGTGTGACATGCGCCCACTCGCTTGATAGGTGCGGGTGTGTGTGCCACAAGCACCCACATGTAGTCCAAAAGGCACGTGTATTACATGCGCCCGATGAAAATGAATAAAAAATATATATTTTGAAATTTAAATTCTGTTGTGGGCCCACTGTTTAATGGTATTTGTATGTTATTACCGGGCCATTGCTTTAAGAGGCTTTTGCACTGATGTGGGCCAATTTTTTTGTTAGTTAATTTTTGGGCTCACATTATTTGTTTTATCTTGGGCTCACTTAATTGAATTTTGGCTTGGGCTTAGTAATTTAATTTTTTGGGTCACCATATTTATTTAATTACAAGCCCTTTAGTTTATAATTTTAGAATTAAATTTAATTGGGTATGACATAAGTGAATTTTTGTTAAATTAATTTTGAAGTAAATGAATAAAATTAATTACCCACTTAATTTAATTCTCTTAATTTTGAACATGCCCATAATTTATTATTATTAGCCTTGTTGTTTAATAATCCTATGATTACATTAAATTATTAATTAGATTGGTTAATTTCTGCTTGTTTTAGAACTAGTCATGGTAATTTTTTGGCTATTTTTCTGGTAATTAATAATAGGATTATAATAAGGCAATTTATGTGATAGTTGCAAAATAAGCATGCTAAGGTTTCTAAAAATTAATAATTCTCTCCCTGTCGGATTGTGTATTATTTTTGGAGATACTTGGGAAGAAAAGGATTTTGATAGGGTATAATATGGTTTTGTTATCTTGTTGATGGCAAATCATTATTGGTTTTATTTTCTATGAATTCTGTTTATCTTTTATAATATGCCATTTGACATCCTTAATAGCTTGAATATCTTCCGTTGCACATTTCTGTATTATATGCTAATTTTGTTCCTGTTATTCAAGCAGCCTCATTTAATCTTGGGATGTCACTACAGCTATCTTCAATTAAGACCCTCACAGGGTCAAACTTTGATGATTGGTTTGAGTCACTTTCCATGTTCCTAGGGGTGATGAATCTAGATTTGGCACTTAGAGTTGATCCACCACTCGCACCCACTCCTATGAGTTCTGTTGAGGAAAGGAATTACTACAACTTTTGGGAACATTCTAACCGAAACTGTTTGATGATAATGAAATACACAATAGATAAGCCAATAAGGGGGAGTTTTCCCCATGCTGACAATGCAAGAGACTTTATGGAGGCCATTAAGAAACAATTTGTTAAGTTTGATAAAGTTGAGATCTCAAATTATATGAGATTGTTCACCACGACCAAGTATGATGGTACTAGTGGCGTTAGAGAGCATATTTTGAAAATGACAAACTATTGCAACAAGTTAAGGGAAAAGAAGGTTGAAGTTGGAGACCAGTTTCTAGTTTGGCAAATCCTTGAGTCACTTCCTTCCCAGTTTGATAACATGAGATCTAGCTACAACACTCAGAAAGATGTTTGGGACTTAAACACCATGACTACTATTGTCATCCAGGAGGAGGAGATCATTAAAGCTAGAAGATCTTCTCATTCTGCTCTGATGGTGTCACAGGCCAATGTTACTGGCAAGAAGAAATTTGGTAAGATAGGTCCTAGTAAGAAATTCAAGTCTCCTTTCAAGAAGAAGGTGATAGACTTTCCTCCAAAGGCAAGTTCCACCACCACCAGTTTCGAGTCCAAATCTCAGAACTCTGATGAGTTCAAAGGAGTATGCTTGTTTTGTCACAAGTATGGGCATCAAAGGGCCAATTGTAAGAAATTTGCTAAGTGGAAGGTGAAGAAAGGTACTTTGTTTGCCTTTGTCAATTTTGAATCCAATTTGGAAGATATGCCTTCTAATTCATGGTGGTTGGACACCAAGGCAAGTATTAATATAACTAATTGCTTACAGGCATTGACAAGCAGTCGGAGTCCAAGTAAAGGAGAGATCGTTGTGAATATGAGTAATGGAGTAAGAGTCTAGGTCGAGCGGATCGAAGTACCTAGATTACTGATGTCATTCGACCAAATGTTGGAGTTACCAAATACAATATTTATTCCTAGCATTAGGAGAAACTTGATTTCTATTTCTATTTTGGATAGGCCGAGTTTTCTTTCTAGTTTGAAGATGGAAAGGTGTACTTATTTTGTGATAACAAGTGTATTTGTTTTGGAACTCTTTTAGATGGTTTATATAGATTGGATCTGTATCCTAATATTGCCCAATCTTTCCCTTCTTCCTCTTCTTTTTCTAATATGCATGATGTAAATGCTATAGTAGTTGGTTCCAATCAAGGTAGAATAAATAAAAATTCTTCCTTTTTATGGCATAGGCATTTGGGACACATCTCAAAGCAGAGAACGTAGAGACTTATCAAAGATGGTATTCTGCAAGATCTTGATTTTTCTGATCTTGGTATATGTGTTGATTGTCTCGAAGAGAAACTTCTTGCTAAAACTGGGAAAGAAAAAAAAGGCAAAAGTGAAGATGTTTTGGAACTAAATGAAGAGTGATATTTGTGGACCTTCGACAATCATTGCATTAGGTGGGTACAGATATGTCATCACCTTCCTTGATGACTATTCTCGTTTTCGTCATGTGGAACTTATTTGAGAAAAATCTGATTCCCTTGAAGCTTTCTAAGTTTTCAAGTCTGTTGTGGAGTCTCAAAAGGATAAGCTAATTAATCCATAATAGGATGGGTTATAACACATGATTTTATTGACATAGGGGGTCCTTACCCTTGGCACATATATAAGCAACAGGGTGGCCCGTTAACCACTGTTGCCATTTAGCCAAAAGAGTGAACATGGGCAGTTCATCCTCTTTCTCTCTCTGTTTCACTCTCACCATCTTCTTCTTTCCCGCTTCATAGGACTCCAATGGCAGTCCAAAATCCTCAAGATCCTGGCCAAGCACCACCACAGCAGCCTTCAGAATGTCCCCTTCTGGTTGGCAGCAGCTCCCGCAGTGGTGGGAATCAAGGTTTAGGTTCCTACAACTCAGGTCAGTTTTCCCCTTTTGTTATTGTGCTAGTGGACTTTGGTTAGTAGATTTATTTCCAACAAAAAAATGTTTCAATATAATGGTTAAGCTTGTTATGCAGCTCAACCGTTGGCTCAAAATTTTTTTTTCCTTACCTTTTCTTTCTTCCTACCAAATGGAAATGTAGTTTTCTTCTCTCTCTGAGCATTGCTTTAAATATGATTTGCTGATTTGTTTTTTAGGATAATCTCTGTGATGGACCTGACAAGAAGTTGGGCTGCTCGTTGGCTGCGAATTGGTATGTTCAACACTTTTTTTTCATATATCTGTTCAAAACTTTTTGTTTCTTGTTATTCGTTGTTGCTTTGGATAATTATTAAGTGTTTCAAAGTTTAAGATCCTTATTTGAATGCAGAAAGGAGGCTTAGTATGGTTTAGAAATATGTTATGATGCTTTATGGAGTGAGCTTAATTAACTATGTTCTTCATTTTCCATATACAATTGTGTAAACCTTTAATTTGAAATTTATTCTCTAGGATGATTGTTGAATTAAGCACCTGAGTTTTGACATCTCAATAATAGTTTTCACCACAAAATAGTGGATTATTCTTCTATTGCTTATTCTTATACCTTTTCTTTTTTTTTTCTTTCAAAACTTTTTTTTTTGAGAAGGAAAAAAAATGCATATATTAGTATATTACCTGATTCTTATATTTATGCATATATTAGTATATAACCTGATTCTTAAATACTTTGGGTCTGACATTTCTTTAAACTTTTCTTGAGGAAGATTTGTCCCTGGTTGTTACATTCTTGCAGTTTCGGAGGCACTTCCAGAGGACTTGCAGGTATGGTTTCTCATCCTGAGCGCAATCAATTAATAATTTCTTTTTATTGCCTATGAAATATTTACCAATTAGGTCATTCCTACTCACCTTTTATAAAAGTAAACGTGAAGAACGGTGGATATGGAACACAAAATTAGCATGTTAATTGCGTAATCTATTCAAATATCTTTATCTCTAGGTATATGATAATATTCACTTTATTTTCAAAATCATTCACTTTTCATCTTTGGGAACCACAGTGGCATCCTTAGATTAGTTCAAAATTTTTCAATCTTACTTTTATGGTATATCTAAGTGTTTCGGTGATATTATTCTTTTTAACTGGAAAGTATTTTGTTATGAGAATATAATCTATTCCCTATTATCCACATTTAATGAGTTTTTGTTAGTTTTTCATGTATAGGGAGATAGACTGGCTTAATGTGTTCAATTTTATCTGTTAAGCCATGCCATGTGCTAGGAGTTTGATGATTTTGCTGCTGGCTAGTGGCAGTGGCGAAACGAAATTGAAGATGTTGGCTGAATTTCTGCCTATCCAGCTATCCATTTTCTGAATATTTTTCTGTCATCCATGATAAAATCAACAAGAAACTCAGTTGCTATTACTGTTATGTTATCAACTTGTTTAACAAGAGGATTGTTCCTTGCAAATTTTCTTGTTTGTTTATTAGAGTTTCAAGTCGATTTCTTCTGTGTTTAGATATTATGCATTTCATACATTGATTGTTGTTTTTAATACAGGCATTATGTGAAGAAGTGCGTGTGCAGTATGTGCCACCAAAACGAGTATGAAAGAGAGTCTGGATGACATTGTGTGTAAGTATTGAAAAACTGAATTGCATTTTACCATAACACCAGCAGATGAAAGCATCTGTGTAGGATACATTGATAGAAGTCACAATTGTTCTGTTGGTTATAAATGAAGAATAACCATTTCTGGGTTTGACAACTCTGTAAAAAGCACTAGTTATGTACAAGAGAAGTTCTGTATGAAATTTGATTCTTCTTGTTAAAATAGACTTGTATAAAGTACCTTTCAGAACTTAGTTGGGAGAACTGGAGGGTGTGATGTAGAAATTGGAATTGACATGGATGAAGGAGCACAACATATTGGAAATTTGTTTGATTGTGACGTTGGGATATTTCCATTTAAGAAGTGGGCATCGAAATAGACGGTTCTTGAGAATGGGATTTTATGTCTGGAAGAGGATAGCCATGTTACAGTTGATATGAAGGAAGGAATATATGTATGGCAGGCAACACCTTCGATGTTGAAGCGTTGATGTGTTACTTTTCAAGTCTGAACAGTAAGAGGCAAATGGTGGACAGTGGTGATGAGCGAAGAGTTGAGAGGTAAACGTCACGTGTTTGAAAGAGTTTTTGGCCATAAGAGAAGTAGGTTGGATTTTAATTTTATATGGGAAAAAAATCATTAGACATATAAAAAGTGCTGTTATACATTTTAATAAATCAATTTTGCGAGAAAAACAAAAATAATGATCGCATAAATAAGTCTGGAAGCACAAGGCGTGGGGAGGTAGGCAATGGTCCTTACACGTCTCTGAAAAGCCAATATTTTTTTGGTCGAAATTTCGATATTTGAAAGTTATTTGAGTTTTAATTAATCTGAAATCGAGCTATAATTAGATCCGAAATGAAAGAATTTTTTTAACGTTGTTTTCTCCTTTCAGAAGGCAATGGTCCTTACACGTCTCTGAAAAGCCAATTTCTCTATTGCGTTTTCCTTGTCTTCATTTGGTGCGGGCCTTCCAAACACCTCTGTTGGTTTAAAGTTTACGCGACGATTGATAGAAAAAAAAAATGTAGGAAAGGAAAACAAGAGCAAATAAATTAAAGAATATTATTTGATACAGTATTAATGAGAATTTAGACTTTACATATAATAGTTAAAATGATAAAATTATTATCTAATACATTGATAATGAAATTTTAGATTTTAGATACTGATTAAGATGATGTCATATATTCAATTTGATATATTAAAAAATTAAAAAATAAATAAATTGAGATATATGTTATAATTTTAATTTTATTTGTGAAATCTAAAAATTTAATTGATAATATATTAAATAATATCTTAAGATGATAACATATATATTTTTATAATTGATATGACAAAATTTACTTACGATAGGCCAGGCCCAATAGCGTCAGAGCTCACCACGTGGATGAGAATCACTGGGTCACGTGGCCTTCGGCGATAGAAGCCAAAGTATCCGAATGATATCTGTCGCTAGCGACAGACTCTAGGCCTATCGCTTGTAATCATAATGTGCCACGTGGCACCATATTCGGCTCCCACTGGCGTCAGGGTCCTATCGCAAGGCCTTACCCGTCTGCAACACATGGCGCCATATTCAGCTCCCGCTACGCGACAGACCTCTCACGCCACAACGTCCCGCAATATGGGTCTCTCGCTGGCGACAGGCCTTAATTTCTCCCGGTTTTCTAGGAACTTGTGTTATATCGAGACACAAACTCTCAACAAGATGATGGACTTATCCTCAAATAATTAACCCAGAATATTGGCCTATAAATAGGCCCCCAGGTACAAACTTACTCTCTAATTTTTGACTACTGGCTTTTACGTTTCCCAATACTGAAGAAATTTCTGTTGACTTAAGCATCGGAGTGTCTATGCAGGGAACCACCCCTGCGTTTCTCTGACTTTTCTTGTTTTACAGAAGCTTTTTGGAGACACGTGGAGACTTAGTACGAACATCGACGTCAGCATACCTTTATTGTTGTTTTGTGCAACAACAATTGGCGTCGTCTGTGGGAAACGTATAAAAAGCCAATCGAGATTTTCTAAGATGGTGAGAACAAGGTCGACAAACGTAAGGGCCGGAAGTGAGGAAAACTTTGTGAGCTCCCTTGAACAACAGATTCGCCAGACGAACCAGGTGAACAGGGAGGAAGAAAGAATTACTGTGTCGGCGGCAGAATTCGAGGCTCTGAGGCGATAGAGTGAAGAAACTACTCAGGCGCTGCGAGCCATGGTGGATCTGTTCCAAGGAGTTCTCCCGACATTGGATCTGCCGCCTGCCGTGTAGAACTTGGTAGGAGGAACAAATAGAGGTGTCCCGCCGCAGGTGTTTGGGCGACAGGAGGACACGACAGCGGCAGACCCCTCTCATCGGCGAGAGGTTCCCCCTATGGAAGAGCATGACATTCATCAGGGTCCGGCAGAACAGGGGAGCGGGAGGCCTGTCGCAGGCACCTAGCGGGAGACTGAGGAAGCAGCAGGTTTAGAGCCTGCGATAGGGGTCAGGCGACAGGTTCCATGTGTAAGGCGACAGGTGTCTGGGCGAGAGGACATTGACCGGGCGACAAAGTCTACTGCCCATCACCATGACTTGCCAAATTTTGCTAGTACCAACTTGGAACATGGTATTGGAGGTGCTGAAAAGAACGGTGCCGAAGATCAAAGCACTTGGGGAACCGGGTCAGAGTTTGACCCCACTTGGTGCACGCAAATGGTACGAACAAATGCACCTCAAGCTAAAGGCAAGGAAGTAGTCGGAGACCTACCTGATTCGTCTCATATCCGAAATCAGCTCGCTCCCCCCGTGGACATGAAGAAGATGATAGAACAGGTACTGGAAGAGAAAAAGTTAGTGTCCGCAGAAGAAAGCCAGAGGAGAAGAGTACCGTTCTGCACGATTATCATGCAAAAACCTCTGCCCCCAAAGTTCAAAATGCCGCAAATAACCGCACACACCGGAAAGATGGACCCCTACGACCATATGCAAAACTATGAGGCCCTAATGTTGTTACATGGATGGGAAGACGAGATAATGTGTAGGGCCTTTTCCTTAACTCTGTTCGGACATGCGATGAAATGGTTTAATAACCTGCCTGAAGGGTCCATTATCTCTTTTGACCAACTGCGAAGCGAGTTTCTCAAGGCGTTTGAGGTGAATAGTCAGAGAAGAAAGGAACCGACCTATTTGCTCACTATTAAGCAGGGAGCTAAGGAGTCATTGAAGAGTTATGTGGATCGGTTTAGAGATGCTACTTTGAAGGTGCGAGATCTGCAAGTCGGTATAGCCGTGGCGGCCATGTTACAAGGGACAAGGTCTGAGAAATTGCAAGAATCTCTGTCGCTAGACCAGCCAACTACCATCTCAGACCTTCTTTCCCGCGCACATAAATATGTAACCCAGGAGGAAGTAATGAAAATGGTGGCGATAGGAGAATCCAAGGATGGAAGGAAACGAGGAAGAGAGGTCACTAAAGCATCTTCTAGCCAACCGAGAAAGTTTGAGAAAGCTCCTGCACTAAAATACAATTCCTATACCCCACTCACTGAATCTCGGGCTTCAGTGTTAGCAGCTATTGAAGGATCAGGGCTTATACAGACTCCAAAGAAGGCATCAGGGAATTTGGGTCGTGATTTAAGGTCGTACTGTGATTACCACTCGGCGCATGGGCACACGACCGAGAAATGCAGGGAGTTGATGAATCAACTAGAAAAACTAGCATGAGAGGAAAAAATAAACCGTTTCGTGTGGAGAGGCGACAGAAACAACTATCCTACGTGGAACAGAGGAAATCAATTTAGAGACAGAAGAGGTGAAAACAGGGCACCTATGAGACGAAATGAAGGTGACAGGAGAGATAATGATAGAAGAACAGAAGGAAGGAATCGAGAGGAAGATAATGAACCCACAGGGCCAGCTATTAATTTAATATCCGGAGGTGAATCATTAGCTGGTACTTCTTCCTCATCTCGAAAATCTTATGCTCAACAGGCCCACCAAATTAACTCAGTAATGGGGGAAAAACAGGATGAGGAACCCATTACTTTTACACCAGCCGATAGAGGAGATGTAGTGGTTCCTCATGATGACCTGATGGTAATTACAGTCGTGGTAGCAAAGCACCCAGTGAGTCGAATCTTGGTCGACAATGGGAGCTCGGTGAACTTAATCTACTGGAACTGCTTTGAAAAGATGAATATCACGGAGGACAGGTTAAAGCCAGTACCTACACCCTTATACGATTTCTCTAGAGAGAAGGTAAAGGTAGCAGGCGCCATTAAGCTACCTGTTACATTGGGGGAAAGCCCAAAAGATGTCATCTGACAAGCGTTGTTTATGGTGGTGAGATCAGCGTCTGTGGCTTACAATATGATCTTCGGGCAGCCATTGTTAAATGACATGAGAGTGGTGGTACATCCCTGCTATTTGTTAATGAAGTTTCCGACTCCTCAAGGTGTTGGACAAGTGAAGGGAGATCAAAAGAAAGCTAGGACGTGCAATGTCACATCCACCACATGTAAGGGGATTCAGAGGAAGGAAACCCTTACAATTGAAGAAAAGCCTAAGCCAAAACGTGATGAGGAGATGGAAGCAATCCAGTTGGATGAGAAAGATGAAGAAAGAATAGTGTACGTAGGGAGCCAGTTACCTGAAGAAGTGAAAGGGAAAATAATCCGATGCCTAAAAGAAAATAGTGATGTATTCGCATGGACCCCAGCCGATATGCCTGGAATTAACCCTGAAGTTGTTTGTCATCGATTGAACGTAGTCTCGGGGGCGAGACCGATAAAGCAAAAGAAGAGGAATTTTGCTCCAAAGAGGCAACAGGCAATAAAAGAAGAAATTTCGAAGTTGTTACAAGCGAAATTCATTAGAGAAGTTAACTATCCAGAGTGGTTGGCCAACGTTGTTATGGTAAAGAAAGCCAACAGGAAATGGAGAATGTGTGTGGACTTCACGGATCTGAACAAAGCTTGTCCAAATGATTCGTATCAACTACCCCGAATTGACAAGTTGGTAGATGAAACTTGTAGGTATGAATTACTTAGTTTCTTGGATGCTTTTTTAGGGTACCACCGAATCATGATGCATCCAGATGATGAGGAAAAGACTTCATTCATTACCGATAGTGGGACATATTGCTATCGAGTAATGCCATTCGGTTTGAAAAACGCGGGGGCTACCTACCAGCGCATGGTAAATAAGATGTTCCAAGACTTGTTGGGCAACACCATGGAAGCTTATGTTGATGATATGATCATCAAAAGCCGACAGGAAGAATCACATGCTGAGAAAATGACTAAGATATTTAATGTGCTGCGACAGTACGAGATGAAGTTGAATCCCAATAAATGCTCATTTGGGGTGAGATCCAGAAAGTTCTTGGGATTCATGATTACTAATCGAGGGATAGAGGCTAATCCCGAGAAAGTTCAAGCTATTTTGGACATGAGGCCACCCAATACTGTAAGAGAAGTTCAAAGGCTGACAGGGAGGATAGCAGCCTTGAGTCGTTTCTTGTCCAAAATCAGTTGAAAGAAGTCTACCATTTTTCAAGGCGATAAAGGCAAGAAAGAATTTCAAATGGACAGAAAAGTGCAACGACGCCTTTGAAAGGTTGAAAGACTACCTGAAAGAATTGCCTCTATTATCTCGGCCACAGCCCGAAGACCAACTCCTCATGTACCTCGGTGTAGGAGAAAAAGCTATAAGTGCAGTCCTACTAAGGAAAGAAGGAGACAGAGATTGCTCGATCTATTATGTAAGCAAAGTCCTGCTAGATGCCGAGGCAAGGTACCCCTTAGTTGAAAGAATTGCTTTATCCCTGGTGATGGAAACTCGGAAGTTGCGGCATTACTTCCAAGCTCACTCAGTGACTATCTTAACGGATCAGCCCTTGAGGCAAATACTGCATAAACCAAAACACTGCGGGCGTCTAATTAAATGGGCTATCAAATTGACTGAATATGACATTCACTTCCAGCCTCGCCAAGCAATAAAAGGATGGGCATTTGCAGATTTCATTGTAGAATGCACTGGCCGAGAGGTCCAAGAGGAAACAGAGTTAGTCTGGTGAAAATTATTTGTTGATGGAGCTCGTAACATGGATGGCAGTGGAGCCGGAATTGTGCAAATATCGCCTGACGGGGAAACCTATGAATATTCCCTATGTTTCGATTTCCCAAGTTCGAACAATACAGCCAAGTACAAAGCCTTGATAGCTGGGATGAAACTTGCTAAGAAACTAGGAGTCAGCAACTTAGTGGCCCATAGCGATTCACAATTGGTGGTAAACTAGTTCTTGGGAGAGTATGAAGCACGAGAACCCACCTTAGTCCCTTATCTGCAGAAGGTACAATTATTGGCACAGTCGTTCCAGAACTTCCAGTTGACTCAGATAAATCGGATAGAGAACAACCATGCAGATGCCCTTTCAAAATTGGCTTCTTCTAGAGGGGTCAAACGGGGTATCGTCAAAGTGGAATCCCTCGCTAAGCCAAGTATCGAAGAAGAAGGTGTCTGCGATATCGAGATCGGAGACGATTGTAGAGTCCCAATCAAAGACTATATATTGGGGAACACACTCCCAGCTAACAGTGACGAGGCTCGAAGGTTGAAATTGAAAAGTGTCAGGTTTACCATAATAAATGGAGAGCTCTATAAGCGAAGCTTCACAATGCTCTTGCTGAAATGCCTAGGGCCCCAACAGGCTGAGTACACCTTAACTGAAGTTCATGAGGGAATATGCAGAGAACACTTAGGGGCTCTTGCCTTGGCCTCAAAAATACTGCGTGCAGGGTTTTATTGGCCTACACTGAGGAAGGATGCCACAGACAAAGTGAGAAGATGCGAAAAGTGTCAGAAATTCACTCCAATAACAACCGCGCTTGTTTCGACCCTTCAGAACACCCTCCAGCCAACTCCGTTCGCACAGTGGGGACTAGATATCCTGGGACCTTTTCCAATAGGCTCAGGATAACGGAAATACTTGCTTGTGGCCACGGATTACTTCATGAAGTGGATAGAAGCCGAACCTTTGGCTACAATTTCTGAGAAAAAGGTGGAAGCAGTGGTGTGGAAGGAGATAATTTGCCGATTTGGGATCCCCCATGTAATAAATGCAGACCATGGGAAGCAGTTCGACTGTGATGCTTTCCGGGATTTCTGTAAAGGCTTGAACATTCTCTTAAGAATATCTTCTGTGTCTTACCCGCAGACTAATGGGCAGGCAGAGGTGAGTAATCGAACTATACTACATGAGTTGAAGACCAGACTGGACAAAGCAAAGGGAGCATAAGTAGACGAGCTCTCGAGTGTCTTATGGGCCTACAGAACGATAAGCAAGGTGTCGACAGAGGAAACACTGTTCAATTTGGTGTATGGGACTGAAGCCCTCATCCCAGTAGAAGTTGGAGCTGAGTCACCCCGGTTGGTCCCCTACATCGAGGAGCTCAATTATCAGGGACTAAAGGAGAATCTAGACCTGATAGATGAGCTGAGAGACAAGCAAAAATGAGATTGGTTGCTTACCAACAGAGGGTAGCTCCTTATTACAATGCACGGGTTAAAAACAGAGAGTTACAAGAAGGAGACTTGGTATTGAGAAAGTCGACAATTACAAACGCCCATAAGGAAGATGGAAAGCTCCGGGCTAATTTGGAAGGACCATACAGAATCAGAAGTATGGTCGGGCCTAGCACATGTACCTTAGAAACCTTGCAAGGAAAGAAGATATTAAAGACTTGGAATGCCAACCATCTTAAACTGTAATGGCAGTAAACGTTGTACTTCTTTTGTGATTATGGTTATTCTTGTCTTTACTTTTCCATTTATGATTATTCTTGTCTTTTCCATCAATGGCTCCGTTACTTTACAGATATTATTGTTTTGCAATTATCTGATTCATTAATAAAGGCCAGCCCATCATTTCCTATAATTTTCTAATGCAATGTGTGAGACAGATTATATGTTACAAGAATCGAAATGAGGCAACAGCTGGCAAACTAAAGTCCCTAAGCGAAAAATGCGCGAGACGGGCAAATAAAAGTCCCTAAGCGAAAAATGCGCAAGACGGGCAAAAAACAAAAGTCCCTAAGAGAAAAATGCGAGAGATGGGCAAACAAAAATCCCTAAGCGAAAAATGCGCGAGACAGACAAAAACAAAAGTACCTAAGCGAAAAATGCGCGAAACGGACAAACAAAAGTCCCTAAGCGAAAAATGCACCAAACGGGCAAAAAACAAAAGTCCCTAAGCGAAAAATGCGCGAGACGGGTAAAAACAAAAGTCCTTAAGCGAAAAATGCGCGAGACGGGCACATCTAAAAGTCCCTCAGCGCGGAAAAGTGCGAGACGGGCAAAAACCAGTCCTTAAACATGAAAAGTGCATGAGAAAGGCAAAACCGAGAAACCATCCAGCAACAAAAAAACGCAATATCCAGGTATTACGAGGTACGTTGAAATTTTCAGACTAATATGTTGAAATGAGTTAGCAAATTATGGTTAACACTTTGACATTTTAGTCGTTATTCAATAAAGTCCTTAAGTGAAAAAAGCGCAAAATAGGCACAATGTTTGAGAAAAGTTTATCTTTGCATAGGAATAAGAATGCTGTTTCAAAGTAGAACTTGGGGAGCAACATGGTGTAAAGGTAAAGAACTTTGTGCTGCAACAGTAATATAAGGTATTCTACTGAATTCACATAAACAAAAGAAAGGGCTACAGAATGAAACGGTACTTTTCATTTAAAATGCAACAGTAATACAAGGTATTCTACTGAATTCACATAAGCAAAAGAAAGAGCTACAGAATGAAATGGTACTTTTCATTCAAAATGCAACAGTAATACAAGGTATTCTACTGAATTCACATAAGCAAAAGAAAGAGCTACAAAATGAAACAGTATTTTTCATTCAAAATGAATCCGTACATTGGAGTTTAAAAAAAAACTACATTCTAATCTACGGCAATGACCGGGTTAGCCGGCTGAGAAGGCACTACATCAGCACTAGCATCCTGAGAAGCTTGAGGCTCAGGAACTGGAGGATTCGAAGAATCAGGATCCTGGGGAGTCGAAGAAGCCACCTCGGAAGAAGGAACATCACCTGAAGGCCCTACCACAACCGCAGAGACTGGCACGGGATCAATGGCTGCGGAATCAGAAATTTGGAACTCATCGCTGTCTAACCCCAGCAATGCTTCGATAGACTCAGGCTGATCGCCTGCCTCGATAGACTCAGAAACATCACGCACTGCTAGAGGCTCATATCGATCAAATGCCTCAGAAGACTTAGGCTGATATTGTGACTGTCGAGGAGGCCACGGACCCTCAAGATTGTCCAGCTTATCTACGGCTCCCTCCTCTAAGTAGGCCTCCGGACTTTGTGAGTCGGGCTCATACTTGGTCCAAGAAGGAGCGTCATAGTACTTGGCCTCCTCAGTAAAGAACAATTCAGGGAAAGCCTCAGCAGGTTGATGCTTCTCCAGCCAAGAACGCCAAATAGAAACCGTACTTAATGAATCCCGTCGCGAACTCTGTCTTCTTGTCAAAGCAATGCTGGGACAAGCGGTATTCACGAACGGCCTCGATCCGAGCTTCTCTTTGACGATCCAGCACGTTGTGCAGCTCCTCAATAGCCTCATCTCGCTGCCTCTCCATAGCTCCCCGATCATCGACGGCCTTATTGTAGGCTTCTTGGTACCCTTAGAGGGAAGCCACCTTCACCTGCTCTTCCTGGAGCCTTTGCTCGAGATCAGCATACTTTTTACTCAACTCCTCCATCCTTTTGGGATAGGGGTGAAGCTGGACAACCTCGTTCGTAAGCTCCATAAGCTCCATTCTCTGCTCTCGAAGCTCACGAATCTCTTTATTAGTTTGCTCCTTGAGGGCCCTATGTCGAGTATTGACTGCCGTAATTTGTTGAGCCATCTGACAAGACAAAAAACAGTCGTAACTTAAAAAACTTGATGAAAGAGCTTAAAAAGGGGAGAATCTAATTACCAAACAAGCACAAAGCTCTTACCTTCATAGCGAAATAATCAGAATTATCCTCCGCTTCTGCAAGGTTTGTAAAAAGGCCCGCTTCGTGGCGAGGGAGGATGGTGCTCCAGGCCAGACGAGACGCTATCCTGGCATCCTCGATACTGTCGTTGTCATTTACTCCGGGATAGGTATGGAAGTCTTCTCCACCTACAACGACCTCGCTATCAACCGGATAGCGCCTCAAAGTCGAATCGGCTACCTTAGGCAAAATCGGTCTTGTAGGCATTGTGACTTCAATAATCAGCCTCTTCCTGTATTTGCGCCTAGGCTGGCGAGGGGCAGACCGATCCTCAGCAACTCGAGAGTCGCCTTCTTGACGGGCTAAATCACTCTTTTGGGACTCAGAGCTCTCGCGATCACCCGAACCACGATCAGGAACAAGAGGTCTCTTCCGTTTATTTCTCCTGACTTCTTGAGTAGGGCGGCTGGATTCACTAGTGGCCGGAGGAGGAGGAGTAGGAGCACGAGCCGGTCCAGATGATGGGGCTCTAGCCTGCGATTAAGGAGGAGGAGCTGCTTGAGCAGCAGCATTGGCATCCCTCATACGCAGTAAATCTCGAAAATTCATGCCTGCACAAATATAAAAAGAAAGGATTAGTCGACCAAGTGAAACGCCATGCACATGCATACGAGAAGTAAAAAAGGATTGGAAACCTAGAAAACCACCAAAATCCTCTAGACTATAAAAATTTGAATCCAAAGAAAAATCAACGAAAGGACTCCCCAAGGCGCCAGCCTGAGCCCACTTAGGGTTCTCCTCTAATTGATTACTAGTACCCGCAACCTCAGGGGTCTCGCTTCCCGAATCGGAAGAGGATTCATCTACAAGGCGGCCTACGGGAGTGGATGCCTCAGCTACGAGTACCGGGGACGATTGGCTAAGACCAGCATCAGAAACGCGCGGAGTCGTAGGGAGATTAAATGGAGTAGTAGAAGCCCCGAGAACGGCCCTGCTTACCCCCCAACCGGCTGCGACAATATTTTTTGGGGTTAAAAGGGAAAATAAATTACGCTCCCCGGTAGAACAGATTCGCCGAATAAGCCCACCAAATTGATCTCTTAAAACTTCTATTTTGAATCTTTCTGAGTGCTGTGAGTGGTCGGAAGTATCACGATTCCATCTAGAGCGAATCCGCAGGTCACTTGAAATCTCGACAACGACCCACTCGCTCTCAAAGCCATGCAGTTTGTTGGGGAGATCCGAGAAGATTTTATTGTTAGGAAACTCAGCGACCTTTAACCGTTGAAGGGAGAACGTTATTAACCCTTTCAACCCGCGAACTCTGAAAAAGGTGTTAAAAAGAGGAACTGTTGGGATAATACCCAAGTTGTGGCACACTATGGAAAACGCTACCAATTGAGCCCACGCATGGGGGTGGAGTTGACATGGGACGATGTCCTTATATCTAAGAAACGCCTCTCCAAACTCCGGAAGAGGGAAGCGAAAACCGAAAGACAAGGAAGCCTTATGAACGGCTACACCGTTTCTAACCAAGTCGGGCATAACCTCCCCTTGAACTGAAAGTCTATAGCTATAGCCTGAAGGAAGAGGGAAACGAGTCCTGATATCCTCTAAGTCAGCATTCGTCAAAGAACACACGAGACCACCCGTCCTAAGTGTTTTACCCGGGCGTAGCAAAGACATGGCAAAAAAAAGGAAAAAACTACCCGGCGATAGACCCTACAGACGACAGACCCGATAGGCAACAGAAATGTTGGGCGACAGAGTTGTGGAGCGACAGACCTACTGAATAAGACACTCGCGGGAGACCTAAAAAACTATATGTGAAAGACTAAACACCTGCGAGAGACTTAAATGTAATGCGAGAGGTGGTAAATAAGGCGACAGATGTATACTTACTGTAACTAAGGTAGGCGAGAGACTCTTTGGCGAGAGAGATGAAAATGGGCGACAGATGGCTGTTCAGAGATTTTCGTGCGCTCTCTCGTCGGGTCCCAGTGGTTTATATAACCGCGACAGGGAATGCCAAACATCACACCTGATCGTGTCTCTCACAAGATAGAGCTTTTTCCACCTACAAAAAAATACAAGAGGAAATCACAAAAAAACAAAGAGCACTATTCACGATAGGCTAAGGCCCAAAAACATATATTTATACTCTCTTGGTTGGAGAAATCCAACAAGAGAGTGGGGAGCAATTGATATGACAAAGTTTACTTACGATAGGCCAGGCCCAATAGCGTCAGAGCTCACCACTTGGATGAGAATCACTAGGCCACGTGGCCTTCGACGACAGAAGCCAAAGTATCCGAATGACATCTGTCGCTAGCGACAGACTCTAGGCCTATTGCTTGTAATCATAATGCGACACGTGGCACCATATTCGTCTCCCGCTGGCATCAGGGTCCTGTCGCAAGGCCTTACCCGTCTGCGACATATGACGCCATATTCAGCTCCCGCTATGCGATAGACCCCTCACGCCACAACGTCCCGCAATATGGGTCTCTCGCTGGCGACAGGCTATAATTTCTCCCGGTTTTCGAGAAACTTGTGTTATATCGGGACACAAACTCTCAACAAAATGATGGACTTATCTTCAAATAATTAACCCAAAATATTGGCCTATAAATAGGCCCCTAGGTACAATCTTACTCTCTAATTTTTGACTACTGGCTTTTACGTTTCCCAATACTGAAGAAATTTCTGCTGACTTAAGCATCGGAGTGTGTACGCAGGGAACCACCCCTACGTTTCTCTGACTTTTCTTGTTTTACAGAAGCTTTTTGGAGACATGTGGAGACTTAGTACGAACATCGACGTTAGCATACTTTTATTGTTGTTTTGTGCAACAACAATAATAATACATATTTTATTTCATTTATTTTTAAGTTCTAATATTTTATTTAAGATAAATGTCATTATTGTTATTTTAATCGTAAAATTTAAAAATGTATTGATAATAATTCAAAAAAAACATGCATAGAATAATAATTCAAAAATTAAACTCGACTTAGAAAGTCATTGTCAGCATTAATTAAGCGAATGGCAATGTGAGGGAGGGAATGGGATTGCCCTCTGAAACTCCAAAACGGTGGGGACACGCTCACAGACACATACACAGCACAAACATGAAAGGAAAACAAGCGACTGCCACACACCGTCACCAACCTTTCCCTCCCTACTCACATCACGTGCATCTTCTATCTTTATAAATTAATTATTTATTTAATTAATTTTAATATATCAGAATAATAACTACATTTATTTTCTAAAATTAATTATATAATAAAAAATTATCCTATATATTATTAATAAAATTTTTTAACTCTACAAATAAAATTAAAATAATAACATGTATCTTATTTTATTTATTTTTTATTTTTTTAATATTTTTAAAAAATACATATTATTATCTTAATTTTATTTGTACAATTAAAAAATTCTACCGATAATATATAATCTTTATATAATACAAGTGAAAGGGTGCTTAATCTTTTAAAAGAAAGCATTAAGTGTTTACTTAACCCTTAGCTGGCACTAAATAGAATTGTTTAAAACGGGAGGAGCCGCTTTTTTTATTCGTCAAATAAAACACGCACAATAAAAATCTCCCATGTCCCATCTGTCACCACGTGTCCCAAATTCTTTACTTTTCCATTTTTATTTTATTTTATTTTATTTATTTATTATTAAACTCCTCCGCTTCCGTCCGTGCTCTGTAAGAAAAGCCGCCACTGCTTCCGTCACCCAAGTGTTGTGTTCTTTCTTCTGTGCCAAACTCAGATTTTATCATTGCACTCTTAACTTGGTTTGGTAAACCCACCAGCTTCGGATTGTTTGGTATGGCCATGCGCCTTTTCTCATTTCTCCCCTTCTTCTTTTACTTTCACGCTTTCTCTAACATGGAATTTTGTTTCTTTATTTCTGTTTAGGGTTTATTCATTTCTTTCTATTTATATCATAAAACCATCTCTCTTTCATAATCTCATATCTCTCCTGCTTCCTAGGTAGATCTTGTCTATGGAAAATGAATTGCTTTTCACCTTTCTTTCTCTCTTTGTTTTTGCTTTAAAACGCAGCTTGTTGTTTGTTGATTTTTGTTTTTTTGATCATGGGTGCTGATATTTTGCAGGTAAGTGAGCAGGGGAAGCAAAGGAAATGGCAAATATAGACATTGATGGGATCTTGAAGGAGCTTCCGAACGATGGCCGTGTCCCCAAAACCAAGATCGTTTGTACTCTGGGGCCCGCTTCACGGTCTGTACCCATGATAGAGAAGCTGCTTAGGGCTGGGATGAATGTTGCTCGCTTCAATTTCTCTCATGGAAGCCACGAGTACCATCAAGAGACCTTGAACAATCTCAGGGCTGCTATGCAAAATACCGGCATCCTCTGCGCCGTCATGCTTGACACTAAGGTCTATTTTCCGACTATTGTCTCCTTGTTTTATCACTTTAGCTGTACGAATTTGTTTATAAATATTGAAGCTTTGTGTTTCTGTACATTTGTTTTTTAATTAGAATTCTTACTTGAAATTATCTTCGATGTGTCTGTGAATGGAAAAAAGAAAAGGCAAATTAGAAATAAGAAATAAGGTATTTCAGACATTTGACTTTACCCAACATACCAATATGTTTTTGTTTGTATTATCTGATAAACTTAAAATGAAAAATAATCGGTCCTAAGGATTTCTGATATTTTTTTTGCCTCCTTGTTCTCAGCTCTTTTGACTTTTATATATTCCTTATTCAGAAGGTTTGTATTTCATTGTGCTTTGTTGTTGCAGGGACCGGAGATTCGAACTGGATTTCTAAAGGACGGGAAGGCTGTACAACTGAAGGAAGGCCAGGAAATTACTATAACTACTGATTATGATATCAAGGGGGATGAGAAGATGATCTGCATGAGCTACAAAAAGTTGGCTGTTGATCTGAAGCCTGGAAATACCATTTTGTGTGCAGATGGTACAATCACACTAACAGTCTTATCCTGTGATCCTGCTTCTGGCACTGTGAGATGCCGCTGTGAAAACACTGCAATGATTGGTGAGAGGAAAAATGTCAACCTTCCTGGTATTGTGGTGGATCTTCCCACACTCACTGATAAGGATAAAGAAGACATCTTGGGATGGGGAGTCCCCAACAGCATTGATATGATTGCTCTTTCATTTGTACGCAAAGGGTCTGATCTTGTTAATGTCCGTAAGGTCCTTGGCCCCCATGCAAAGCAGATTCAATTGATGTCAAAGGTATGATGATCTGTTTCGCCTTTGAATTGTGACTAATAATGAGATTCTATGTGGTCTCTTTGTGCAATTTAATTGTTAGAGTTGAGGTTTCCTTGTGGCTGCTGCTTTTACCGTTACTCTTATTCCAGCAGAGTAGGACCTTCCGTTCTCGTAGAGAATAATTACTGCTTGTTTGCAAAGACTATGTGCATGCTTTGCAGTATGTAGGAAATCAAAGTATTGTATTGAAAGACTTAAGATAAAACTGTACATAGGTACCCTATTTATATACAAAGAACTTCTAACTAAATAGGAAAGTATATCGCTCATAATCCTAGATATTATTCTAATTAATAGAATCTATAATCAAGTGATTCTCTAACCTTAATGCTAGGGATACACATATATACTGATTTCCTAAAATAACAAATTAATTAAAATAGTAGTTGACTTTCCAATAATATTCTTGACACTCCCTCTCAAGCTGGTGAATAAATATTGTCTATTCCCAGCTTGGTTACAATCTTGTGGAAGAGTGGATTGTTAAGTCCCTTGGTTAGAACGTCTGCTAGCTGTGATTCGCTTAGTACATAGGGTGTGCAAATGAGACCACTGTCAAGTTTCTCCTTAATGAAGTGTCTGTCAACTTCAATATGTTTTGTTCTGTCATGCTGCACAGGATTGTGTGTGATGCTAATTGCAGATTTGTTGTCACAATAGAGCTTCATAGGGCCATCCCACTTGAGTCTTAGATCTTCCAAAATGATCTTCAACCATAGTAGCTCACATACACCTTGCGCCATTGCCCGAAATTCTAATTCTGCAATTGATCTTGCCACAACATTCTGCTTTTTGCTCCTCCAAGTAACTAAGTTTCCTCCCAAAAAGGTGCAATAACCTGTGGTGGATCTTCTATCAATCACTGAGCTTGCGTAGTCAGCGTCGGTGTAGGCCTCCAAAGTGAGCTTATCACCTTTTTTGAACAAAATTCCCTTTCTTGGAGTTCCCTTGAGGTAGTGCAATATTCTGTGAACTGCATGCAAATGGAGTTCCTTAGGGTTGTGCATAAATTGGCTCACCACACTAACTGCATAGGCAATATCAGGCCGTGTGTGGGATAGGTAGATTAGTCTACCAACCAGTCTCTGATATGATTCTTTGTCTATAGCATTGTCTTCTTCTATTTCTCCAAGTTTATGATTAGGATCAATTGGTGTGCTGGATGGTTTGCACGCCAATTTTCCCGTGTCTCGCAAGAGATCGAGGACATACTTTTGTTGGGATATAAAGATCCCTTGTTTCTACCGTGCCATTTCAATGCCCAAGAAATATTTCAAGTTTCCTAATTCCTTAATCTCGAACTCCTTTGCCAAACATCTTCCCAAGTTTTGCCTTTCCTTTTCACTATTTCCCGTCACTATGATGTCGTCAACATAGACAATGAGAGCAGTAACTCCCTCTGAACCTGAGTGTTTTATGAATAAGGTGTGATCCCCTTGGCTCTGCTTGTACCCCATGGAATGCATTACCTTGGCAAATCTCCCAAACCAGGCTCTTGGTGACTGTTTTAGGCCATATAGTGCCTTCTTGAGCTTGCAAACCTTATTTGCAGCCATGTTTCTATTGAATCCAGGGGGTATTTCCATATAGATTTCCTCCTCAAGATCTCCGTGCAAGAATGCATTTTTTACATCAAACTGTTGTAAAGGCTAGTCAAAGTTAACTGCTAAAGATAGAAGAATTCTCACCGTATTCATCTTGGCAACTGGAGAAAAGGTTTCTTGATAATCTATTCCATATGTCTGTGTGTATCCTTTAGCCACCAGCCTAGCTTTGTACCTCTCAAGCGTTCCATCTGCTTTATGCTTAACTGTAAAGACCCACTTACATCCCACCGGTTTCTTTCCTCTTGGTAGCTCCACAATCTCCCAAGTATTGTTCTTCTCCAGGTTTTGCATTTCAACATTCAGAGCATTCTTCCAATTTTCACAATTTAAAGCCTCTGATAATGTTTTTGGAATGGATACTGTGTTTATGTTTGTAAGGAAACTTCTATGAGATGGAGAGCATTTCTCAAAGGACACAAAGTGGGATATTGGGTATAATGGATGTTTTGTGCACTCTCTAGTTCCTTTCCTAAGGGCTATGGGCAAATCAATGTCAGATAAGAAATCACTTTGAGGAGTAGAGCTAGAAGATATTACCTCATTTCCAGGATTTGAGTCTGATGATTGGTCCAGCCTTGGTTCAGGGGCTAGACTTTTCCTTCTTGAGTAAACCTGTGAGAACCGATTGTAAGTAGTGGCCTTTCCCCCATCTGCTTGTAAACTAGGTTGTAAGGAGGATTCATTTTGGGTTTGTGAAGGTGGAGGCTCAGATTGCTCAATTGTAGCTTTAGGAGAGGTTTCGAGCTCGGGTTGGAATTTAGAAGATGGTGATGGCAAGTCAAGGAGAAAGAAGTCTCGATCCTTATCTTCCACAAATGTTGTCTTCCCCTGAAGATAAGGTTGAGTGAAATATGGTTCTGTTTCAATGAAGGTAACATCTGCGGAGATTAGGAGTTTTTTAGTAGGTGGGTGATAGCACTTGTACCCTTTCTGTGTTGAGGAGTATCCCACAAAGGCACACTTGATAGCTCTAGGGTCTAACTTTCTTCTATTTTGGCTGTGGACATGAACAAATGAGACACACTCAAATACTTTGGGAACAAGATGGTTTGTTGTACTAAGACTTGGATAAAAGTGAGACAATACTTCCATGGGACTCTTGAAGTTTAACACTTGGGATGGTAACTTGTTTATGACATGTGTGGCTGTAAGAACTGCTTCCTCCCAAAGGTATTTTGGCACATTTTTCTAAAATAATAATGCCCGAGTAGTGTTTAGGAGATGGCCATTTTTCCTTACTGCAACTCCATTTTTTTGTGGAGTAGAGACACAGGATGACTCATGAATAATACCTTCTTGTTGAAAATATGGGGAAAGTGTTTGGTTGAAATAATCTTTTGCATTATCTGACCTAAACCTTTTGATTTGGACCCCAAATTGGTTTTTTATCATGGAAAAGAAGTTTGGGAGGATATCACTCGTATCAGATTTTGATTTAAGCAGAAATATCCAGGTAACTCTTGTACAATCATCAATAAATGAAACAAACCAACGTGCCCCAGAAATATTTGGAATTGTAGATGGACCCCATATATCACTATGAATCAACTCAAAAGGAAAAGACTTCTTTTGTTATTGGTGGGAAAGGTAGCACGTCTGTGTTTTGCAAGTTCACATGCATCACAATGAAACTGCTTATCAACTAGTCCTTTGAACAAAGAAGGGAATATAATTTCAAGTGTTGAAAAAGAAGGATGTCCGAGCCTAAAATGGTGAAGCCAAATTGTGTCTTTATTGGTGAGGTTTTGTCCAGAAAGGTAGGTTAGGGGCTGGTTCTACTTATCAACTTTCGATTTCTCTAATTCCTCAAGATAGTATAATCCGTCCTTCTCCTTAGCACGTCCAATTCCAGAAAGGTAGGTTAGGGGCTGGTTCTACTTACCAACTTTCAATTTCTCTAATTCCTCAAGATAGTATAATCCGTCCTTCTCCTTAGCACGTCCAATTATCATTCCCGAGCCCTGGTCTTGAAATAGACAATAAGATGGAAAAAAAGTTACTTTGCAATTCATGTCATGAGAAAGCTTGGATATTGATAAAAGATTGGTGAACAATTTGGGAACATGTAGGACATTTTTCAAAGTAAGGTTAGGACTGATTTTTATTTCTCCTACCCCAGCTACCGTGGCCAAGGAGCCATCGACAGTAGCAATTTTCCTACTACTAGAACAAGGTGAATATGAACTAAAGTTTTGAAAGGAATGAGTCATATTATCTGTGGTTCCTGAATCAATAATCCACAAATGTTTAAAGGTTCTATCTGAGGCATTTAAAGCGTGAGAGGTTGGAAGTTTACCTGAATGTATCAATGAATAGGTACCTGAAGGTTTTTCGAGGATACTTAGGAGATTTCTCAGCTTTTCAATCTCTTCTTTGTTGAGACTGCCCAACTCCTTTGGTGCTGCAGTGGTTGTTTCTGCAACTTTTGACATCTTTCACAAATCAAAACTTGCTGAAGGATAGGTGAGAATCAGGGTTAAATCGGCAATGAAGGCCAAGCAACAAAGAGAAACCACCAATGATGAAGAACAGAGGAAAAATTCGGCTATGAAGGCTGATAAAAAAGAACACATGAAATACTCTATTTTGTCTTTAGAAAACAGAGCAAAGACAACAGTGATGAAGGCTGGAACAATAGAACTAGAACCGAGCCTATAGAGATGAACAAAAACAAATTTTGGTGATGAAGGCTGGATGAGAAAATGGCTATGAAGGCCTAAGGCAAAAAAATCAGTAATGAAGGCTGAAGAAGAAACTGCAGAAAATCAGCAATGAAGGCTGAAAAAGTGACTGATTTCCAAGAAAAAAACCTGAAGCTCTTGATACCATGTAGGAAATCAAAGTATTGTATTGAAAGACTTAAGATAAAACTGTACATAGGTACCCTATTTATATACAAAGAACTTCTAACTAAATAGGAAAGTATATCACTCATAATCCTAGATATTATTCTAATTAATAGAATCTATAATCGAGTGATTCTCTAACCTTAATGCTAGGGATACACATATATATTGATTTCTTAAAATAACAAATTAATTAAAACAGTAATTGACTTTCCAATAATACTCTTGACACAGTAGCATATAATTTTCATCTTATGAGAAGAAGAGCCAGGGTGATACATTTGTACGTGTGAGAAGTAACTTAAATTTATCTTTATTAGTTTGTTTTTCGGTTATAATATTGCATATCAATTTGCAAAATCCACTAGTTTGGTGAACTGTGTCTGTCTGCACATGGTGTTCTTGCCAGGATTTCAGTATGCGTCCCGTATGTACTTTGTGCGTTGCTTAAATATTTGATTGGACACATTGCCATTCTTTCCTCTTGGATACCCTAGTGTTTCATTGGCTGTGATGAGTCTTATTTCTTTTTTTGACTAACTAGTGATATTTGTGTTATGATTCTTTTAGGTTGAGAACCAGGAGGGTGTCATAAACTTTGATGAGATCTTGCGTGAGACTGATGCATTTATGGTTGCCCGTGGTGATCTTGGAATGGAGATTCCAGTGGAGAAGATCTTCCTAGCGCAAAAGATGATGATATACAAGTGTAATCTTGCAGGCAAGCCTGTTGTTACTGCCACTCAAATGCTTGAATCTATGATCAAGTCTCCAAGGCCAACCCGTGCTGAAGCAACTGATGTTGCTAATGCTGTCCTCGATGGTACTGATTGTGTCATGCTCAGTGGCGAGAGCGCTGCTGGGGCCTATCCAGAGCTTGCTGTGAAGATTATGGCTCGAATTTGTATTGAGGCAGAATCCTCCCTTGACTATGGAGCAATCTTTAAAGAAATGATTCGAGCAACTCCACTTCCGATGAGTCCATTAGAAAGTCTTGCATCCTCGGCTGTACGAACAGCTAACAAGGCTAAAGCTAAACTCATTGTTGTTTTAACGCGTGGTGGAACGACGGCAAAGTTGGTTGCCAAATACAGACCAGCCGTTCCCATCCTATCTGTGGTTGTCCCTGTCTTGACAACTGATTCATTTGATTGGACCTGCAGCGACGAAAGGCCGGCAAGACATAGTCTGATATATAGGGGCTTGGTTCCTATACTGGCAGAAGGCTCAGCTAAGGCAACTGATGCAGAATCTACTGAGGTTATCTTGGAAGCTGCTTTAAAGTCAGCTACAGAGAAAGGGTTGTGCAAGCCTGGTGATGCCATTGTTGCACTTCACCGTATCGGTGCTGCTTCGGTTATTAAGATCTGCATAGTGAAGTGATGCAGAGATAATGAGATATGCAGCATCCATTGATCCGACTTCAAAGGTGGTTTTTTTTATAATGCTTTCTGATCTTTTATGCTAGTTCAACTTTTGTAGAGGATTCAGCCGAGACCCTGTTGTCCTGAGCTATTGTCTCAGCTTAATTTCCGTTGTGATTTCTTGCTGGTTAATGTTATGGTGGATTTCATCATGACCAGGGTCAATAAAGGACACCGAATTTCATTTTCACCAAATTAAGAAAAATAATTATTCAACTGAGGTTAGGATCAGAGTGTTTAAACTCCACACTGAGATTAGGATATCGTATAAAGAATGCTTACCCCATCAAAGTTCATTAACATAACGTTCATGTGGATGCTAAATCATTATCCTTCGGACTAAACCAAGTAGATATTCCGGTATAAAATGATTCGGTTTTATTTGAATAATGTATCATGTAGCTTAATTTGTTTGATTTCCAAGGCAAAAATTGAACAATTAAACATTGTATTAATATCCAATACAAATACTATCGTATTTAATTTAGGAAAAATTTATTGTTGAACTTTAGTTTATACAAGTATTATCAAGAAACAAAATTTTATATATTAAATAGGATTTATATATGATGCTCTTAATACACTTTATCAATATGCATTTATGAGTAAATTAAAAAAAATTATTTGTATTTATTTTTAAGGGTTTGATATATTTTTAACTGGATTATTATCCTATCCACTACCAGTGGAGCTTTTTTAACTCTACAAATGAGTTTAAGATGATGATACTTGTCTTATAAAAATATTAAGAAAATAAAAAATAAATAATATGAGACATGTATCGTCATCTTAACCTTACTTTTGGAGTTAAAAAACTCCACTAGCGATAGATAGGATACTAATCCTTTTTAATTTACTTATTAATGAAGTGTCAACCTCCAATGCATTGACAGTGTATGAAGATTATACACTTGCGATAACCGAAAATTTTTCCAATCTTAATTTAATTGTTTATCATTTAATATAAATTTTATAATTGATAAAAATAAATTTAAATAATTATATAGGGACATATAAACACGTGGACCTCTTGGCACAACATATACGTCCCGGGGAAACGAAGATCTTGTCTACTTTGAGCTTGGGCAAGACAAGCTATAGCAAGCCTATGATTTTTCTTAGATATAGAACTTTGTTTAAATCAACTAAGTGAGTTCATAAGGTTGGTTGTAATGTTTTATAATTAATAAGAGAATGAGTGGAAAGTTTATTTAAGATTTGAATTTAATAGATTTATTAAATCTAAAGTGAGTTATTATGTATAAATACATGTTATACATTATATATGTCTCTCTCTCTCTCTCTCTCTCTCTCTCTCTCTATATATATATATATATGTTAATATAAATAAATATTTCAAATATATATATGAACTAATATTGATAATGTTGTTGCACAAAACAACAATGAGTTATTGTTGACGTCGATGTTTGTCCTTTTCTCTCCACGTGTCTCCAAAAAGCCTATGTAAAACAGGAAAAGTCAGAGGAATGCAGGGGGTGGTTCCCTGCGTAGGCACTCTGATGCTTAAGTCAGCAGAAGGTTCTTAAGTATTGGGAAACGTGAAAGCTAAAAGTCAAAAATTAGAGTTAAAAGCAATACATGTGGCCTATTTATAGGCGAATAAATTACCATTACTGCAAAGTAATCACGTGGAGGGTGATTACGTCATTTTAGAAGAGTTTGTGTTCCAGTACGATTCTAACTCGTCAAATTCGGGTAACAAAGGTCTGTCACCAAGAGGGAGACCACAAGCGGATGTGACATACTTCGACGGGAGACGTCTATTGCCAGCGCGGGAGGTCATGAGCTGTGCCACATGCGTCCGACGACAGACTATGATGCGGTAGACCATTGGACTCTGTCGTTGGCGACAAAGTCCCTCCTAAGGCGAGAGGGGTATCTCCTCTATTCTGTCTCTAGCTTCTACGTTATCTTTCATTGGATGCCACGTGGCCCAATAAGTTCATGCCATGTGGCGGCCTATCTGGTATTTGGGCCTCAACCCAGTGCAAGTAGGCTTTGCCATATCAATTGCTCCCCACTCTCTTGTTGGATTTTCTCCAATAAAGAGAGTATATAAATACTTAAATGCGAAATTTTTCGATCTTTTCCTGAATTTTTGTTGTTTTTCGATTTTTTTTGCAGGTAGAAAGGTACAACTCTACAAGAGGTGTTCCAGGCGCTTGACGTTTCATATTCTATGTCGCTACTATATAAACAACGGAAATCCTACGAATCGTATAAGAAATCCTTTGTACCAGAACTCTGTTGCGCACACTAACTCTCCCGCAACACCAGTCTGTCGCATATTTAGTCTCTCGCAACTTTTCTAGCATACACCTCTCGCTCGTCATCTATTCCCGAAAAGTAAGTTTGCCGTCATTTTTACATCTGTCGCTTCATTTGGTCTTCCACAGATCTAGGTCTCTCACAGATATAAGTCTCCCGCAAGTGTAGGTTTATCGCTCTTGCTATTTGTCCCTTTACTTAGTCAATCCTTAGTCATGTCTTCTCAACGCGCTGTTAAAACACTAAAGAGGGGTAGTATTGAGTGCAAGTTGTCAAACGCGGACTTAGAAGAAATCAACACTCACTTCCTCTTTCCTTCCGGTTACCAATATAGAATTCCAATCGATAGGGAACCTTCGCCTAATTTGGTTAGGAGCGACATAGTTGTACATAAAGCGTCCTTAGTCTGCGATTTTCACTTTCCTCTTCCCGAATTTGCTCTAGCTTTCCTTAGGTATAAGGATATAGTCCCATGTCAACTCCATCTTCATGCATGGGCTCAATTAGTAGGATTTTCAATTGTATGCCATAGTTTAGGTATCGTTCCCACCATCCCTCTTCTAAGTGCCTTTTTTAGAGTTTGTGGGTTGAAAGAGTTGATTACATTTTCTCTCCAAAGGTTAAAAGTCGATGGGTTTCCCAATAAAATCTTTTCGAACCTTCCTAATAAATTGCGCAATTTCGAGAGCGAGTGGGTTGTTGTTGAGATTCTAAGTTATAAGAGAATTCGCATTAGATGAAACCGTGATACTAGCGACCATTCTAATCGCTCTGAAAGGTTTAGTATAGGCCCCTTAAGGATCCACTTTGGTGAGCCTATACAACTCATTTGCTCTACCGGGGAGCGGAACCTTTTTCCTCTTTTAACCCATGAGAACATTACAGCAGCCGGTTGGAGAGTGAGCATAGTTACCCCTGAGACTCCTACTGTTCCATCAAGCCTTCCCACAACCTCGCATAGATCCGGTTCTAGTTCTAGCCATCCGCCCGCGGTTCCCATAGCCAAACCAACTAACCCCGTAGGTCGTCTTGTAGATGAATCTTCTTCTGACTTGAGGGACGAAACACCTGGAGACGCGAATGCCGATGATTCATCCGAGGAACTTCTTGAATGGAACCAAGGCTACGCCTTTGGGAGTCCCTTCTTCGACTTTTCGTCGGATGCAAATTTGGCTAACATAGATGATTTTGGTGACTTTATAGGTTTTCAATGATAATTCTCTTTACCTCCGCATACGTGTTTATAGTCTTTTCTCGTGTTATGCAGATATGAGCTTCCAAGTTGCTATGCGTAGGAGGCAGACCACTGTGTCTTCTAGAGTTCCCCCAGAAGCTCCTCCACCTCAGAAGCAGCCGCAGGTTGAGGCATCTACGTCAGAACATCCTCACGCTCCTACCCCCCCTCCTCCGGCCATTGGTAAGCCCAGTCGCCTCACGCAAGAGGCCGAAAAAAGTAAACGGAAGAGGCACCTCATCCGTGATCGTGACAAGAGCTCAAGGTCTCAATGAAGTGAGTTCGCTCCCCGAGAAGGTGATCCTGACGTTGCTGGGGATATGCCGGCTCCTCGCAAGGCTCGTCGTAAGTATCGAAAAAGGCTGATCATTGAAGATGCGATGGTTACGAGGTCGATTTTGCCCAAAATGGCGCCACCTACGCTTAGGCGCTATAGATTGGACGGTGGCGTGGTTGTTGATGGGGACGACTTTCAAACCTACCCAGGTGTTAACGATAATGACAGCATTGAGAATCCTCAAGTAGCTTCTCGTCTAGCATGGAGTACTATCCTTCCTTGCGATGAGAAGGGAATTTTCAAAAACCTTCCTGAGGCTGAGGACACTATTGATTACCTTATAATGAAGGTGAAAGCGTCGACCTTGTTTGATAATGATGCACACCTTCTAACTTCTTTTGTCGGGTTTTTAAATTATTTTCTTTTTGTTTTGCCAGGCAGCTCAGCAAGTGGTGGCTGTTAATGCGCAGCATCACATTGTTAGGGAATGGGCTGAGAAAAAGTTGCATAACCTTCGGGAGAAGTACATGGTGCTTTAGAACGAGGTTAACCAACTTCGTCCACTTCACAGCAGAGTAGACGAGTTGAGGAAGGAAAATACAGACCTCGAACTAAAGCTGAAAGAGGAACAAGCGAAGGTTGCATCTCTTCATGGGTACTGAGAGGCTTACAACAAAGCAATGCACAATTTTGAGGCCATGAGGTCACAGTGGGACGAGGCCATCGACGAGCTGCAAAATGTGCTAGATCGGCAAAGGGAGGTCTGAGTCGAGGCTGTCTGTGAATACTGCTTATCTCAACACTGCTTTGAAAAGAAGCAGGAATACGCGACGGGATTTGTCAAGTATGGCTTCTATCTGGCTCGCGCTTGGCTGGAGAAGCAGAGGCCTAATGAGACCTTCCTTAAGCTGCTCTTTACTAAAGAGGCTGAGTACTATAATGCTCCTGTAACAGTCTGAGTGTACATTTTTACACAATATTTACTAGTATTTTACACATTTTTACTAGTTGGGCTGTCTGTGATACCTTTAACACTTGATCATTGACAGTGATAAATGATAAACATTTATTAAATAAATTCGGAATATAAAATTTTTTTTTACAATATTCCATACACTTTACATCTCCTGTCTCTATTTTACAATAATATAGTACTATATACAAGTGTCTGAATATATAAGAGAAGTGACTGTTCCTTTAAATTTCCATGCTCTTTGTCCCAGTAGGCTACTCGCAACTATATTTAACTGAGGAAGCCGTCAATTAATCCTTGTGATTAATCTGGAAAGTTTGAAAGTAAAGGGTGAGCGAACCACATGCTCAATAAAGGAGTCGTATGCTGCTTGATATAATGAAATCTATATGCTAGAAAATATTCATTTTTCCATAAATCTAAATGGAATAAATCATTTAATTTCCACCATTTCAGTAACAGTTCAAAACACGTGATAGTACAGTGGTAAAACAGTAATTACAGTAAACAGTCTTTTCAGTACAGTAGCTTATAAATATCCAAATCATTACATAATAGTTCAGTAATTATTTCTATTTTAGAAATAATTTTCAAAGTATTCTTTCTCGATAACAGTAAATTTCCTTTTTGTTCAGTAAATAGTATTTTGTATAATTCAGTTCAGTAAACAGAAATTAGTAGATTTCAGTTCAGTAAATCGAAATCAGTAGCTACTAGTTCAGTACACAGTAATCAGTAGCTACTAGTTCAATAAACAATAATCAGTAAGTTTCAATTCAGTAAACAGTAAACAGTAAACAGTAAACAGTAGCTTTCAGTTTAGTAAATAGCAATCAATAGCAACCAGTTCAGTAAAACATTGTTTTGGTATGGTTCAGTTCATTAAACAGTAATTCACAGTGCAATACAGTAAATAGGATTCAATAAATCCCTCCAGTAATAGTAATCAGTAAGTTGAGACTAGGCATCACCCTATAATTAAATCATGCTATCATCATCCACTAAGGGACACAATAATCATCCCCGAAGGGACACAATAACAATATCCAGTAAGATCTATGGCCATGATCTATAGGGTGTCCTCGGTGTACACTTGCCAAGTGACATCTAGGACGCTGATGACTGGCGGGTCAATCAGCCACGTGACAGTAACAGTAATAGTATGATGCATGAAACTCGGGGCCTAAGTCTCAAAACAGTATAGAAACCGTACCATAGCCTTTATGGATCTTATTCAAAGTAATTTGAAATATTTCATGTTTATCCATAAGGCTCTCACAATTTCATATGTCATCACCTTTATGAAATTTATAAAATAAATAAAATCATCAATTAATTCCATAAAGGTATAAAAACATTCATTTTCTCATAAAAATACCTTTAAGGAAATCAAATGAATTAAATCATTTGTTTGAAGAATTATTTTCCAAAAAGGTATTTTATTCCCTATTTTCACATACAGAAAATCCATCAGTAAATATTCATGTATCAAGTGAGAAAGTAAATAAATATTCAGTTTGAATATTTAATATCACATAAAACAAATCAATTTCTCACTTTAATAAAAATATAAAACATGAATATTTAATTTCTTATAACTTTCTCAAAATTTCTAATTTATGGAAAATTGGTGAAAATTATATTCAAAATTTTCCATTTAAATCATTTCATGCTTCTAAAATATTTGGAATATTTTAGAATATTTTTGAAAAATTTCCAACAGCATAATAGCTGCGGATTCCTAACCTCCTGCACACAGTCACAGTATATAAACCAGCTTTTCAACCACAGATTTTGCATGTTTTCAAACCAAATCATGTATTCAATGTGCTCTTAACATTTAACTCAAGAAAACATGCAATTCATTATATCACTACAACTCACACACTCCCCCCTTACATGTGCAGTGTCATTTCATTCAAACCGTACACTTTGTGACCTTGGACCATTGATTAGGTCCTTATTCATCTCCTTTCCCATTTCGAGGATTTAGCTTCGGAGCTGCAGAAGATAAGTCGTACAAGTTCAATTCCGAAACAATTCCGAAATATACATATACACTAAGTATTCTTAGAAATCCTACTCATTAAGGTAGAATTATTCTTTATAAGAATTTTAGACCTATCAACGCCTTTCTATTCATAACAGAAAATATCTAACTCCGATTAATGCACAGTCAATTTTTTCTATGTAATCTGAGTTAATTTCCTATCCTGGAGTATAAGGCCCATTTTCTAGTTCATTCCATATTGTTTCTCACAACTTTTCAAAGTTCAGTCCAATTCTGACCCATATTGCAGGATGGTTTCCTGACCTTTGTGCATTAAAAATTATATTTCTGATTATAGGGACATCCAAAAATTATGAATCTAAGACCATATGAATCATAATCCAATTCCCTATTCAGAATAGTGAGTTTCATTATTTTATCATTTCGGAATTATTTTTAATAATTCCTCAAAAATTACCCTGTTTCCAGATGCATTCTGGCTGATTGTATACTGACCTTTATGTACAAATTGGGTCATATCTCAAGATAGGTTTGTTCAAAGTGTGCAAACTTAGAACCATATTATTCTAGACTCATTTACCTTTCCAGAAACATAAAGCTTGTAGCCAAATTCAATCTGTTCTATTTTCTACAATTTTTCAAAGTTTCCATAGAGCATCTCGCCTACTGCACTGAGTGCCCTGTGTTCAGCTGCCTATATCTCACGCTATACAACTCCAAATTAGGTAATTCCAAAACTGAATTTTTTTTAACTCATGAGGCTATCTTTCATAATTTTTCCAGAATTTATATCTTTCTAAAATCCCCAAACTGAATTTTTCAATTGGGTTCGGACAGGACAGTTCTTCCAGCAGAATTGTAATCTACACTTAGCATTTTGTTTCTTTTCTTTCCTCAACTTGTGCCAATTTCATGATCTAATAAAGCTTAACTAAATTAATGCTAGAATCATGCTTCTCATGCAAAGAATTATAAAAATTCATCATGTAATATCAAGTAAACCATAGACTTGTAAAAACTCACCTTGACCGAAATTCACTCCTAAAACAGAATATTTTTCTGTCTCACGTTCAGTCCCTCTTCTTGGCTTTCTTGGCTATTCAATTGATGGAGGAAAGGTTGATGATGAAGGCTTAGATGATTAAGTATCATGTGTGTATAATTTTTGCTGCTTTTCCTTGGATGAACGGAAGCCAAACAGAACCCAAAATGCAATATAAAACTGATGGCTCGTGGATAGCAGAGGAATCGGTGGGAGAAGAAGATTTTGCTGAAGTTTTATTTTCAATCTAATCTACTTTTATTCATGCTAGCTTATCATGCTTTGCCACTTAGCCTCCTATCCATTTTCCATCATCATTTCAAGTCTTAAAATGCATTAAATGGTGAAGACATTTGCAGCAAGAAGAATGGCGTGGGACACATTGCTTGTTGCCATCCGTTTTTGACCAAGTTCCATTACCTTTTTGTAATTTTTTTTTCCACTGAAATTTAAACACATGTTGTTTCTATCTTTCCATCCTTTTATACTACTCATATCGCAGATTTTATACTACAAAATCATGTTTGAATTCCTTTAATTTCAATCTGAAAATCGGTACCAAGGCTGCAGCAATAGTTGACGTGCAGTCCCTCCTTTACTTGGCTGCACGTTTCTTGTTCCATTTTTTTTTCCAGCCAATTAAATTAGCCTCATGTTCATCTTCAATTTTCTTCCCTTTTTATTGTATTTTATACAATCAATTGTATCTTATTTTTCCTTTAAAATTTTTCCAGCCATTCAACAAAATGGCTAGCAAAAGTGGCGCACTGCAGTCCATTTTGGCTGCACTTTCCTTGATTTATTTTGCCACCTTTAATGTATATTTCAACCAATAAAAATTCAACCATATATTCAATTAATAATTCACATACACAATAATAAATTTTCCCTTCTCTTATAACTCCTGTATTTGTATCATATCCCACGAGAATCATTTTAACTTTCAGATTTCTTTTCTTTCTTCCTTCTATACTCTAAATTCATCATTCAATATTGGTCTCATCTCAATACACCAAATGATAATTTATGTATCCCATAATTCCAAATTGAGAGTGGAAATTTACATTTAATCCTTATTTAAATTCCACTAAATAATTAAATTCCACTATCAATTATTTACAACATATAGTGTACAGCATAATAAAATCGGGTCTCACAGCTCCTCCTAGCACTGAGTATGAGCCTGACTCGAAAGATTTGGAGGATTACTTAGAGGAAGGGGCCGTGGAGGACTTAGACCACCTTGAAGGTCCCTGGCCCCCTCAACAGCCACGCAGTCAGCTCGAATCCACCAATGCATGTGATCAGCTTGGGTCTATCGAGGCGTACACTCAGCCCGAGCTTGTTGAGGCACGCGACCAACTTAAGCCTATTGAGGCATTGCAAGGACTAGACGGCAACGAGCTTCAACTCTTTGCTCTACTGCCATCAATCTTGTACTAGACTCCCTGACTGTCAATACTGCGGGGCTTTCGAGTGACGTTCCCCCTTCCGAAGTTGCTACTCCGGCTCCCCAAGATCATAATGCCAATACAATGCCTTCTCTGTCAACCGATTCAATCCTTCCATTATATTGATTAGGATCTTTTTCTTTTCTCTTTCATTTTGTTTTTTATTTCGATTGTAATTCGTACAAACGATGTTCAGTTGTAAATAATTCATTTACCTTTAATGAAAGTTACAATTCCTTTTCGTATCTTGTTTCTTTTCTTAGTGTCCGCTTGTGATAGAATGCATGCTATGTTATTACAATGCAGCTTTAATTTGACATATCATCATATTCATTCAAATTTCAGCATTTTATAGCCATAATGCTACGTAGTATGTTAAAATGTTGTAACACAAAGGTATTTTACTGATAAAGCCATAACATACTTCCAAAAGTTATAACATACCTTTTGTCATGTTCCATACGGTATTACTCCCCAAAGTTTTTCTTTGAGACAGTGTTATTTCTTGTCCAAAGAAGAACTTTTTCTCGAGCAATGTGCCTGTCTCGCGCATTTTTTGCTTAAGGACTTTTGTGCTCTTTTGCTCGTTTTGCGTATTTTTCGCTTAGGGGACTTTTTATTTGCCCGTCTCACACCCTTTTGTGCTTAGGAACTTTGTATTTGCCCGTCTCGCACCTTTTTGTGCTTAGGGACTTTGTATTTGTCCGTCTCGCGTATTTTTCGCTTAGGGACTTTGTATTTGCCTGTCTTGCATCTTTTTGTGCTTAGGGACTTTGTATTTGCCTGTCTCACGCATTTTTTACTTAGTGATTTTGTATTTTCCCATCTTGCATATTTTTCGCTTAGGGACTTTAAGAATTTGGCCAGCTTTTGCTTTTGTTACTGTTATTCCTGTAACACATTTAGCAGTTAAATTGTCAATATATAAGACATAAAATATGAATAACTAGCCTCTTATTCATTAGTTAATGGCTAAATGCTCAAATAAGGATATAAAGTTTTCGGAAATATTCAATTCAGGATCTAAACTTTTATTTTGCTCAATTCAGGATAAAACGTTTTCAATTTTGCTCAAATAAGGATTTTTTAACGCGTGTGAGTTACACGCGCCGTTAAAGAGAGTGACTGACGATGAAAGGATAATTATTACCACGTGTCACACTCACACTCTGCCACGTGTCACAATTACACTACGCCACATGTCAATTTATTTTTACCTATTAAAAGAAAATAATTATAAAATCACTGCCACGTGTCCCACTCATAGGTTGCCACGTGTCTCACTCACACGTCGCCACGTGTCTCACTCACACGCTGCCACGTGTCCACATAATTTTTTTTTACTTTTTTTCTTTCTTTTTTTTATTCAAGAAAAACTATATATTTTGATAAAATAATATTTTCTTGAATAAATTTTTTAAAATTATTTTTTGAAATAATTAAAAATTTTAAATTTTGTTTTAGAAAATAAATTCTCAAACATAAAAATTATTATAAAACTTTTTTGTAACTAGTATAATTATTATTTTTTCTTCCGTAATTTTTTTTTCATTTTTACCATAAAAAAGGAAAAAAACTATTAGCCATAAAATTATTAGAAATTATATATTTTTTAAAGAAAAAATTTTAAATTACTAAATTTAATTTGTATTTTTCTTCTTTTTTTGTTTTCTATATTTTCTTCTAATTGACAAAAAAAGAAAGAAGATAAAGAAACTATAAAAATAAAGAAAAATATGTAAGAATTGTCTTTTTAGAAAAATTAATGTAATTAAAAAAAATAAACGTTTTTCCTAGAAAAACTCAATTTTCTAAAAATAAATATATTTAATTTACAGTAAAAAATTATTTTATATTTAAATCATATAAAAGAAATAAAAACAGAAAGGAATGAAAAGAAAAACAAAGTGAAAAAAATACAGAAATATTTTTTATAAAAATTTTTTTTAACAAATTTTTTTAAAATGTAATATAAATTTTTAAAAGTTATTTTTTATTAAAAAATCAACTAACAAAATTAACTACTAATTATAATATTATAAATAATATTTAATTTTTTATTAATATTTATAACAAAAAAATTTGGCTGAATGCTCAAATAAGGATCTAACGTTTTCGAAAATGTTCAATTCAGGATCTAAACTTTGCCACGTGTCCCACTAATGATTATAAGTCACTGCCACGTGTCCCACTCACACGTTGCCACATGTCAATCTTGCCACGTGTCCCACTAATACGCTGCCACGTGTCCATGTATTTTTTACCTATTAAAAGAAAATTAATTATATGTCACTACCACGTGTCCCACCCTTATGCTGCCACGTGTCCACTTCTGCCACGTGGCCCAATCACATGCTGCCACGTGTCTTTTATAAACGCCGTTATTATTTTAACGGCGCGTGTAACTCACGCGCTTTAAAAAGTCTTTATTTGAACAAAATCGAAAACGTTTTATCCTGAATTGAGCAAAATAAAAGTTTAGATCCTGAATTGAATATTTTCGGAAACTTTATATCCTTATTTGAGCATTCAGCCTTAGTTAATCAATAACATCGTATGATATTTGCAATTTGCGCAAAATAATGTATAAAAAGAAAACAAAGCAATAAAGTAATAAAGTAAGGAATGCAATTATCTTATTGCCAGTACAATTTTAGATGATTAACATTCCAAGTCTTCAAGAACTTTTTTCCTTGTAAAGTCTCCAAAGCGCATGTGCTTGGTCCGATCATCCTCTAGACTTTGTAAGGTCCTTCCCAATTAGCTCGTAACTTACCATGTTCCCTGTCAGCATTTGTAATGGCTGACTTTCTTAGAACTAGGTCTCTTTCTTGCAATTCTCTGCCCTTAACTCGAGTATTGTAGTAAGCGGCTACCTGTAGTTGGTAGGCGGCCAACTTCATCATCGCTGTGTCCCTTAGTTCATCTATCAAGTCAAGGTTCTCTCTTAGTCTTTGGGAGTTAATTTCTTGAACATAATGGGTCAATCTAGGCGATTCAGCTCCAATCTCCACCGGGATAAGGGCCTCAGTTCCATACACCAAGTTAAATGGTGTTTCTCCTATTGACACCCTACTTGTTGTCTTGTAAGCCCATAGGATACTCGAGAGCTCATCCACCCATACTCCTTTTGCTTTATCCAGTCTAGTTTTCAATCCGTGCAATATCATCCGATTGCTCATTTCAGCCTGTCCATTGGCTTGTGGATAGGATACAGATGATATCCTTAGCTGGATGTTTAAGCCTTTACAGCATTTTTGAAACACATCACAATCGAATTGTTTCCCATTATCGGCATTTAACACCCGAGGGATCCCAAAGCGGCAGATGATATCCTTCCACACCATCGCTTCCACCTTTTTTTCAAAAATTGTAGCCAAAGGTTCTGCCTCTATCCATTTTGTGAAGTAATCTGTGGCTACTAGTAGGTACTTCCTTTGCCCAGTGCCCAAAGGAAAGAGTCCTAAAATTTCGAGCCCCCATTGTGCGAACAGCGTTGGTTGAAGGGTGCTCTGGAGGGCAGGCATTGGTGCAGATGCTATGGGAGCAAATTTCTGGCATTTTTCACACTTTCGCACCTTCTCAATAGCATCTTTCTTCAAAGTTGGCCAATAAAACCCATTGTTTAATATCTTTGCAGCCAACGCTCGAGCTCTTAGGTGTTTTCCACATATGCCCTCGTGAACTTCAGCCAACACATACTCAGCTCGTTCAGGCCCTAAACATTTCAGCAGAGGCATGGTAAATCCACGTTTGTAGAGCTCCCCATTTACTATCGTAAACCTGGCACTTTGCAATTTTAGCCTCCGAGCTTTGTATCTGTTCTCAGGGAGTTTTCTTTCCAAGATATAATCTTTGATCGGGTTTCTCCAATCGCTCCCCATCTCAATATCACAGACTTCCTCTTTTTCAATGCTCGGCTTGGCTAAACATTCTACCTTTATCACTCCAGCTTTCATTCCCCTAGAGGATACTAGCTTTGAAAGGGCATCTGCGTGACTATTTTCGGATCGGTTTATATGTGTTAACTGAAAGTTCTTAAATGACTGTGCCAATAGCTGTACTTTCTACAAGTAAGGTATTAAGATTGGCTCCCGTGTCTCATACTCACCAGGGAACTGATTCACCACCAACTGTGAGTCACTATGAGCTATCAAGTTGCCAACTTCTAATCTCACGGTTAGCTTCATTCCAGCTATTGAAGCTTCATACTCAGCCACATTATTCTAGCTTGGGAAGTCAAAGTGCAGGGAATGCTCATACGTTTCCCCTTCCGACAAAATTAGAACAATACCAACTCCGCTGCCATCCACGCTACGACCTCTATCTACAAATAACTTCCGCCAAACTAATCCTATATCTTCTTGGAGCTCCCGACTGATGCATTCTACAATAAAATCTGCCAATGCTTGCCCCTTTATTGCTTGGCAGGGCTGGAAGTGTATATCATATTCACTCAACTCAATTGCCCATTTGGTTAAACGTCCCAAGTGCTCTGGTTTTTGCAATATTTGTCTCAAAGGCTGGTAAGTTAGGACGGTTACCGAGTGGGCTTGAAAGTACGACCTTAGCTTTCGTATTGCCACCACTAACGATAAGGCTACTTTTTCCACTTGGGGATATCTTGTCTTAGCATCGAGCAAAACTTTGCTGACATAGTAGATCGAATAATCCTTGTCTCCATGCTTCCTTAATAGGACTACACCCACAACCTTCTCGCCTACACAAGATACATAAAGAGTTGGTCTCCCGGTTGGGGTCGAGATAGTAGTGGCAACTCTTTCAAGTAATCCTTTAATCTTTCGAAAGCATCGTGACACTTTTCGGTTCATTTGAAATTCTTTCCCGCCTTTATTGCCTTAAATAAAGGCAGACTCCGTTTTGCTGACTTGGACAAAAAGTGATTCAAAGCTGTTATCCTCCTAGTTAGCCTTTGAACTTCTCTAACAGTGTTGGGCAGCTTTATGTCCAAGATGGTTTGAACTTTTTCAGGGTTAGCTTCAATTCCCCAATTAGTGATCATGAACCCAAGAACTTTCTCGACTTTACTCCAAACGAGCATTTGTTAGGGTTTAACTTCATCTTATATTGCCGTAACACCTTGAACATCTTCGACATTTTCTCGGCATGTGACTCCTCTCTACGGCTTTTAATGATCATATCATCCACATTTGCTTCTATGGTGTTTCCCAACAAGTCCTTGAACACCTTATTTACCATGCGCTAATATGTTGCCCCTGCATTCTTTAGGCCAAAAGGCATTACTTGATAGCAATATGTTCCGCTATCAATAATGAAAGAAGTCTTCTCCTCATCATCTAGATGCATCATGATTTGGTGGTACCCTACAAAAGCGTCTAAAAAACTAAGTAGCTCATATCCACAAGTCTCATCTACCAGTTTATCAATTCGAGGTAACGGATATGAATCCTTAAGGTAGGCTTTTTTCAAATCCGTAAAATCCACACACATTCTCCATTTTCCGTTAGCCTTCTTTACCATCACCACATTGGCTAACCACTCAGGGTAATCAACTTCTCTGACGAACCCTGTTCACAATAGCTTCTGAATCTCCTTGTCTATAATCTGCTGCCTTTCTAGAGCAAAATTTCTCTTCTTTTACTTGACTGGTTTGGCTCTTGGGCCTACATTTAATCGGTGGCAAGCAACCTCAAGGTCAATTCCGGGCATATCGTTGGGAGTCCAAGCAAAGACATCAATGTTCTCCTTCAAGCATCGAATTATTTCCTCCTTTGCTTTTTCTGGCAACTGACTTCCCACGTGTACCACCTTTTCTTCATCTTCATCATCTAATCGAACTACCTCCATCTCCTCATCAAGCTTCGGCTTAGGCAATTCTTCAATTGTGAGGGTCTCTTTTCTCTGAATTCCCTTACATGTAGTTGACGCGATATTACACGTCCTGGCCTTCCTTTGGTCTCCTCTGACTTGGCCTACACCATGAGGAGTTGGAAACTTCATTAGCAAGTAATAGGGATGCACCACGGCCCTCATTTCATTCAATAATGGTCACCTGAATATCATATTGTACGCCACTGAAGTTGACTTCACCACCATGAATAGTACTTGTTGGACAACACTCTTCGGGCTCTCTCCCAGCGTGACAGGTAGCTGAATTGCCCCAACTACCTTTACCTCCTTTCAGAGAAACCATACAAGGGTGCGTGCACCGGTTTTAGCCTATCCTCCGATATGTTCATTTTCTCAAAGCAGTTCCAGTAGATCTAGTTCACAAAACTTCTGTTATCAACAAGGATCCGACTAACTGGATGCTTTGACACGACTGTCGATATTACCATCAGGTCATCATGGGGAATAGTGATATCCCCCTGTCGACTGGAGTGAAGGTGATTGGTTCCTCATCTTGCCTCTCTTCCATCATCGAGTTGACTTGGTATGTTTGACGAGCGTAGGATTTTCTGGACAAGGGGGAAGTACCAGCCAACGATTCTCGTCCCGATATAACGTTGATTGCTGGCCCTATGGGCTCGTTATCTTCCTCTTGATTCCACCTACCCAACCTTCTATTGCCATTTCTACTGTTGTCTTCATTTCTTCCTACATTCCTCCTATTCTCATCTCTTCTTTCCTTAGGGTAATTCCCCCTGTTGTGCACGGGATAGTTGTTTTTATCACTCCTCCACACAAATCGGTTTATCTTTCCTTCCCGCGCCAGCTTCTCAAGCTGATTCGTCAACTCCCTACACTTCTCTGTGGAATGTCTGTGCGCCAAATGATAGTCACAATATGCATCCAAGTTTCGACCCAAATTCCTGGAGGTCTTCTTCAGAAGCTGTATAAGGCCAGATCCTTCAATAGCTGCCAGCACTGAAGCCCGAGATTCAATAAGTGAGGTGTAAGTGGTGTATTTCAACGTGGGGGCCTTCTCGAGTTTCCTTGATCGACTGGAGGACCCCCCGGAGGTTTCTCTTCCTCGTTTCTTTCCTTCCTTTTGCTCCCCACTGGATACCATTTTCATTACCTCCTCCTGAGTGATGTACTTATTCGCTCGAGAGAATAGATCTGAGATTGTAGTCAACTGGTCTAACGACAGGGACTCCTGCAACTTCTCAGACCTGGTCCCTTGTAACATGGCAGCCACGACTACTCCTACTTGTAAGTCACGTACCTCCAAAGTGACATCTCTAAATCGATCTACATAACTCTTCAATGACTCGCTACCTCCTTGTTTCAAGGTGAGCAAATAGGTTAGCTCCTTCTTCCTCTAGCTATTCACCATAAACCCCTTAAGGAACTCACTTTGCAGTTAGTCAAAAGAGACAATGGACCCCTCAGGCAAGTTGTTGAACCACTTCATCGCATGCCCTGTTAGAGTGAGCGAAAAAGCTCTACACATTATCTCATCCTCCCATCCATGCAATAACATAAGTGCCTCGTAGTTTTGCATGTGATCGTAGGGATCCGTCTTTCCTGTATATGTTGTCATCTATGGCATCTTAAACTTTGGGGGCAATGGTTTCTGCATTATGGTCGCATTAAATGGTATCCTTCTTCTCTGGTTCTCCTTTGTGGACACCAACTTCTTCTCTTCCAGCACCTGTTCTATCATTTTTTTCATGTCCACAGGGAAAGCGAGTTGGTTTCTATCCCTTTCAGCATAGGATGAATCGGGCAGGTCTGCAACCACTATTTCTTTTCCTTTACTCCAAGATGCACCTCCTCATGTCATCTGTGTGTTCCAGGTGGGGTCAAACTCCAATCCGACCCTCAAAGTGCTCTCGTCATCGACACCATTCTTTCCAGCACCTCCCGCACCATGTCCCAGGTCAAACCCGGTGAAATTTGATAGACTACAGTAGTTGGCAGGAGACCCTGTTGTAGCTTCAACATCCTGTCACCCAGCACCCTGTCGCATGGCACCAGGCCCCTGTTGCCTAAGCCCTGTTGCAAGTCCCAGCTCTATCGCATCCTTAACCTCCCGCTAAGAACCCGCGACAGGCCTATTATTTCCCAATCCTACCGCATTCTGTAGGTTGTGAGCTTCTCCCGTGGGTGGCATCTCTTGTTGCAGTAGGGGGTCTGTTGCCACACAATTGGTCTGTCGCCCGATCGCCTGAGGCAGCACACCTTCAGTCGTCTCTCCTACGAGGTTCTGTACGGCCTGCGACAGATTCATCCACCGAAGAACTCTCTTAAAAAGATCCACCATAGCCCTCAGTGCCTGAGTTGTTTCCTTGCTCTACCACTTCAGAGCTTCGAACTCTGCCACAGATACCGCCGCTCTTTCTTCTTCTCTGTTTTCCCACGTTCTCTAGTGAATCATTTGTTCAAGAGAACTCACGAAATTCTCATCACCTCCATCTTTCACGTTAGTTGATCTTGTTTTCACCATCTTGAAAGTTTTGGTTGGCTTTTAATTCGTTTCCCACAGACGGCGCCAATTGTTGTTGCACAAAACAACAATGAGTTATTGCTGACGTCGATGTTTGTCCTTTTCTCTCCATGTGTCTCCAAAAAGCCTCTGTAAAACAGGAAAAGTTAGAGGAACGTAGGGGGTGGTTCCCTGCTTAGGCACTCTGATGCTTAAGTCAACAGAAAGTTCTTGAGTATTGGGGAACATGAAAGCCAGAAGTAAAAAATTAGAGCTAAAAGCAATACCTGTGGCCTATTTATAGGCGAATAAATTACCATTACTGCAGAGTAATCACGTGGAGGGTGATTACGTCATTTTAGAAGAGTTTGTGTTCCAGTACGATTCTAACTCGTCAAATTCAGGTAGCAAAAGTGTATCACCAAGTCAAGCGGATGTGACACACTTCAACGGGAGACGTCTATCGCCAGCGAGGGAGGTCATGAGCGGTGCCGCATGCGTCCGGTGACAGACTACGACGCTATAGAGCGACAGAGTCCCTCCGAAGGTGAGAGGGGTATCTCCTCTATTCTATCTCTAGCTTTTGCGTTATCTTTCATTGCATGCCACATGGCCCAATAAGTTCATGCCATGTGGTGGCCTTTCTAATATTTGGGCCTCGGCCCAGTGCAAGTGGGCTTTGCCATATCAAAAAATATATATATGTATACATATGTGTGCATATATAGTATTATATAATATATTATATGTTAAATATATAATATATATACATGTATAAAAAAATTTTGAAACTGAGAAGCCAATCGGCTTCACTTTTTTTCCCATAGTTGTGGTATTAAAAAAAAGAAATAGAAAAGAGAGAAGAATCAGGGAGATCGATTCTCGTAAAACCTAAGGGTGCAATGACGGACTGAACAAGGAAGGAACAGTGAAGAGAGGAGAGAAAGAGAGAGGGGAGGAAGTCGAAGGAAAGGAGATCGGTGGTTAGGCACTGAGCTTATGGCAGAATCGTAAGGCAACTAGGGAGTTTGACGCCATTCGAGATGCTTAAAGAGTGGGTTGAGTGGTGGAATTGGGCAACGCGTAAAAGCTTCAAGTTTGGCTGTGACCAATGAAGTAGATGAGGCCATTGACACACCAAGGAGGTTGAACCAAGAGGCATTGTAAAGGGCTGTAAGTGGTGGCATTTGGGGCTGCCTAAAGCTGCTATTGGGGGACTAAATCGGGACCAGAAGCTATTGATTTTGGTGTTGATTGTGGCGACAGAACATAGGGGTTCAAAGCAGGGGAGCTTTGGGCTTAAAGAGGGGGAGAGATTGGAAACAGAAACACAGCAGTAGGGGAGGTATGCTTCGCTACTGATTTCTTTCTTTCCCAAGCCAAAACAAAGTGGAAATTGGGAAAGTGAAAACTACTGAACTGAGAAGGGAGGAGGAAGAAACTAAAGGAGTGGTTCGCAACAGAAGCAAGGAATAGCAAAGGAAGGGTGTTCGGCTGCCAAGGGAGATGTTAGGAGCTGACATTGGGTGGCTAGGAGCTAAGTTTGGTGTTGGGATTGGGTGTTAAACTAGAAATGATGGTTTAGGCATTTAGTGGGGCTAGTATTGACAACACACAAGGCTAGTGTTGGAGGGTCCAAGAAACCTAGATAGTGGCTGTGTTTAAGTGAAACAACAGCAACAAAGAGGAGGAAAAACAAGGGCCTCCCTCTCGGTTTGAATCAGTAAATAGTAGGTAAGACTAACGACAAAGGAGTTTTGGTTTTGTGTGGCTTGTTAGTGTAAGACCTATTTTAGTGGATTTAGTGGATTTTGTAGGGTGTTTGTTGGCTGAAGAAGCTTGAGGATTTGTTATTGCAAGTGTTACAATAGCCAACAAGTTGCGAAAACAAGGATAGTAGTTTTGGATTGACAATTTTATTTAAGATAAATGGTTTAACTATTGAGTATGATTAATATATATATATATATATACGTATATAAATAAAGAATAATGGTGAGAAGATTATGGGTGTAGGAGTGAAGAGGAAACATTAAACTTTGGTAAAGGTGGCCAAAATGCGAAGTTGGTATTGCAAAAGTAAGGGAATGTATGTTAAATGTTGTTAGTCCTCTGTGTTCATGTAGATTCATATAAATATAAAGTTTACTCCTTGACATGTTCTCACAAGTACATACAAAGATGTATTTTTCTTATTGACCAAGGACTTATGAAATATTGGTTTTAAACTTAAAACCTTGTTGATTTCTCATTTTAAAGTATGCTTGGATTGATTTTTAAATGTGTAAAGTTTGAGATTAGGAATGTGTGGGATTAGCATATAAATTATATTTGCTTGTTGGAGTTTCAATGCATGTTGATTTTGGTTGTGATTGTGATGCTGGATAATGTCCTACATGTGCCGTCATTATGCCAGATTTTTGTTGGAAATTAATTTATGTAGGTTCTGTATGATTAGTCTATAATTATATAATACTTTTTGAATCTCGTGCATTTAAGAAAAGTTAATTGTCATCGAGATAATGGTTCCTAAGCATGATTTCGTATATTAACGTTTTCAAAATTTAAAAGGTTTAAAACAACCCATGCTTTCAGTACGCAAAGCATGTTCTAAAAGTTGCTTTCATACAGGTTTTGACTAATGAGACATATGGCACTGTGTAATGCCTATGTGGCATTGGAAATTTGCTTGTGTGGCGTTTAACCTACCTATGTGGCACTTGTTATGCCTATGTGGCATTCGTTATGCTTGTGTGGCACTTAACCTGCTTGTGTGGCATTTATCATGCCTATGTGGCATTAGGATGCTTACCTATGTATACACATTTCAGATTCCTCCTGTATGTTGATGGATATCATTGTATGTATATGAATTGTGAAATATCCTAGATGCTTTGTGATCTTTCAAGCGTCCGACAACTAGCCGTGACATATATCTCAGCTACTAGATGATCACTGGTGCTGGGATGATTCATGATCATGAATAGAGCCCTAGTATGGGATTGTGACCACTGTTAGCTACAGTGGATGCTTTGGTAGAAAGCTCATTGGTTATATTTCCAAAGATCCCGGTTACGTTACCGAATCTTGTAAATTGATGCCTATCTCATGCATTACTTTCAATTATGTATCTTAGTTCTGTTGTGAAAAAGAATGAGTTTATCATTTTTATTTCTACTATAATACATGGGCACTAATATGTTTGGAATTGATCGATATAAATGTTTTATATCTTATGAATAAAAGTACATTGACACTGCACTATTCTTGATAAACTGCTTTGAGACATGAGTTTTTGTGCATTTGTTTACAAAAAAAAAATATGCATAGAGCATAGTAGGAGCTTAGCATAACTTAGCGTATATTTTCTTACTAGGCTTTAGCTCACCACCCTCTTCCACCTCACGGATTGCTTCCGGTAGGCTCGGCGCGAGTATGGTGCACAAAGAGCTTTTTGTACGTGCTGCACAAAGCTATATTTTTAGATTGAGGTATAATCTTCTTGTTCTTTTGTTTATGTCCCAAACTAAATTCTTTTGTGTACACAATATACAAGATTTGGGATGTAAGTACTAGGAGAATATCGAGACTGTAAACAAACTGTGCCTTGTGATTGAGTTGTACCCTCAATATATTAAATTGATGGATATGAAATGTTTCAAATACTATATTGGGATTGGAATTGTCACATGTTGAAATGATGATTTATTGCATATGGGGATAGACAATAGTTCAAATTAGGGATGGAATTTTTCAGTTTCCTTTTTTTGCATGTATTTCGACGAGACTTTAATTGGACATTAAACAACTAGTCTTAAACAATTAAATGAGTAGAAATCTACTTGTTAGGAGTTAGCTACATTGAGCGAGCGACAAACATAATAAGTAACGGAAAAAGTTAGCTCGAAAATCCCAGCTTCCGAGGGTGTTACAACACTGTTTGTGTATCATATACAAATCCTATTAAATATTTATTTGTCTTTTTTCTTGCAAAAGCTTATTTATAGGAGTAGTTTCTCTTCATATTGATAGAGCTAGTTGGAGAGATCCCTCCCTAGTGAAACTATGTGATGCTGCATACACTCGTGCTCAAAGACTTATGATGCTTTATCGAAATGCTTCATATTGGTTGGCTAATTTTGCAATGGTGTTTTTTTTTATGACAATTTTATAATTTTTTAATGGTGTTTGCCTTCCTACAAAAGAATTGATTTTCAACCATGCACATTTTAAATTAAAAAACGTGATTGAATGATCTTTAGAGCTTTTGAAAGCTCGTTTTTCAATTTTGAAGAGGATGGCACCACATCCATTTTGTCATATCCATTTCAGTACATTGAGCAACAATGCATAATTACATCCAAAAATTAGTAATTATGGATGCAAAATTACATCTGAAAATTAGCAATTATAGATGCTTAGAGATAATTCAAGATATTTCAAAATAATAATGAAAGTCTTTTCAAAGCAAGGAAAATGATTAACTTAAAAGAAAAAAATATCAAACCAACTACTTAATCATTAAACAATTATTTAATTATATTTAAATATTATTTTATTTTTTTAAATTAATGATGTTTTTAGATTTAATAGTTATATTCTTTTCTCATATTTCATATTTCTATTATAAATATAATATATAAAAAATAATTGATTTTATTTGAAATAATATGAAAATAATTATAAAAAAGTAAAATAATAATATTTCAAAATTCAACATTTATCATTATTAAATATATATTTATATTCAACACTTAATTTTCAATAAAATACCAAATAGTTTTCATAATTTAAATTCAATACTAAAAATTTAGCAATTAATTTTAAGCACTTAATTTTTTAAACATTGAATTTTTTAGTTTATCAGACAGCATCTATTTTTTTATTAGAAAACAGCACCTGAATTAAGTAAATAAACTTAAAGATAATGATAATATATGATAAGTGCCTAGAATCTATAATTGAATATATTTTCATAATAAAGATTAGTTAACAAAAAAATAATTTCAAACTTAATTACTTTTAAATTGAGTGTAAAGATAATAAAAAATACTTAAAATAAAAATAATTTAAATAAATATTCACTCAAAAATTTTAATTAATTATACATTAATCCCTTTACATAAAGATATTCACTACTATGAGTATATAAAGAAACCGAAAAAAATAAATCACTAATTGTTTTGGTAAGAAAAATGGGAAATGGATTTGAATGAAAAGATTAAATTATTAACAAGTTAACAAGCTAATTCATTATTTATGAAATAAAAGGAATATTATATTCTCCATTATATTTTTTGTCAATTTTTTAAACTCTCAAAATTATATAATTTTATTGCAAAATCATATATTTTTTAACACTCAAATATCTTATATTTTCATATTTTTAAAATATTTTTACATTAAAAATTACGAAATTACAAAAAAATTTAATATTAAATGCATCAAAACTAACATTTCTTTTTTAAATTTTGTGAAAATACAAAAATAAAAATTTGAGACGAAGTTAATAATATTTGAGAGTCCATTATTAATTTAAATGTCTTCAATCTACCACTAGTTTGTTAGCCGATACACAAATTAATTTTACTCATTTAAATATGTCATACCCGAAAATACAAGACATTTTTAATAACGAAATAGCGCAGGAACGGATTTTGGGCTAACTCTTTCCTTTTCCTTTAACTACGGTTTGTGTAGCGAGTAGTCTTACTGTCACGACCCGAAGGCCGTGACGTACACTTATCACTCCATTTACTATTTACCAAATTTACGAACCAGATTTTTTCTTTTCACTTTAAAGTTTGCATTCGGTGTCAGTGTCCTCTCTAAACTGAATTCACGTTCTTAACTTGATTTGTATTCATTATTTAATTTTTCATTTCTTAAAATCATTCGACTTAATATTCTCGTTCAATATTAAACTATTAAAAGAAAAACGTCGAAAACTCCCCCTTATATAAAATCGACTTTCCCCAGCTTAATAACCTGCAATAAAATCAACTATTTCCAGCCACATATTTCAATCCAAAATTCTCAATTATATTTCACTATATACTACACATACTTCCAAAATCAACATATATATATATATATATATTTATATATATAAGAGGTAGTTTTGTCACGACCCGAAGGCCGCGACTTTCCTTTATACTCATACTTTTCTTAGTCTACAAATTTATGGACTAAATTTTTCTTTTTCATTTTAAGGTTTGTATTCGGTGTCAGTGTAGTTACTATACTATCTAGGTGGCTTATAGTCATTCCATTTAAATATTAAACAAACACGGAAACGGTTCTTAGTTACATCCCGACTTGTTAAACAAAATATGTACTGTGCATCAATTAAAGTCATACATGTAAACAAGTATTTTATAAGTTCCATATACCTCCGGAAACTAGTACCAAGTCCATACACCGTCTCCGATGCCCACCTAGCAGCTCACATGGCAGATGTTAACTTCAATAATCTGAAAGAGATGAAATTTAGTGGGGTGAGCAAAACCACGGCTCAGTAAGATACTAATATAAATACAAGAGTAGGATTACACTGTCTTAATCTGCAATGCTTAAAACTTGCAAATTTGCAATCACAGTTAATCCTTTCTCATCGATAACATATCATTATCTCATTTCTTGTCATCTGTCTATCACTTATACTTTTAAAATTATCATCATAATCACTTTTCAGTCTTCTTGTCCTTACACTATAGTGCATCGCACAACAATCTGTCGTATCCAAATTGAATGTCATATACTTTTAGTCTATATTTTCCTCTATCTCGGAGTACATCATGTCCAATTGAAGCACCATATCAATTCACTTTATATTTCATAATCGTACTCCTGTAATTTATCATCTCATATCACTTTTCCTTATAGAGAAATCATGATCACCACAGTGTAAGTTCACAATTCTCTTCATATCTATCATATGTCCATGTATCATATCATGTCATCGTCTAGATGAAATATCATTTATGTCGAGTCATGACATTTATCATGAAACTCGTGTACGAAGCATATTATCATGTCAAGGTTTAATATGCAATTATGTAACTTTACTGTATAAACCGCTATCTTTTCAAATCATATCATATATACTTTAGGACATGCTCAACATATGAATTTTCAATTCATTTCAAATTTGCCTTTAAGACATGATAGAAACATGTTCATTTTCAGTTCATGTATTCGTTTTCGAAGCATGTCTAAAACATGTGCGGTTTTAAAACATTTTTCATATACTATAAATCATATCAGGTTTAGAGTTCATATCAAATCAGTCTATACTCTAAACCGCATGTCATTTCAAATTCGACACAAAATCTTATATAAATCATGTAAGTGTCGAAATCATTTATCATATACTTTTAAAACATATTCTGTAAATCATATCAGGTCTAGAGTTCATATCAAATCAAACTATACTCTAGACCGCATATCATGCCATGTTCGACACAAAATTACGTATAAATCATATAAGTGTCGAAATCATATCTCATGGACTTTTAAAACATGTTTAAAACATGTACTGTTTCAAAACATATTTCATTTCAAATCTGTTTCATGTACAGTATAAATCATGTCAAGTCTAGAGTTCATATCAATAAAAATCATACTCTAGACTTCATATCATATCAATTAGAGACTAGGCTAGATCCCTATCATCTCTATCAATAAAGACTTAAATCACTGTAGCTAGCAGTGAATCATATCATCGTCCCCTGGAAACCAACTAGGGCGCTATCTATGGCCATAGACCTCATCTCTCCCAGCCCCACTGATCAGGCGTGACTGAGACCTGTCCACGACTATTGTCGGACAAGCATATCTGCCTAATGAGCAAAGCTCCAATTAGGCGGTTTCCACTATGCTTTATTGAATTTAATTCTCTTAGGGTGCCTACAGTCTCATAAAACATTTAAATCTATAGCTTTGTTTTCAATATCATGTAAAGCATATGGTAAAATTCTGTATGATATTTCATATATCAAAATATATATATATAAATATCTACCATATACTTTCATTTCAAAACAAATCAATACTTTTCAGTATTCATATAAACATTATTAAAATGTTTCAAGTTGCAAGAAAGCATGCTTAAATGCGATGCTGTAAAACATTTCAGTATGCAACTTCGGTAATATTTTCATCAAATACAGAGAAGCGATTCATTCCACTTTATCGCCATCAACTATTCGATTTCAAGACTTTCTTTCTGTCAAATCAGTAAATCACTATTGATTTCGTTCACTATTCCTTTAATTTAATATTCAACTTGCTCAGTACTCAATTCATTCGGAAATCGAATCATTTGGTATTCAGACCATTGGTATTCAATATCCTTTCTCAATCACATCGACTATTATAATAATCATTTATACATCTCATCATCAATATTAGGATCGCTTTATTTGTATGAATCCTCTAAGTTTCTATAAGCATTTAAACATCAATTTCTAAATAGTCATCAAGTTACCAAAATTATGCAAATAATAATATCATTATTCAATATCTGTTCCAGAATCGACATCGAGGATAACAGAATCACAAAATCGATAATCACTTATCAAATCCATCTATGATTTGATCTATTGATACATGTTCATCATTTCCGATTTAAGGTTCAATTTCATTTACTATCACAAAATCGTATCTAAATCCTCAAATCAATTTTCATGTGGCCTTTATAATTTCATCCGAACTTATGCAATTATCGATCTTATTATTCAAGATCTATTCTAAGGTTATTAGCACAATCATCTTTTCACATATTTATCACTCATTTCTTTGAATCCATAATTGATCGGATTGTATCGTAATTCAATCTCCATTTCGATCTCTCGAATTTGTCCATATTATCACGTTCGGAATTATTTCAAAAATCAGGAAACCGAACTCGGTAAATTCTGGAAATCACTACTCCGTTAAGAGCTTCACAATCCAATCCTTTAACCATCAATTTTCAACTATGATCTTCTCTTCAAGGTAATATCGTATAATCATCGTTACTTCCATCAATACTCCAATTATCGATATTCCACCTCAATTTCTGCTCGATAGTCAACTTATAATATTAAAATAACTCGAATCATCAACTCTATAAGATTCACAACAAAATTTCTCACATTATTGTGCTCATCCATTAACCTTCTCAACTATTTAAAAATCCATTTTTTTTGACACAGTAATATCCTTTCAAGCTTATCTTCGATAATTCTTACAAAATTCCATTTAGATGAGAAATTAATATTTTTCCTTAAACATTTTCGTGGAAATTTCGGCAGCATAACGGCTTAATTTCCTCTAAACCTCCTGCAAGGAAATACAATTTATTCTTGCAGCCGTTGATTCTCACCAATTTTTACCTCTTACTAAGACCCCCACCATCAGTTGTGGGTCCTCTTAGCATTTTTAGCAAATCAATTTAATTGAATGCATCATATATAAAAATCAAAATTCCCACATACAACATAAAGCTACTAATACTTTATAAAAGTATCTTACTTGGTGTTGAAGCTTAGCGCCTTGACGAGCTCCTAGCATCGTCGGACACCAAATCACGTCTTTGTCACCTCCGCTACAATTTCAACAACACCAATTGCACTTGCATAAATACATATTAATAAACTTATTCAATAAATATAAATCAATTTATTGTTTCTTCCTTACCCATTTCTTTTCCTTTTCTTCTCTTCTTTTTCCTTTCCTTCTTCTTCTTCTTCTTCTTCCTTCTTTTCTTTCTCCTTTTCTTTTCTTTTCTTCTTTCTTTTCTTTTTTCTTTCCTTTCTCTTTTCTGTTCTGTTTTTTTTTTTTCTGGCCTGAACCGGTTCGGACTGGTTCAGGCCGGTTCGGGCCGGTTCACCTTCGCCTGGCCGGTTCAGCCACCGGCGGTCACCCTCTCCGCCGGTTCAAGCCTCCCACAGCTAGTCGACATCGTGAGGATGCCGAATCTGGCCTCCGTTTCTCGATCGGCGGCGCCGGCGGTAGCAGATCTGGGACGGGCGGCGGCGGCTCCTCTCTTTTCTTCCTCTCCTTTCTCGCCGTTTTCTTCACCGTCGGGCGTTCCTCCCTCCATATCTGGCTTCACCGGGGCTTTGCAAGGCGGCGGTGACCGGTGGATCGACCGGCGTCGCCTCCTTTCCTTTTTCCTTCTCCTTTCGGTTTCCGCCTCGCCATTCTCTCGTTTTCGCTTCGCTCTGTTTCCTTTCCTTTCCCGCCGTCGGCGTCGACTTCTCTTCTTCCATCTCGGCTCGCCGGCGGCGTCACTCCTTTCTCCGGTAAGCCAAAAGGTTGGCCACTTCTGTGTTTTCTCCTCTGTTTTGTAACAGAGGAGAAATGGGGGTCGGTTCCCCCCGACTCCCATTTCGTTTCAATTTTTTTTTTAATTTATTTATTTATTTTTTATATATATAAAATCATATTTATATATATATATATCATATACTACTAAAATTTAATATATATACATATTTTATCTTGAAATATATGTATATATATATACACTTTGATCTAAATAGTATATATATTTCATATATATATATATATATATATATACACTTATTTAAAACGTGTAAAAATATATTATATAATCTATTTATATAATTATATTTTTATTCACATTTTTATTTCTTTAACATTAAAAATATATTTATATAATATAATTTTATAATTATATAAATATATACCTTTTTATTTCTTTAATTTTGGATTTCCTAATATCCAAATTAATTTCTCCAATTTCATTCTTATTTAATTTGGATTTTAATTTGTCCAAATTAAATTTTTTTCCGGATACCTATATTTATTTAGAAAATTCTCGGTCTTCACAAGTTTACAGCTCATAATTATCACAATTCACTTCTCGGATCGTACTCGATAATCATATAAGTCTATAATAATCTAGGACGATCCTAAGTTACATCCCAAAAATTCCATAAGCATGTACAGTGCAAATTTAAAATGTCATACATGGACAACAAAATAATCGTTGTTATACCTCAAGTGCAACAAAAACAGCACTCGGACGATTCAGACTGATATAGCTACTCAAGATAGTCCCCAAGGCCTCACACCCAACTCCAAGAGGGAGTCTAACTTGTATGATCTGCGATGTTATTAATAAGGGGTGAGCAAAACCACGGCTCAGTAAGTAGCTTAAGTAAATGCATGTTAGACTCAGGATGTTCTACATGCACGTGTAGAAAACAATATTGGAGTAATAAGCAAGCTCGGTATTTAAGCATGATCATAAACCAAACACTTCTTTGTGCACTTCAATTATAGAACGCTTTCAATATGTACTTAGTTAAAACAAAACTTACTATGCAGTTCATTTAAATAAATTTGTTAACTCAGTATGCTATGAACTTCAAATAAATGATTAATATGATTCGATAAGTCAATCGGTAATTACTTTGATAAAACAATCAATAAACATTCGATAAACAATCAATAAGTATTGCAATCATTTCGATTAATATGGATTTTCAAGAATCTATGAGTCATAAATCAAGAAAATCGATAACGATTAGGCATATTGTCTCGGTTCACTAAAAGCAGTACTGGAAATGAAACAATAGTAAGTAGAGTTTAGGCAATGATCCTCAATCAATCAATCAATCGATGTCCATCCTAACTAGCGATGGAATGGTGTCGCAAGCAACACTAAATCTATGGCCATAGAACGATATCCAGTCTTGCTGATCAGTCGAGAGTTGGAACTTACTTGTTGGTTTTCTAGACAAGTATCAATCTACCTAGAGCACTGGCTCGATAGGTACAATATGATGGTCTAGAGCACAAAGCTCGATAGAGGGGCAATAAGGCCTAGAGCTGAGCTCGATAGGCTATAAATGACCCGAAGGTCGTAGGACATGCCTTTACTCAAAAACAACTCGAAAACCATTTTTCTCGTGTAGCACTTGGCTTCCACGGATTCCAAATCACTATTAAATCAGTTTTGAGTTTGAAATATAAAGAACTTTAGATTTATTTCAAATGTCGGTTCAAACCAAGACTTTGCAAAATATGAAATCTGATGCAAGTCATTAAAAGCATAAACATTAAGTAATTAAACTCAAAACATTGCTATACATAAATGCATGTATGCATCGGTTCATTTCACTTAACATGCACGCTTGTCTAACCACAACACGCAAAGCAGAAATTAAGTTTCAGTCTAGCCTGAGCATAAACGAATTTATAAAATTAAATCATTCCTACGAGATGGTGCTAACAAACTTTACTTAACCCACTTACCTCGAAGCTCAAAATTCCCTTCACGTGCTTCCGAGTCTGTTCTCAAGTCCTTACACCGCTCCGATTCACTACAAATACAATTCATTTCCCATCTCAATAACTCATCATCATTTGATCAATTTACATCCCAAGCCCCATGCCTTACATAATCGTAATTGACTAATTTTATTTCTATGCCCACTTTAACCTTTCACTACCGTATACATTCCGAGTGTGTGCACATATATATATATACACACACACACACACACACACACACACACACACACACACACACACACACACACACACACACACATACTGAAAGTTATAAATGTGTATAGTATATACTTATATTCACACAAGCAAATCTCAATCAAGTATGTAAGATCTCATTCTTGAAAGGCTTGCTTAGTTACATTTCATATAGTTTTACTTTCGCCAAATATTCCAACTAGAATCCTATACTAGGGATTCATCTCTCTTTATTTCCACAATAGTGCCTTATATATAAATATATATATATATGTTTCTATCGACCCTTGAGCGAAGGTCTTTTTCAAGTTCCTACATCAAATACTCAAGCCTCTTTAGTGTTTCAACTCATTACGAACCAATTTTGTTTCCATCCAATAACTTATCCTCATTATGTTTAGTAACATGCTAAAACATGTATCTTAGACCCACATGCAATTAAGTTTACCTCTACATCACAGATTAATTCTTCGTTATCATGCCAATGATATATATATATATATATACACACACACACATACACACATATTGGTACATATATTTACCTTGGTACGCGTATGTGTATATTTTTACATGTGTAGATCATATATACATATATACCGATGCTTGAACCAAAAAGGCTTTCCTTAGTTGGCTTTCTTCTAACCCATTCTTTTTAAACTTTCCAATTAAAACCTTCACAAATATTCAACCTTAATTATGCCTACACGACATATAATTATATTGTATTGTGTGTGTGTGTGTGTGTGTGTGTGTGTGTGTGTATATCCATGCATATCTCCTAATATCCATGACATGCATTTAGACATACATATATATACATGCAAGTACTTAGACTTTAACTAACAATATAGAGCCTATTTTTACCTTTATAATTTGGCACAAGAATGGCTCTATTTCTTTGGGTGGCCTTCACAATCTAGTTCATTGTTGCCGCCATTACTACAATTTCACATTCTTAATGTTAGATATATAAACATATATTTTTTATGTTGAATCTTAAACTTGGCAACACACTTACCCCTTTTTAAACCTTCCAAGTTTCGACCTCTAATTCCACCTTGGCACAACATTGCTTTAGCCTTTAACTACACCCAATCATGCAAGACGGCCTTCAATTCCAACCAGAAAACAACCCCAAGTTTGGCACTTAAGGATTCACCAAAAGCTTCAATGGTCTCTTCCTCAATGCCTAAACAAAACTAGCCTTAACTTCAGTAAAATGGCCCTTAAATCCCAGCCAAAATCATCTAAAAAAAACCATCTCAAGCAGCCTTAAACCCAGCCCTAAGTTTCGATCAAGAACCCTATTGCCAATCACCAAGAACAGCTCTGTTTTTTTAGCTAAATTAGAGACCTTTGTCAATGACCCTTAACGCGTCCCGACACTGCTCAAACGGCCACTATATCACACTTAGAGATCAACTAAAATAACCACTCCAGCTATCCCATTCAACCAGATTTTCTGACCAAGCTTCAGGACTTTCTCCTCACGTTGAGCTGCTGCATTCCGACCTATATCCACCAGCCATCATGTCTCAGCCTCCCTTCTTCAAGCTTCGAATCCTGCCTCTCATTTTTCCTCTGGTTTGCTGTCTCGTTGAGCAGGGGTCAAGTCACAAATCTGCTCTTCTTTTCTTTCCTCTTCTCTTCTCTATTTTTTTTCTTCCTTTCCTTTCTCGGTCGAGATCTTCCTTTCTCTTCTTTCCCTCTTTCCTTCTTTTTCTTCTTTTCTTTTTCCTGGCCAAGATCTTTCTTTCTCTTCTTTCCTTCCTTTTCTTCTTTTCCTTCTTTCCTTCTCTTTTTGATCGGGTTTACTTTTCTGTTTTCGTTTGGCAGAAGCTCATTTCTTTTCAAGACAGACCTACTCCTACGTTAGTGGGAGCAGGTAATGTCTTTGATTGGCTTCCTTGGCTTCCATAGGAAGCCAATCAATTATAATAATATTATTATATATATTATATATATTTTTCCTATTCATTATTTATATATATATATATACATGCACTTTATATATTTATATATATATATTAATATATTTTTATCATTTCATATATATATATATATTTATACATTTGTTTTATTTTATTTCATTTTATTAGTATTATTTCTTGTATTATTTAATCACATTTCCTATTCTAATTTATATGCATATACATATATATTTTTGTATTATATATTCATATATATATATATATACATATATATAATTATATATATTTCTTTTATCTCAATTATATATATGAGATATATATATTTAATAATATATATATACACACACACACATAGCAATAATGTCCTTAAATTAAATTTATTTTCTTTATTAAATTAACGCATGTTTTGAACTTAATTATATAATTCTAAATTATGCTAGCACTCATCATTTATTGGTAATTGCTCCTAAGTAAAATATTCGTTTCCATTACTAAAGGAAATTACAAGTACAAACTAAATCTCAATTTCTTAACTTAGTTGATGTCCTTTATTTACTTACAAAATCAGTACAAAATTTTTAGTCTTCACATTCTCCCCAACTTAGGAAATTTGGTCGTCCAAAGTTTCCATGTCCATCTGAAAGAGGCGAGGATACTTCTCCTTCATTAGACTCTCTGGTTCCCACGTAGCTTCCTCTGAAGAGTGCTGCTGCCAAAGTACTTTCACTAGAGGAATTGTCTTAGACCTCAATATCTTATCTTTTCTATCTAAGATCCGAATAGGCCTCTCAACATAGCTCAAGTCCTCCATGATATCCAAAGGTTCATACTCAATGACGTGGGAGGGGTCCGGATGATACTTCCTTAGCATCAACACATAGAAGACATTATGCACACCGGATAGCTCGGGTGGTAATGCTAGTCGGTATGCCACGTCACCAATTCTCTCTAGTATTTCAAACGAACCAATATATCGAAAGCTCAACTTCCCTTTCTTACCAAATCTCATTATGCCTTTTGATGGAGAGATGTTCAAGAATACTTTATCCCCAACTTGAAATTCTAAAGGTCTTCTCCGACTATCTGCATAGCTCTTCTGTCTACTTTGAGCTGTCCTCAATCTACCACATATCAATCCCACATCTTCAGAAGCTCTCTCTACCAATTCCAGAGTAAATGTTTTTCTTTCACCTACCTCTTCCCAGCCGATAGGGGATCTACACCTACGTCCATACAACGCCTCGTAAGGTGCCATCCCAATGCTAGAGTGAAAGCTATTGTTATATGCAAATTCAGCTAGTGCCAAATGATCATCCTATGAGCCTTGAAAATCCATGACACAAGCCCTCAACATTTCCTCAAGGGTCTGAATTGTCCTCTCTGACTGCCCATCGGTTTGAGGATGAAAGGCTGTGCTAAAGCTTAGTTTAGTTCCCAAAGCATCCTAGAAGTGTTCCAAAAAACGGGAAGTAAACTGAGAATCTCTATCCGAAACTATGCTCATTGGGACTCCATGTAACCTCACTATTTCTTTAACATACATATTTGCTAAGGTACTAAGTGAATCGGTAGCTTTCACGGCTAGGAAGTGAGTGGACTTTGTCAATCGATCCACTATCACTGAAATGGCATCATGATTCCTACGAGTCCTCGGGAGTCCCATGATAAGGTCCATAGTCACGTGCTCCCATTTCCATGTAGGTATAGGTAAAGGCTTCAATAAGCCCGCTGGCCTCTGGTGTTCAATCTTAACCTTTTGGCACACTAGACATTTAGACATAAAGGTTGTTATATCTTTCTTCATACCAGCCCACCAATACACCTTGCGTAAGTTCTGATACATCTTTGTATTACCTGGATGCATTGTGTATTTGGAGCTGTGTGCCTCTTCCATAATCTATTTCTTCATGATCTCACTATCCGGAATACAAATCCTGCCCCTATATCTCAATAACTCATCATCTCTGACCTCAAAATCTGAGTTCTGATCTGGTTGCATCTTACTAGCAATCTTTACAAGTCAAGGGTCTTCTTTCTGTGCTTGTCTGATCTGATCAATAATATTAAGCTCTATCCTCAAACTAGCCATCAAACATTCACCTTCTGGCTCTAGGTTCAAATTCAATTCCAAAAATTTCTCCATCAAATCCCACTCTTTGACCATCATGTAGCTGATCAAACCCATATTCTTCCTACTCAACGCATCAGCCACTCGATTTGCTTTACTCGAATGGTAGAGAATCTCGCAGTCATAGTCCTTCAATAGCTCCATCCATCATTTCTGTCTCATTATTAGCTCTTTCTGCGAGAATAAATACTTTAAACTCTTATGATCCGTGTAAATCTGAAACCGTTCACCGTATAAATAGTGGCGTCATATTATTAGCACAAACACTACCACAGCCAACTCCAGGTCGTGTGTGGGATAGTTCCTCTCATGGTCCTTCAATTGTCTCGAACCATAGGCCACTACTTTACTAATTTGCATCAATACAGACCCTAGACCTTGTAGAGAGGCGTCATTATGTACTGCAAATCCCCCAGATCCACTCGAAATTGTTAGAATAGGAGCTGTAGTCAATCGCTGCTTCAATTCTAGAAAGCTGCGCTCACATGCGTCATTCCACTCAAACTTGACATTCTTGCGTGTGAGTCGGGTTAGTGGAGCAGCCAACTTAGAAAATCCTTCTACAAATCTCCTATAGTATCCCGCAAGCCTTAGAAAGCTGCAAATTTCGGTTACTGTCTTATGCCTCTCCCAATTAATTACAGCTTCTATCTTAGCTGGGTCCACCGACACACCATCTTTTGACATTACATGCCCTAGAAAACTGATTTGCTCTAGCCTAAATTCACACTTATTGAGCTTTGCATAGAGCTCTTTCTCTCGAAGAGTCTGAAGCATAATGTGGAGGTGGTGTTCATCCTCTTCTCGAGATCGAGAATGAGAATATACTAGTATGTCATCAATGAAGACGATGACAAACTTGTCCAAATAGGGCTTAAACACTTCATTCATCAGTCCCATAAACACTGCAGGGGCATTTGTTAAACCAAATGGCATGACCAAGAACTCATAGTGGCCATAACGAGTCCTGAAGGCTGTCTTCGATACATCCTCCTCTCTAATTCTTAGCTGATGGTACCCAGACCTTAAATCAATCTTGGAAAATATCTGAGCACCCTTCAACTGATCCAATAAGTCGTCAATCTTAGGTAGTGGGTACTTATTCTTCACCGTCACTTGATTCAACTGCCTATAGTCTATACACAACCTCAAACTGCCATCCTTCTTCTTCACAAATAACACCGGAGCCCCCCAGGGAGACACACTTGGTCGTATAAAACCTTTATCTAGCAGCTCTTGCAACTGCTTTTTTAGTTCCTCTAACTCGAGTAAGGCCATTCAGTATGGAGGTTTGGATATCAGTTGAGTGCCTGGGAGTAGCTCTATAGCGAATTCCGTCTCCCTTTCCGGAGGTAGCCCTGGTAGCTCATCCGAAAACACATCAAAGAACTCCTTGACAATTGGAATGTCGGACAGTTCCGGATAGCTTCTCTCAGCATCCTCGACAAACGCAAGATAGCCTTCATAAACAATTAATCTCATATTAGTGAGACATCAACAACAATCAAAATCATTCTATTTATCATTTCTAAGGCATAATACAAACTTTTCAGGTAGGGAGAGAGTTACAATCTTCCTATAGCAATCTACACTAGCACGATGGTTGGTTAACCAATCCATGCCTAGTATTACATCAAAGTTATACATATTCAATAATATCAAATCTACTGTTAAGCACTTATCTCCCACCTTCACTTTACATTGACGATAAACATATTCAGTTGTCTAAGATTCTTTAAAAGGAGTAGTAATATATAAGAGATAACCTAAAGGCTCTGACTCTGTATGCAATCTACTAGTAAATGCAGGTGAAATGAATGAATGAGTTGAGCCTGGGTTAATGAGTACGAATGCTTCTAAATCACAGATAGTAAGCTTACCCTTGATAACCGAACCAAAAGCATCTGCTGCCTCATGATCAAGTGCAAACACTCTACCTTGTACCATTGGACTCTTGCCTTTGTCTTGTGCTCTCCTTTGCTGTGGCATGGTCTGTCCCCCTGCTTGTATCTCTGTGGCCTTCATTTGGGGACAATCTTTGATTCTATGGCCAGTCTTGCCACACTTAAAACAAGCTCCAGTAACCACATAACAAGGTCTATTGCCATGCTTGTTGCCACAAGTGGCACATGGCTGAGATGTAACATTAGTAGTAGGGATAATGGCCAAGGCTCTATTAGGAGGAGTAGTAGTAGCTGTAGGCCTAGTAGCCTGTGGTCGAGGCACAACAAACCTCTGCCTCTTATTTTGTCCCTGGGATCTACTCGGCTCAAACCTTCTTTTCTCATTTCTCTTATCTATGAATGGTTTAGCTCTAGGAGGCTTCCTTGTCCCATACTCAGCCTGAGTAATCTCCAATTCTTGCTCAACAATCTGAGCTTTCCTCACCACTTCCTCATACTCGGTAAGCTCAAATGGAGTGACCCTGCTTCGGATGTTAGGTCTCAATCTCGAAGCAAACTTCTCTGCCTTCTTCTCATCATTAGCAGCATAATCCGTGTCATACTTCACTACGGCAGTAAATCGGGTCTCATACTCATCCACCCTCATCGATCCTTGAGTGAGTTCCATAAATTCCTTCTTTTTCTGTCGCCTAGCAGCTTTATAGATATAATAGTTCATGAAGGCCTCAAAAAATCTCTCCCAAGTAATAACTGAATCCTTAGCCAATAAGAACGTCTCATGGGTCTTCCACCATTTCTATGCATCACTCCTCATCATATACACTGCTAATGAAACCCTTTCAATGGTACTACACCCCATATACTTGAAGAGAAACTCCATCTCCTCTATCCATTCCTCAACCTTCGCCGGATCCTTCTCCCCCTTAAACTGTGATGGGTTCATCTTTTGGAACTGTCTAAGGAGTGTCATATTTCAATCCACCGGATTCCCAGCCTTAGGTACGACTGGTGGAGGCACAACTGTCTGAGGTGTAGTCGGTAAAGGTGCGACCTGTGGCACTATAGGAGGTGGTGGAGGTGGCATCTATTGCGATGGTGGTGGAGGTTGTGGCAAAGAAGGTGTAGCAGGTGGTGGTACAGGAGGTGTAGGAGGTGGTGGTGTAGCCTGCTGTGCACTAGCTTGGTTGGCCACCAATTGCTGCAATAAGGCCGTCATGGTCTCATGACTTTGCTGTATTCTAGCCATCCTTGCCTCAATACTATCTGATGATGGAGGCGTAGGATGTGAGGATGATGGAGGTGCTGTGGATAGGGTCAGATGTGTAATAGAAAATCTTCGAGCCAACCCCCTAGGTCTGCTTCCAATTCTCCTCATTGTATTTCGATTAACAGAAATACTTATACCAAGAGCAAATCAATCTTAGTATAAGTTGGTAACAGTGGTTACATGTAGACATTACAAAGTACATGAGATGTAACACAAATAACGACCTTTATGACACTGACATGTACTAGACAAATCGGGCTCTGATACCATTTAATCTGTCACGACCTGAAGGCCGTGATGTACACTTATCACTCCATTTACTATTTACCAAATTTACAAACAAGATTTTTTCTTTTCACTTTAAAGTTTGCATTCGGTGTCAGTGTCCTCTCTAAACTGAATTCACGTTCTTAACTTGATTTGTATTCATTATTTAATTTTTCATTTCTTAAAATCATTCGACTTAATATTCTCGTTCAATATTAAACTATTAAAAGAAAAACGTCGAAAACTCCCCCTTATATAAAATCGACTTTCCCTAGCTTAATAACTTGCAATAAAATCAACTATTTCCAGCCACATATTTCAATCCAAAATTCTTAATTATATTTCACTATATACTCCACATACTTCCAAAATCAACAAATATATATAAAAGGCAGTTTACAGCTCATAATTATCACAATTCACTTCTCGAATCGTACTCGATAATCATATAAGTCTATAATAATCTAGGACGATCCTAAGTTACATCCCAAAAATTCCATCAGCATGTACAGTGCAAATTTAAAATGTCATACATGGACAACAAAATAATCGTTGTTATACCTCAAGTGCAACAAAAACAGCACTCGGAGGATTCAGACCGATATAGCTACTCAAGATAGTCCCCAAGGCCTCACACCCAACTCCAAGAGGGAGTCTAACTTGTATGATCTACGATGTTATTAGTAAGGGGTGAGCAAAACCACGGCTCAGTAAGTAGCTTAAGTAAATGCATGTTATGAAGGAAACCGAAACTAACACGCAGCGGAAATAAATCATTCGGCCTCCACCAGGATCGATTCAGAGAGTTGCCTGATTAGGGTTTCGAGATTTTACCTAACGTTTTTCTCTGATTTTTCTTTCGTTGGTCGAGTCACAAGCAACAACTTTTCGTTCCTGCCTCTACGGTATCCACACAAACGGATCTCACGACTCTTGAACGTCTCACGATCAGAAGTCTTAAAGAGCTTTTGATTCCTTATAACCGAATTTCTGGCTTCGATTAAAAGGAATGTTTTTGTTTTCTGTTTTTTTTATAAGGTGTTATGCAGCTATGTTTCAGAAAACATCCTTTTATAGGCAGTAAATTTTACCCTAAAATTTACTGCCAAACAGAACTCTAATCCTACTTAGAATAAGATTAGTTATATCCCTAATCCAATTCAGAATAGGATTAGTTATATCCTTAATCCAATTCAGAATAGGATTAATTAAGCTCCTCATTGATCTGTTCTAAGTGTGCGACCCAATAGGTTCTCAAAACAATGGCAATGACAAAATTGTCACAGGCAATGAGCGGTATCTAGCAACACATCATTGCTACCCATGTAACGAGAATGTCAATGACTCGACATAACCTTACTCGTGATAGATGTTACTGTGTAATCTAAACCCTTTATCCTTTGATGTCTTGATTAGACACAAGTCATGGAATGTGTCACACTTGTATAGTCTAATCAGCGTTTCTTGATTCCTGAGTAGACTAATTAAACAAATAAAATCAATATCTCATATTGACTTATTCGAGCACGGCCATGCATTTCTTAGTCTCACTCTATCAAAGGGCCCAAGACATTACTCTTGTTATATAAGAGGGATAAATCCTATCTTGATCATTCAACATCCCTCTACATAGATCAAGGCATACCCAATTACTACCTTTATAGTCCATCCTATTACGAATGACATCTAGCAGCATTAAAGTATGCAATTCTCTATGTTGGGATCTCTGATGATCTCAAGTCAAAGGATCACATACACCATCATCACTATGAGAATCGCTTATGACACTCATATAACAATCCATGTAGCGTTCTCATAGTTCTCTAACATGTACCTATGTGATGACTTGATATCCTATATCCATGACAATGGTCATCAGTCAACCACATACTAGTCTTATCGTATCATTGTTATCCTTGTTCACAATAATACTTGACTAGGGATATTTTAAGAATAGTGTGTTATTACTATTCTAAGGACATTATCATATAAGATTACATTACGCAGTTATAAGACAAATATAATAATAAGCTATAATAAAATGTCATGATACATAAAAATGTCAAAGTCAATCATCTAATGAATGGTTCTAAGGGCATAATCCAACATGTTAGACTCATGTCGTTCTACATGCACGTGTAGAAAACAATATTGGAGTAATAAGCAAGCTCGGTATTTAAGCATGATCATAAACCAAACACTTCTTTGTGCACTTCAATTATAGAATGCTTTCAATATGTACTTATTTAAAACAAAACTTACTATGCAGTTCATTTAAATAAATTTGTTAACTCAGTATGCTATGCACTTCAAATAAATGATTAATATGATTCGATAAGTCAATCGGTAATTAATTTGACAAAACAATCAATAAACATTCGATAAACAATCAATAAGTATTGCAATCATTTCGATTAATATGGATTTTCAAGAATCTATGAGTCATAAATCAAGAAAATCGATAACGATTAGGCATATTGCCTCGGTTCACTAAAAGCAATACTGGAAATGAAACAATAGTAAGTAGAGTTTAGGCAATGATCCTCAATCAATCAATCAATCGATGTCCATCCTAGCTAGCGATGGAATGGTGTCGCAAGCAACACTAAATCTATGGCCATAGAACGATATCCAGTCTCGCTAATCAGTCGAGAGCTAGAACTTGCCTGCTGGTTTTCCAGACAAGTATCAATCTACCTAGAGCACTAGGCTCGATAGGTACAATACGATGGTCTAGAGCACAAAGCTCGATAAAGGGGCAATAAGGCCTAGAGCTGAGCTCGATAGGCTATAAATGACCCGAAGGTCGTAGGACATGCCTTTACTCAAAAACAGCTCGAAAACCATTTTTCTCTTGTAGCACTTGGCTTCCACGGATTCCAAATCACTATGATATCAGTTTTGAGTTCGAAATATAGATAACTTTCGATTTATTTCAAATGTCAGTTCAAACCAAGACTTTGCAAAATATGAAATATGATGCAAGTCATTAAAAACATAAACATTAAGTAATTAAACTCAAAACATGCTATACATAAATGCATGTATGCATCAGTTCATTTCACTTAACATGCACGCTTGTCTAACCACAACATGCAAAGCAGAAATTAAGTTTCAGTCTAGCCTGAGCATAAACGAATTTATAAAATTAAATCTTTCTTACGAGATGGTGCTAACAAACTTTACTTAATCCACTTATCTCGAAGCTTAAAATTCCCTTCACGTGCTTCCGAGTCCGTTCTCAAGTCCTTACACCGCTCTGATTCACTACAAATACAATTCATTTCCCATCTCAATAACTCATCATCATTTGATCAATTTACATCCTAAGCCCCATGCCTTACATAATCGTAATTGACTAATTTTATTTCTATGCCCACTTTAACCTTTCACTGCCGTACACATTCCGAGTATGTGCACATATATATATATATATATATATATATATATATATACACACATTTACTGAAAGTTATAAACGTGTACAGTATACACTTATATTCACACAAGAAAATCTCAACCAAGTATGTAAGATCTCATTCTTGAAAGGTTTGCTTAGTTACATTTCATATAATTTTACTTTCGCTAGATATTCCAACTAGAATCCTATACTAGGGATTCATCTCTCTTTATTTCCACAATAGTGCCTTTATATATATATATATATATATATATATATATATATGTTTCTATCAACCTTTGAGCAAAGGTCTTTTTCAAGTTCCTACATCAAATACTCAAGCCTCTTTACTGTTTCAACTCATTACGAACCAATTTTGTTTCCATCCAATAACTTATTCTCATTATGTTTAGTAACATGCTAAAACATGTATCTTAGACCCACATGTAATTAAGTTTTCCTCTACATCACAGATTAATTCTTCGTTATCATGCTAATGATATATATATACACACACACACACATTGGTACATATATTTGCCTTGGTATGCGTATGTGTATATTTTTACATATATAAATCATATATACATATATACCGATGCTTGAACCAAAAAGGCTTTCCTTAGTTGGCTTTCTTGCAACCCATTCTTTTTAAACTTTCCAATTAAAACCTTCACAAATATTCAACCTTAATTATGCCTACACGACATATAATTATATTGTATTGTGTATATATATATATATATCAATGCATATCTCCTAATATCCATGATATGCATTTAGACATACATATATATACATGAAAGTACTTAGACTTTAACTAACAATACAGAGCCTATTTTTACCTTTATAATTCGGCACGAGAATGGCTCTATTTCTTTGGGTGGCCTTCACGATCTAGTTCATTGTTGCCGCCATTACTACAATTTCACATTCTTAACGTTAGATATATAAACATATATTTTGTATGTTGAATCTTAAACTTGGCAACACACTTACCCCTTTTTAAACCTTCAAAGTTTCAACCTCTAATTCCACCTTGGCACAACATTGCTTTAGCCTTTAACTACACCCAATCATGCAAGACAGCCTTTAATTCCAACCAGAAAACAACCTCAAGTTTGGCACTTAAGGATTCACCAAAAGCTTCAATGGTCTCCTCCTCAACGCCTAAATAAAACTAGCCTCAACTTCAGTAAAATGGCCCTTAAATCCCAGCCAAAATCATCTCAAAAAAAAAAACCATCTCAAGCAGCCTTGAACCCAGCCCTAAGTTTCGATCAAGAATCCTATTGCCAATCACCAAGAACAGCTCTGTTTTTTTGAGCTAAATTAGAGACCTTTGTCAATGACCCTTAAGGCCTCCCAACACTGCTCAAACGGCCACTATATCACACTTAGAGATCAGCTAAAATAACCACTCCAGCTATCCCATTCAACCAGATTTTCTGACCAAGCTTCATGACTTTCTCCTCACGTTGAGCTGCTGCATTCCGACCTATATCACCAGCCATTATGCCTCAGCCTCCCTTCTTCAAGCTTCGAATCCTTCCTTTCATTTTTCCTCTGGTTTGTTGTCTCGTTGAGCAGGGGTCAAGTCACAAATCTGCTCTTCTTTTCTTTCCTCTTCTCTTCTCTCTTTTTTTTCTTCCTTTCCTTTCCCAGTCGAGATCTTCCTTTCTCTTCTTTCCCTCTTTCCTTCTTTTTCTTCTTTTCTTTTTCCTGGCCGAGATCTTTCTTTCTCTTCTCTCCTTCCTTTTCTTCTTTTCCTTCTTTCCTTCTCTTTTTGATCGGGTTTACTTTTCTATTTTCGTTTGGCAGAAGCTGATTTCTTTTCAAGACAGACGTGGGAGCAGGTAATGTCTACAGAAGCCAATCAATTATAATAATATTATTATATATATTATATATATATATTTTCCTATTCATTATTTATATATATACATGCACTTTTATTTATATATATTAATATATTTTTATCATTTCATATATATATATATATACATTTGTTTTATTTTATTTCATTTTATTAGTATTATTTCTTGTATTATTTAATCACATTTCCTATTCTAATTTATATGCATATACATATATATATTTTTGTATTGTATATTCATCTATATTCATATATATATATATATACATATATATAATTATATACATATTTTTCTTTTATCTCAATTATATATATGAGATATATATTTAATAATATATATATACACACATGGCAATAATGTCCTTAAATTAAATTTATTTTCTTTATTAAATTAATGCATGTTTTGAACTTAATTATATAATTATAAATTATGCTAGCACTCATCATTTATTGGTAATTGCTTCTAAGTAAAATATTCGTTTCCATTACTAAAGGAAATTACAAGTACAAACTAAATCTCAATTTCTTAACTTAGTTGATGTCCTTTATTTACTTACAAAATCAGTACGAAATTTGTAGTCTTCACACTTACTCTTTCAATTTTGCTTTACTATTCACCTTATCACGGTTCAAGGTTGATTTCCTTAGGTCCCAATTCATTTCACATCTTAAACTTACTCAAGACTAAATTTTGGCAGCATTTCTGCTCAACTACGAAAAACCCCCTACACTATATATTCCAACCACAAGCAAAATACTATTCACATCAACAATCAACCATCACTCTTTTCCATCCTGTTTTAACCCGATTTTTGAAAGTAATCAAATATTTATACTTATCACATCTCACACTACATTACTGTACAAAATCATCAAATTTCAAGTACATAGGAATAGTAAACATATATACCGAGCTATGAACTGAGGTTTGACGTCTAGCTTGAAACGTCAAAACGAGGAACGGCTCTTATCAAATGTTGCTATCTCAACTTAACCTGTGAAGGAGAATGAATGGGTGAGCTTTTGGGGAAAAGCTCAGTAAGCCACGTTTGGAGAACTATTCTTAAATGTTCCTCATGCTGTTCTCGAGATTTAGAATAGACCAGGATATCATCAATAAACACAATCACAAACTGATCCAAATAAGGCTTAAATACCTTGTTCATAAGGCTCATGAATGCTGCAGGTGCGTTGGTTAACCCGAATGGCATAACTAGGAACTCATAATGTCCATACCAGGTCCTAAATGTTGTTTTGGGTACATCTTCCCCTTTAATTCTCAACTGATGATACCCAGATCACAAATTGATTTTAGAAAAGATTTGTGCACCTTGCAACTGATCAAATAGGTCATCTATTTGTGGTAAAGGACACTTGTTCTTCATTATAGCTCGGTTTAGTAATCTATAGTCAATACACAACTGGAGACTTCCGTCCTTCTTACGAACAAATAACACTGGAGCACCCCACGGTGATACACTTGGTCTAATAAAACCCTTATCGAGGAGATCTTACAATTGTCCTCCAATTCCACTAGTGCCTTTTTGTAAGGGGGCTTTGAGATAGGCTGAGTGCCAGGTAATAGGTCGATGGCGAACTCAGTCTCGCTCAGGCGGTAATCCCGGTAAGTCATCTAGAAATATATCAGGAAACTCCCTGACTACGAGGTTCTCTGATAACTCCAGATGTGCCCTGTCACTATCTTCCACAAAGGCTAGATAACCTTCATTCAAAATATCAATACTTCATATCAGATTTCATATACCAAAATTTCTCATTTCATTTCACTTATCAAACTTTAATACAACTTGTTCTGGGAGATTAAAGACTACATTTTTATCCCTACAATTTACATTGGCATGGTTGGTTGCTACCCAATCCATATCCAAAATTACATCTATGTCATACATATTAAGCAAAACTAAATCTGCCTCTAGTTCTTTATCTCTCATTTTGACTTTACACTTTCTTACAACTGACTCAATCATCTGGGATTCTTTCAGTGGTGTGCTAATATTTAACATGCATCCCAAAGGTTCTGGCTCTAAGTTCAGTCTGTTAACAAATAAAGGGGAAATGAATGAATGCGCAGAGCCTGGGTCTATTAAACATAAAGCTTCATAATCAGATATTAGAAGCTTACCTTTAACCACTGAGTCTGAAGCGTCAGCTGTCTCCTGATCTAGGGCGAACACTCTGCCCTAAGCTACCTATCTCTTACCCTTATCTATTGATGCCTTAGCTTTCTCTACTGCTGGTGTCTCAGTCCTAGTCTCAGGAGTCTTCCACTCTGGGCAATCTCGGATAAAGTGTCCTTTCTTCCCACAGTTAAAGCAAACACCAGTCTCGTAGTGACATGGTTTAGTGCCATGATTTCTGCAACATTTTGGACACTTCTGATCACCATTAGGCTTATTAGCTTTCTCGTGAGGCTCATCGATCTTCTGCCTCTTATCTTTCTTCTTACCACTAGACTGATCGGATGGCACCTTACCTTGAGTCTGTCTTTTGCCCTGACCTTTACCCTTACCCCGAGTCTCATACTGTGCTTGTGCCTTATTAAAGTCTTGTTCAACCATCAAAGCTCTTTATACAGCCTCAGAGTAGGTCACAATCCGTAAGACTGACAATCGACCCTTGATAAGTGGTCTCAAACCATCGAGAAACTTAATAGCTTTTCTTTCCTCGTCCTTAGCCATTAGTGGATCATAGCGGCTCAAAATAGTAAATCAGGACTCATACTGTCCCACTGTCATACTCACTTGGGTCAAGCTCAAAAACTCTGACTGCTTCATACGTTTCACTCTTTTTAGAAAATACTGTAGGTGAAAAGCAGCCAAAAACTTATCCCAAGAGATAAACGGGTCTTATCCCCTCAATGTCCCTTTCACTGATCTCCACCAATGCTCTGCCTCACCCTTGAACATATACGTGGCTAGAGCAACTCTCTCCTCAAGTCCACAAGTCATGTACTCGAAGACCTTGTCTATCTCAAGTAGCCATACCTCAACCTCTTATGGATCTTGAATCCCCTTGAACACAGGCGGATTCATTTTCTGAAATTGCTTAAGCCTGTCAGCACTAGGTATAAACATCGGAACTATCGTAGGCTGTGATAGTGGAGGAGGAACTGTCTGAGGTGGAGGTGGCTGTTGTGGAGGTACTGGTAGATCTTGGGGACTGGATGCCTAATGCACTGGTGGTCTAGCTGATGGTGGCGGTGTACTAGTACTTCTAAACTGTTGAGTCATTAGCGCTGTTAGATTACGCATACTCGAAGCCATATCAGCTACATTACGCTCTAACAATGACATACATCCTTGTGTATCGCAACTTTCTGAATGATGTGGTGGTAGAGGAGGAGCGGGTGGAGGTGTTTCAGGTGGTATAGAAATCTCTAGCCTCCACCGTGGCGGTCTACCTCTACCACGTCTCATCACTGTTACAATAATACATGCATGCATTAGAATGGTATCCATTACTACTTTTTCAGTTCATAGTCGAACATGTACAGTACAGTGAGATGTGACATGGGATGTAAACATTCTTTAAAACCTTTTTATAGACTGACTCGACTAGACAAACCTGCTCTGATACCAACTGCCATACCCAAAAAATATGAGACATTTTCTATAATGAAATAGCGGAGGAACGGATTTTGGGCTAACTCTTTCCTTTTCCTTTAACTACGGTTTCTGTAGCGAGTAGCCTTACTCTTTCAATTTTGATTTACTATTCACCTTATCACGGTTCAAGATTGATTTCCTTATGTCCCAATTCATTTCACAACTTAAAATTACTCAAGACTAAATTTTGGTAGCATTTTCGCTCAACTACGGAAAACCCCCTGCACTATATATTCCAACCACAAAGCAAAATACTATTAACATCAACAATCAACCATCACTCGTTTACATCCCGTTTTAACCCGATTTCTGAAAGTAATCAGATATTTATACTTATCACATCTCACACTACATTACTGTACAAAATCATCAAATTCCAAGTACATAGGAATAGTAAACATATATACCGAGCTGTGAACTGAGGTCTGACGTTTAGCTTGAAACGTCAAAACGAGGAACGGCTCTTATCAAATGTTGCTATCTCAGCTTAACCTGTGAAGGAGAATGAAGGGGTGAGCTTTTGGGGAAAAGCTCAGTGAGCCACTACACAAGGGCAAAGATAGTAACAAACAGGATATAACACCACTAATGCAGGCAACACGTGTTTTGTATAAAGTCACGTATAAAATCACATATCATTAACTCATTTAAACTTCATATTTCATGTAACTCAATATCACCATGCCTTTATGGTAAAACCGATGCAATGCACGTAAAACGATGCAAAGTCGATTTTGTCAAACTATGTAGTTATCATAAAAACAATGCTTCGTAAAGTTCAATCACATATCATGTTCATAAAACATTTCTTGTTAGGCAAACCCAGTAATTCAACTAATAAAGTCTTAGCTTACTGTGGCTATCAGCAAACAGTCCTTGTTACCCCGGAACTAGGGTGTTACCTATGGCCATAGATCCTCGTCATCTCCAATCCCAGTGATCAGCCAGAATTGGAACCTGTCAACGACAATGTCGGACAAGCCTCGTATTTCCCATATAAGAGTATCAACTACTCTGGCATGTTCCATATGCTCTATTAGTCTCATAGTACAAATGAGATGCCGTAAAAGTCTATAAACTAATCATCATCTTATGTTTTGAAGTCTCACATCAATAGGATGTACAAGCAATGCATGCTCAATTCAAAAACTCATATGAATATGCTATCAAGTCATATCATTCACATACTTCAAAACATGATGTAATTGAGATATAAAAGGTTTCATACGTTTCGTATAACCTTTGTGTAAGCTTAAATCTCATAAAAACAATTATACATAAAGATGCAATAACTTGATGTAGATATAGAGATCTACATCCAACTTTTTAACAATTTTTCAAAAATAATAATAATAATTTTGCAAAATTTCTGCAATAAGATGGGGTTAAGATATGCTATTAACCAGCCTGCAAAGGAAAATCAATTTATATCTCCAATGGCAGGATATCTCGAAATTCACATCCCAATCAATTCTTTTACTTTATAAACCTTTCATTTATTTTATAAATCATTACGTGTAGCTCATGTAGGGCATTTACCCTGTAAGCTACTACTCGTAACTTGCATAGCAACTTACCGAAAGCAAAGACTAAGCTCGTTCGTTCAAGTTTGGCAATCCGCGTACTGTACACAACCGAACTGCGTTGTTAACACCTGTGCAACAGAAATTTCCAGAACAGATTTCCCCTATCAAACTTGGTCCGTTTGAGTTGATTTTTGGATATGTAGTAGAGAAGAGGTAGATATTCAATTGATCCTTCTTGACCATTTCAAGAAAAAGTCATCTTCATGATCGTTTCTGCCCTACAAAATGATTCTCTCAATCTCGTCAAAACATAGCAGCTTGACAGATCTGACTTCTAGCAAACTTCTCGCCAGCCAAACTAACTCCATTTGAGATGAATTTTGGATATGTTTTAGAGGAGAGGATTTGAAACAACTTTCATGAAGGGAGGAAAGGCTAAAACTGATTGGAAGTAGGACAAAAAATGACAACAAAATCTACTTGCACAGTAACTTACGGGTTTTCCTCTTTTCTTCCAATCTCTCACGTTTTGTTTTTCTTTCTTTCTTTCTTTCTTTTCTTTCTGTCTTGGCTTTCAAATGGCTGAGAAATGGGGCTGAAATAATGGGTTGGCCGGTCACTTAAAGGGGAAGGTAATAAATAAATAAAAATTAAGTAGGTTGAAGCTTATTCCATAAGCTTTGCAATCAAAAAAGTCTAAGTTTACCATATGTCTTTCTTCCTTAACTTTACTTATTTTTTTTCTTGGTCTACAGGGGGTTAGCCGGCCACTTGTGGGGTGAAAACAACTAATTGCAATTTTTTTTCCATGCTTATCTCTTATGGTAAAGACTGAATGTCCTATTATTTGACTTTTCCACTTAACTACTCATCTTTCCTTTATTTCTCTATTTTCTCATTGGTTACTTTTGCATGGTAGGTGAGAATTAAATAAATTTTACACATGTTCTATTCATATATGACAAAATAAATATTTTGGTTGGCTATGATAATGCTTTATAGGATTTATGGCCCAATTTAGCCTTTTTCAATCTTTTTCGCTAAATTACAAATTAAGCTCAAATCGCTCTAAAAGCTTTAACTTGACTTACTTGAGACCATAAATCATCCACATATGATAATTCAGATCTCTTTGGCTAGGTGCGCACTCTCGTAGGGCCCACCAGTTTACTTGTACGAAAATTCAAACTATAGTCATCTGAAACCGAAATTTTTTGATTAAGCGTCTTTTTCATTGTTTGCTTAATACATATTATTCGTATACTTATAAAATTGTGATTCTTACAAAATATGTATTGACACATATAAATTATAATTATTTTAGTAATAAAGTGAATAACATACTTTTGAAAATAATAACTTTAATAATATTTTAATGGTAAATATAAATCTATAAACATATATATAGATTTCAAAGTGTTAGATTTTGATAAATAAATGTTCCAAGAAAGTACATCAATTTACATTTGACATTAGTACCTCTAAGCTTTCCCTTGACAAACTAAGGATACCTATCGTACTGTAATCCTCTATTGATATTGATATAGGAGTCATTTGGATCTCATCGCACCGGAGATCTAATCTTATAAGACAAAAAAAATTAAAAAATAAAATTACCATTTTATCTTTAATTAAAAAAATATTATTTTATTATAAAACATATACCCTTAATGATTATTTTTCTTTTTTCATGAGGTTTTAATCCAAGTCATTTTGTCAAGCTCTATTAACATATTTTTAGTAACATCTTGAATAATCCAAATACAATGATTTGATAACAAATAGAAATATTTGATGTGAATGACAACTTGACAAGTAAGAGCTGATTAATTATCAAACAATTTTTTTATTAAGTTTTTTTTTTAATGTTTTTAAGGTTTTTTTTAATTAAAAACAATCAAATAAATCAAAATTAAAAATTTATATATTGATAGTTTAAAAAGCCTATTGACTAAATGATTAAGAATGAGTTATGACATATTGTAAATCTTGAGTTCGAGTCCAAGTACCTTCATCATTAATTATTTAATATTTCTCTTGTAACAAAAAAAATGTGAAACATGTTGTTTATAAAAAACTGTCATAATAATTAATAAGAATATGTATATTATATAAATGTATAAAAGCCAAAGCTTTTAATTAAAAGATTATCTCATATGTATAGCTTAACTTTTTAGAATCGTAGGACCATTGTTATTAAAATCGTACAATATGCGATACATATCATATGATATGATTTGATTCACTATAAACTTGATACGTATCAATACAAAAAATCATTTTTATCATGAATTGGTAGCGTATCTATCGATACACAATCGAATCGATATGTATCATATGATACACCAAAACACTTTATAGTGAAATTGAACCAAGCCCAATAAAAATCTGATCTGACCCAATTAGTTAAAAGTGCAGTTTTAATTAGACCTGGCAATTTGTGTCAAAAATTCGTTTTCGTGTCATGTAAAACCATGTTCGTGTCATGTATTCGTGTCAAAAATTCGTGTCGACACGAAAAACTCAAAATGTTATTTTTAGCTTTTACCACATTCATATATTAATTTTACTTAATTTTAACCCCGTGTCATCTCGTGTCACCTCGTGTCATTTATTTGTGTCGTGTTCGTGTCGTGTATTCGTGTCGTGTCTAAGATTGCCAGGTCTAGTTTTAATAGTTTTTAAACCTAAAAAACACTTAAAAAACATATTCTCTATATAATTTGATCTTGAAATATTGAAAAAATATTAAACTTTTAGTTAGCGAATTAAAAATAGAAAATATATAAAAATATTATTTAAAATATATACTTTTTTTGTGTAAACACAGATATCTTCATTTTTTTACAATATGAGATTAATTCTATTCGGACCAGGAGCGGTAAACGATAAAGTCCTCCTAACAATAGGAACTCCAGGACTCGACCAAGTATATGGGAAATAGACTTCCACTTCTTCCAATCACTTATTGGTTAAAAATATATATTATTAATGAGTATGTTAAGAGTTTGAAAACAATCATACTTCTTATTTTTATCATATACTTACTTAATCCTATTAATATGTATAATATTTTTTATTTTTATTTATTTTACATATGTATATATTATTTATAATTAATTTTAAAATTATTTATTGTATCTTACAATATGATATGATACTCGATACTTAATTTTTAAAAATAAAATTTTGATTCACGATACGTATTTTGATTTAATAACTATGCATAGGACAATAAATTAATTTTAAAATTTATCATATAATTTTATTAAATTAATTATTTAATTTTAAAATATTTGAAATTAAAACAATTAAATTTCAACCTTTATAATTTCATTTAAATCAAACAATTTTTATCTCAAAATTTGATTTCTTTTTTATCCTTTTTTATGTTAATTTTAAATTAAAAAGTTATTCATATATTTTAATCTGAATTATCCTAAAATTTCAATTTTTTTTCTTTTTACAAAAAAAAAATTAAAAGTTTGCATCGAATTAAACTTCTATGTCTTATTTTTTCAGTTTTCATTCAATTCAATTTTTAAATTTTTTGTTTTATTTAACCATTCCGTTTCTTTTTCTTTTTTTTTTGTTTATATAGACTTATTTTTTTTATTTGTTCAAACATCCTAAATGAAAAAAATCATTTATTTATTCAATCATTTTATTTATTTATTTATCGTTGCTAATTGTCTTTTTGATTGATTTGAATTTTAAAAAAACTTAAATAATAAATTATTTTTAGTTTTATTTCTATTAACATTTTTATTTTACTTACCTTTTATGTTTGACAGTATTATAAATAATTTTTTTTTAAAAACCCTAAAAAATAGAGTATTTCAACACTAATTAATTTTATAAAATTAATTTAAAGGCATCTAAATTCAAATTTTAAAAATAAATCAGTTACAAATATGCAATATTAACCAATAATCTATTAATGATTAATATAGTAAGGATTGTTTTCATTAAAATTGTAGTTATTTATTCATTTATTAAATATTTACGATTTGTTATATTTAATTTTTCTATAAATTTTTAATTATTATTTGATTTTGAATTACTTTTTAATTTATGTATTTTATATATGCATCAAGTTTTTAATACGTTATTCAACATGTATTTCAAAATAATTCTTTTATAATTCAATTTTTAAAAAATTATTATAAATTGAAATAATCACCGTGCATTGCACGGGTTTAAATCTAGTTTATTTAATATTTAAGATTTAATATATTTAATTTTTTCTATAATTTTTTCAATTAATATTTAATTTAATTTTTTTAATTTATCTATTTTATATATTCATCAAGATTTTTTATACATAATTCAATGAATTTCAATTTTTTATAATTTTATTCTATTTTTTAAAATTTTTATTAATTAAAATCATAAATATTTTTAAATTTTGGATGCTTAATTTATTTCAAAAGACAGTTCAATCTTTTGATTTAAATTTTTTATTTTATCATTTTTAATAAAAATCCTTAAGAATTTCCATAAAAAATTTTATGGAAATCTTATTCTGTGTAGTTGAAAGTTTTGAGTATCAAATATGATATAAATAGATAAATAAAAAAATTAATCCATGTTTCATTGACTCCAATATCTCAAAATTGACGATATAATGATCATAATTCAATTGAAATTTTAAAAATAGTTAAGATTAAATATTATTATTTAATTTATTGTTAGTGGTATTTTTAGATTTCACAATCAAAGCTAAAATGATAATATATATCCAACTTTATTTATTTATTATTTTTAATATTCTTTAAAGAGTATGTGTTATTATTTTAATATTACTTGTAGAGTCTAAAAATTTAACTAATAATGTATTAGATGATAATTTTAAAAATTAAATATCACGTGAAATTAACATATTGCTCCATATATGATATATCAACATTTGCTCAATTTTATTTATAATTTTATGTTCCTTTCTCCGTTTGTATTAATAAAAATAAGAGAAAAAATTTTTAATAAAAAATTATATTTTTTAAAAATATAATATCTTAATAATATTTTAAAAATAATAAGACTTTCTATATGAGAAAATCTAATCAAAACTGAAACAATTTTTTAAAAATATATGATTTGATTCTATAATAAATCTTTATCCAATAATTTCTAATTATAAATCCTTATCCAATAATTTTTTTTTTAGATAACTTATCCAATAATTTTTAGTTGTAAATGCTCATCCAATAATTTCTCATCAACAACACAGGGTAACTATTCAAGGATAATTTGGACTTTACGAAAAGGTGCATGGTCTCTCACAGTCTATAAAAGAACAACTTTCAGTGTAAACTCAAATCATTCTTTTTTTTCTTTTTTCATTCATACAAGATCCTTGTGTTTTTTTCTTCTTAAATCATTTTAAAGCAGTTTGCGGCATGGGGAAGAGATGCTGTGCGGTGGCACTAGCAATGGTGATGGTGATGGGGTTGGCGTCTTTAACGCTAGCAACCAGTAGGAGAAGTATGCTGACCAACGGCCTTGGATTGACTCCTCCCATGGGGTATCCTATGTCTTTAACTCTGTTTTTTTTTTTTTTGGTTTCTTTTGAATATTTACTCACTGCATTTCTTGTTATGCTTCTTTTTGATCTTTTAGTTTCCAAAAAAAGTTTTGTCGGTGGAGGTTAAAACGATATACTTTTCATGGAAGACCATGTTTTTTTTACCGTTTGTGTTTGTTGTCTTCACTGAGCATTATTATGTTGTCATTGGATCAGAGTTTTGTTATATGTCAATTAACATTCTTCTTATGACAATCTGTTTAAGATTGAACTTTGATCATGCTTCACTGAGGTTATATTTTCTGTTTTCTTGACTTCAACAAGAACATGAGTATGGGTTAATTCTCTTTTCTCGCCAGAATAAACTGATATTCTGCATGGATTGACTCTGGTATAATAGGAAATGGATAATATATATATACTGGTTGAGAGGATAATATTGTTTAATAATCTAACTTTTTTGTTTTTGAAAGTTTGACATTGAGTTTTGTATTTGTTTTTGTATTTTATTCTTTTCTGTTCTACTACAATAAATTTTTTTATATAATTTTGGTTTAATTTGGTCTTCTCTATTTTTTATTTCCTTCCCCTGCAGGTGGAATAGCTGGAATCACTTCAGCTGCAATATTGATGAAAAAATGATAAAAGAAACGGGTATATACATAGTTTCAATCCAGATTTCATTGGTTGATAATACAGTGATTTTATATATTTATATATATATATATATATATATATATATTTGTGATTTGGCGGTCACCTAGCCTTGTGCATTGGATTGCCTTTCTTATTATTACATTGATAAATTGTTTATAACATTAAAAAAGGCTTCTTTTGTATGTATTGTGGTTTCATTTTTATTGTAGCATACACTACCTTGACACAATGTGTTGTTTGTTTGCAGCTGATGCTCTTGTTTCAACTGGGCTTTCCAAGCTTGGATATGTTTATGTCAATTTAGGTACGCCTCTAGAAATATTTTAATTCCTATAATCTTGAGTATTACTCTTTATTGTCATCGTTGATTTAAAGAAGCTGACCAAAGATTAATCTTGCTTTCTTAGATGATTGCTGGGGTGAAATTAATCGTGACGAAAAGGTTTTCTTTTATTTCCTCTGAAGTTCTTCACAGTCTCTAGAATTTCTAGAAATCTAGAAATTATACTCCTATTAAGGGCTTAATAGAAAATAGTGATGTTACTGTAACTACTGCATTCTGATCAATTTCAGGGAAATCTAGTGCCTAAGAAAGAAACCTTTCCATCTGGAATGAAAGCTCTAGCGGATTATGTTCACAGCAAGGGTCTTAAGTTAGGGATCTACTCAACTGCAGGGTAACGAAACTCTCTCTGTTGTGAGACAGAAACATGAATGCTGCCGACGGATGTTGAATTTCTGTGAATCCTTTAACTACTAAAAAAAAGCTCAGGGATGTACTTTTTCTTATTTTCTAGGTATTTTACTTGTAGTAAGAGAATGCCTGGTTCACTTGGTCATGAAGAACAGGATGCTAAAACCTTCGCCTCATGGGTATGAATTTCAGTGATCATTTTACAAGTGTTAATCTTTTTCTGATCTATATTCCATTCTATTGCATTAAAACAAAATTGTTACAATTATAGAACTCAATTAGGTGATTGTTTTGTTTGCAGGGTATTGATTATTTGAAGTATGATAACTGTCACAATGATGGCTCAAAGCCAACTGTAAGGTAGTGTACTCTTCTATGGTAACATTCCAATTACACAATTGCCTATTGTTCAGATTTGCAGCCATGTATCTGAACATATAGCCATCTTCTCATGTAACACTATTATTCTTCATGTAGATTCCCTGTCATGAGTCGCGCTTTGATGAAAGCAGGCCGCCCAATCTTTTACTCTCTGTGTGAATGGTACCTTCTGAAGCAAAGCAACTAAAGCGTTAAATCAAGTGATTGCTGATTCTTTTTTGTTAAACTAATGTTTTGATTTTGTTTTCTTAGGGGAGATATGCACCCTGCTACATGGGCTGCCAATGTAGGAAATAGCTGGAGGACAACTGGTGACATATCTGATACATGGGAGAGGTAAAAGTTATATGCTCAGAAAGTTAGTTCTTTCTTTGGGGTATCCTAGCCTCTAGAGACATAACTTGCAATTTTTTCTGCTTTGCAGTATGATGTCCAAAGCCGATGAGAATGAAGTTTATGCTGAATATGCAAGGCCTGGCGGTTGGAATGGTTAGAATTCTCTTCCAGTGGCAATATTTCAACCAACATAGCAATAATTTATAAGTATTATATCTTTTATTTCAATAGATCCTGACATGCTTGAGGTGGGGAATGGAGGGATGACAAAAGATGAATATATAGTACATTTCAGCTTGTGGGCTATTTCCAAGGTATTACAGATGGTATCCTCTGTTTGATGCCAGGTGAAATGCATACATGTTGCAACTGTTTGATAAAATGTGAATGGCATTGCAGGCTCCTCTTCTTCTTGGTTGCGACATAACAAATATGACAAAAGATACAATGGAGATAGTTTCAAATAAAGAGGTCATTGCTGTAAACCAAGGTAATTACAAGTACCTATCTACAAAAAACAATTATGTTCCACCTTTCAAGTAGTTACCATGCATCGATCGTTATCAATTCTTTGACTTCATGTTTGTCCTACCACAGATTCATATGGTATTCAAGCTAAGAAGGTTAGGATTGATGAAGAGGTAAATTTTATACAGCCCCATTTTGTTCCACTCAATGCTTATATGCTGTACTCTGCTCCGGTTTGTCACTCCTAACTTTTTTTTCCTGCCTTCTAACAGGCTTGGGCAGTGCCTCTTTCCGGCTATAGAGTAGCTGTGGTCTTAGTCAATAGGCAATCAGTTCGTATGTCTGTAATAGCTCGCTGGGAAGATATCGGACTAGAACCCAAGACTGTTGTTGAAGCTAGAGACCTATGGGAGGTACTTAATACTTAATTTTAGCTACAAGCTTTAGTATATTCTACTGCCATTTTCTAATCAGCTGCTGTTTTCCCTTGCATGCATGAGTTTTTTACTTAACAGCCATGTGGAGTACATCGTAACTCCTATAATACACCTACTAATGTACGTATATTCATTTCTTGCAGCACAAAACACTGGAGAAACGATTCGTGGGCAATATTACAGCGACTTTAAAGCCTCATTCATGCAAAATGTATGTGTTGAAGCCAGTTGCTTGAACAATCATTTTTACTGAACTCCAGTTGCTGGGGAATGTTTGTGACATTGATAGTTGGTTCTGTCTTAGGCATTTTATTATGTAGTCATGCTGTCCTCGTCTAGAACTCGGTAATTCCTGATGTTGCATGGAGTGACATTTTTTTTTTTGGATTAGTACATTGAATTTTGTTTCTAATAACATGATGAAGATGCTTAAAAGTGTTTTCAGGTTTCAGTTGATGCTTGCTGTCTTGCACAGATTCTTTTCATCGATACAAAATATTATAATAAACTAAACAATAAGATTATAGTTCTCATAAGACCATGAAATGAAATTTTCAAAACTTTCCATAAAATGTTTTATTGATGTTTTTTCTTCATTATCCCCTGAAAAAACTATATATATTCTGTTTTTATTCAAGTAACCGAGGAGAATACCTCCATTAGTCAAAACAAACATGATGGCTCAGGCCCAATCACTAGATTAAAAGATCTTTGAAGACTATAAATAAAATTGTTGAATGACATAATTGTCATAAATCCATGTCACCAATGGTATTGTTTTTTTAATTGCTACTATACTGATCTTAAATGAGAAATCTCAACGTTTATAAAGAGGTCTTGGGCCAAATTTTGCAAAGGTCAAATGCAGGAGCAGGAGTTTGCACCATGTCTTTTTGTTTGTTATTTTTTGGGGTCATTTGTTTGGACTGTGGTTTTTCACCGCGTCTCAATCTCATGCCCGAGCAGTTGAAATTGTTGAATTACCGTCTTCATGAGTACATGCCTCCTCTGAAGACATGGGATATCCCATTATTGTTGAGGGAATCACATTGAAGAATGAGAATACCCAAGTTTCTATTCGAAGAAATTGTCTACGATTCGATTATAGCACCTAAAAAGACTCGCCCCATAATCAACTTTCCACGACTTTCACTTTAAGAGAACTGTTTATACAAAGATGCGATAATCTTTGTTTTGTGCAAGTCCCGTCAATGCGTTGTCATGCTTTGGTCATACGACGAAAAGATATAAACCATGGTTATATTATTATTATAGTTAATCCTGATTCCTGAATCCTCGGCCAATAGAAGAAAATCCTGCTTTAATATCCACGTTGGCGGGGCTACCTGTCACTGCAGAAGGAATATGTATGTATCCTTCTGCATGTTTTTTTCCGCGTGACCGAAGGCATGACATGCAGAAACAGAAATCAGGGATTATTCCAAAGAGAAACAACTCACTTCTTATTCTTATATTTAAAGCATCCAGGGCATATCCATGATATATTCTCTGTTTGACATATTTTTCCTGAAAACTACTACTATTATAAATCTACATCGACGAGGCAGAGTGCAAGAGCAATTTCAAAAATCAACACTGCTAGCGCTGCTGTTACGTGCCAATGGCTCCGCAAACCCATCAAGTCATGCAGGTAGAAGAGGAGGAGAGAGAAGTAATAAACGAAGAGAAGAAGAATGGAGAGGATGGCAGCAAAGGTTTTCCATTTTATATGCTTTTGAGCTTTGCAGATACACTGGATTGGACTCTTATGGCACTGGGGACCTTGGGTTCCATAGTCCATGGCATGGCTCAACCCGTTGGATATCTCCTGCTAGGCAAAGCTCTGAATGCATTTGGGGACAACATTCATAACCCCGATGGCATGGTTAGCGCACTCAAAAAGGTATACATGCACAAGCTGCACCATCTTGAAAATTGAAACCACTTAATTCACATTAGATCTTACCAGCACATTTTGTCTTGTTTGTTTGTGCAGGTTATTCCCTTCGTATGGTACATGGCTATTGCTACATTCCCAGCTGGAGTACTAGGTATCTTATCCTTAGCTTGGAGATTTTAGCAAGTTCATATGACAATCAATAACAATGTAGTAATCCTAAATAGCATAACAACGTTAATAGGATTTATACATGATGCACTAATAGTATATAATTTCTATATACTGTTAATTCACCAGAGGTTAACATTTCATCAATAAATTCTTATAAGCAAATTGAAAAAAATTTACTTGTATTTATTTTTAAGGGTTTGATATTTTTATAATATGCATCTAATATACTTGTTTAGTTGTCACTTATGTTGCCAATGGATTTACTAGATTATCTCAAATGCCCCCGGAAAAAAATTGGTTGACAAATACCATATAGCTTCATTTGCCATAAACCCTAAACTGTCTTAAAAAGAAAGGAGCAATAATCTAGCATTCTCTTTGTCTATGACATTTGAATTACTGATAACATGAACTTCCTTCTACTGCTCCATCCTTATGTTTTTAAGCTTAATGTTCAGAGATTGGATGCTGGATGTATCCAAGTGAAAGACAAATGGCTCGATTAAGGTTAGCATTCCTGAGAGCGATGCTCAGCCAGGAGATTGGAGCATTTGATACAGATTTAACGAGTGGGAAAATCATTAGTGGAATGAGTTATCAAATGAGTATCATACAAGATGCAATAGGGGAGAAGGTACATAAATCATGCATTTGATTCACCTCGCTTTAGCTTTCTTCATAAAGTTGACATATTGCTAACATAACTTCTGACTCCCAGTTGGGCCATTTTCTTTCAAGCTTTGCAACATTCTTTTCTGGAATCCTAATTGCTGTCATATGCTGTTGGGAAGTTTCCCTGCTTATCTTTGTGGTTGCTCCGACGATTCTCGTGATTGGAGCTACCTACACAAAGAAAATGAACTCCATTTCAGCGACTAAGACGCTCTACATATCAGAAGCTACATCCATGGTAGAACAGGTGATAAGTTGTTCACAGAATAACTGCTCGTTCCATACCTTTAACCTTAGTTATTAACATCCATGGTTTACGTAGCACAGACTGTCTCTCAAATCAAAACAGTATTTGCATTTGTTGGCGAGAATTCTGCGATTAAATCGTTCTCGGAGTGCTCGGAGAAACTGTTCTCATTAAGCAAAGGAGAAGCACTGATAAAAGGAGTTGGCACTGGCATGTTTCAAACTGTGACCTTTTGTGCTTGGGCTTTGATCATATGGATTGGAGCCGTTGCAGTCACTTCTAGGAAAGCAAAAGGAGGGGATGTTATTGCTGCGGTGATGTGCATTCTCTTTGGATCCGTGTAAGAAAACACCCTCTTCTTGAGGAGAATAAAATATATCAGCCCAGTCTCGAAACATATGTAAAACCGGATTCTATGAACTTGCAGATCACTTACTTTTACCGCACCAGACATACAAATATTCAATCAGGCAAAAGCTGCAGGATATGAGGTTTTCAAGGTGATCCAAAGAAAGTCAGCTATCAGTTATACATCAGAGGGGAAGGCAGTTGAGAAGATTGATGGCAACATCAAAATACATGATGCATACTTTGCTTACCCTTCTCGGCCAGAAAAGTTGATACTTCAAGGATTTTCATTGTCGATTCCAGCAGGAAAGATGGTTGCTTTAGTGGGAAGCAGTGGTTGTGGAAAGAGCACCGTTATCTCCTTGGTTCAAAGGTTCTATGATCCCTCCGAAGGTTTGCAGCTTCTTTCTGGTGCTGCCTGTTACAAGTTGAATTAATTTCAATATTAACATGTTTATGTAAATGCCTGCAGGAGAGATTTTCATTGACATTCATAACATCAAGGATCTCGATTTGAAGTTCCTTCGGAAGAATATTGGAGCAGTATCACAAGAACCAGCACTCTTTGCTGGCACCATCAAGGATAATATCAGAGTAGGAAACATGGATGCAAGCGATCAGCAGATCCAGGATGCAGCAATCACGGCGAATGCACATACTTTTGTCTCTCAACTTCCAAATCAGTATTCAACGGAGGTTGTCCAGCTGACCTCCATTCACTACTTTACGAACTTTTATGTTCTACTGTGCTATGTAAATCAACCAAGTAATAATATTTTGTGGTTCAAATGGAATGCAGGTAGGCCAAAGAGGAGTCCAGTTATCAGGAGGACAGAAACAGAGAATTGCCATAACAAGAGCTATTCTGAAGAATCCTCCAATTCTTTTGCTTGATGAGGCAACAAGTGCGCTTGATTCAGAGTCAGAGAAACTGGTTCAGGAAGCTCTGGAAAAGGCTATGCAGGGGAGGACTGTTATTCTGATTGCACACAGGATGTCCACCATTATCAATGCTGATATAATTGCAGTTGTGGAGAATGGGCAAGTTACAGAAACGGGAACACACCGCAGCTTGCTAGACTCTAGCAAGTTCTACAACAATTTATTCAGCATTCAGAACATTGGCCAAATTCACGAGTCAAGGTAGAAACTAACAGTAACCTGAACCTCAAAAGACGAATGGTGTAATTTACCATAGATTTCCTTAATTAGGATGAGTTAAGCAAAATTCTAACTTGCTTGGAAGTGGATAATGACAGGGCAAGTGAATCTGCTGAAGAATCTGTTACAACGGACAAGCAGTTTTCACCTCTAGACATTGAGCAAAAGGAGGAAAAAAGAGATCTCCATGAACATCTTACCGGATCTTCCCAGCAAGAGGAACAGCAAAGGAGAAAAACCACAATTACATTCTTCAGAATCTGGTTTGGCTTAAGAAAAAAAGAGCTTGTGAAAGTTGCAACTGGGTCCATGGCAGCAGCTGTTGCTGGTATTTCAAAGCCTTTTTTTGGATTCTTCATCATAACTGTGGGAGTATCATACTACGACAAAAACGCAAAGGAGGTAGTTGGAAGGTATTCGATTATCTTCTCTCTAATAGGATTGCTTGCTTTATTCATGCACACCCTGCAGCACTACTTTTATGGAGTGGTCGGAGAAAAGGCCATGGCAAACCTTAGGCAAGCTCTGTATTCAGGTACTAATTCTGAACCGAAAGATATTTTGCTAGCTCACATTAGTTTTTAAACGCATTCTCGTGCACAAACCAACATCTGTTGCATTAAATCTTGCAGGTATACTACGTAATGAACTAGCATGGTTCGAGAAACCTGAGAACAATGTTGGTTTACTTACTGCAAGGGTCATCAATGACACCTCCATGGTCAAAACCATAATTTCTGATCGGATGTCTGTTATTGTCCAATGTATTTCTTCCATACTAATTGCAACGATTGTTAGCATGGCTGTAAACTGGAGAATGGGTCTGGTAGCTTGGGCAGTGATGCCTTGCCATTTTATTGGTGGACTCATACAGGCCAAATCTGCTAAAGGATTCGCAGTTGACTCTGCTGCTTCCCACAATGAAGTTGTCACCCTTGCTTCTGAGTGTGCAGCCAATATAAGAATCATTGCATCGTTTTGCCATGAAGAGCACATACTCAGGAAAGCCAGGATATCCCTGGAAGAGCCGAAGAAAAGGAGCAGGAAAGAAAGTATTAAGTATGGGATCATTCAAGGCTCTTCCCTTTGTTTATGGAACATTGCTCATGCTGTTGCTTTATGGTATACAACTGTTCTGGTTGCTAAACGACAAGCAAAATTCGAAAATGGCATAAGAGCATACCAGATTTTCTCCCTCACAGTACCTTCAATCACAGAACTATGGACGTTGATCCCCACTGTCATTTCTGCAATCAATGTTCTAACTCCTGCATTTGAAACACTGGACCGGAGAACGGAAATTGAACCTGATACACCACAGGAGTCACAGCTTGAGAGGATCAAAGGAAGAATCGAATTTCAAAATGTTAAATTTAACTATCCCTTACGGCCAGAAGTGACAGTTCTCAACAACTTCAGTTTACAAATTGAACCAGCGACCAAAGTAGCTCTTGTTGGGCCAAGTGGAGCTGGCAAGTCCTCTGTGCTAACCATTTTGCTAAGGTTTTACGATCCAAGGGAAGGAAGGGTTCTTATTGATGGCAAAAACATAAAGGAATACAATCTAAGGATGCTGAGGAGACAAATTGGGTTGGTGCAACAAGAGCCACTTCTTTTCAGTTCCTCAATAAGAGACAACATCTGCTATGGGACTGAACAGGCTTCAGAGACTGAAATTGTGGAGGTAGCAAGGGAAGCAAACATACATGAGTTTATAAGCAATTTGCCTGATGGTTATAATACAATTGTTGGGGAAAGAGGCTGCCAACTTTCGGGTGGACAAAAGCAAAGGATAGCCATTGCAAGAACCCTACTAAAAAGGCCTACAATCTTGCTTCTGGATGAAGCAACAAGTGCACTTGATGCAGAGTCTGAAAGAAGCATAGTAAATGCCCTGGAATCCATGGATCATAAGGGTAACGGTGGATTCATTTCTAGACCCACCCAGATTACAGTTGCACATAGACTGTCCACGGTCATAAGCTCAGACGTAATTGTTGTCATGGATAAAGGAGAGATTGTGGAGACTGGATCCCACTCAACCCTGATATCAGCATCCGAGGGAGTTTACTCAAGATTGTTCCAGCTCCAGAGTGCAATAGAAAAGTAATCCAATCGCAAATGTAATCTTTCTTGTGATTTCTCTTTCTTTCAATCTTAGAAATCTACTTCTTCATGTATATAAAAAGAAAGAACATAGCAAAAAGACGGTGAGAGTGCATTTTTAGATGCAAATAAATATATGTAATATGAATGCACGTTTTAGTGAGGGAATAAACGAATAAAAGTTTTTGGTGTAGACCACAAGTATTCTTATCGGTTTTAACAATTTAAGACTAATCCTGCTCATGGCTTAAAGTTAAGGTTTTTCATCTCTCTCCAAATGTGTGTTTAGTGAAAATCGAACTCGAGAACTCTTTCCACAAACTCAGCCTGCGTTACCAACTGAGCCACAACTCATGAGTTAAACAAATAAAAGTTAAAGTTTACTCTAACTACTATGTTTTTATTAATAAAAGTATGAAAGAATCAGAGTGAACACTATGAACAAGTATGGAATCATTACATATCTACACTATCAAAACTAAGGGTGTTCAACTTTGATGTCACAGACTGAGGAATTCGGCTTTGAAAATGCTTTTTTTTTTAAATATTTGAAGTTGTCCGAAATTGAATTCTGATCACAGAAATTAAAAATTAAGACTAACAACATATCATAGGTTATTACCCAATGATTTTAATTTCGTATACATTTAAAATCATACTATATATCATCAATGAAATAAAATATCTCATAAAAAACAATTTGTTTTAACATAGTTGGATTATTAGACTTACATGAAAAAAGGGAAGAAAAATTTTGGGAGAAAATGCTAAATTAACAGAAAAGTAAAAATGGACAATGAAAAGAAAAAAGCAAAGGGCTGAACAGAAAGTCAAAAGGGTGAAGGGAGAAAAGAAGAATGAATCCCTGGATCTTGCACCTTGGATGATGGACATACCAAAGGGGTTGGATTGGCCTGAAATCAAACCGATCCAATTCGGTTCATATCTGGAACTTTTTAAAGGGATATCGATTGTACTCCAATTTGACCCATACTTGGATTGGAGTGGTTTTAAAAATTTTTAATAGGAATTGTGGATATATCATTTTGTCCTGGATCTCAATAAGTAATCATAAATAAAGTAGTTTTAGAATAATTGGCATAATTAGGTTAATTTGAGTTATTAGGGTAATTTAACTTAGGATAAATTAAGTAATTTAATGGGTAGATATAGATTAATTTTATTAGGATTAATTTCATTGATTGAAATTAATTTGATTGGTTAAAATTAGTACAGATTAAAGTTGATAAATTAGGATTGATTAATTTAATTTAGAGGATAATTTGATTGATTATTGTAATTTCAATTGAATTTTAATTAGGAAAAAGATTAGGTTAGGATTAGTATTAGTAATTTTAGAATTAATTAGGATTTGCATTAGGATTAACTTAGAGTTACTAGGATATAAATAATTAACAAAAAAAGGTTTTACTCCTGCATGAACACCAAGAACAGTAGTCCAGAACCTAATTTGATTGAATAGCAACTATTAGCTTGTAAAAATCGACAGCCACATGGAAGAAGGAAACCGAGAGGAATTTATTGTAATTACAGTGTAATTAGGACAATTATAATGTATTACAATAGACTAAAGACAAGAGAGTATTACATAGGAATTCATGTACTATCACAAAATTTAAAATTTAGTCACATCACTATAATTTATAAAAATCAAGTTTTTATAGTATTATGATTTGAAAATTTTAGTTTAATCGATAATAACAGTTAAATTTTTCGTTAAAAATGCTGATATGGCAATTTGACTTTTGCTAACATAGCATTCATTTGCTAACGTAGCATTGACTTTATTGACTATTGTTGACATGGTGTTGACTTTGTTGACGTAACATTTTTTGTCCCATATAATTGATCCTTGTACTTTGACGAAATTTGAAATTTAGTCTCTCTACTATAATTCATAAAAATCAAGTCCCTTTACTATTTTAATTCACAAATCTTAGTCCAAACAATAGCATTGTTAAAGATCTCCATAAAAAATGCTAACATGGTATTGAGTTTCGTTGACACGACATTGTTTGCTTGCATGACTTATTTTTTATTCACGTGGTGAAGTGATTTTTTTCACTTTTTTCCTTCATTTTTTTGTTTTTTCCTTTTTTTTTTCTTTCCTTTCCCTTTCTTAGTCATTTTTTATCTTCTTTCTCTCTACATTACAATGATATGGTTTTTTTTCACTTTTTTCCTTCATTTTTCTTTTTTTTTTCTTTGTTTCTTTCCTCTTTCTCTTTCTTTGTCATTTTTTCTCTTCTTTCTCTCTACATCACAATCATCAACCTTCAAAAAATTCACTTTTTGATGGTCAACCATCACTAATGGGCAATAATTTACTTACAAAATTCACCATTCTATCCATATCAAAAAACTAATATTTTGCAAAGAATTATATCAATCAATAGAGGAAATAAAACCGAGAATTAACAAATTAATTCGATGTTCTTTAAATATATTTGCAGCACCAAAAAGCATAGCAACCTGAGCATTATGTCCACATGCACACATTTTTCCAGGAACATTTTGCACTTTCACTCCAATTCCTATAACATCAAAACAAAACTATTCCCTCTCACATCAAATTCATCTAAGCACAGTTTAATCGTTAATTTTCAAACGTTAATTTAAGTCGATTTTTTATCGTTATTCTTCAAAAAGAAAAGTATTAGCATTTTTATCTTAACTATAAGCTCATAAAGCCCATCGAAAAAATGCTAATTGATAAAAGTAATGTCATTTCCTAAAATAAACAATATTAAAACATACTACTCCACAGCAGGAGCATCAATATTTGCTCTTAGTGCAACAAAAATAGGCTTTTCAATACCAATATATCCCATTCAAAATTTAGTAAGAAGGAGAAAAAAAACAAATAAAATGAAGGGAAATGGAAGAAGAAAGAGGTTATAGCTTTTAAAAGTTAGAGCAAGGGGTTAGTTTTCTAAATTTAGAAATTTTGGAAAATTTTTAGAAAAAAAAACAATTGGATAGTAAGGAAGAGGATATTGATCAGAAGAAGAGAACAAATTTTGGAAGCAAAACATAGTTGGTGAGCAATGACAGTTCCTTGAAAATTGGATACTTTTGTTGGTCTCCCAATTTTGACATAGAGAGAAAAAGGAAAAAATGAAATGAAAAAAACCAAATCATCTTCATGTGGACAAAAATAAGCCACATCATGCCACAAAAGTAAGGGGTGTACAAGTAGTCTACATAAAATGTCACATTAGCAAATCAATTTTACGGAAGTAAAAGTCAACATTAGGTCATTATTTTTAATAGAAATCTTTATCAACGTTATCAATTGGACCAAGATTTGTAAAGCAGAATAGTAAAAGAATTTGATTTTTATGAATTATAATAGAGATACTAAATTTCAAATTTCGTAAAAGTACAAAGATAAATTACATTGGACAAAAAAGTGCCACATTCGCAAAGTCAATGCCACGCCAGCAAGTCAATGCCACATTAGCAAAAGTCAATTGCCACGTTAGCATTTTTAACAAAAAATGTAACCGTTGTTATCGATTGGACTAGAATTTTCAAATTATAATATTAGAAGAATTTAATTTTTATGAATTATAGTGCAAAAACTAAATTTCAAATTTCGTGATACTACAATAATCAATTGCATAATTTGATTTTTTTTTAAACAGGAGCAATACAATGAGGACCATTCTCATCGTGTAGCTCTTCCAATAGTGGACTAGGCACTCAAGGGTTGAATAAAAAATTCATACCTCCAATGAGAATTTTTTCGTAGTTTTATCCTTCTTTTCCTTTTTTTCCCTTAAAACATGTTTCAACAATTTTTTTTTGTTAATTTTTTGGACAAATTTTAAATTATTTATTTTACTTTTCAAATTTCTATTTAAAGATTTTCAAATTAAATGTTAAATAAAATTAAAATATACTTTAAAATATTTTTAAAATATTTATAATAAATGTATTATTTGATATAGAAATAATTTTAATAGTTTTTAATTTATTAAAAAACATTAATAAAATCTTAGAAAAAAATTTAGTAATTTTTAATTATTTATTAATTTCACAAAAAATCAAATATATATTATAAATTTTATTTTATACAAATTTGAATATAATGTCTATCATTTTCATTTTTTGCTATATTTTTTTGGTATCTGAAGGTTATTTTGGACCCTGATTAATCCAAAGTCGAGCTACTGTTGGACCTTGATCAGTGAGAGCTTTCCCAACGCTGTTTTCTCCATTCACAAGACTCGAACTTGAGACCTTAACTAAAAGACAGGCATTGGTTCTTTTTGCTATATTTCACTATCAAAATCTGTATCGTCATATCCAATCCTAAATAGTATCATTATATAATCTAACAAGTAATATATTTATTTACTGAACATATCTACGCTTTTTAAAAAATTTTATGTTCCAAAAGTAAAATTAGTTGTAACTAAATTCGATGTGGGAAGATAATTTCTCATAAATTCGTTAGTTCTGACGTAGATAAATTTGTTTGAATCTGTAAGAAATAATGTATTAAAGGAATCTTGAAAACTCTTTACCATTCAACAACCCCAAAAAAATAATATGATAATCAATTTCACTACTAAATTTTAGTTTTGTCATAATTTTTCTATATTAATTTTTAAGTAAGTTACATCCATGATGCCGAATTTTTGGTTGATATCATTTTCATTTTTAATCGTTACGGTTTGAAATTCTACATACATGCCCTTTCTAATGTTGTAACTAAGAACAACCTTTGGTCATTTTATCGTGTCAATTGACTACAAAATATTTATTTATCTCAATATTAAAAAACCTAAATTCTATTTATATAATTTTTGGAGAAATTAATCGTAACTCATCTTGGTTTATATCATTTTGGTATAATGTGTATATATTAAAATTGTTTAATGTATCATTTACTTTTAGCGCCTGAATTATACCACTTTTTTCACTTTGGTACCTAAAAAAAATTATGATTTTGATACTTGAACTTTACCTGAGAAGGAAGGTTCATAAGTACTATGATCACATCAAGGAATCCAAAAGAAACATTGAGCTCCGGAGTAGCCTTCTTTTCCAAGGTTGCATATGCATGCAGTTTGCGCCTTGAAGCAAAATAAGCAGGAATATTGCAGCCCAATATCTTCTCATTGGCCAACAAATGGAACAGTACCTTCATCATAACCTGTTTTTTCGCAAACAACTCTTCCCGAAAACTCCAAAGGTACCAAGTTGGAGTCCAATTCAATCCAAGGATTCTTCTGGCTCCAGAGGATATACAGCAAGATACCAAAATATGCATCCTGATGCATTACTCACTACTCCATACCTCTTCTTATTAAGATAACTACAGGGAGCCAACAGCATTATCTTGACAGCTGTTAGACTGTGTCGTCAAGACACCAATAAAATGCAATAAGGCTCAAGTTATATTCCTTAATAGATCAGAACAAATAGTGAAAAGAAAAAGAAAATTTGTACATCTGACTTGAATGCCAAAATTTTCCTAGTCAGAATTCTAGAATGGATCAAGCAAGGTAGCTACCACCTCACCTAATTACTTTAGCAGTTAACTTTGCAAGTGTTTTTCCCTTACACATTCCTGCAATTGAGCAAGAATAGCATATCAATACCACTACTCTTCAAGCTGGAGATATGGACTTATAAAAACTGCAGCATATGCCTACTTTTCAATGTAGGCGTGTTGGCATGCCAAGGATGATCCCTTTTTGTCCATATTAGAAAGAGAAACGCTTTTCAGATGTCCTTCAACCTACTCACGCAAAAGTAACCACCATATAAGAATCCACATTAAATCAACAAATGGCACATTGGTCAGTTCCTGACAAAGCTATATGCATATTTATTATACATGTACACATCTAAACTTCATAGATATCCTAGTTGCAATGGAGGCAACCTTGTTATCACCTTATAAAAAAAATAGATAAATGTGAATAAAAATTGAGAAATGAGAATAAAGTAACAAATTTAGAAAGGAAGGAGGCTTACGTGTAAGGGTGATCTCTTAAAAATGGTGCAGACCAATGAGGTTCAAGAACCTTTTTGAAGTTAGGATGATCCCACTCCAGTGAATCCCACCAATCTCCCCTTGAGAGGATCTTAAGAGAAGGTGGAGCATATGCATATGGCTGCACATCGCCAAGAAAGGAAAGAAATGGAGGTATTCTCTTAAGCTTGGAACAGTTTGTAACATAGATCTGTTCGAGAGAATCGCAAACCATTACTCCACTTTTACCACAGATGCTCTTCAATTCTGGTAATGAAAACAAATCCAACTGTCTCAATTTGGGAAGATGGACTTTGATTTTATTAGTGCTTCCTTTTTCTTCATCATCATCTTCTGCAAATATTTCTACTAGTCGCTCACAATCTCCCACCGAAATATCTTCCAGGTTTTGGAGGTTTGTAAACAAACAGTGCAGAAACAACTTCTTTATATTCGAGCACTTCCTTATATGAATTTCTTTAAGATGGGAAAAGATGCCAGTCGAAGCCAATATTGGCGATCCTGAAGCAAATCCTTCAGCTTTGATAAGTTCACTTAACCTAGGCAAATTTTGAAGTCTCAACTCCTTGAGGTTTCGAAATGGAGTAGAAGAAGTGGAAAAAGAGAAGGAAAGAACAAACTCTATCCCTAGGCAATTGCTAATAACACAACTCCTCAAGTCAACCACATCTTGTATGGAAGAAATATCGCTTAAGCTTCTCAATAAGTGGCACTTTGAAACAATGAACTGTTGAATATCAATTGGGAGCAAAACCTCATCTCCACAAAATTTATATGCACAGATTGATACAGCTTTGACTTCACTGAATAGAAAATCAGAGGGGCCCACATGTAACTGGTATCTGTTTAGGCTTTTCTTACATTGCATTGACTGGACAAACTTTTTGAGTTCTTGCATGCCTTTGAAACCCCCGAAAAAGCATTCCAACTTCTCCAATGGCACTACCTCCTCTGCTTTTATGCTTGTTTTTTCACCATAGGAATAAATTCTCAAATGCTGAAGGTGAGAGAGTTTCGGTAAAAGTCCAGGGGGTACATGTTTTAGAGTCTTCACATAAAGATCAAGATACCTTAGGTTCACAAGCAATTCCATGCCTTCAGGGACTTCCTCAATTATTGAAAAACAAATATCCAACTTCTTCAAACTCTGAAGCTTTGAAAGACAGGGCAAATGCTTTAATCTTAGACATCTAAAAAGCAACAATGTAGTAAGATTCTTTAGTTCAGAGATGGAATTTGGTAAACACTTGATCTTCGTGTAGGACAAATCAAGAACTCTCAAACATGGCATGTTTGCAAAGAAAGAATTTTGGATCCTCTTTATAGGGTTCTCTTTGAGTAAAAAGGTTGTGAGCAGTTGGCAATTTGGAGGTGACAGATCTATGGGAATTTCTGATATGGAATTCTTCATAAGCGACACCTTTTCAATATCTGGAGTCCATTCCTCCTCTTTTGGTAACCTTTCTAGTTGCATACCTGCTTTTATCATATATCGAGGATTCATACTTGTGATGGACAATGCCATGTCTCTCACTGCATCATGCATCTTCACACGCCTTATATCAACATTTTCCAACAAACAATTATCTTCTAGCTTTTTCAAGGTAGCATGGCCCATAAATTTCTTTTGTTGTATCGTATCTATTTCATCTATGAATCCCTCGTCAATCCAACATTCGATTAGCTCATCCTTCCTAATTTCAAAGTCTTCAGGATATAATGCACAGTACAAGAAGCAATGCTTCATGTTTTCATCTTTTAATTGATCGAAACTAAATTTCAAACACTCAATCACTTCAGCTTCCAAACCTTCCACCTTCCTTATTCGCCATTTCAACTCATTCAGTGCATTGTCCCAAATATGAGGGTCATATTCTCCTTTCAGGGTACCAGCTACCACAACAATAGTAAGAGGTAGACCTGCACATTCCTTCACAATAAGTCTCAAAGTTGACTCTAAAGTTGGAAATTGCAAAATGTTTGATCCAACTTTATTCAAGAATAAGGTCAATGCCTCTTCTTCTGAAAGGGGATTCACTTTAATCACCTTACAACCAATAAATTTACAAACTTCCTCCTTACGTGTTGTCAACACCATCTTGCATCCATTGCTACTGGTCGGTTCAAGGATTCCAACTTCCTCCATAGAGATTTTATCCCACACATCATCTAAGATTAAAACATGTTTTTTTGCTTTCTTCAACATGTGCAACAATAACGCAGCTCGTCTGACTTTATCACCTTCTTTGGACAAATCACCCTTCAATGTGCTTGCAATATCATCTTGCAACTTCACAATATTGAATTCCTTTGATATAGTAACCCAAATTACTTTATCAAATCTTTTTCCTTCCAAAAGATCATTGTAGATATGCTTCATGATGGTTGTTTTCCCTACACCTCCCATCCCCCAAACTCCAATCTTGAGTACCTCATCTTGCATCAAACATGACCAAATTTGATCTCTCACAACTTTCTCACCGAGTAGTTCTGATGTTGGAAGTGGCAACCCAACACTTGGACCATCAATTACCAGACCTTCAAAGACACTGGGACTTTTATTAAGAATGTTCTGCATTTTTTGAGTCTTTTCCTCAACACATTTTGCAAGGAAAGCACGAAAGAGATATCTTCCATTCTTGACTTCGTTTTCAACATTTTGTGCTCCATCAATCTCCTCTTTCCCATATTCCAGCCAATTTTCAACTTCCTTCCTTGGTACCTTCCCCACATGATGAAGCTCTGTTTCCAGTTGTTTCTCTATATCTTCTATTTTGCTACTCAACTGGTCTCTAGTTCTCTTCAAGTTTTTCACGTAATCATTCAGCTTTCTGTGATATTGTACATGAGACTTTGCAATCTCTAGGAATTCCATGAATGTCCCTGCATATTATTACATATATTAGGTCACCATGATCACAAAATTATTAACTTGATTTAAGCTTCTGGTTGTTTAATTTCTTTTTCGCAACGCATAATAATTTATTATTTTCTCTATTTTATTTTCATTGAAGTTATATTTACACGTAAAAATTAAAATTACAATAAAGTGTATGACATAGTACATAAGAGCTTAAATTATATTACAAAGTTAAAATGAAAATCTTCAAGAAAGAATTTTAAAAAGGCAACATCAGGAGTGAAAGAGGAAAAGTGATAGCATTAATGAAAAAGAAAAGAGAAAACAAAATCACGACAAGCATGAAAAAAAAAAAGAAAACAGAATACCAGGAATTAAAATTTTCCTACCTTGAGCTGAGCTCCTAGACTGGCTGCTGTTTCAGCAAGACCTTGAATAGAAAAGAACAAAAAATGGTGAAGCAAAGACGAGAACCCAGGTAGAACAAGTGCATAGAGCAAAGAAACTAGAAGTGAATCAACTACTTGTAGAAGGCTATATAAATCTGTTTTAGCAACTTGATTGATATTCACTCAAGAAAGACAAATCAGGATGGGATTTGGGAAGAGAAGAAGAAAGTCAAAGTGCAAGAAAAAAACAAGAGAAATCAACCAAAATTATTAGGCAACTCTTATGGTATTGAGGTCACTTTCTTGGTGGGTGTTAGTCAGGACATGATTAATGCAAATAGTAGTCTTAAGAGACTTTTTTGGCTAACCATTTTTTTAGCATCTGCAGTTAAAATATATTTCCAAAGTCTTTTTCTATTTTTTTTTCCTGAAATTTCTAAAACCTGAAAATTAACATTTGATAATAGTCTTTTTGAGAAAAAAAAGCAGAAACTGTTGAGATTACAATAGGAGAAAAAGTTCTAATGATCGTAAAATGTGTAAAAATAAAATGTAATATTGCAATAGTGACTAGATTTTTGTGATTGATAATACCCCTTTCAAGGATTTGGCCCAAGCATGTTCACAAAGGTAAGTCCTTTTGATGTCTACCAGACTAGACCAACTGCCAAGAACCAGACAATACTTTAATGTCTTCATTTTATCATGTCAGACAAGTGGTAAAAGAAATGAACCAAATTTACAAGTGAACTGATATAGCGTTTATATAGTATAAAACATCTAAATTATTGTGTTAAAATTTGCATTGATATGCCAAATATAAATTTTTTTTTAAATTTTGTTAAATTTATATACAAATTTATCATCTTTGTATTATTTTCATATTATGTCATTTTTTATGTTTAATATTATCAGGTCTATTTGCAGATTAAATATTAGGTGTTTTCACACTCACTTTTCTATTTCCAACATCATTTTTTTTTCTGAAATTGCTAAAAGCTTAAAATTAACATTTGAATACCCTTTGGAGGGAGTACACAGTAGGCAGGCTTCTACCAGCAGTATATGACACCACATGCAAGCCGGCTTGATAGCCAAGTTCACTCGTTGTCGAAGTTCTGTTTAATAAGAAGAAAGGTAAAGTTTAACAATTAATGTTTAGTCTAACAGTTGTTATGCCTTTCTAAGAGGGATTAGGCCTAAGGTTCAATATCTCATTCCTGCCTTATACCTCTTTATGAACCAAAAAAGAAGTATGGTAAAGTTTAATAATGAAAAAATATATATTAAAATAATGAATATATATTAAAATATTAAGCGTAAATTAAAATCAATAGATGTAAACACATAATAATTTTGATATAAGACGTGTATATTTATTCTCATGTGTTTACGATATTTCAAATATGTTTTACACTTAATAATATTAAATTTACGTTTAATCATATGTGTTTAAAGACGCACCACCACATTGAATTAATGAACAACTAATTAGTAGTGTCAAGTATTAACAACATTTCCAATTCATAAAACCCTTCAATATTTCACTATAATTTAAGAACATGAGAGTAAACCCCAAGGAAAAAAAAACATTCTTTTTTCTACAACTATATAAGCCTATCGTTGCATCATGTATCGTGACAAATTTTTTTAAACATAGGACTATACTTGCAGTTCTCAAACATGTTAAAAAATAATAGTTTTGTACGCTCTACTTCACATATGAGCTTGAACTACAATCATTATCATTATCAGAGTCTTTATTCCAATAATAAAATAAGCTACATGAACTAATATATGAACTCACAATGAGCTTGCACTACAACCATATAAAAAAAAAAAACACATGCACATATTCAAAAATACAAAAACCATTACCAAGAGTCTTTCTATCTTTGATTCATTTGATATGAATAAAGATAACTCTAACAAATAAAACCCATTCTAAAAATTTGGGAATTTGCAACCAGAGAAAAGCCTCTTAGACAAAAGCAATTAAGTGAAATTCTTAAAATCCTTAAGATCTATATTCTCAGCTTCTTAGACAACATTATTCATGGTGAATGATTGAAAAAGGCATTCTCAAACCCTAAAAAGCAAATACCTTTTTCAGAAAACTTACAGCCACAGGGGCCCCAAGAAGTGAGCAAATTTCCAGCACACAAAGCAAGCTGCCTTCATAGTTGACCCCACTCACGGTGAATCCTGTTTTGCTGTATCCGCCAAATGAAAGAAAAAACCCAGATGAAAATTAAGGTCAGCGTTGGAGAAAATGAAGTTGGACTTGACGCTAGCCTTTGTGTATAGTCATACACGTGGTTAGTATTTTTTATATAATTATTTCTTGATACGCTATGTAATCTTACCATTCTCTCAAAAAAAAAAAAAAAGGAATCTTACCATTCATTATGACTATGAGTTATGAGCCTTAATAATGTTATGCTCATGGTTCCATTTAACTAATTAATTTATTGGTAAGTTACAAGTTAGGCTTATAATTATTGCAACATTAACTAAAACAATAATTGTGCAAAAGTCAATAAAGTTGGTATTAAAAAAAAATTACTCAACAACACGTAAATCAGTTGGTAGGGGTTTGTTTTAGCTTAACCAAAAGTTTCGAATTCGAGTTCTGGATATACATCTGTGTTAAAATTTTTGAATGAAAGCTTTGTCACCCTTTAAGTCCTACCCAACTCGAATCTTGATTAGTCTTATATTAAAATAGTGTGAAAATATCGAGTAATTTCGACAAAAAAAAAGTCAATAAAGTTGGTATTAAAAAAAATTGTCATGAGCCTTTTTGTTTAGTAACAAGAAATTTTGACTTTGTTATGAGAAAAGAAAAAGAAGAAATTTTGACTTCGTAAAAAATTCAAGAACCTTTCAAGAACTATCCTAAGCGAAACAACCCAATCCATATAAATTAAAAACAAGATTAACCCTTCAAGAAATGTCAAGAAACATTTGATTATGTTTTCTTTTTTTAATAACAATAAAAGAAATTTACTAACTTTTTGAGAGATAGTGGATGTGGAAACGCAGCTACTGTCTGAAGCAGAGGATTTGCCTGAAACGTTGCCACTGTCTGAATATTCATTTTGAATATTTATTTTTTTAATTGAATTGAAATGATTCATTATTAAATTTAAATTTAACTTGATTTGAAATTTTGAAATTCTAAATTCAATTCAAGTTTAATCAAATTTTGTTTTTAAAATTTGAATTTAATTCAATAAAATTTTAAATTATTTAAACTTGATTCGATAAATTTAAACTCCACTCGATAGTTTTGATTATATATTATGATGATAAAATAATATATAAATAATAAAATACTAAAAATATATTTAAAAAATTGATTAAACTCACGAATCGTTTGAAACAAATATTAAAATACACAAATTTAATTTGATTCATTATTTAAATAATTCGAACTCGAATTTATCTTAAAAATTAAATGATTCAAATTTAAATTATTATTAAATCGAACTCTAATTACTAAAATCGTTTGCACCCCTAACAAAAAATTTGAGTTGGGTTCAAGAACTCTGATAGCAATGATTTATGGGGAGCTCGATCCCTAGAATGATCATTATCAAGCGTGGGTTTCCATTGAATGCAACAGGTGTTGGAATTCTGGGGATCCTGAGGAGGTTTGGCTTAAAAGTGAGACAAGTAAAGGAAAAGGATTTGGAATGACGAGTGTTAGGAAGAAAAAGCGACAAATTTGTAGGCATGGCCACCAACGCAGTTGCCATTCAAACCGCCTAAAACTGACCACAATTGCCAAGATGGTCGCATTTTCACCATGTGAGACGACAGCAGGGGCATTTTCAAAAGTTTGTATGGTTGTAAAATGACGTTGTCATCAAACAAGACGAAGGTGTTTTTTTTAGGCTAAACTATTAAAAAGGTTTCTAAACTTTATTATTTTATTTAAATAGGTTTTTATATTTTAGTGTATCTAAATAAATCTTTAATTTTTTATTTGAGTTCAAATAAATTCATAGACTTTAATTTGTACTCCGATAAACCCTTCATTCTTAATTTATACTCAAATAAGCCATTAATATAAATTAATCTTTTATAAAAGTGATTAATTGATTTTTTTTATTACGTTTAAAACCTAACTTTTTACATAAAAAAAGGCTAGTTAGATAGAATATATTATATAATATTTAATTATGTATATTGTACTATATATTATATATTTAAAAAATGTTAATTAATTCAGTTAATTTAATTCGTAATTTTAGACATCAAATTAATCGAATAAATCAACCTATAAAAAATAATTTAAATACAAAAGTGACTTAGTTGAATAAAATTAATTGAATTTTGATTAGTTAAATTAGTTTGAAATAATTTTTATTCATATTTAATTTTTTATTTGAAATAAGGGCTTATTTAAGTACAAATAAAAATATAAAGACTTATTTAGATACAATAATAATATAAAAACTTATTTAAATAAAGTAATAAAATTCAATAGTTTTTTTAATATTTTAGCTTTTTTTTTTATTTTGATACGGTTGCAGACAGACAGAGTATTGAAAGCAGAAAACCGGGCCCAACCCACTTTAAGAAACCAAAGCCTCCAGCCCGCCTCGGTTTTAACTTGCTCACTTTGCCGATGAGTAAACTACAGAGCATTAGAGCCAGTTTTCTCCGTAGGTTGTCTCCCATGGAGACAGATCGTGGATGATACGCACTTTCTACTTATTTACCAGAATCATTCAGTGGGAAGATCTCTTGATTAAGCAATGGTAATGTTCCCGAAGATCTCTTGAATAAGCAAAAATACTAACTACGTGTATGACTATGTACAAAGGAGAACAGGAAGAAGAAAATACCATTGGAAACGAAGCTGGTTTTCGGGAACATCATCGATGAGATTGGTCTGATTGTAGAGAGCGAAAGCGCACCTAAGGGATAAAAAGGCTTGAGCTTGACTCCGCGTCGAAGCGGGTGACTCCTTCCTCAGGCTTCTACTCTACCCTCTCACCGCCCTCTCGCAGCCCAACCCCACAAATGAAGTCATCGACCAAAAGAGAAAAATACTGATGTCCTTGAACTTACTTTGTAACCGCCATATTAGAATCCACATTGCATCAACAAGTGGCATATTGGTCAGATCCTGACAAAGCTATCTGCAAACTTTTATTTTTCCTAATTATAGGTTCTAAGTAAAGGCTTTTGAAAAAAAAAAATCATACTCAAACAAGATATAAATACAAAGTAATAAAGATGCAGGTATGATAAAGGATTAACGAATTGGATTTTGATGAACAACTAGTCTCTTGCTTCAGATGTCAAATACTTTGTTCTTTTGGTTAGTTTGTGTTGCTCTTTAGCTTTAAAGAAACCTCTAACATTCAGTTGATGTAAAATTACCAAATATTTTGCATTTATGGACAGATTAGGAAGATTGGTAGCTGAAAAATGGAAGCTAATAGAAAATCATAGTTGTTTCAATAGTTTTCATTACCTTGACTTTAGATTAGGGTCAAAATTTGTGATTTTATTGTAGAAATTTTTTAATTTTTTTTAAATTTTAATCATTATGATTATTTGCCTCTTATAACTTATTTATTGTTTTTTTATTTTAATTTCTAATTAAATCACAAATATGATTTTATCATTTTAGTATTATTTCAAAATTCCAATTTTTTGTTTTATTTTATTATTTTTTTGGTCGAAACTCTCAATATTTAAAAGTCACTTTGAGTCTTGTTTAATCTGGAATCAAGCTACTGTCAAAATATAAATAGGAGAGCTCTTCTAGCACTGTTTTCTCCACTACAATGCTCAAACTCGAGATCTTATTTAAGGGACCCTAAGCTCCTTCCACTCGACCATCAGACGTTGCTAAAATTTTATTATTTATTATTATTTTTTATTATTTCATGGTTGCAAAAATGTTGTGTAAGTATATATATTGACTCTAACATAATAATACTGACTTGGACATAGTTAAAAACAAAAAGTAAAATATTTCTTTAATAAAAATAAAATACCTTAATATATAACAGAATTTTTTTAATCAAATGAATAATCAATATAAATTATTATATATTATTTCGTAAGAAATGTTATACTTAAAAAAATTTTGTAAAAAATGGATAAAGGAGAGATTGTGGAGACTTGTCTGATATCAGCATCCGAGGGAGTTTACTCAAAGATTGTTCCAGCTCCAGAGTGCAATAGAAAAGTAATACACTCGCAAATGCAATCTTTCTTGTGATTTCTCTTTCTTTCAATAGTAGAAATCTACTTCTTCATGTATGTAGACAAAAGAAAGAACATAGCAAAAAGACGGTGAGCGTGCATTTTTAGATGCAAATTGATGTATGTAACATGAATGTACGTTTTAGTGATGGAATAAACGAATAAAAGTTAAGAGTTTAGTTTAAGTACTATGTTTTTACTAATAAAAGTATGAATGAATCAGAGTGAACACTATGAACAAGAGGAATTCGGCTTTGAAATTGGTTTTTTTATATATATATTTGAATTATGATCACAGAAATTAAAAATTAAAACTAACAATAGATCACAGGTTATTACCCAACGATTTTTTTAGAAGGGTATTACCCAATGATTTTAAATTCATAAACATTTAAAATCATATTATATATTATCAATGAAATAAAAAATCTCATTAAAAAAACAATTTGTTTTAACATAGTTAGATTATTAGACTTACATGAAAAAAGGGAAGGGAAATGTAGGGAGAAAAGACTAAATTGACAGAAGAGTAAAAATGGACAATGAAAAGAGAAAAGCTAAGGGTTGAACCGAAAGTCAAAAGGGTGAAGGAAGCTAAGAAGAATGAATCCCTAGATCTTGCACCTTGGATGATGGACATACTAAACGGAAATAAACATAAATAAGGTAGTTTTAGAATAATCGATATAATTAGGTTAATTTGAGTTATTAGGGTAATTTAACTTAGGATAAATAAAGTAATTTAATGGTTTGATATAGATTAATTTTATTAGGGTTAATTTCATTGATTGAAATTAATATGATTGGTTAAAATTAGTACAGATTATAATTGATAAATTAGGATTGATTAATTTAATTTAGAAGATAATTTGATTGATTATTGTAATTTCAATTGAATTTTAATTAGGAAAAATATTAGGTTAGGATTATTATTAGTAATTTTAGAATTAATTAGGATTTGCATTAGGATTAACTTAGAGTTACTAGGATATAAATAATTAACAAAAAAATTAAAAAAAAAGTTTTACTCCTGCATGAACACCAAGATCAGTCATCCAGAACCTAATTTGATTGGATTCCTACTATTAACTTGTAAAAATCAATAGTCACAGAGAGGAAGGAAACCGAGAGGAATCAATCGTAATTACAGTGTAATTAGGACAATTATAATGTATTACAATAGATTGAAGACAAGATTATTACAAAGGAAATTTTCACGTAAGAAAGAGAAAAGGTCAAATTATGCAATTAATCCATGTACTATCATGATATTTGAAATTTAGTACTTCACTATAATTCATAAAAATAAAAATGGGCTTGAGCTTGTAGTATAAAAATAAAAATGGGCTTGGACAAAAAGTTAAGCCCGAATTTTCGGGTTGAGGCTAGCCAGGCTTGGGCACACAAATTATACATTAGTATATGTCATGGGCCCGAGCCGAGCCCGGCCCATGACCAGATCTATTTTGAAAGCAAAACGCAGTTGGTGAACAATGACAGTTTCTTGAAAATTAGATACTATTGTTAGTCTCTCGGTTATGATATGAGAGAAAAAGGAAAAAAGTAAATGACAAGAAAAATTAAATCATCTTCACGTCACGTCACGTCATGTCACGTCATGTAGGCAATGGGGTACAAGTATTTCAAATAAAAAGTTATGTTAGCAATGTTATGTCAACAAAAATCAATATTAAGTCATTATTTTTAATAGAGATCATTATCAACGTTATCGATTGGATTAATATTTGTAAATCAAAATAGTAAAAGAACTTAATTTTTATGAATTATAATAAAGGAACTAAATTTTAAATTTCGTAAAAATACAAAAATAAATTACATGAGATAAAAAAGTGCCATGTCAAAAAATCAATGTCACATCAGCAAAAGTTAGAAAAGTTAATGTCACACCAACAAATTAATGTCACGTCATCAAAGTCAATGTTACGTCAACAAAAATTAACCACCACATCACCATTTTTAATGGAAAAATATTACTGTCATTATCAATTAGACTAAAATTTCAAATTATAATACTAGAAAAACTTGATTTTTACTAATTATAATAAAAGATTAAATTTCAAATTTTATAATAATTCAGAGATTAACCGCATAATTTGACTTTTTTAACAGGAGCAGTACAATGAAGACCACTCTTATCGTGTAGCTCTTCCAAAAGTAGACTAGGCACTCGACGGTCGAATAAAAAATTCATACCTCGGGTGAGATAATTTTCACAGTTTTACCTTCCCTTTCTTTTTTGTTCCTTAAAAAATGTTTCAACAATTTTTTGTTAATTTTTTGGACAAAAATTTTAAATTATTTATTGTACTTTTCAATTTTTTATTTAAAGATTTTCAAATTAAATGTTAAATAAAATTAAAATATACTTGAAAATAATTTTTAAATATTTATAATAAATGTATTATTTGATATAGAAATAATTTTAATAGTTTTTAATTTATTAAAAAAAATTAATAAAATCTTAGAAATAATTTTAGTAATTTTTAATTATTTATTAATTTCACAAAAATCAAATATATATTATAAATTTTATCTTATACAAATTTTAATCTAATGTCAGTCATTTTTTTTTAGTATATTTCACCTCATTTCTCTTGCTGCTTTTTCAACACATATCCCACTACTACATTATACAATCTTACCATTGCAATAACTAATTTTATTGCTAACGCTATCAAAATCAATATCATCATATTCAATCCTAAATAGTATCATTATATAATCTAATAAGTAAGATATTTATATATTGAACATATCTACGGTTTTTAAAATTTTTTATAATCTTTAAAAGTTAAAATTAGCTGTAACTAAACTTGATGTGGAAAGATAATTTCTCATAAATTCGTTAGATCCGACGTAGATAAGTTTGGTTGAATCTGTATGAAAAAAATGTATTAAAGGAAACTTGAAAACTCTTTACCGTTCAACAACCCCAAAAAAGGAAAATAATATGATAACCAATTTCACTACCAAATTTTAGTTTTGTCATAATTTTTCTATATTAATTTTTAAGTTACATCCATGATGCCAAATTTTGGTTGATATCATTTTAAATTTTAATCCTTACGGTTTGAAATTCTACATACATGCCCTTGAATTTCAAATGTTGTAACCTTTGGTCATTTCTATCGTGTCAATTAAACTAAAAAACATTTATTTTATCTCAATAGTAGAAAACCCAAATTCTATTTATATTGTTTTTTTTTTAAAAAAAATTAGACATAACTCCTCTCACTTTATAGCATTTTGGCATAATTTGCATATATTAAGATTGTTGTTTAAATTTTTTTTCTTAAAAATATAATTTGATTTTTCCCAGACTTGGTGGTACAAAAATTAAAATTGTGGAGCCAATATCATATAATAAGAGATAAACTACAAATAAGGTACCCGGCTAGCATGAACTGCTGCTTGCCTAGCTTCTTCTTGAATATCTTCTATAAGCTGGTATTGATGGAGGTTAATAGGAAAGTAGCTTTGTATTTGATAACCAATCCTAGATCATATGATTAAGAAAAACTGCCAAGAATGTTATTTATGAACAAGATTAGAGAAATGAAACAGAAGACTTTAATTTTTGAATGCTAATCTCAAATATACATACATATATAGTTGATCTGCACACAGAATTTCACCAGATGCTTAGATTGACTATACAAAGGATCTATTTGTTTGTGAAAAGAAGCAATCATCTTTGATGCTTACTTAACGTACAGTTTATGCTTGAATTTTTCAGAAAAGAATCGATTTAAAATGTGTTTAATTATAAAAGAATGAAGGTATATAAGATTATGAAGAAAGAAATACAATGATCACATCAAGGAAGCCAAAAGAAACTTTGAGAGCGGAATTAGCCTTCTTTTCCAAAGTTGTCTATGCATGCAGTTTCAGTCGTGGAGCAAAATAGTAGGAATATTGTAACCCAACATCTTTTCATCGGCCAACAAAAGGAACTATACATTCATCATAACCTGTTTTTCCGAAAGCAACTCTTCTCGAGAACTCCAAAGGTACCGAGTTGGAGTCCAATTCTATCGAAGGATTCTTCTAGCTCCAGAGGATATACAGCAAGATACTAACACAAATAAAAGGAAATACGTATCCTGATGCATTACTCGCTACCCCATGCCTCTTCTTATTAAGATAACTGGCACGAGCCAACCGCATTATCTTGACTGCTGTTAGACTGTGTCCTCACCAATAAAATGCAATAAGACTCAAGTTATATTCCTTAATAGATCAGAAAAAATAGTGACATGGAAAGGAAAATTTGTACATCTGATCTGACTGCCAAAATTTGCCTATTCAGAATTCTAGAATGGATCCAGCAAGGTAGCCACCGCCTCAATTACTTTAGCACTTAACTTTGCAAGTGTTTTTCCCCTCCACGCATACTAGCAATTTAGCAAGAATAGCATATCAGCACCAATACCCCTAAAGCTGGAGATACGGATTTTATAGAAACTGCAGCATATACCTATTTTTCAACATACGCATACTGGCATGCGAAGGATAATCCCTTTTTGTCCAATTAGAAAGATAAACGCTTTTCAGATGTCCTTGAACCTACTCACACAGAAGTAACCACCATATAAGAATCCACATTAACTCAACAAATGGCACATTGGTCAGTTCCTGACAAAGCTATCTGTATATTTATTATACTTATACACATGTAAACTTTACTTTTTCCTAATTATAGGGTTCCAACTCAAAGCTTTTGAAAAGAAAAATCATCCTCAAACAAGATATAATCGCGAAGTAATAATAAACAATCAACGAATTTCATATATATATATATATATATATTTGTTTGGTCTTATGGTCAGAATATCTTCGGACCAGCATGTGCACACCTCAAGACTAATCCCTCTTTGGGTGATCTTAAGGGCTCACCCCCACATCAGCCTAGTGCATTGAAGGAAATTAATTTCCTTGGGTGCTGGCCCCAGGATTTGAACCCTGGACCTAACAACTATTCCCCTGCAATTATCCAGTTAGAGGTATCAAATACTTGGTTCTTTTGGTTAGTTTCTGTTGTTCTTTAGCTTTAAAGAAACCTCTTGGTAGCATTCAGATGATGTAAAATGACCAAATATTCTGCATTTATGGACAGACTATGTAGGTAGGCAGCTGAAAAAAGGAAGCTAATAGAAAATCATAGTTGTTTAAATAGTTTCTATATTAGAAATAGTGTGTCTATACATGTATAAGCATACGTGTAGCAAGAAAACATGGAACTTAAACCCCTGCTGCTAAATAACTGAGAAATATAGGAAAAAATCACACTAATAGAATAAGATGGAAAATTAATCTGCCTTACCAAAATTCTATTTATAATATCAGATGCTATAAATTGGCTAGACAGATTGGCACTCAGTAATGTTTTCTAAGGTCTATATTCAGTGATGCAGTGTGAAGTTTATTACTAAATATAGCTTACTGAATTAATTGCAGAATAGATTCCTGAGTTGAAACATTTAAGCATAATGGCTAAACTTGATGGCATCAACGACAAATTGTACAACTCTTATGGAAAAAATCTTGTATTTAGATCATTCACAAGTAACATATCTGTTTGAAGTTTGCTTAATTCCAAGGCAACTAACTGCTGGCCACCTCAATCTCATCTTATGGCCAACAATGAAGATTAACATCATAATAACAGAATAAAAGCCTTTTGTCTTCTTATCATTCATTCAATTACTTGCATCTTCCTCGATAGGAGTTGCAGATTTGTGGCACAGAGAAATTGATATTGAAAATATATTAATGTTCATGTATTAATATTCCTAAGATATATTGGCATAATCTTCTTGTAGAAAGAAAGTTGAAAGGAAATGAACAGTCATGGCAGCAAGGAAACCAGTGGAACAATTCCGACAATCAAGAATTCGCTATTTCCTATAAATCACAAAGTCTGTACTTTGGAAATCCATAAATCTAGAAGTTTGATATGGGGCAAACACTCATTGAACATTAATGTTATTTCCAATTTCTTTCAACTAAAAACATAAACTCAAGAATCCCTTCCGTATTAAAATCCACGACAAGACTTGCAAAATTCTTTGCTACTCTCCCTTTCATAAGGCAAACAGATATTGATGTTGGTTTTTTCAGAGAATTTTATGCAGTAACTGGATTATGTAAAAGAAAACAGAGGTAGACAAAAATCTCCTTCCAAAGGTATATTGAATATTTAAGATGATGCCAGAGGCTTAATAACCTCCAGCACAGTGACGAGAGGCAAAAAAAATTGTGAATAATTGATTTTGGAAATTTGAAAAATCAGTCTCCAATACTATATCCCAACAATTAAAATTTAAGGTTTCATTTTAAAAGATTTAACTATCAATCTTAAATCAGGCTGTATAATATTGATAATTGTAAAAATATTTAACAATAGACAATTTATACAAATAGAGTGGTAGAAGGTAATCTAAATTTAGACTTCAAGACTTCCATTCAAGTTGGAGCGGAGGAGCTTCACATATCAAGATCAAGTTATAGTTGAGGCAGCTTTACAATATCAGTAAAATCAAAAGAAAGGAAAAGCTCCAGCAGTTATGGATTTTAGAATATCAATAAAATCAAAGTGGCAGAAGGATTGAGCAAAGCATGAATAAATTAAGGTTAATGCACAGGCTTGGTCTTCATATGAATTTTACCAAATTATGAATTTTGGCTTATTTTCTTTTATTTCCATAAATTACATAAACAAAGTATAAATAAATTGATATAATAACATGAGTAAAAAGATATCTAAAATTTAGAATTCAAGTGGGATCAACTTCATAGATATCCTAGTTTCACTGGAGGCAGCTTTGTTATCACCTTAAAAAATAGATAAATGTGTATAAAAAACAGAGAAATGAGAATATAGTAACATACTTAGAAAGGAAGGAGGCTTACCTGTAAGGATGATCTCTTAATATTAGTGCAAACGAATGAGGTTCAAGAACATTTTTGAAGTTAGGATGATCCCACTCCAGTGACTCCCACCATTCTCTCCTTGAGTGGATCTTAAGAGAAGGTGGAGCATATGCATATGGCTGCACATTGCCAAGAAGGGAAAGAAATGGAGGAATTCTCTTCAGCTTGGAACAATTTCTAACAGAGATCTGTTCGAGAGAATCGCAAACCATTACTCTACTTTTACTACAGATGCTCTTCAATTCTGGTAATAAAAACAAATCCAACCGTCTCAATTTGGGAAGATTGACTTTGATTTTATTAGTGCTTCCTTTTTCTTCATCATCATCTTCTGCAAATATTTCTACTAGTTGCTCACAATCTCCCACCCAAATATCTTCTAGGTTTTGGAGGTTGATAAGCAACCAATGCAAAAACAACTTCTTTATATTTGAACACTTCCTTATATGAATTTCTTTAAGATGGGAAAAGATGGCAGTTGGAGCCAATAGTGAAGATCTTGAAGCAAATCCTTCAACTTTGATAAGTTCACTTAACCTTGGCAAATATTGAAGTCTCAACTCCTTGAGGTTCTGAAATGGAGTACAAGAAGTGGAAAAAGAGGAGAAGGAAAGAACAAACTCTATCCCTTGGCAATTGCTAATAACACAACTCCTCAAGTCAACTGCTTCTTTTAAGGAAGAAATATCGCTTAAGCTTCTCAATAAGTCGCACTTCGAAACAATGAAATGTTGAATATCAATTGGGAGCAAAACCCCATCTCCACCAAATTTATATGCACAGATTGATACAGCTTTGACTTCATTGGATACAAAATTAGAGGGGCCTACATGTAACTGGTATCTATTAAGCCTTTTCTTACATTGCATTGACTGGACAAACTTTTTGAGTTCATGCATGCCTTTGAAACCTCCGAAAAAGCATTCCAACTTCTCCAATGGCACTACCTCCTCTGCTTTTATGCTTGTTTTTTCACCGTAGGAATAAATTCTCAAGTGCTGAAGGCAAGAGAGTTTCGGAAAAAGTCCAGTGGGTACCTGTTTTAGAGTCTTCACATAAAGATCAAGATATCTCAGATTCACTAGCAGTTCAATGCCTTCAGGGGCTTCCTCAATTATAGAAAAACAAATATCTAACTTCTTCAATCTCTGAAGCTTTGAAAGAGAAGGAAAATGCTTTAATCTTCCACATCTAAAAAGCAACAATGAAGTAAGATTCTTCAATTCAGAGATGGAATTTGGTAAACACTCGATCTTCGTGTAGGACAAATCAAGAACGGTCAAACATGGCATGTTTGCAAAGAAAGAATTTTGGATACTCTTTATAGGATTCTCTTTAAATAACAAGGTTGTGAGCAGTTGGCATTTAGGAGGTGACAAATCTATGGGAATTTCTGATATGGAATTCCTCATAAGTGACACCTTTTCAACATCCGGAGTCCATTCCTCCTCTTTTGGTAACCTTTCTAGTTGCATGCCTGCTTTTATCATATATCGAGGATTCATACTTGTAATGGACAATGCCATGTCTCTCACTGCATCATGCATCTTCACACGACTTATTTGAACATTTTCCAACAAACAATTATCTTCTAACTTCCTCAAGATAGCATGGCCCTTAAATTTCATTTGTTGTATTGTATCTATTTCATCTATGAATCCCTCGTCAATCCAACATTCAATTAGCTCATCCTTCCTAATTTCAAAATCTTCAGGATATAATGCACAATACAAGAAGCAATGCTTCACCTTTTCGTCTTTTAGTTGATCGAAACTAAATTTCAGACACTCAATCACTTCAGCTTCCAAACCTTCCACCTTCCTTATTCGCCATTTCAACTCATTCAGTGCATTGCCCCAAATATGAGGGTCATATTCTCCTTTTAGGGTACCGGCTACCACAACAATAGTAAGAGGCAGACCTGCACATTCCTTCACAACAAGTCTCAAAGTTGACTCTAATGTTGGAAATTGCAATATTTTTGGTCCAACTTTATTTAAGAATAAGGTTAATGCCTCATCTTCTGGAAGGGGATTCACTTTAATCACCTCACAACCCATAAATTTACAAACTTCCTCCTTACGTGTTGTCAACACCACCTTGCATCCATTGCTACTAGTCGGTTCAAGGATTCCAACTTCCTCTAGAGAGATTTTATCCCACACATCATCTAAGATTAAAACAAGTTTTTTTGCTTTCTTCAACATGTGCAACAACAGCGCAGCTCGTCTGACTTTGTCACCTTCTTTGGGCAAATCACCCTTCAATGTGCTTGCAATATCATCTTGCAACTTCACAATATTGAATTCCTTTGATATAGTGACCCAAATTACTTTATCAAATCTTTTTCCTTCCAAAAGATCATTGTACATGTGCTTCATGATGGTTGTTTTCCCTACACCTCCCATCCCCCAAACTCCAATCTTGAGTACCTCCTCTTGCATCAAACATGACCATATTTGATCTCTCACAACTTTCGCACCAATTAGTTCTAATGTTGGAAGTGGCAACCCAACACTTGGACCATCAATCACCAGACCTTCAAAGACATTGGGACCTTTATTAAGAATGTTCTGCATTTCTTGAGTCTTTTCCTCAACATGTTTTGCAAGGAAAGCACGAAAGAGATATCTTCCATTCTTGACTTCATTTTCAACATTTTGTGCTCCATCAATCTCCTCTTTCCCATATTTCAACCAATTCTCAACTTCCTTCCTTGGTACCTTCCCCACATGAAGAAGCTCTGTTTCCAGTTGTTGTTCTATATCTTGTATTTTGCTATTCAACTCATCTCTTGTTCTCTTTAAGTTTTTCACGTAATCATTCAGCTTTCTGTGATATTGTAAATGAGACTTTGCAATCTCTATGTATTCCATGGATGTCCCTGCATATTATTACATATATTAGGTCACTATGATCACAAAATTATTTACTTGATTTAAACTTCTGGTTGTTTAATTTCTTTTTTGGAACACATAATAATTTTTTATTTTCTCTATTTTATTTTCATTGAAGTTATAGTTACACATAAAAATTACAATTACAATAAAGTTTATGACATATTACATAAGAGCTTAAATTATATTACAAAGTTAAAATGAAAATCTTCAAGAAAGGATTTTAAAAAGGCAACATCAGGAGTGGAAGAAGAAAAGTAGTCACATTAATGAAACAGAAAAGAGAAAACAAAATCATGACAAGCATGAAAAAAAAGGCAGAATACCAGAAATTAAAATTTTCCTACCTTGAGCTGAGCTCCTAGACTGGCTGCTGCTTCTGCAAGACCTTGAAAAAAAAAAGGGGTGAAGGACCCAGGTAGAACAAGTTTATAGAGCAAAGAAACTAGCAGTGAATCAACTACTTGTAGAAGGCTATGTAAATCTGTGTTAGCAACTTGATTAATATTCACTCAAGAAAGATAAAACAGGATTGGTTTAGGAAGAAGAGAAGAAAGTGCAAAGTGCAAGGAAAAAACAGGAGAAATGAACAAAAATTATGAGTCAACTCTTATGGTCTTGATGCCACTTTCATGGTGCGTGTTAGTCAGGACATGATTCATGCCAATAGTAGTCTTACTGGACTTTTTTGGCTAAACATTTTTTTACATCTGCAGGTAAAATATATTTCCAAAGTCTTTTTCTTTTTTTTTTTCCGAAATTTCTAAAACCTGAAAATTAACATTTGATAATAGTCTTTTTAAGAAAAAAAAAAGCAAAATATGTTGAGATTACAATGGTAGAAAAAGTTCTAATGATGGTAAAAATGTGTAAAATAAAATGTAGTATTGCAATAGTGACTAGATTCTTGTGATTGTGAATACCCCTTTCAAGGATGTGGCCCAAGCACGTTCACACATGGTAAGTCCTTTGGATGTCTACCATACTGGACCAAGTGCCAAGAACCAGACAGTACTTTAATGTCTTCATTTTTTCATGTCAGAGAAGTGTACAAGAAATGAACCAAAATTACAAGTGAATTGATATAACGTTTATATAGTATAAAACATCTAAATTATTGTGTTAAAATTTGTATTGATATGCCAAAATTTTTTTTTAATTTTTGTTAAATTTATATACAGATTTATCATCTTTGTATTATTTTCATATTATGTCATTTTTTAATGTTTAATATTATCAGGTCTATTTGCAGATTAAATATTAGGTGTTTTCACATTGACTTTTCTATTTCCAACATCTTTTTTTTCCTGAAATTGCTAAAAGCTTAAAATTAACATTTGAATACCCTTTGGAGGAAGTACACAATAGACAGGCTTCTACCAGCGATCTATGACACCACATGCAAGCCGGCTTGATAGCTAAGTTCACTCGTTGTCAAAGTTCTGTTTAATAAGAATTAAGGTAGAGTTTAACAATTAATGTTTAGCCTAACGGTTGTTACCCCTATCTAAGAGGAATTAGGTCTAAGGTTCGATTTCCCGTTGCCACCTTATACCTCCTTATGAACCAAAAAAGAAGTATCATAAAGTTTAATAATGAAAATATATATATATATCATCATCATCATCATCATCAGAGCCTTTATCCCAGTAGATTGGGGTAGGTTATATGAACCAATATCTAAAATCACGTTAGATCGTCCATATGTATTCTCTGCCTCCATAGATTCCTATTCAAGGCCATTTGCTAATCTAATTCTAAAACCTCTATGTCTTTCCAAACTACTTCCTTCCAAGTCTTTTTCGGTCTTCCTCTAGTCTTAACCCTTCTCTCAACATCCGTAGCCTCTATTCTCCTAACTGGAGCATCTATAGGTCTACGTCTTACATGTCCAAACCAACGTAAACGATTTTCACACATTTTGTCTTCGATAGGTACCACTCCAATCATCTTACGAATATCATCATTTCTCATTCTATCCTTTCTTGTATATCCACATATCCACCGTAACATTCTCATTTCTGTTACACTCATCTTTTGTGTATGTAGCCTCTTAGTCGCCCAACATTCACTAACATATAACAATGTTGGTCTAACAACTGTCCTATAAAACTTGCCTTTCAACCATGTAGGAATTCCTTTATCGCACAACACACCTGTAGCACTTCTCCACTTACTCCATCTAGCCTGGATCCTATAGGTCACATCACCATCAATCTCTCCATCCATCTGTACTATTGATCCCAAGTTGTAGAATTCTAGAGGAGGATTTCTCTCCTCCTTTCCTGACAGATAATCTCCCTAATTTTTAGGAGATAATCTCCCTGATTTTTAGGAGAGATAACTCTCTAGTAATTATCCTTTTCTAGTAGATATTCTCCCTGATCTTTAGGAGAATATCCCTGCAGCAATTTAGTTTCTGTTTTTTGAATAACCTAGCTGTTTGAGGCATGTCTCTTCAGCTATTTATATCCTACAAATAAGGCTGTATTTTTCATAAAAAGTAATATAGTAAAAAATACCAAATCGTTCTTTTATTTTCTACATGGCATCAGAGCAAGATCTGGGCCGTTTCTTCCCTTAAAAATCTTGAAATCAGCCATACCAGCCATGACCAAATACCCAAGATCAGCCATGACCAATGGCACAGAAAGTGTCACCTCTGAAACTGTGCCAAATCCTGAACCTGTTGACTGGAAACCTAGTTCTTCACAAGACAGAGATAGCAGGGGAAATGTTGCACACAAAGGTAACTTCCTTACAGCTCTTATGCTAGATGGGGAAATATACAATCTTGGATTGTGGACTCAGGGGCATCCGATCATATGACTGGAGATGCCACGGTGTTTCATAAATATACCGCTTGTCATGATAATACCACAATACGAATTGCAGATGGAACATACTCTAAGGTGGCTGGTATAGGTTCGGTTGTGATATCAAAAGACATAGTACTTGATTTAGTTTTGTTTGTTCCAAATTTAGATTGCAATCTTTTGTCTATAAGCAAGTTAACCAAGGATCTCAATTGTGTTGCTAAGTTTCTTCCAAATATGTGTGAATTTCAGGTTTTGGACTCAGGGAAGACGATTGGCAATGCTAGGATGTGTGCGGGTCTCTATCTTCTGAGAGTTGATGTGCCCGAAAAGACAGCCCAAAAGATTTCTTGTGTAGCTTCTAAGGATAGTGCCATAATGTTATGGCACTATCGATTAGTGTACCTAAGAAAACTTTTTCCCTCTTTATTCAATAATCATGAAAAGTCCTTTCAGTGTGAAGTTTGCCAGCTATCTAAACATACCCGTAATTCCTATCCAAATCAGTCCTATAAGCCTTCTCACCCTTTCTCAATGATACATAGTGACATTTGGGGACCGTCTAGGATAAATAACATCACAGGTTCTAGATGGTTTGTCACCTTTATTGATGATCACACACGGATCACCTGGCTCTTTTTGATGAAAGAAAAATCTGAAGTGGGACAAATATTTCAGAATTTCAGCAATATGATACAAACACAATTCCAGGCAAAAATTCAAGTTCTTAAAACAGACAATGGAAGGGAATATTTCCATTCAAAACTTGGCTCATACCTACTAGAGCAAGGCATCATACATCAGAGTTCATGTGTTGACACTCCTCAGCAAAATGGAGTGGCTGAACGAAAGAATAGGCACATCCTGGAAGTTGCCCGATCCTTGATGATGACAACACATGTTCCAAAACAGTTTTGGGGAGAGGCAATTCTCACAGCCACCTATCTCATTAACCGGATGCCATCTCGTGTGCTAAACTTCCAGATACCATGCAATAAACTCCTAACCACCTATCCTAACACTCGTCTTCTATCCAACATTCCTGTCAAAGCTTTTGGTTGCACAGCATTTGTCCACATCCATCAACAACATCGTAGTAAGTTAGACCCAAAAGCCATAAAATGTATCTTTTTTGGTTACTCCCCGCACCAAAAGGGCTACAAATGCTATTCCCCTACCACAAAGAAATTTTATAACTCCATGGATGTCACTTTCTTTGAAGATCAACCATATTATCCCAAATCTGACATTCAGGGGGAGAACCCAATCACTAGAGAATATCATCTTTGGGATAGAACTAAGTTTCTTTTTCCAACACTAGTTCCCAACTTGGTTGAGCCACACCTTGAGCTAAACACCACACTACAACCTGATTCTTCAAATAACCCAGACCCTAACCCTACTACACAGGTGAAAGGAAAAGAATTACTTGTCTATTCCAGGAAACAGAAAACTCAAAGGGAGATAGAGGACCACACATTGCCACGGCAAAACCAAGAATCTGAACCGGGTCTTGAAACTCAGAATACTCACACAGGTAACACTTCTAATACTCCTATTGAATCAATTTTGGTTGAGACTACTGATGATCTTAACAAGCCAATAGCTTTGAGAAAGGGTGTAAGATCATGCACCCAACATCCTATTGGAAACTTTATCTCATATGACAGGTTGTCTCCCAACTTTAGAGCATTTGTGAGCTCTCTAATAGAAATACAAATTCCCAAGAATGTGCAAGAAGCGCTTACTCAACCAAAATGGAAGGCAGCGGTCATGGAAGAAATCCTAGCCTTGGAGAAGAATTCAACTTGGGAAATTACTGATCTACCAGCAGGGAAGAAACCAGTTGGGTGCAAATGGGTCTTCTCTATTAAGCATAATGCAGATGGGAGTGTAAACAGGTTCAAGGCTAGACTTGTTGCTAAGGGATTCACCCAATCCTATGGCATTGACTATGAGGAGACATTCGCCCATGTTGCCAAGCTAAACTCAGTTCGTGTCTTGTTGTCACTTGCAGCTAATTTGGACTGGCCTCTCCATCAACTAGATGTCAAAAATGCATTTTTGAACGGTGAGCTGGAAGAGGAAGTTTACATGGAAATTCCACCTGGTTTTGAAACTCAAGAAAATTCTGGCCGAGTGTGTAAGCTCCAAAAGTCCCTATATCGTCTTAAACAATCTCCCCGTGCTTGGTTCGAGAGGTTGATTAAGGTGGTGAAGAAACACGGGTTCATTCAATGTCAAACAGATCACACTATGTTTATTAAAAGCTCTCTTGATGGAAAAAGGGCCATCCTAATAGTCTACGCCGATGACATTATCTTGACCGGTGATCACATGGAGGAAATAGACCATTTGAAGAGTTTCTTGGCACAAGAATTTGAGATTAAAGATCTAGGTCAGCTTAGATACTTCCTCGGCATGGAGGTGGCTAGATCAAAAGAAGGCATTTCGATTTCTCAACGAAAGTATACTCTTGACCTCTTAAAGGAAACTGGGATGCTTGGCTGCAAACCGGCTGATACCCCGATGGATCCAACAAGAAAATCTGAGATAGAGGAAGTGAGTTCTTTGACAGACAAGGGTAGGTACCAAAGGCTAGTAGGCAAACTTATATATCTAGCTCACACTAGACCAGACATCGGGTTTGCAATCGGATGGGTTAGCAGATTTATGAATAGTCCAACTGAAAAGCATATGGAAGCTGTCCTACGAATTCTTCGGTACCTCAAAAATAGTCCAAGAAAAGGATTGTACTTTAAGAAGACTACAAATAGGGGTCTTGAAATTCTTACTGATGCAGACTGGGCTGGTTCTCTAGAAGACCGAAGATCAACTACGGGATATTGCACCTATGTGTGGGGTAACCTGGTCACATGGCGAAGTAAAAAACAAACAGTGGTAGCTAGGAGCAGCGCTGAGGCTGAACTAAGAGCTATGTGTCATGGCATATGTGAGGGAATATGGCTGGAGCGAATGCTAAGAGAATTAAAGGTGCCTATGAGCAGTCCTATGGTGTTACAATGTGATAGCAAGGCAGCTATAAACATCGCAAAGAATCCAGTGCACCATGACCGGACAAAGCATGTGGAGATTGATTGCCATTTTATTAAAGAAAAGTTAGAAGGACATTTGATTAAGTTGGTCTACATTCCTACGAGCTACCAAACTGCAGATATTCTCACCAAGGCCCTACCAAGAAACAGTTTTGATAGTTTGAAGTCCAAGCTGGGCATGGTTGACATTCATAACCCAGCTTGAGGGGGAGTGTAGAATTCTAGAGGAGGATTTCTCTCCTCCTTTCCTGACAGATAATCTCCCTAATTTTTAGGAGATAATCTCCCTGATTTTTAGGAGAGATAACTCTCTAGTAATTATCCTTTTCTAGTAGATATTCTCCCTGATCTTTAGGAGAATATCCCTGCAGCAATTTAGTTTCTGTTTTTTGAATAACCTAGCTGTTTGAGGCATGTCTCTTCAGCTATTTAGATCCTACAAATAAGGCTGTATTTTTCATAAAAAGTAATATAGTAAAAAATACCAAATCGTTCTTTTATTTTCTACACAAGTATCGAAAATGATCCCGCTTAGGTATCGCCACCCCATCTAACTTCACTACATCATGCTCTTTCAGTCGGTTAGAACTAAATTTACACTCCATGTATTCAGTCTTCACTCTGCTTAGTTTAAATCCTTTTGATTCCAACGTTTGTCTCCATAATTCCAACTTTGTATTGATCTCCGCTCTAGTTTCCGCACATAGGACAATATCATCTGCAAACATCATACACCAAGACACCTTATCCTGGATGGATTTTGTCAGTTCGTCCATAACTACCGCAAACAAGAATGGACTCAACGCTGACCCTTAGTGTAATCCCACCGTGATAAGAAACTCACTTGTTTGCCCTCCACCTGTCCTCACATGTGTCCTTGCATCTCTATACATGTCCTTAATTAGTTTAATATATTTCAAAGGAACTCTTTTCTTCATTAAGAACCACCATAGTACCTCCTTAGGCACTTTATCATATGCTTTCTCCAAATCTATAAAGACCATATGGAGATCTTTACCCATTACTCGAAAGCGCTCCATAAGTTGTCTAAGCAAATATATTGCCTCCATAGTTGATCGACCAGGCATAAAACCAAATTGATTCTCCGATATCTCTACATTCTTTCTTAATCTCTGTTCTATCACTCTCTCCCATAGTTTCATCGTGTGACTCATCAATTTTATGCCTCGGTAGTTGGCACAACTTTGAATATCTCCCTTGTTCTTATATAAAGGTAGTAAGACACTCTTCCTCCATTCCTCTGGCATTTTGTTAGTGTGCCAAATCTTATTAAATAGATTTGTCAACCACCTAACTCCTACATCTCCAAGGCATTTCCAAACTTCAATTGGGATGTCATCAGATCCAACAGCTTTTCCATTCTTCATCATCTTTAGTGCCTCTTTTACCTCTGTCTCTTGGATTCTACACATAAAGCACCGATTTAATTCCTTGAGAGGCACAGAAATATTATCCAAAACTTTAGTTTGTCCGTCATTAAATAATTTGTTAAAATAGTCTCGCCACCTGTCCTTAATGTCATTATCTTTAACGAGAGTTCTTTGATGCTCATCCTTAATACATTTCACGACTCCTAGGTCGTGACTCCTCCTTTCTCTTGCTCGTGCCAATCTGTATATCCTTTTCTCTCCCTCATTTGTATTCAACTTGTCATAAATCTCTTTCGTAACCTTCGTCTTAGCTTCTGCCACAGCCTTCTTTGCCTCCTTTCTTGCTAACTTATATTCCGAAAAACTCTCTTCTGTATTGTTCTTCTTCAAAGCCTTGTAACGCTCTCGCTTAGTCTTTATAGCATCTTTTACTACTGCAGTCCACCATGTTGCGTCCTTTCCAGTCGCCACTCTTCCGTTTGATACTCCTAATGTCTCTTTGCCTACCTCCCGAATGCATTTGCCATCTTATTCCACATTACATTTGGGTTCTCTTCTGTTGTCCAAGCCTCTTTTTGAATCCAACTATCTCTACATGTTGTATAACAATCTTCTTTTAGCTTCCACCATCGAATCCGTTCAATTCCTTTTTGTTGGTTCCTTCGATGTCGTCTATCTATCTTCATATCTAGAACTAAGAGTCTATGTTGCGCGGTAACACTCACCTGGGATTACCTTAGAATCCAAACATCTATGTCTATCCCTACTCCTAGTTAAAAAGAAATCTATCTGACTTGCTCTTGGTCCACTTCTAAAGGTTATATATATTAAAATATTGAGCGTAAGTTAAAATCAATAGCTGTAAACACAAGATAATTTTGTTATAAGACGTGAATGTTTATTCCCATATGTTTACGATATTTCAAACATATTTTACAATTAATAATATTAAATTTACATTTAATCATATATGTTTAAGGACGCACCCCCACATGGAAATAATAAGTGATTAATTAGTAGTATCAAATATTAACAACATTTCCAACTAATAAAACCCTTCAATTTTTCACTTTAATTTAAGAACATGAGAGTAAACCATAAGGAAAAAAAAACATTATTTTTTCTACAACTATATAAGTCTATCATTGCATCATGTATAGTGACAATTTTTTTAAAACATAGGACTATACCTGCAGTTCTCAAACATGTAAAAAAATAATAGTTTTGTATGTTCTCCACGTATGAGCTTGAACTACAATCATTATTATCATCAGAGGCTTTATCCTAATCATACAGTAAGCTACATGAACTAATAAATGAACTCACAATAAGCTAGGACTACAATCATTTAAAAAAAAAAAACATATGCACATATTCAAACACACAAAAACCATTACCAAGAGAGTCTTTCTATCTTTGATTCATTTGATACGACTAAAGATAACTATAACAAATCAAACCTATTCTAAAAATGTAAGAATTTCAACCAGAGAAAAGCCTCTTAGACAAAAGCAATTAGTGAAATTCTTAAAATCTATTTTCTCAGCTTCTTAGACAAAATTATTCATGGTAAATGATTGAAAAAGACATTCTCAAACCCCAAAAAGCAAATACCTTTCGGGAGTGATTTCAGAAAACTTACAGCCACAGGGACCCCAAGAAGTGAGCAAATTTCTAGCACATAAAGCAAGCTGCCTTCATAGTTGACCCCACTCACGGTCAATCCTGTTTTGCTGTCTCCGCCAAATGAAAGAAAAAACCCAGATGAAAATTGAGGTCAGCGTTGGAGAAAAGGAAGTTGGACTTGACGTTAGCTAATAAAATTAAAATTAAGGAGAACAGGAAGAAGAAAATACCATTGGAAACGAAGCTGGTCTTCGGGAACATCATCGATGAGATTGGTCTGATTGCAGAGAGCGAAAGCGCATCTGAGGGATAGCAAGGCTTGAGCTTGACTCCGCGTCCAAGCGGGTGACTCCTTCCTCAGGCTTCTACTCTACCTCTCACCGCCATCTCCCAGCCCAACCCCACAAATGAAGTCATCGACCGAAAGAGAAAAATACTGATGTCCTTGAACTTACTTTGTAACCGCCATATAAGAATCCACATTGTATCAACAAGTGGCACATTGGTCAGATCCTGACAAAGCTATCTGCAAACTTTTATTTTTCCTAATTATAGGTTCTAAGTAAAGGCTTTTGAAAAAAAAAATCATACTCAAACAAGATATAAATACAAAGTAATAAAGATGCAGGTATGATAAAGGATTAACGAATTGGATTTTGATGAACAACTATTCTCCTGCTTCAGATGTCAAATACCTTGTTCTTTTGGTTAGTTTGTGTTGCTCTTTAGCTTTAAAGAAACTCTAACATTCAGTTGATGTAAAATTACCAAATATTGTGCATTTATGGACAGATTAGGAAGATAGGTAGCTGAAAAATGGAAGCTAATAGAAAATCTTAGTTGTTTCAATAGTTTTCATTACCTTTATTTTAGATTAAGGTCAAAATTTATAATTTTATTGTAGAAATTTTTTAATTTTATTAAATTTTATTCATTATGATTATTTGCCTTTTATAACTTATTTATTAGTTTTTATTTTATTTTGGATTTATATATGATGTACTAACAGTGTATAATTTCTATACACTGTCAATGCACAAGAGGTTGACACCTCATCAATAGGTCCTTATATACAAATATAAATAAATTTTTTAATTTGCCCATAAGGGCTTATTGATGAGGTGTCAACCTCTAATGCATTGACAGTGTATAGAAACTATACACTGTCAGTTCATCATATACAAACTCTTTTATTTTAATTACCAGTAAATCACAAATATGATTTTATCATTTTATTATTATTTCAAAAATTCAAATTTTTTGTTTTATTTTATTTTTTTTGTCAAAACCCCTGATATCTAAAAGCCACATTGGATTTCGACTAATCCAGATTTAAGCTATTGTCGAACCCCGAACGAGGAGCTCTTTCAACGTTGTTTTCTTCATTTACAAGACTCGAATTCAAGACCTTACTTAAGGGGTACCAAACTCCTTCAACCTGGCCATCAAATGTTGCTAAAATTTTATTATTTTTTATTTTTTCACGGTTGCTAAAATGTCCTTTAAGTACATTGACTCTAACATAATAATACGAACTTGGACATAGTTAAAAACAAAAAACAAAATATTTTTTTAATAAAAACAAAAAATCTTAATGTATAACAAAATTTTTTTAATCAAATGAATAATTAATATAAATTATTATATATTATTTTGTAAAAAAATGTTATATTTAAAAAATATTATAATAAACTAGTTTATGACCCATGTGATGCACGGATTCTTTATTTAAATGTATTTGTAGATACACAAATTAAACTTAATTTATATATTCAAAATAAAGCTAAAATAATATACTTCAAAAAATATTTAAAATCTTATAATTTTTTTTAACATATGTTAAACAATAGTTGATAAATAATATATATAATAAAAAACTTCATTCAAATATAAAAAAAATTCATAAGCCAAAATATTCATGAAATTGTTGAAGTAAAATCTAAAAGCTTCATCAAAGTAAAAGTTGTCTTCAATAGTCAGTATCTTCAACTGGTGCAGAATTTTTTGTAGACCTGTAAATGTAAAATATTTCAAAAAAATTCTTATTTATTATGCATATCCAATAATTTTAAGTAATTAAATAATGTACGTAAAAACTTACTCGCATGTACATAGTCTTTTTGCAGGAGTTTGAAGATTACTTTCAGCTTCATTAGCTCTATTACTTGTCAAAATTTTCTGCATTTTAGTTGATATACTGTTTTACATTAGACGTAGAAGCACATTCTAGTAAAAGCTGAAACAAAATAATTTTAGATTTGAATATCCAATAGTATTAAACTATAACAATTCATTTAAAAAACAACATACATTAAATCATGAAATATATATTACTTACCTTTTGTTTTTTGTCAAGTAAACACTAACTCTCTTCTGCATAAATCATATCATGAACGCGAGTAATTGTCAATTTAGAACTACCATGAGAAAAGTTGTAATCATTTAACTCCACTTCGAACACATATGAACGACCTATTAATTTTACTAGAATTTTCTCTACTTTGGCATCTCCGTCTTCCGGTGAGTAAGTTACGTAAACTTAAATGCAATATATATGTTCAAATAATTTTAGAAATATGTGTGAAAAGAATAACGTCGTTTTTCAAGTCAAACAATTGTTGAGCTATATAATCTAGAATTCGATTAGCTTTTCCATCAAGAAGAACAAATAAGGCGCTTCCATTCCCATTTGATACTTTAACAGTCAACTTATATCTGTCATAAAAAAGTTTAATTTATAAATTAGAATATTTGTATATAGTTAAATTAAAAATGTAACAATTATAGAATTTAAATGACATACCTTGCAATTGGAAGTTGGATATGACAACTGTAGTCTTTGCAAGAATAGCCTCCATCAACTTCTAACACCTTTTTACGATGCACAGCGCATGACAAATAATATCATTCATAACTTGTGTCAATTTGGATTATAGTCCCTTGACATGTATATTTTTTCACCTATTAACAATAGCAATATTGTATTTCATATTATAATTTTAAGTTTAAATATACGGTGAACTATATTTAAAAGGTATTTGTATTTATTACCTGGCATAAATTGTCATGCATGATCTCAAAGATGTCAGCTATTGATCTCCTTGGTGCAAATAACAATTCTTTGGAAGATGCACCCTTTTTTAGTGTGACATACTCTTGTACTTGATAATTAGCAACATTTCATTGAATTTTTATTTAAAATTATGTATCATATTTTATATATATGATTTATTTGATTGAAAGTTGAATATATTGAAAATATTTTAATTACCTATTAAGAATTGCAACAGATTCAAGTATATCAATATTTTGGTATACCTTCGTTGCTAGTGTAGATGATAAATTATATTGCCCTGAATGTAAAAATCAACATAAGTATTAGTGATCAAAAACTGGAATTCTTATAAATAAATTAATTACACAAAAAAATTAAAACCTGCCTCCAAAATATTTAACAATGGTAGATGTTACAACCAATACAATGCTATCAGTTTGACTTGTTAAAATACTATCATTGATTTGAAATGCTACTCCACCCCCAAAGAGCAATTTCCATTGATTTTCCACTGTAATTAAAAAAATATAAAGTATAATTATTTAATTAACTTCACAAATGTATTAATTAAATTTCGTTTTTCAAACACATACCTTGTGTCATAACGTTTCCTAGGGTTAGGACGTTAGACATTAAACAAATGGAGTCGCCATCAATCTTTTTTAACCTAGGTGTGATTGGCCACCTAATAACTCTAAAAACCGGTCTACATTTTAAGTTTTGGGTTCGGGAGTTCATTTACGTGTAGGGAAGGTTATAGCACCCCTACAACGCCCAATATTGGTACCATTTTAATCTTGTGTTATTTTAACTTAGTCTTAATTACATGGCCTTTATATTTTATTGTTTAAATATTGAAAATTCTTTTAAGAATCCTCCGTCATTCTAGATGAACTCTTAAAAAAATCTTCTCACCTCAAGAGTATTCAAGGGGTACCATTCGACTCCCATGAGAGGCTCCATCGTCGGAAATATTTTAGAATTTTATTATTCCTTAATTTATTTTTTATTTAATTATTTTTATTATTTTTATTTATTTATTTTAAATATTTTTTATATATCATTTATTAATATTTTTAGGATTATTGGTATTTAATATTGAGAATATCTCCTAAATTTTCCATCATTCTGGATAAACTTAGGAGAACCCTCTCACCTAGGAATTCCTCAAGTGTTACTCATTTGCAATCGCCTTGAAGATTCCATAATCGGAATTATTATTTAATAATTTATTAACTTTATTAATTATTTATTTTTTTATCTTTATTAGAATATAAATTTTATTATTATTATGTTTTTATCTTTATTTAATATTTGTTTATCTTGAAAATGCCTTCTAAATCTTCCATCGTTCTGGATAAATTTAGAAGGATCTTCTCACCTAAGAATTCTTCGAGTGTTACTCATTCGTAATCACCTCAAAGATTCTATCATTGGATTGATTTTAATTTTATTAAATAATTTTTATTATTCATTAGAAGATTTATTCTAATTTTTTATTTATTTATTTTTATCCTTTATTTTAATTCTTATTTTAAACCTTATTTGTCATTATTTTTGTATTTATACCCATTTATGACTACTCTTATTAAACATTTTTTTTACTTTCTTAAAAAAACATTAAAAACGTGTACTAGCTAACAAAAAAAACTACATTCATAAAATATAAACAATTCTAAAGCATAAAGGCATACCTATGTCGTCAGTAGATGATGGCCAAATATATTTGCTTTTAACTTTGACTTGACATGGGCTTCAAATAACAACTGGATACAAACTTTCAAGCAAACTTTGTGGGGATCAAAGCCGAACGTTTGAAGCTGCTGCCCAATTTGATATTTCCTCAACGACCACCCATCACTAACAAGGCTCTGCACAGATGTAATCTCCGTTGCTGTTGATGCTAAAACTCAACACTGTCTCGTTATCGCCTCGTTGGCGTTGCTGTCACTGTGGTTTTTCACTGTGGACACTGCCTGAATCGTGAGAAAATTTTGAAGTCGTCGCTGCTTGAGCTCTCTTTCTTCTTTGCTCTGTGTGGTTTTTGATGCTGGCTGCCTTTTTTATGAATTTTTCTCTCCGAATTGTTCTTCTCTAAGTTATAGGGTTTAACCCCTTTTATAGTCATAAACTTGTTAGAGTCCTAATACAACTCAACCTAATTTATTAATTATCTTTTATTTTTAATATTTTATCTATTTAATTTTTATGTTAATCCTAATCTAACTCTATCAACTTTAATATTAATCTAAATAAATATCCTAAAAAATCTAATTATCCTATCCTAAAATTAATCTTATTTTATTTTCTTTTCTTATCTCTTCTCTTTTTTCTTTTTTTTTTTATCATCATTCCTAAATCCTATTTTAATTTTAATTTACTAATTAATGTTAATTCTAAAATCTAAAAAAATCTAACTTAATTGTAGCCTAATTCTAAATTAAAATACAATGTCACCCAATCCAATTAATTATTTTTACAAATTAAGATTCTGGACAAAATAAGGTGTCTACAGCTGCCCCTCTTTGCACATTTTCTGAAAATAAGGAATTGTGCAAAGACAATTAGACAACTATTTTGTCCGGATTTTTATTTTTTCCTTTTTTTGTTTTTTTCTTTTTTACAAAATATTTACAATTTTTAAGACACATTTAGTTCCTCTCACCAGAGGCCATAAGACTTTGAAACAAAACCCTGTGCTCCTCTCACCAGAGGCATTGGAACTTTGAAACATAACCTTGTGCTCCTCTCACTAGAGGCATTGGAACTTCGAAAAATAACTTTGTGCTCCTCTCACCAGAGGCATTGGAACTTTGAAAAATAACTTTGTGCTCCTCTCACCTGAGGCATTGAGACTTTTTGAAAATAAAGAACTCCTTTCAACAAAGGCATTGAGACTTTTGAAAATAAAGAGCTCCTCTCAACAGAGGCATTGCGACTTTTGAAAATAAAGAGCTCCTCTCAACAGAGGCATTGAGAATTTTGAAAATAAAGAGCTCCTCTCAACAGAGGCATTGAGACTTTCGAAAATTAAGAGCTCCTCTCAACAGAGGCCTTGAGACTTTTGAAAATAAAGATTTCATTTCAGAACGCCAGCTTACATGGGTTTGACTAGGCTTAACTTTCATTTTGATGCCAATAATATTAGGCTCTCCTCTAAGGTGCCAGCTAAACTAGGCTTTATTCTTATCTAAGGTTTTTCAAAAAATATTTTTCTCATCATCTTCTCATACCTCATTATTCTTTCAAATTACCATCTCTTATATCTTCATCCTATCCATGGTATTCTTACATTTTCTCTTTTCTTCAAAATTTTCATCATTTAGAACTTCTTATCCTAATGTCTTAACAAATAGTTCAATGTCAAAATGCAGTAATGAAACGTCATGCATGTCATGAATATAATGAATGCCATGAATACCACAATGCTATGAATGTTATGCACATGTCAATGTCATGCCCCCTGAATTATTCCATGAATGTATGTAAATGCAATCTCCATTGTGGTAACAAGATTCTCAAGCTCATCTCATTTTTCTCAAGTCCACTCAATTTGTTGGATTCTTCTTATTTAAATCTTCTATCTTCACTTCTTATCCCATCTTCTATTGAGTCTTGGTCCAATTATGCTCAAAGACTTACCATCATGCTTTCAAGTTTATATTTTCATCATTTTTTATTGTTGTTTCTTTCTCTCTCTTAGTAATGCAAGATTTCTCAAAAGAATTTTTTTTTTCAAAACCTTACCCAAAAAAGGTTATCAATATTTATTTATTTTCCTTCCACCTCGACCACCAATGTAATGCACTCATACATCTTCTCAATTTATTATAGGGGTGGAATGAATTTAAAATAATCATAAGAGACATGGGTATTCATTCTTAGAAAAGGAACATGAAATTAAGAAAAATCAATGGGACAATTTGGAATAGGGTTTTCAGTATCCATTTAATAAACATTCTGACAATTTCAATCAAGTCAATCTAAAATTCTTTTCCAAAAGCCCACTCTTATTGATATGTTCTGTAGTGTCTGCCGATCTTACCCTCGTATCAGAACTTTTTGATGCTGATATTTTCCTAAGTCGCCTTTTCAGGTTTTCAACTTAGGTACCCCTTATTTGATTCAAACTGCCCTTTTTGGGTTTTCAATTTTGAATCCCCTTTTTCTTTTTATTTTTTTCTCTTTTTTCCCTTTTTTTCATATTTTTATTTTTTTCTTTTTTCTTTTTTTCTTCATTTTCAACTTCATTGGCTTTGACAAACTTCATCCTTCAGTGCTCAATCCAAATTCATGCCCCTAATAGGCGTTCTTGATTACGATCCAAGATATCTTCTAAAGCTCATAGGTTTCTTCATTCAACTTGATCTACTTCCTTCAAAGGATCATTATCTCATATACAAACATGTCTTCATTCAATACACGATTCTTCAATTTAAGCATTTACATTTGATCAAAATGGGCTTTTAAAGGTATGTAATGTAGGCTCGGGTGAGGGTTTATGAAAGAAAAGGATAAAGCAGGCCCAAAATGTGTTTTAGGGTTTACAAACCAAAGGATCACTTTTATTTAACAAGTAAAACACTTAAGCATTTAGTACCTTTTTAGTTCACTCATTTCTTTTCTTGCTTCTTCTTTTTCTTTTTTTTTTCACAAAACTAGGCTAATTTTTTTTGCCCCTCGATTCATCATGAACACTTTCATTTGTGCCCCCAAAATTTCTTTATTTCATCTTCCTTGCCCCCAGTGTGGAGGGTGATCCTTGGTGGGTTATATTACAAAAAATATAATAGGCTCAAAAGGGGTAATCAAAGGATAATTTTACTCATGCTTGAAGGATAGTGAAAGAAGGCCATTTATCATTTCAAATGTAAATACTCTCATTAAAATTTGTTTATTGAACAAGGACAAACTTGTTAGAAGCTTCTGTAAGAGATTTACCTTTCCTGTACCATCAATCAAGTGCGGATGGTGAACAACCTTTCCTTCATTTTCTTGCTTTCGCAACATTAGCATACTAGTAATTTATCAACAGTAGTAGTTCTTTCAAAATTGAATCCTAGATTTATTGACATCATTATCATCATGTTCATTATTTGGATACTTGTGAATAAAAGGTAAGGTGAGTATGTGGGAAATGGCAAATGAATAGAGAAAATGAGAAAATGACAGTGCATCACACTAGTCGCTTTATTGAAAAGGGAATAAATAAAAGTTAGCTCATACATAAAACTTTATCTTGTGCTTATGGGCTTAAGCACTTTCAAGAACTATCTTGCATTACTTAAAAGAAAGCAAAAACAAAACTAGAATTTATAAATCTTCAAAATCGCTAGGCTTGAACTCTTCATGCCCCCACAAAATTCATCCCTCATTGGTATGGTTAGGCAATGGGTTTGCATCCGTAGCCGGTTCCCTTTTCGTTTCAAAATTCAAAATGCCAGCTTTTATCAGTCCTTGCACTCTATACTTTAGCGCAGTGCAATTCTCTAGAGAGTGACCCACATTCCCGAAATGATACTCGCATCGAGCATTCCCATCATACCACTTTGGATATGGAGGCTTGAGAGGTTCCGCATAGATGGGTGCGATGAGTTGTCCTTTGATCAATTTGGGATACAACTCAGTGTAGGTCATGGGGATTGGGTTAATGGGAGTCCTTTCTCTTTGCGGCCATGATCCTTTAAGATTGCCCTCATGTTTATTGAACTGCGTAGCTGGCTGAGTAATTGGTGCAGGTGTTTGAGGAATAGGTTGAACATTAACATTGGGGTATGAATGGTAAGGATTCTGAGTAGGATAGTAAGGTTGTGGCATGTGATGAGGGTGTTATGGGACATAGCCTCCATATTGCCTTCCATATGCAACAGCATGGACTTCTTCTTCCCTCTTTTTGTTAGCTCCTCCTTTTTTCTCAATATTGTTGGGAGCTTCAATCTTTCCACTCTTGATTGCATTCTCAATTATCTCACCAGACAATACCATATTAGCAAAATTCTTAGTAGCATTACCGATCATCCTATCGTAATATGGAGCCTTCAAAGTATTAACGAACATAATGGTAAGCTCCTTTTTTGAAAGTGGAGGTTGCACCTCCGCAGTCATGTCACGCCACCTTTGGGCATATTGCTTGAAACTCTCATTAGCTCTCTTTTCCATGCTTTGGAGTGACAGACGATCAGGGGCCATATCAGCAACATCTCGATATTAAGCCATAAACGCTCTTGCCAAGTCATTCCAAGTAGTGATTCGAGTTCCATCCAATTGATTATACCACTTCGCCGCAGACCCAGTAAGACTTTCTTGAAACACGTGAATAAGAAGTTTATCATCTTGAGCATAGGCAGCCATCTTTCAACAGTACAAAATGAGATGAGACTTATGGCAAGAAGTCCCATTGTACTTTTCAAACTCCGGGGCCTTAAATTTGGGCGGAATGATTAAATCAGACACCAAACACAACCCAGTAGCATCCATGGGCCCATATAGATCTAAGCCTTCAATAGCTCGAAGTCTTTCCTCCAACATATTGATCTTTCGTTGTGACTTTGCCTCATCTTTCTCTTCTACTTGTTTGACTTTTATCTTTTCAACCTCCCTCGGGTCATCCAAGTTAGGTACTTCAATTGGATCAGCAAATTTTGCCTCTTGAGGAGGAAGAGTTTGCCCTTGAGCTAGGCCAAACATTTGAGGTATGGTTGTATGTGCAAATGGATATCCTCCTACTTGAGATGTTTGATTTGGATGAGGACCGAATCCAGGAGGGTATATGGGATCTTCCATGCTACGTTGTTGGGCCCCTTCTTGGACAAAAGCTTCTTCCATCACTCTCTTTCCTTTGCTCAAGTTCTTCAATAATTCAGTTATTTGGGCCAATTGCCCCTTCATTTCCTCTTGAGCCTTTTCCATCTTCTCAATACGGACACTTTGCTCTTCTTCCATGATCCTGGCTTGATAACGAGTGTGATATGAATGGACTTTTGGTCGAGCTATCTTTGAACCTTTATTACTACAATTAGAATTCATTATTTTTCGTGTGGTGATGCTTCAAAAACAATGATTGAAGATGAACAAATGAGATGATGCTACATGTGTATGAATGGAATGGTATGGTAAAAGGTTGCCATGTAACAATAATGGATGAGTGATGCATGGAAATGTTTTGGTAAAGGACTCATGGTAAACTCTTAATGTCTCATGTGTGAACCAAAATCAAATAAACTTGATCAAGCATGTGTCCTGAGTAATGGGTATTTTCTATAGCATGGTTTGATATAGCTCTATCTTACAGTTGGTCTTCTTAATTTCACTATATGCATGCTTTAGATAAAAGGGTTAAAGGTTCCCAAATTGTTCCTCACTGTCGTCCACACAAGACTAGTAAGGCACCCAATCCTCACCCATTACATGTTACAATCGGAAAAGGTTCAACTTGAGTGGGAGTATTTTGCTAGCCCATGCGGAGGTTATCACCTCACGAAAGCGGTAGGTACTCTACTCCCTCCTAGAAAGGACTGAGCTCGGGTCGAGAGCTTTATGCATGCAAGTGCAAAGTGTGGTGTGTGAGAAGGAACTTCATCTTATTAATTTCCACAAAACACTTAAGAAATCAACAACAAATCATCAAAACTTTCCAAATTTAGACCATCAAACTTAGACTTAGTATAACACAAGATTAAATTATGGCCTGACTCTCTTAATTATCCCCAGTGGAGTCGCCATGCTATCATAACGTTTCCTAGGGCTAGGACGTTAGACATTAAACAAATGGAGTCGCCACCAATCTTTTTTAACCTAGGTGTGATTGGCCACCTAATGACTCTAAAAACCGGTCTACATTTTAAGTTTTGGGTTCGGGAGTTCATTTACGTGTAGGGAAGGTTATAGCACCCCTACAACGCCCAATATTGGTACCATTTTAATCTTATGTTATTTTAACTTAGTCTTAATTACATGGCCTTTATATTTTATTGTTTAAATATTGAAAATTCTTTTAAGAATCCTCCATCATTCTGGATGAACTCTTAAAAAAATCTTCTCACCTCAAGAGTATTCAAGGGGTACCATTCGACTCTCATGAAGAGGCTTCATCGTCGGAAGTATTTTAGAATTTTATTATTCCTTAATTTATTTTTTATTTAATTATTTTTATTATTTTTATTTATTTATTTTAAATATTTTTTATATATCATTTATTAATATTTTTAGGATTATTGGTATTTAATATTGAGAATATCTCCTAAATTTTTCATCATTCTGGATAAACTTAGGAGAACCCTCTCACCTAGGAATTCCTCAAGTATTACTCATTCGCAATCGCCTTGAAGATTCCATAATCGGAATTATTATTTAATAATTTATTAACTTTATTAATTATTTATTTTTTTATCTTTATTAGAATATAAATTTTATTATTATTATGTTTTTATCTTTATTTAATATTTGTTTATCTTGAAAATGCCTTCTAAATCTTCCATCGTTCTGGATAAATTTAGAAGGATCTTCTCACCTAAGAATTCTTCGAGTGTTACTCATTCGTAATCACCTCAAAGATTCCATCATTGGATTGATTTTAATTTTATTAAATAATTTTTATTATTCATTAGAAGATTTATTCTAATTTTCTATTTATTTATTTTTATCCTTTATTTTAATTCTTATTTTAAACCTTATTTGTCATTATTTTTGTATTTATACCCATTTATGACAACTCTTATTAAACATTTTTTTTACTTTCTTAAAAAAACATTAAAAACGTGTACTAGCTAACAAAAAAAACTACATTAATAAAATATAAACAATTTTAAAGCATAAAGGCATACCTATGTCGTCAGTAGATGATGGCCAAATATATTTGCTTTTAACTTTGACTTGACCTAGGCTTCAAATAACAACTGGATACAAACTTTCAAGCAAACTTTGTGGGGATCAAAGCCGAACGTTTGAAGCTGCTGCCCAATTTGATATTTCCTCAACGACCACCCATCACTGACAAGGCTATGCACAGATGTAATCTCCATTGCTGTTGATGCTAAAACTCAACACTGTCTCGTTATCGCCTCGTTGGCGTTGCTGTCACTGTGGTTTTTCACCGTGGACACTGCCTGAATCGTGAGAAAATTTTGAAGTCGTCGCTGCTTGAGCTCTCTTTCTTCTTTGCTCTGTGTGGTTTTTTATGCTGGCTGCCTTTTTTATGAATTTTTCTCTCCGAATTGTTCTTCTCTAAGTTATGGGGTTTAACCCCTTTTATAGTCATAAACTTGTTAGAGTCCTAATACAACTCAACCTATTCTATTAATTATCTTTTATTTTTAATATTTTATCTATTTAATTTTTATGTTAATCCTAATCTAACTCTATCAACTTTAATATTAATCTAAATAATTATCCTAAAAAATCTAATTATCCTATCCTAAAATTAATCTTATTTTATTTTCTTTTCTTTTCTTATCTCTTCTCTTTTTTCTTTTTTTTTTATCATCATTCCTTAATCCTATTTTAATTTTAATTTACTAATTAATGTTAATTCTAAAATCTAAAAAACTCTAACTTAATTGTAGCCTAATTCTAAATTAAAATACAATGTCACCCAATCCAATTAATTATTTTTACAAATTAAGATTCCGGACAAAATAAGGTGTCTACACCTTGCATTTTGGATTTCTATTACCTTTTTCTTTACTTGTTATCCGCGAACTTCTTGATCCATAATTGAACTTAACTTGCTCAATTTTCCAACAACATCTATATGATAAAAAGGATGTTAAAATCATAATTAGTCAAATTATTTAGAATGCATAAAATTTTAAATCAATTTATATAGTTGAAGTTAACATACCTATCAAATATGTAGTATTGCCAAAATATGATGGGGTGTCATTGAACTCCACAAACTCAATTTTATGCTTCTTAATAGAACAATTTGAAGCATCAACAGGCTTCACAAGAATATTAGCTTTAAAGTTGATCACCAAATCATTTCTTACCGTTCGATAGGTACCAGATACGTTGCAAACTTTGAAATTTTGAATAATGTAAACATCACGCTCCATCAACAATTTGCGATACTTGTCTACTAAGTTTCTGTATGCAATTGCATGAATATGATCACCCTGTAAACAAATTTAATTGCATCAAGCATTTTTGTTTAATGAAAAACTTGTATACTTTTAGATAGAAATTATGTAAAACTAAGCACTTACATTTTCATCCAACATTATCATTGCCAAACCTATAAGTTCTCCATTCTTAATAACATTAATAGCATCCCACATTCTACTGATTCTAACTTTAGTCTTCCAGTTATCTCCATTCATAGATATATATCAAAGTAATTGGTATCCTTGCATTATGATCTACAATAAAATAGGAAAAATTATATTAAATAAATATTAAATATGCATTTAAATAAAGATGCAAAAAATATATAAAAACTCGTAATTTAATAAATTTAATATTAAATTGTCTCACCTATGAAAAACATCATTAAAAACCTTGGCATATACAACATTATTTGTGCATGAATGCATATCATGATCGTTATTCTCAATTAAAATTTTTAACCCATTTGGTGATGTTACTTTGGAGGCAGCGACATATAGTTGGCCATGAGTGAAAATTGGTTTTGGCAAATACACACCAACATTTTCAAATGTTTGTCCTTGACTCTTGTTGATTGTCATTGTGAAACAAACTTTGACTGGGAATTGTCTTCGTGTTAAAGTGAATGGCCATTTTGATTCAGAATGTGACATTTCAACTTGAAGGATAAAGAACCGTCTTATCTCTACTTTGATTACCCTAGAGCCCAATTTTGTGACAATCAATCTAGTTCCATTGCAAAGTCCAACACTTCGATTTATGTTTCGCAAAAGTATGATAGGAACACCAACCTTTAACTTAATCTCATGATTTGGCACTCCCAAAAACTTAAGTGAATTCAAGAACTCTAGAGGGTACAAAATAGATTGTTCTTCAACATTGGTTAATGCTGGTGAAATCCAATGTGCACTAAGATATTTCTTTACTTTGCCAAGAAGCATTGAAAGTATGTAATTATTGATCTTATCAACCACATTGTTTGTGGGTGATAATATTGCTCAATCCTTTAAATACACTTGATTACTAAAATTATTTTCCAAATTTGGATATTTGGAATCAATAATCTACCGTATTGAATCATTCCCTGGCGGAATTATAAACTTATCTGGAATAGCAATCCATGTTGAGCCTTTACTTCCATTTGATGCAAATGAGGGCAACTTCCCATCACCTAAGTCCAATAACCACTGACTAAAATTTGCTATTGAATTGCATGAAGGATTTCTCAATCTTATGTTAATGGAGAGAGTAAATAAATGACAATGTTCCCAAATATCATATCTAGAAATTGTAGCAGCCACAATGTCACTTCTGCTACCATGCAGAACCACTAGCAATATTTGCCTGAAATCACCACCTAATACCACAATTTTTCGCCTAAAAAACTTTTGATCAGAACTTGGATCCTTGAAATGCATAAGATCTCATAACAAACGATTAAGAGTTTCAAATGCATGTCTATTTGCCATTAAAGCTTCATCCCATATGATTAAACTTGCCCTGCAAAGTAATTCAGCAAGTGAATTGCCCTGCTTAACATCACAACACGAATCTTTGTCTAACTTTAAAGGTATCCTAAACCTGGAATGTGCTGTTCTCTCTCCTGGCAATAATAAAGCAACAATTCCTAAAGATGCAACTACAAGCACAATTTCACCTTGAGATTGGATCTTAGAAATAATTGTTCTCCATAAATAAGTCTTCTAGTAGTTCCACTTCCATAAACGAAAAAGAATCCACGATAAACATTCCTCATAGATCGAACAACAACATCATATACAACTTTTTTGTCACAATTAAGGCCATCATATAGTTGATTATGATCTCGCAATAACGTGTCTCTATCATATTTCATATCCTCCAAAACAAAGGAATTGCATTCAAAATCAACTGACACCAAATTTGGATAAGGAAGAGTTTTAAACTCCTTCAATGTTCTTCCAACTCTGTTCATTATTTTCTTAATCTCAAACAGAGCATACTTCTGCAATTGTTCGTCATTTAAAACTAGGTCTGGTCGTTTATAAACCCTTCTTTGTTGATATAAAATATCATCAGATAGCAGATTTCAATTCTTGTTCCATAGCTCAGCTAGTTCTATGACTTCACAAAATAAAATAATTGTGACAAATAAATCACGTAGTTGATGTCAAGCTGCCTATAGAGATGCTTCACATAATGTTTCATGCCACTCATAATTACCTTCTAGCAATCCTAATGCTTTGCATGCTTCTTTGTAAGTTTGATAAAAAATTCCATCAACTGTTCTTATATCTTCAAAGGATTTGGAACCTTTTAAGATGTTAAGCAAAATTCTTAGGAAATATCTCTCGCCAGCAAATGGATGGACATAATACAATCTGTCGATCAACCATCCCATTTTTCTTCGTTTCCATTCCTTTTTACTCTTGTCCCAAACCCACTTTGTTGGGAAATCAACATAAGTCAAATTCCTTGCATCCTCATTCAACACATTTGTTCATATCCACTCAGTGAACATTGTTTTATCTATGTTCAGCCTATTCAACACATCATGTAGATCTTCATCATCATGAAAAATGACATTTTGTTCATATGGTAGATGGAATGTCAAACATTCTACTACAGGCTCACGATGTTGTATATCAAATTGGTATATTCTCCAACATGCTTCGGAAGCTAACACATAACGACAATCCAAATATCTTTTGATCTCATCAATCTCAGTGACAATTTCTCTTCTAGTTTCTCTGTCAATTGATACATTTTGCTCGATCAAACATGTCGCTTTATCTTCCCCCTTACACATGTACTTAAACAAATATTTTATGCATCTGGACTGGTTGCATAACTCTGCATTAATGTGAGAATCATATTTAACAACCAAATCTACATTGTGAGGAACGACCCATGTATTATCCAATTTAGTACCACTTACAATTGCAGTCTTTTTGTTGTCAGATTGTCTGTAGATAGGAAAACCATCTTCATTAATACTTGTTTGGGACTGAAACTGTTTTGGGTAATGCTAGGAACATGTACCATTTTCCATGCAAGGAGATCTTGTGTTTGCATTTCCACACGGATCGTGCATCATGAACTAAACAATTGCTTTGCAAGCAATTGGATCAGTTTGCTCGTCGAGAAGCTTTGCAGATATCAGATGATCTACTGAGGACACATCTATTGGCTTATCATCTGGGGTAAGAAATAATGCGATGTGGGCATGTAGTAGCCCTTTTTTTGGAATTCAATGGTGTATATAACTGCATATAGTCAATAAAAAATTCAAAACTATAGTTTAATATTATCTAAGAATTAGATTTTCTAAAACGTAAATAAAATATTACTGACCTGCTCTAACTTGGCCGAAATGTTGACCTTTTGTCAAGTCTTTAATTAATTGGTCGAGTTTAATCTTAAAAACTCTGGTAACCACATCAGGCCTATCTTCAGGCTTTTATCCAGGGATTAACTTCAAGAATTCATTCATCTCCGACCATTGGGGTTACACATGAAGGTTATAAATAAATTTGAAGAACCTACCTATCTACATATTGCCATTGAATCTTGATAATTTTGCACCATATATCTTGGACTCCTGGTGACAGAGGACGACAAAATTATTCTTTTTCTTGCAAAAGAAGATCTTGTGTCTACCCTCACTACCGCATCTTTTAACCCTTGAAGGATGTCACACAACTTCGGTTGATTTCTCATCACCCAACCAAATCTTTCTGCTTGCATACTGGTGAAACAATCAACCATATATTGTTGAGTTAATTGACCATTACCAATTAGAGTATGCCTTTCATTATGTTGAAATTGTAGTCGAAAAGCATGGTATTGTCTTTGGGTAAGTTTCTTCCTATTTGAATTTCCTGTTTTTGCTTCCCTATGCATTATGTCAGTGTGATACCCATCTTCTCCATATGGAAACAATAACGGGTATTGCATTGCCATAAAACTTGGATACAATTCACTAATATGTCGTAAGCCTCTACTTTGTTCTTGTATGACCACATCCCTTTCGCTAGTTGATTCATCACCATTTCCAACAATTAGAGCAGCAACTTTTAATGCAGTTGGCAAGTTATATTGTCGACCATCCTTCCTTCATGTACCAATCAACTTGATACATACAAGTATGTAGTCTAACTCTTTAAATCTATCTCTTGCCATCCTAAATATCCTTGCAAGTTGATTGTTCTCATCAAGCATTAAGCAACCCCTTAATAATTTCAGCATCTAAACCACAGCTAGATCTATCGAAATTCATTACCCCCAACCTATTGCTAACCTCATTTTTTATATTTGTGCAAATTTAGGTCTAGCACCATTGGTTGGCAATAATGATCCTATCTTATGATAGTTTTGTCCACTGATTCTGAAAACATATGGGCCACTACCATTATTAATCTTGTTATCTATGACTCCACCAATAGAGGTAAATGCAAACATAGAATTGTATGCTTTTATGTTTTCTTTGAATTTTGCAGAACGTTGATCGCCATTATAATCAAGTAAGTTTTTTTAAGAAATTAGGAGCCCCCTTCAACAAAGGTAGTTGCACTTTTCCATTGAGACAACATAAGCCAAACTTTGGATTCCTCGTATTTTGCTACTTATCAATTCTTTCTTCATACCACATTATTGCTCCACAATGTTCACAAACTTCTAAAGGTCATCCAAAGTTCCATGGTTCTAATTTTTCTGAAAATTAATTATTTTATTATGAGAATTTGAAGTTAATTTTTTTTTCTAATAATTAATAACTTAATACATTTCTAACTTGTATGGATGACCTAATTCCTATCTCTTTAACCTTGAAATTCAACTTCACAACCATCTTTTGTCGTAGGTTCTTCATCATCTATATTTTCAACTCAAATGTAAAGTAATAATTGTAAGGAAATTTTTTTACAAAGATTTTTATTGTAGTTGGTTATGTGATAAGCAAAAAAAGGTACCTTGTGAAAAATCTGAAATATCTAAGTCAAGACGACCAATGGACTCCAACTTTGAAATCTTTGAGTTAAAGTAGGTGAACATATAGTATTCAATGGAAATCATTTGAAAGAACTCACAGGAGTAGGCTAGATAAAGGGATTTACAATCCCTAAAGTAACTAGTTGAAAATTTGGAAAAAAATTGGTTTCTAAAAAAAATTGCATTGGTGTTTGAGGTGATGCATTGATCAATGCCATACTATTGAGACATACATTGTGTTGTTTGGTGATGACATAATTGAAGGTGAAGGAGATGGGATGATATTATGACTAATTCTAGAGAGAGAGTGCGTGAACTGGCATTTCTCATATTTTCATGCTGATGCAAAATATCCCTTCTTCGTCGCCTACGTTCTCTTGATTCCATTTTCCTCCCTAAAAACTAATTTGGTAAATATAACTAATAGATGTTTGTTAATTGAAATGATGATAGAAAAAATAAGAGAATTATGATACATCAAAGTTGAGTGTGTTTGTTAAAAGACAATACAGGGCATATTACGACAATGATTTAAGTTATTAGTGTCTAAATCACTTTTGATTTTGATATAAAATAATTACATATTAACAGGTCCCAAAATTGAAATCATATGGTCATCATAATATATATAATGATTAATTTAGACTATTAATGATGTATAACATATATATACACACACAACATGACAAAGAAAATCAAACATAATAATAAGATACATGGTTTGGCAATAACGTACCTTGATTTGATTTATCTGAAAAAATTAATTAGAAAAAAATGTAGGAGATCTATAGAAAAAAATAAAACCAATTGTTTTTAATGTGCAATGGTGTAAAATAAATATTTTAATTTAATGCAACAGTATAATAATAAATAAATATATTCAATGTGTTTATTGATAAAAAATTATTCGATATTATATTCGTGCATGGAAAAAAATAAAATCAATTGTTTTTAATGTGCAATTGTGTCAAATAAATATTTTATTTTTAATGTGAGAACATAGCTCGAAATTATGCACATATGAAATTTTGAATATAAAGTTATACCATATATTGTTGGTATAATTTTTGGTTGAATTAAAAAAGCAAAGAAAGATTATTATTGATAATATGAATTAATTAAGAATTATATAATAAAATTGAAAATTACGTAAATAACAATTGTCTTCATACATTTATTGAAATTTAAAAACTAAAAAATAAATGACATTAATAGAAATAAAAACTGTGAGACCTCGAATTTCAAGTACTGTTTAATTCTAATTAAATAATTGAGGATTAAGAAATATTTATAATTAATTTATAATTGATTTTATTTTAGGTTTTATGGTTAGTTAGTAAGTGGGCCCCACTGATTCTCGGAGGTTCGGATGAAGGTGAAACTGCATGGATCGATATTCGGAACCGAAAAATGTTATGGTAAGAGTTTCATCCTTAATCTTAATTATTTTTGCATATTTTGAAAAATGTGCAACAAATTAAAAAATGACAGTTTAGTCCATAGGCTGTCAGAATTTTCTGAAATAACAGCTAAATTAAAGGGAATCAGGACCTATGGATTATACCAATAATTCCTCATAAAATATAGTTTTAGAATATCTAGATGGATGGTGGAAAGCTAAATGTGAAGACAGAAATTTATGCGATTTTATAGTTATGGTTAATTTGGTAATTTCACCCAAACTAGTGTCCGAACTTGAACAAAAGCTTCACCAAACATTAGAGCAAGCTAAATAGATTTTATGTATGATTAAATTAAATATTTTGGAGTTTAGATAGACTATTTTCAATAAAGTCAAACTTTAAGGGCAATTATGGAAAAAATCTTTAAGTATAAGGGTAAAATGGTAATTTTACCCATAAAAGTCAGAATATATCATCTTCTCCAGCAGCTTCTCGTCACTTTCCAACTAAAACAAACCCCAAGTTTTCCTCCATTAACGTGAAGCTCCAAGAAAGAAAAACTCCAAAAATCTCAAGGAAAATCATACCAAAATTAAAAATCATCTTCAACAAAATTAATCTACTCAACTTGCTCTTCAATTTGGTGCCCAAATTAAGTCCTAAATCAGCAAAAATCTGATTGTGGTGTCTCTTATACAAATTGGCCAAGGTGAGATAAAATGAAACCTTAAGCTTTTTCATGGAATTCTTGATACTTTTCATGCATTCATGACGTTTCCATACTCCTTTTAGTTGAATTATGTTTAAATTATATTATTGAGTCTATGAAGGTTTCAGCCAACACTGTGAAGAGTATAAAATGGTGCAATTTGTTTGGTAGTTGATGTAGAAAAAATTGTAGAAATATGATTAGCATGGGTTTTAGCTTAATTAAACTTAATTATGTTTAAATTGAAGAATTCAATTTGTTGGGCACTAAGATACCATTCGGTCATGGCATGAAGGGCTAGATTTTGATGCCATTTGATGTGTAATTCATGTAGAAGTGATGAAGTAAATTCACAAAATTAATTTAGGAATAAAAAGGAAATTTAATTTTGAAGAATACAAATTTTGCAATAGGAGAAGCAATCGGCCTTGATGAAGGGGAAGGAGAAATTGAGTTGATTTCAATGAAATTTAGGCCTTAAAATAATGTAGAAATTATTCTGAGAATTTTGGCGCAATCGGACTTATGTAGCAAAAGTTGAAATTTTGCACAAGTAGAAATTAGACAGCACTTAGAAGATTATACTGACAATTCAATAGCATTTAAATCGTTAAATATTCTTTTAAATAAAGAATAGTGAATTTATTAATTTTAAATAAATATTTGCAGCCTCTAAGCTCGAGAGTACTAATGGTGTCGGGGGATTGGATACCGAGAAAATAAAAGGTAAGGGATGTTTGTATGAAGCGTAGGGATATAGCGCTGCATGTTTTGATAAGAACTGCAAATTATGGAATTTAAATGAATATTTTGGGGTGAATTTTGGAACTGTGATCTGTGGTGGTTTGGAAGCTGGATTTTTATGCAGGAGGAGTTAGGTTTGAACAACCGTTATGCTGCAGAAAATTTTCTATGCTAGCCAAAAACCCCTAATTTATGAAATCCATGAAGTTTTGGCTTTAATATGAAATTTTTGGAAACATTGATAAAATCAAATTTAAGCATCCAAATTATAAATAATTGAAAATGGTTTAATAAACATTAAATCACAAACTCAATAATAAAAATGTTTTTATGGTATTGTATCTATTTATAAATGTTTGAATATGCTTGTATATTTTATGGACTTTAAATAAATAATTTTGGAAGATTAAATATTGATTTAAGCTTGATGATATTTTATATGTTTGAAATTATTGAATTAATGGAATTGATTTTATGAATATATTTATGATATGTTTTCATACCCTATTCTCCGTAAACTATTATGGAAATTATTTATTTAAATGTTTAGAGACTGTTGGCCCATTAGCTACCTTCGAGTACATGCATTTCTGTTCCGTTTTGATTGTTGTTGACTTTAGCCCAATCTTCTAGCTCTCACAGGGGACACTTGGCTAGTGCTCCCACGTGGCCCCCCTGATTATGGTCATATGTCTATTATAGTGCATATGTCTATTGGGTGTAGCCTTCTCCATTAAAGTTATATTGGGGTGGTAAATCCCTGGCTAACTTAGATCCAAGCACTCTCAGTTTGATTTATATATCTGGACTTGATTTATTTGTAAGATATGCTTTCTGATATGAATGATATACTTTGTGAAAGTATTATTTGATTTAGATGTTGGAAAATTGACATGATTACGATTTAAAATGTTTACATAGAATTTATTCGATTTCTGATGGTTTATAATTTATGTTCTGCAATATATTGAATTTATATTGAATTTGTGATTTAATTGAATTAAATAACTTTCCTATAGTGGCTTTGGATACTGAAACAAGACAGGTACTCCAAAGTACCTTCCATACTCCACCTGGTTACCTAACCCACTATAGTATCCCTCCGAGTAGATCGTGTCATATTTTATTCATATTTTAAATTCACGTTTGCCTATAAATATTTGTTTTTATGAAAAATTGCATATAGGTTACGTTATATCAGCTTTCGTATAGATGTCTCTTACTGAGCACGTTTCGCTCACCCCTTTATTATTCACTCCCAGATTTCTTGCAGTGAGTTCGAGTATACTATATCAAGAGGACCTGATTTCGGTATTCCTTAGGTGACTTCATCAGTTCGTCGAGGTATAATTGCTATATTTTGTATGTTTAGATTTTGTGCAGTACTACTTTTATGTATATTAACTTAGGATGTAAATATGAAAATTTTGTTGATGTAAATAAATTTTTGGATCTTGGGATTATATATAAATAAATTTTTATTTGGAGTTAAATTGACACTGCAAACGAGCCCAACCTATGCATGTGGTTTATATATGTGAAATTAGTAAAAATACGGTATTTCGGACCATGACAAAAACTTTTATTCAATAATAACAATATTCATCAAATAATAAATTTTCAAACTATTTATTGTTGCTGCTAAAAAACTCTTCAACAACTACATCATTATTATTTAGCATGACTTCGAAAGGATCGTCATCAATCCCATCAAGTTTAATTTATTTGGACTTTGATATAAGTGAATCTCGCAATATCTTCAAATCTTTCTTTGAAATCTTTGGTGCATTTCGTCCAGAAATGGTGGAAAATCTCTAATTGTTGACACTTTTCTTCACTTAAAATTATGATTTTGAAATGCCTTTTTCGAAAATTCATGAATCATAGAAGTTCTTTGTTCAGTCTTTGATGATTGACCTTCAAATTTGCTTTCATTTTTTGTCTCCTTAGGATCCATCTAATTTAATCAATTTAAACACAAAATAAAAATAAGATATAAGTAGTGTGTCTTACATATTGTGTTAGGAAATAATAGAGAATATGGCTTTGAGGCGTGAAGAGTTACACTATCTTGAGTGTAATATTGCTTCACACAAAAGCAAATTATCCCAGGATACAATAAAGCCTTTCAGAATTTTATGAAAAGTCAGAATGCAGAGTGAATATGTCTAGAATCAACAACTCATTATATAAATGTGAAGAGACACAAATGAATAGTTATGATTGTTTGTTAAATAACAATCATTCATTTTCATACATAACTGAAAATATGTCTGTTGGAACAGTTAAAATGTTTTAAATTCAAAATTGAATTTAAGAATATTTCTATTAAAAAAAATAAAAATTCTGATTAAGTCAAAAAGTCAAGAGCCTAAGTGCCCATCTTTGACCTTTTTAAAATTAATCCAAACGCCCAAGCAAAGCCCATGGTCAAATGGCCCAAGTAAAGCCTATTTCCTCTTTGACTCCAAGTTATTCTTAAGAGTTAATTTCTCTTTATAAATATATCACTTTACACATTTACAAGTAATGTGGAAATTTGTTCCCTTGTATTTATTACAAGCTATCCAACATATTGAATTGATAATAATTTTACAACAATCAATGTTTTATCAAACCATAAGAAAACTTTAAAAATAAATTACTTGATTTAAAAATTAAATCATTAATAAACTCAAATATTTAAAAATAAAGAGAAAATAATTTAGATTCGCTAAAACTATATAAATAATCTATAACCATACCCTCTTTATGCTTTATTTTTGAATTTACATCTCTATCGTATTATAATTGGGCTTGGTTTTCATTATTTCCCTACATGGCATAACCTTAAATAATAATAATTGATATAATAGGTCATTTTCTTATCCGTTTAAATATGTACACTAACACATATTTGTTAAAATGCCATTAGTAAGGATCGTGTTACTTATTTCTATTCCCATTTGTTTTTCTTGCAATTTTATATGGTTACGTTAGACTATTACTGCTTGTCACCATTGCACCTGCATGACCTGACCTCTCTCTCTTCTTCACAACATTATACCAGCAGTTTTCTTGGTTTTTGTCTCAACCCCCACATTCCAAAACTTTTTTGTACTTATTGTTGTGAGAAAGGTGATTTGATTTATATCTAGAAAAAAATTTAAAAAGTTCATTTTTAGATTTCAATATTTCCAAGAGTTAAAATTTGGTTTTTCAGATTAAAATCTGGTTTGATCTAGCTTCTTGAAAGAGATAAGTTGCTTCAAGGACTATAACAAATAGGATTTTAATATTTATTATTTTGTACATAGTTGGTAGAATTTTGAATACAGAGTATTCAAATTTTTTTTTGAATATACCCATCAATACAAAGAATATAGAAAATATTTTCAAATATTATAAAATTTCAATTATATTCTTTTGTCTATTTAAAAATTAGTTTTATTAACCTTCCATTAAGTTTAATTTTTTTTCTATGAATTTCATTATTGAGTTCTTTTGTCTATTTAAAAATTAGTTTTGTTAACCTTCCATTAAATTTAAATTTTTTTCTTTGAATTTCATTAGTGAGTTTTTTTGTCTTTTTAAAAATTAGTTTTATTAACCTTCCGTTAAATCTAATTTTTTCTTTGAATTTCATTATTGAGTTTCAACTTTTAGTAGCTTAATCAAAAAGTTCATTTTTGAATTTCAATATTTCCAAGAGTTAAAATTTGGTTTTCCTATTTAAAATCTGGTTTGGTCTAGCTTCTTGAAAGAGAGAAGTTACTTCAAGAACTATAACAAATAGACTTTTAATATTTATTATTTTATACATAATTGGTAGAATTTTTAAATTTTACATGTATTTTTTTATCGTATTTAATTTATTTGGTATAATTGTATTGGTAAAATTTTTAAATTTTGCTATGTATAGTCGAAAAAATTTTCTTTTCTTAAACAGAAAAATGGATTATAATAATTAATTCTGATATATTTTCTGTTTTAGACATCAGTAGAAAAACAAATTAATATGTGCTTGTCGTGATCAAGATATTCTGATATACCACTTATCTACTAATGTCTATCTATGGTATGCATTACTTGGGGAATTGATTGTGCAGTGGTAGTTAATTTATAACATTTTATCAGTATAATATATTGGATCTATTGAGATTTTGATATGTATTTCTTTTACTTATAGTTCCGACCATGAAAACTTGAAATTGGTAATTATCAAATTTGTTTTATTGGTGGACTTGATTTTATGCTTTGGTCGCTATGATACATGTAAACAATAGCAATACTATATATCATATTATAATTTTACTATAGTGAGCCAATTGAATAGAAATCCCAAAAAAAAATCATATGAATAGATTATAAATAAATTAATTGTTCTTTTTATTTTTTTGATAACTCTAGTTTTATCATTCATATTATTGAATTCTTTCGAACTAACTACTATTGTTAAATCACATTCAGCCCAAAAATTTCACGATAATCTATGTTGAAAAAGTTTAATACTAATTTTTTAAGTATTAATTTCAAAGTAAAATGAAGAAAAAAAAAACCTGAAATGAGGATGCCTTTTTACTGCTTTGCTGAATTGAGAAGATGCTTTGCTGTTGCCTTCTTGTTCGGCTGAGAAGTGATTAATAAAAAAAATATTAAATATAATGTATGATATAAATTATTTGAATGGTTTCAATTTTTTTTAAATAGAGACCTAAAAGTAACATGAAATATTAAGTTATGAAAGAACAAAAAACCTGAAATCATAATGAAGAGTTGAATGTATTTGCTTTGATTATGCTCATTTAACAAGTAAGAACACTGCTTCGTTTGCTGATTGATATGATTAATTTTTTCAGAATTAGTCAAGTAACATGGAATGTTAAATAAACTTGAATTGGGAAGTATAAAAGAAAAAAACACCTGCAAAATGAGACTGAGAATGCTTTGCTACGCAAATATCCGATTGCTTTTACTACAAATATCCGACTGCTTTGCAAATATCAATGCAATAATTCAATTTTTCATATTGTTAGGATTTTCCTTAAGAAGCAATTGATATATTACAATTAAAGTTGGCTACCATAATGAATTTTTTGAAATTCTACCAATTAATAAGAATCAATTCATAAGAATTGGAGTTAACAATTCATATATTTGGAAACTTATTTACAATTTGTATTGATTTAATTGCAGTTAATATTAATTGGAGTTAAAAATAATTCATATTTTTGGAAACTTATTTACAATTTGTATTGATTTAATTGGAGTTAATACTAATTGGAGTTAAAAATAATTCATATTTTTGAAAACTTTTTTACAATTCATATAAATTTGCTTGGAGTTAATACTAATTGATAAAAAAATGTTGACCCTCGTTATGAATTATATATATAGGATTTATATATGATGCACTGACAGTGTATAGTTTCTATACACTGTCAATACACCAGAGGTTGACACCTCATTAATAGATCCTTATATGCAAATATAAATAAATTTTTTAAATTTGCCCATAAGGGCCTATTGATGAGGTGTTAACCTCTGATGCATTGACAGTGTATAGAAACTATACACTGTCAGTGCATCATATACAAACTCATATATATATATATATATATATATATATATATATATATATATATACACGCGCCTTGTTCCCATAAGTTTCTATTGCAAATATCCAACTGCTTCACAAACATCAATGTCATAATTCTGTTTGCCATATTGATTTGATTTTCCTTAATAAGAACCTATTCATAAAAATTAGAGTTAACAATTCATATATTTGGAAACTTATTTACAATTCATATTGATTTATTTGAAGGTAGTACTTATTAGAGTTAAAAATAATTCATATTTTTGAAAACTTATTTACAATTCATATAAATTTTATTGGAGTTAATTCAAATGTAAAAAACGTTGACCCTTATTATAATTTATATATATATGCCTTGTTTCCATCAGTTTATACTGCAAATATCCAACAATTTCGTATACATCAATGCCATAATTCTATTTTCCATATTGCTTCAATTTTCCTTAAGAAGCAATCGATATATTACAATTAATATTGGCTGCCATAATGAATTATTTTGAAATTCTACCAATTAATACTAATTATTTACAATTCATATACTAATTACTTATTTTCAGATATATTAAAATTAATTGGAGTTAATACTAACTGATAACAATGTTGATCCTATTTATGAATTAATGACTAATTAAATGTAAGAGAAGATTTAATATATATTTGGTAATTACAACAAAGCTAACATGTCAAAAATATAACCTATCCACATAGGTATCCACATCAGCAATATTTTGACACATAAGCGTGTACCTTATCTTATAATATAATATAATATAATATGATATATGATATCTTTTTCTTTTACCCTCTTTAACCAAACAAATATTGTTAAAATTCTTTACTTTCCTTTACTTTTTTTTCTTTTATTAATTAATTTAATTTTAATGATCCAAACAAAAAAAATTCTATTTACACTTCACTTTTTACTCTTTAAACTTCAATATTTTATTGACAAAAAAACTTTTGTATGAAAAGACAAATACTCCAATTATCTTCTCATTCCTCTTTGGCAGCTTGAGCTTCAACTTCCTTCTTGTCTTCCTAAGAGAAACAAATCTTCACAAACTTGGCTTGCAAAGGTATCTAGAAAAATTGGTAAGAAAGAAAAATGGAAAAGCTTATAAGAAAAAAAAATGGTAACAGACAAAAAAGATTGAAATTAACTTATAAGAAAGAAAAAAATTGTAAAAGATTGGTTAGTTTGGATAAGTAATGAGATTAGTTTTGAAGAGATTGAAAATAATAAAAAGACACTTAAAGATATATCTTTTTTAATAAAATAATTTTAAAAAATTAAAAATAAGGTTAAGAGGTTAATTTTACCCTCCAATATTTTTGTCTTTTTTGGCCAACCGCCCCACACTAGAGGCAATCAGCCTCCCAAACCCAGCCTAAGAGAAAAAAAAAAGAGATTAGAAATAAGCATTGATTTGAATTTTAAATCTTAGGGATACGACATTTGAATATAAACTTTAAAGAGAAAGATTAAGAAAAATGAAAATGGTAAAGTGATTAGGCCTTCCCATCTCTTATTCATAAGAAAAAATGGAAAGGGAAAATTAAGTTAAAGCTTAAGATTGAGTAATAAACTTTGAAGAGGTTTTATCACAAATTCTAAAATCAAAAAGAGGTTTCTCTAGTTAGCTGGAAATATATAATTTATTCGATAAGAGAAGGCAAATCAAACAAAATCACTAAACTTTTTTGCAGAACTTAGTGTAATTAACAAAATGTGGCCAACAAAGAAAATAGGGAGAATTTAGTTCTAAAAGCTAAACATAGAAAGAAATATTCATTTTTTTTCCTTTAACAAAGATGAAACCAAGTACACAACAAGCAAATATTACATTATCAAACTCGCGCAACAAAGTCACACAAGGGTCCTTGCGCAAGATGCCAGACACGGCCATGGCCGCACATGTCTGCCCCATGGCCATAACCACACCCACAGCAATAAAATATAGAAATCCCCCAAACAATATTAGCACAGCAATCCCCTAAAAACTCTAAATCATTAACAACAAAACCCTAAATACACCTAAGATTTGGGTTAGAAGTAGCCAATAGAAGCCAATGGAGATGAGGATGAAGGAGGTATAGAGATGCGTTGAAGCAAGGATGCGATACCGGTGACAACGAGTAGGGGTAATATTGCAAATTTATGAAATGTACTTAGTAGATTTTGTGGTCCAAAAAAAAATTGTGGTATAAAGAATAAAAAATGAAATGTAAATAGTATTTCCCAACTAGGGAATTTCTATAGTAAGATCAAAAATTTTGACTTTATTTTAAGGTCAACGTAAAAAATATATATTTAAGCGTAAATTTAAAGTTATTAAGCATAAAAAATGTTAGACATATCGTAAAAATGTGATTATCAATATAAATATTAGTGTCAATAGATTTAAACACATGATAATTTTGCTATAATGTATGTTTATGTTAATTATCATGTGTTTATATACTTCTAACATATTTTACACTTAATAATTTTATATTTATGCTAAATCATGTGTTGTTTACATTAATTTTAAGATAATTATAAAATATTTACGATACGTCTAACATTTTTTATACCTAATGATTTTAAATTTATATTTAATCATATTTTTTTACGTTAACCTTATAATAAGATCAAAATTTGTGACCTTACTATAGAATTTCCCAACTAACTTATCTTTCACTTTTCTTTTATGAACATCTCTCCAAACACTATAAAGGCTATACCTAAGTTGAACATTTAATCTAATAATAAAATAACGAAGCAAATAATTATTGGATAATTGTAAAAAAAAATATTGGATAAATCAAAATAAAATAAGATAAGGTGGGCTCATATTTCTTTCTCGACGACAAATGAAATGAGTCGAAACACCAGGGCCTGCGTTTCAAGCAACAAGTCCGCGTAGCTCAACCTAACTCGTTCTGGCAGCCGCACCTTCCGCCGCCTTAGCTGTCGCCCTCTTTCTCTTCCGACACTCTCTCTTTTTGCTCCAACTCGGATTTCCATTTCTTTTAAAACCTTTCTACTGACCAAATAATTCACAAATTTCGATTGAAGCTAATTTGTTGAAATTAAAATTTGAAATTTGTAAGCTGATCTGCCAGATTAATCGTACGATTCTTGGAGAGACCTTTGATCGCAATTCGAGCTGCCATCATCAACATAATCTCCGGGTCTTCTGCTACAGCTGGCGTGAGATTATTAGAAGAAACAAGGAAAAGATTTTTTTTTTTTTATGTCTCAATCTGTACATTTCTTCTCCGTGATTGTGAAGTTTGCTGCTGACAATTACGGAGCAGAAGCCCGTGAACGGATATGCAGAAGAGTGGGAGTCTGTCGAGGAGTAGTAATAATCCGTCAGTGAGAGCGCCGTCGTCGTCGCCGCAATCATTGAGGCGGCCGAGCTTGTGCTCGCAAACAACAACCCACTCTTCCCCAGTTGTGTTCCCGGAGAAACGTACTAAGAAGCTCAAAGCTTCCTCCAAACGTGGCGAAGCCCCTGTCACGGATGATCAGCCTGATAAATCCAAGAGGGAAGAACTTCGAATCGATATCGGAGCAGGGGATGAAAAATCTGATTTACTTGGTTATGTGGTTTACTCAGGGAAGCTCACTTTGGATAAGAGAAAGAATGTCCCCACTAATATTAATTCCTCCGATGTAGAGCAGAATTCTTCTACTGATAGTGCCACTGCCAACCAAGAAGGTGTCGCCGCTAAACTTACTAGCAAGGCATTGGTTTGGGGTTCTCATGTCTTGCCTCTTGATGATGTCATCTCGGTAAACATTTAATCTCTGAAATAGACTATTGCAATTAATAAGGTTTTTTTGGGAGGGGTTCTGAGTTTGCAATTAATTTATTCAGTTTCTTTATCTTAACAGGTATCCTACAATGCTGGTGTTAAACATTTCACTGTGCATTCTTACCCTCTAAAAAAGGGTTCTTATGGCCTTTCGTGCTTTATCAAACCGAAGAGAAGTCGGAAGGATTTTCGTTTCTTGGCTTCTAGTGTAAAAGAGGCAGTTCTATGGGTTGGTGGGTTTGCAGATCAGCAGTGTTTCATCAATTGTTTGCCTCACCCTTTAGTTTCTTCGAAGAAACAAGCTTCTTCTGAATTGTTTCCGATGGATGCTCCTCCTGAGCTTATGTTCAGGTGCAAGAATCCACCGAAAATGCTTGTTATATTGAATCCAAGGTCAGGTCGGGGTCGTTCAAGTAAAGTTTTCCATGGCATTGTGGAACCAATATTTAAGGTATGCTGTGTATCTTTTATCTTGTCAATTTATATAGATACTAGTTCTGATTGCTACACATTATTTATGGATTTGATAAATTGGAATAGGTTGTCATCGATCAAAATTGCTGTTTTACTTTGTAGTTCTCTTCCTCTCCACCATATCCACCCTAAAATGAAAGAAATCCCTAGTGCATTTTTCTTTTAGTTGAACTTGCATTGATATTTCTCTCTATCATATGGTTGTACATTTTCGGCTCTTATTTTCTGCATTGGGAACCCAAGCTACTGGATTTAGCTCTCCTTTAGATACATCTAAATCTTGTTAGTTCATTGTTCAAATTATTCTTTAAGAACTTAATATGAACACTTCCACATAACTGCTTCCAGCCATGAATATGCCCTGATTTGATTTTTTGTGCCTTGCTTGTATGGGAAAAAAAGTGTTTAGGATAAGGTGGGCTTTTTGAAATGAAGATATATGAGGATTTTTTGCAACAATTATAGAAGGTTAAATATATTATTATAACATTGTCTTCGAAATGAAAAAAATGGCAAAGACCATGGCAAAACTATTTAGCAGTAAAAGAAGAGATCCTAAAATTATCAAGCTGCTTATGACATTTTCTGCAGAAAGGGTCGCCCTGATTTCGGCAGACCTTGGATACTAATTATAGTTTGCATTGTTTATAAATTGCTAAAAGTTTTAGGATTTCCATGTTTAGTTAGAGTGCAAAAATGTATAGTTTTTGTATAAGTCTAGAAATAAAATGATTAAGTCAGTGGGTATGTTTTATTTTGTATTGTTCCCTGCTGAATGTCATGGATACTCTGCATACTCCGCATTGCATGTAAGATTTTCCTTATAAGGATAGATATCATTGAAGTAGGATATAGAAAGGCATTATAGATCATGTTTAAATAATTTGTAATTTACTGATTTGTTTACTATTGAATGATCAAATATTACAATCTTTCAGATGATGATCTTTATTTTTGTTGTGTGCTTTATATTCTTTTTCCTATAACTTATTGCTTCTTTCCTTTATTATAAGATGCCCGCTTTCTGTTTCTTGTGTTATTCTTGTATTGTCAAGAAGAAGTTATTTTGAGTTTGGGCTGTATTGAGTTTCACATTGTATATGCAAACTGTGACAGCTTGCAGGGTTTAAATTGGAGGTAGTCAAAACAACATCTGCTGGCCATGCTAAAAGGCTGGCATCTACTGTTGATATCAGCACATGTCCTGATGGTAGTACTACTTGAATAATTACTTATCATAGCTTTGCTTATGTTTTTGATGATTGTCATCATCTTCTCCATTAATATGAATTTAAATCATTTTACTTCCCTTTCAGGAATCATATGCGTCGGCGGTGATGGGATTATCAATGAGGTTAGCCATTTCAACTCTAGTTAAAGTCTCATTCTTGTTTCCATTTATTTATTTTTCTAGAGAATCTTTCGGTCCATCAGTTATAGTTTTTTTTTTCCCTACCTGTTTCAGCACCATCAATATTGTTGAGCTACATTGATGAGTGAAATTACTCATAAATTTTCTAAGGCAACTAATATTCTTTTGTGTTATTGTGTGATTCTGGGATCATTTTTTGTGGGACTACCTTTATAACCTTCTGTCTATGATAGGATGGGGACATAATTAGAGGGAAGGACTAATGACTATGTTTTGTATAAGTACATTGCAGTTACTGTTTACTAATTATGCAAGTATATTCCTCCAGCTTACTTATTTATGGTATTAAATATTTTGGAGTCAAAATCAACATGGATTTTATCTGACTTGACCTTGTAAAGGTAGAATACTGCGCTATTTTCTATGTCACAATCTTTTAAATGGTTTTTAATATTGCAACATAAACCGTCTTCGGTTCTCAAATTAATATGCTTAATGAAGGTCTTTGCTGATAAAATACTTGTCCTCTGAATGTAGAGAGGACTGATTCTCAATTGAAGCTGTATCTGTGTCCAATGAAGGCCTGTTGCTCTCGCTCTTCTTTTTTTTTTTTTCACAACATAAATGGTCAACTTTGTATAACCCAAAACATACACTATTTCAACCTATGAAGTTTGTTTTTCAACTTGATACTGCTTTATGATCATGTAATGCTCTAGATTGTCTCTTATATCTCTTTGAACAAGAAACACCTTCCTTCCTCATGCGCTGATAATAGTTACAAGAAATCACCTGAAAACCTTGTACGAATTTTCACTGCATGTTTGAAGTTTCTTTTTCTCCCCCTCACCAAAGTTTTGTCCATTTATTTAGTTGAGTCCTTATCATACAGTTTTCTGATATTAAGTTTATTATCAGCTTTGAGATAAGTTCATTGTTATAAGCATATAAACCATCAGATTTTTTATCTTCATTGTAAGGGACTGGTTTGAGGATTTTATGGTGCTGGATAGTCACCTAATTGCTTTGTTGAAAGCATCTTAATAGAATATAATGCTTCCTTATTCTTAGGATTGGTTTGTGTTCTATTAGGTATTCTGCTCATATTTCTGTTTATTACTTTATTAAGCTAGTTACTTCATCTTGGTAAATTTGTAGGTTCTAAATGGCCTGCTTAGTAGAGACAATCAAAAAGAAGGAATTTCTATACCCATTGGGATTATACCGGCAGGTTCTGATAATTCACTGGTTTGGACTGTTCTTGGAGTTAGAGATCCTGTCTCTGCTGCAATTTCTATTGTCAAGGTAATGCTACTTAGTAAATTCAAGATAGAATTTGCTTTACTTGCTGGTTATTCCGTTACTCCCTTTATAGAATGATTTTCAAAACTATTTTGAAACATGGGTCTGAAGTTGTTTAGCCACACGTTGCTGTAAATAAGTTTGGGACAAATGTCTTCATGCTTTTGCTTGGCAGAACATGTCCTTTTTTATAATAACCGGCACAATGAGGAAACTAATGTGGCTTATTAAACATTTTCTTGTTATAGATACGTTAAATTCCTATTGGTCTTTCTGTTTCTCACAATTGAGGTTCTCTCTTGTTTGTTTCAGGGAGGTCTTACTGCTACAGATGTTTTTGCTGTTGAGTGGATTCGAACGGGTGTTATTCACTTTGGGATTACGGCCTCCTATTATGGTTTTGTTAGTGATGGTATGTACAGTCACATGATGATTTATCCTAACTAATAAATAGAAGTTGGTTGGTTTCTATATTCTATCAACCTATGTTCTCTTTTTTACAATTATCGTTTTTTTGGTTCGATTGAAATGGTGCTTAAGTTTGCTTTGGTGCTTCAATCTAACATACCTTGCCACTTTAATGTCTGACCAAATTAATTCTCGCTATGATGCCTGAATTTCGAGCATAAGATACAATTAGACTTGCCTATTCGTGTATGTATTTTGTGTTTGTATTATGTGAAATCATGTTCGTGTCATGTAAAGTATGAAAATTGCCATGTCAAAATTCGTGTCTGCACGCCAAATACAAAACATTTTTTTAGCTTTTGCCAACTTCAATTAAAGTTTTACCAATTTTTAATTGTCACCTTCATTTTTTTTTGTGTCAATTTCGTATCGTGTTAAAATTTTGTGTTTAAGATTGCCAAGCCTAGTTACAGTTATTGCCTTATTGGCCATGATTATCCTTTTAGAATGATTTGAGCATTTGTTCTCACATATGTTATGTAATTAGTCACTAATATATGCTTTTATAAGGGTGACTGATTTCTGTTTTCACATGTTTCGCATTTCCCTGCATCTAGAAAAGCTATCTTCTGTACCCATCCTTTTTATGTTTTCTCATAGTCCTAAGTTTGTGTCTATAATTGAAATCACATGTCAGAACTCGGAATTACTCCTAGAGTAGCTGTCGTTTACTTTTTGCAACTTTTTTGTTTGAACCTTTCAGTTTTATGTTGCCTATTTAAGGTTGAGGCACCCTGTAATTTTGATTTAGAATAGTTTCATTCTTATTTACTTGTGTAAGATATTCCATATACACTGAGGGTGTAGTTGAATCCAAATGCACCGGGTCCCCTTTTGGGTACCCAGTGATGCCACATGATGAGCCATTCACACCGTGCTACACCATTTTTTTCCACTGGAGCCTTAGGGTCCAGTGAAAAAAAAAAAGGCAACCTTCGGTTTGCTTTGCTTTTTTCATTTTTGTCTTTTTTTTTAACTTTTAAATTTATAATGTAAGGATTTTGTTTTTACCATTTATAATATTTGGCTTTATTTTTTATTATTTTATTATTTTCTTTTAATATATTTTAAATAATCCCTCAAAAAATATATATTTTAAATAAATTTTTATAATAAATAATAATGATTCATATATTTATATAATAAAATAATTAATAAATAAATATCTAAAAAATAAGTATATAAATAATTAATTAATTTTATTATCAAATAAATCACAAGTACATGAATAAAAATAAACATCTTTATAATTAAGTAATTAACTAAAACAAATAACTACATAAATAATAAAGTAAATAAATATTAATAACTTTTATTTTGAGATGAGTAAATATATTATTATTTTTTGAAAGAAAAATGATATTTATTAATGAAATTATTATTTGATAAATATAATTTGAGTACTTTTCAATTATTTATTAATCACAAATATCAAATATATATTATAAATTTTATTTGATATAAATTTTAATATAATATCTTTCATGCTCATTTTAAATTTTCCCTACACTTCATCCTACCCCATCATTATGTTTGCAGTTGAACACATATCTCACCATTAATTGCAATCACAACACTACATTTTCGATCTCATTGCTACAGTAACCAATCTCACCATCACCATTGTTTTTTAATATCATTGGAGCCAATCTTACCGTCCAATCAAATGGATCCTAAATTTGGATTCTGATATCTATCTGGCTTAGATACTTATTATTAACAACAATTATCATCAGGATGATGGTTGCTTTTAATTCTAATTAGTAATAGTTAAATACCAAGTCTTGTATGTTGATGTGTGCATAAAATAATTCCTCCATCTTTTATTGTCTCTTAGTGTCAGAATGATAATGTATGTTTGTATCTTTTCTCATGTGTTGCAGTGTTAGAACTTTCTGAGAAATATCAGAAACGATTTGGTCCTCTACGATATTTTGTTGCTGGGTTCCTCAAATTTTTGTGTATGCCAAAATACAACTATGAATTGGAGTACCTTCCAGCAGCAAAAGAGGATCGAGAAGGTAAAACGTCTACTGATCAGGAAGTAGTTGACATGTCAGACCTTTACAGAGACATTATGAGGTCAAACACAGATGGCATTCCTAGAGCGTCTAGTTTATCTAGTATTGATTCAATAATGACTCCTAGTCGAATGTCTGGAGGTGAGATGGACAAAATTAGTAGCATTCATGCCAGCACAGAACCATCTGAGTATGTTCGAGGCCTTGATCCTAAGACTAAACGGTTGTCATTTGGGCGAAGCAATGTAACAGCTGAGCCTGAAGTTATTCATCCTCAGTTACCACTCTCAACGACTCCAAACTGGCCAAGGACCAGATCAAAATCGAGGACAGATAAAGGATGGAGTGGATTGACCGCAGCAAATGATCCTTCTAGATGTTCTTGGGGTAATGCTGCAACAAATGATAGAGAGGAGATATCATCAACATTGTCTGATCCAGGTCCAATTTGGGATGCTGAACCAAAGTGGGACACTGAGGCTAATTGGGATGTGGAAAATCCAATCGAGTTACCAGGGCCATCAGATGATGTTGAGTCAGGAATAAAGAATGAAGTTGTCCCAAGATTCGAAGATAAATGGGTTGTAACCAAGGGGCCATTTCTTGGCATCCTTGTGTGCAACCATGCCTGCAGAACTGTGCAGAGTTCTCAGGTGGTGGCTCCAAGAGCTGAACATGATGACAACACCCTGGATATGCTCTTAATTCATGGGAGTGGGCGACTGAGGTTGATGAGATTTTTCTTGCTGCTACAGATGGGTAAACACCTTTCACTGCCATATGTTGAATATGTCAAGGTATGAGCATCAATTTTCCTTAAACCATAAGCAAACTCATATTTCAGATATATCAACTTGACTGTTGAGCCCATAAAAGTCCATCCAAGCTCAAGAATGTTGTTAAATCGCCAGTGCAGCTGGACTAGCTGCAGGCGATGAATTTATTGTTGCTGGTTTGAACATGCGTTTTGCCGTTAGTGCACTGTTTCTTACATAGGGATAGTTACCCCATTCACTTCAATTAGTTTTGGGATGTATAATGGGTGTTTTGCATAATTTTAATCCAATTGTTGGATCAGTGAACTAGGTCCTATACACATAAATATCTGCACATGATTTAAACCATCTAACGGTAGCTTCCATTGAAATGCAGGTGAAATCAGTTAAGATCAAGGCTGGGAAACGCACGCATAATGGTTGTGGCATTGATGGTGAGCTTTTTCCCCTCAACGGACAAGTAGTATCGTCTCTGCTTCCAGAACAATGCAGACTAATTGGTTGTTTCCCTGGCTGCCATGTATAATGACCAAGAGGTCTGTTTTTTGAATTTTCTTTTTGTCATATCTTGGATGCGAATGCACTCTTCCATACTCATGGCTGTGGAGTGTGGAATATGCAGAGTGTCCATATACAAATCAAATATATTTTCATGTTAACCCCCTTCCCATTTGTGTCATTGCATACACGAGTGTTCCTGTAAATTTTTGTTAGGTTTATGTGTCTGTTGGCTGTTGCTTGTTTACTTGCTTTTCTACTCCTCTATGGTATATACGCTTTTTTCTTGTTTCTTTATGTGTGAAGAGCTGCTAAATTTTTTGAAAATACACAGCCTTTTCTGTCCTTTTAAATTTCTTTCTATGATCAGCTACGGATCCTCTTAGATATTTACAAAAGAGTGTTTTGTCTTTTTTTTTTTTTTGCTCTGTCGTGTGTTTTGTCTTTTGACTTCACTTTTTTCCCAGTTTTGTTTCCGTCTTTTGTTTCATCACTTCTTCATATCCCATGCAACGAAAGTGCAGCTGGTGGGTTCGATTTGAAAAATAAAAAAATTGATTAAATTAAATTTTTTTAAAAAATTCAACAGAAAATCGAATTAATTTAAACTGTAAATCGAACAAACTGAATTGAATTTAGTCGATTTAGTTCAATTTGAGATCAAATCGGTTTTTCAATTCATTTTAATGTATATTATTTATTTAAAATTGAATTTTAATATATATTAGTTTTAATCTCGTGTAATACATGAAAATAGAGAAAGGATCTACTTACACATGTGTAAAACTATATAGTTTTACACATTTTTTTAGCCTTTGGATTGAATTTAATGGATGGTTTAGATTAAAACCCTTTTTTAAGTAAAATTAAATGTAAAAATTAAAGTAAAAAATATTTTTTACTTCTTGTTTTACGTTTTCCGTTTAGCCTCTGTTTTACATCTTCTCTCCCACTTCTCTTCTTCACATCTCACAGCAGTCAGCAGTCTTCTCTTCTCTCTTTCTCTTCTCCGACGCTCTTTACGGCAATTTTGGTAAGTTACATCAATCGTAATCCCATGGGTAAGATTATTTCTGTCAAAATTGATATTGTTAAAAGAAAATTCCGAGTATCATTTTTCACAAAATTCCTAGAGAAGCAAGAACTTGTCGTTGTCCGATGTGTAAACATTTTACTGTGCATGATTTTTTCGTTGTCTTTCTTCATGGTTGACATTCATTATTTTGCAATGTTGATGTTCTGTTGTGTGTGGAATCTTGAGGTGGGATTGTTCTACAATGAAGAAATAGATCCTTTTTTTCCTATTCGATGCCTTTAAGATGTTTGATATTTTGCCCCATTGAAAACTCAGATTGGATTGAGTCTCTGAATTGGTGGCTGTTTGTGTATTATCTGTGTATGTATATGTTTGGGATGGATGATCCTGTGTAATGATTTTTTCATCAATGAAAATTCCTTTGCTTTAAAAAAAAAAAAAGAATATGCTTGTGATTACAACACATTGAGGTTGTTTTACATTGTATGAATGTATATACAACACTTTTACATTGTCCCTATATATATAAAGGTCATGAATATACATTCATACAATGTATATACAGCAGCTTTCGGTCCAGCTTTCTGGTTTCTTATTTTAATATATAAATTATTTATATTTTATTTTAGTAGAAAATATATTTATATAACTCTTTCATGATTTGAATTGAATCATATTAATAAAAACATAAAAATTAAAAAATAATGTATTAATATTTTGGAATTTATTTGAATTATTTAAATTCAACATTATTTTTATACTTTTTAATTATATTGTTGTTTTATTTTAAAAAAATGTTGTGTTCTATTTCCTAAATAATTATATTTAAATTATTTAATTCATTCAATTTTTTTAACCTTATCATTTTTAAATTAATAATTTGATAAATTGAATAAATGCACAAAATTAAGAAATAAATAAATTGAAAAAGAATAAGTTTAACAAATATTTTAGTTGTTATTATTATAATATATTATTTTTTTTGTTACATTATAATATATTATTTTTTGTTCTTTTTATGCTTTTTTTTATTTTAATAGATAAAAATAAAAAAAATTAATGAATAAAAAAATAAAAATAAATTTTCTAATATTATTTTTGTATCTTTGGATACTTGTCAATTAAATAACCCTTTTGGAGATTCTTTTTACATAAGCTTATAGATTTGAAAATAAAAAATACAAAAGTAAAAATATCTTAAAAACCTTTTTAATAATTTTAAAACCTAAAGTTAAAACAAAAAAAAAACTTAAGAACTAGAGTGTAAAATAGAAATTCTCTTGGGACTCTTTTTATATATTATATAGATATAGTATTTATTTATATTGTATATATTATTTTAATATGTTTATTTATATTATCTTTTTCTCGATCCATTCAGTTTGTAATTTTTATATTGAAAATTAATCGATTTAATCTAATATATATATATATATATATATATATATATATATATATATATATAAGCCAAAACATTTAACTATAAATAAAATATCCTATGTAGATAGTCTAAAAAGTTGACACATGTAATATCCTAAAATAAAAAAAATAATATTTTTTCCAATTTTTTATAGATAGGAATCTCTGTACATTAAAATTTCAAAATAAATTAATTATCTTTTTAAATCAATTATTTATTTCAATTTCTAAAAGATAAACATATATATTTTATATATTTTAAAAATTAAAGAAAAATATCATATTATTTATAAATTTCTTTATTCATCTTTTATCAATATACATGTACTGTTGTTATATACATTATTTATGGAAATAATTAATTTTGATATAAATTTTTTATATGGATACACATTTTTAAAGAAAAAGACAAATATATTTTATATGAACATGTGATATATGTGGTAAGATGAATTTTTTTATCTTTAAAGTATAAAATGTCCAGAAAAAATCACTTAATCATTGATTAATGTTACATTTCTAATTTCAATAAGATTCAATTTTTTGTAATAGTCTTATATATATATATATATATATATATATATATATATATATATATATATATATATATATATATATAAAGCCAAAAGTTTTGGCTAAAAATAAAATATTCTAAGAAGATACCTTTACTTTTTTATACTTAAAATAATAAATCGATTATGTTTCAAAAAATAATAAATTGATTTTAATTTTTATATAATAATACTATTCAATTAATTATTTTATTTTAAAATATTTGAAATTTTTAAAAAAATAGATTTCAACTATATTATCTTAATTTAAATCAAGTAAAATTTTTATCAGACTTTAAATTTTTTATCACTTATTATGTTATTTTTAAATTAAAAAATATCCATATATTTTGATCAGAATTATCTTAAAATTTTAAATCTTTTATCAAAAACATTAAAACTAGATATTTAAGTTTATATATTTTAGTATTGAACTAGATTTAAACTCGTACGATGCACGGTGATAATTTTTGTAAAAAAATAGAATAGAATTGTAAAAATTTATTTTGAAATACATGTTGAATAATGTATTAAAAAACTTGATGCAAATATAGAATATACAAATTGGAAAATAATTAGAAATCAAATACTAATTAAAAAATTATAGAAATATTAAGTATCATAAATCTTAAATAAATAAATTAAATAGCTGTAATTTTAATGAAAATAATTCTTACTACACTAATCATTAATAGGTTATTGATTAATGGTGCATATTTGGAACTGATTTATTTTAAAATTTTGAATTTAAATAACTCCAAATTAATCTTATAAAATAAATTAGTGTCAAAAACTCTATTTTTTTAGGGTTTTTTAACAAATATTTATTATAGTCTCAGACATAAAAAGTCAGTAAAGTAAAATGTAAATAGAATAAAAATGATTTATTATTTAAGTTTTTTAAAATTTAAATCAATTCAAAATAATTAAATATAATATTTAAGATAATATACATTTCAAAAGAATAGATAATTCATATGGATATTTTCTTTTTTTTCCCAATCAAAGAAAATGATTGAACAAATAAATAAATAAAATGATTGAACAAATAAATCTAAAAAAGGAATGAAATGAAAATTAAAAAAAGGGCATGAAAGTTTAATTCAATAAAAAATATATATAGATTTAAATTTCCCTTTTTTAATTTTTTGATAAAATATTTAAAACCTTAATATAATTCTGGTCAAAATATATGAATTTTTAATTTAAAAATAACATAATAAGTGATAAAAGAAATTTTAAATTCTGAGATAAATTTTATTTGATTTAAATGAATATTACAGTTGAAATCTATTTTTTAAAATTTCAAATATTTTAAAATTGAATAAGTAATTGAATAAGATTTTTTTATAAAAAAATAAAATTAATTTATTATTCAAATTATAGAAAAAATAAGCTATGTAAATATAGATATTCATCTTTTAAAAATTGAAATATATAATTGATTTAAAAATAATTAATTTATTTTGTAATTTTAATATATATAGATTCCCATCTTTTAGAAAATTGGAAAAAATATTACTTTTATTTTAGAATTTGAAATGGATAATGAATTTAACAAGATAATTTTATCTTTTTTGAAACTTGAAAAAGAATAATTATTATTTAATTATAATAAAATACACATGTCAATCATATAATCCATCTAGATAGGATGTTTTACTTTAATTCAACTGCTTTGGCTTTTATATAAATATATTAGATTAAGCTTCTCTGTTTTTTTTTCAATTTTCATTTATTCCATTTTCAGAATTATTTGTTCAATTATTTTATTTGGAAAAAATGTTCATGTGGATTATATATTCTTTTGAAACGTATATGATCTTAAATATTGCATTTAATTATTTTGAATTGATTTGAATTTTAAAAAATTTAAATTATAAATTATCTTTAGTTTTATTTCTATTAACATTTTTACTTTACTTACCTTTTATGTTTGACATTATTATAAATAATTTTTTAAAAAACCCTAAAAAATAGAGTTTTTCAACACTAATTAATTTTATAAGATTAATTTGGAGTAATCCAAATTTAAATTTTAAAAATAAATCAGTTTCAAATATGCAATATTAACCAATAATCTATTAATGATTAATATACTAAGGATTATTTTCATTAAAATTGTAGTTATTTAATTCAATTATTAAATATTTAAAATTTGTGATATTTAATTTTTCGTTATTTTTTTAATTGTTATTTGCTTTTAGATTATTTTTTTATTTGTGTATTCTATATATCTATCAAGTTTTTTAATATATTATTCATCATGTATTTTAAAATAATTTTTTATAATTCTATTCTTTAAATAATTATTATAAATTAAAATAATCATCGTGCATTACACGAGTTTAAATATGGTTGAATTTAAAAATCAAATAAACATTGAAAACGATTAAATTGAATTAATTAAATTAAAAATTTATTGCTCACTTAGAACATTAATTCTAAAATACTGGAACCGTTCTAATAAAATATATTGGAAGAAAAAAATGATTATTGAGAATATTAAATTAAAATTCATATACAATGAAATTTAAAATATATATTTAATATTTTGTAAAATTAGTAAATAATTAAAATTAATAAATTGATTTTATATCAAATATTATTTTTATTAAATTGAAAAAAATTAAATTTTTTTTATATCAAATAAAATATTTGTTGTTAAATATTTATAAAAAATTTAAATATATTTTAACTTTTTAGTATTTAAAATCTTTTTTAAAAATTTAATAAATAGTGTCATATTGTTTTATATTAAAAAATATAATTATAATTTTAAATAAATAAAAAATTAATAATTATATATTGAAAATATAAAATAATAATTTATATTATAATTTAATTTATACTTTAACTAAATGTATAATTAAAAATCTCAATAAAAAAGTAACGAAATAAAGAAAAAAAATCAAAAGTTAATAAAATTAAATAAATTAAATATATTTAAATAAAAAATAATTTAACAAAATTAAAAAAAAAAGGATATGGTAGAGGTCAAAGTTGGAATAAATTATGGGGAATGGAAACCAGTTGGACCCAACGCAAGTTCTATTGAATTGCAAACGAGTTGATTTATATTGGGATTGTTTTGGTTTGGGGGTATCGGCTAGATTCAGAGAATTTTAAATTTTATTTATTTTGTGTAAGATTTAAGCCTTTTAATATGATTTTTGGAGTTCGGGTTTTGAAGTTTGAATTATGTTGGAATCTTATCTTTTTGGATGGGTTTTTAAGATTCGGGTGGATTCAACCGCAGGTTTCTTCCAATGGGTTTTCACTTTTCAGTTTAGTTTGTTTCGCTGCTTCTAAGAAGTTGTAAAATATTACGGGACAAGATTGTGATTGGAATTAAGGGTGTAATTGAGTTGGGTTAAAATGATTTAATATTAAGTTCGAATTTGATTTGATTCGAAAATTTGAGGCTTGAAATTCGGTTAAAACTTAATCGAGTTTGATTTTTGAAATTTGGGCTTAATTTGACAAAATATTCGAATCATTCAAGTCTATTCAATAGGTTCAAACTCAATTTGTTAAACTCGATTGTCAAATTTTAATTATATATTATGAAAATAACATAATAAATTAATAATAAAATATTAAAAATATAATATTAAAAAAAATCAATTGAGCTTGCAAACCACTCAAATCAGATATTAAGATACTTGAACTCAACTCAACTCAACTCAATTTATTACTCGAAAAGCTTGAATTTGAGCTAGAACTCGGTTCGAAAATAAATAAATCAAACTCAAATAATTATCAAATCAAACTCAAATAATTCATAAATAATTTGACTCGTTTAGATTCTAATATAATTTGGAAAAGGGCAACTAGGGTTCCTGTCCGGTGGTGAATGAAGATGGCCGGGTCTGGGTGGTACGCGTGAGGTTTGGATTGGGTAGACCTAGACAGGCTCGCTCGGGATTTGTTACCCATAAAGATTGGAGGGGAGTGTGCCAGGTTGCCACGTCCACCTCCCAAACCTCATCCCCTCTACCCATGTCGCTGCCAGTTTTTGTGGACAAACTCGCAAACATCCTTTTTCTATTATCTCAAACAAGTATCTTTGTCCATAGGATTTCCATCTTCTTATATTAATTTTCACTTTCAACCCTTTAATCCTTTTGATTCGTCTCAAACAAATATCCTTATCCATAATGTGGTGGCGGACTGGCAGTGTTCCACGCTAATCCGATGATGTATAAGTGAGATTTTTTTTTACAACGAAAGTCTTTGACAAAGGAATGTTAAATGTTGAAGTTCGAATAGTTTAAAATATCCGTAAAATTTTTATGTCTTAAAAGTATAATATATAATTATTTGAAATAATCAAAATTATATGCAAGAATTTGAGGAATTTACAATAAGGTCATAAATTTTATTTTATTATAAGATTAACATAAACAATATATGATTGAGTGTAAATTTAAAATTATTAAACATAAAATATTAAAAATAATAATTTTTGTATATTAAATTTTATATAATTTTAATAATTATCATTTAAATAAAAAATAATAACTGACATGAGAAAGCCTAAATTCATTGGGCTAAGGCCCAAAAGACAACAGAGTCTGTCATGTGGTAGTAGGCGAGAGGACACTACATGACGCGCGAAAGCTTGCGAGGGAGATACCTCCCACCAACGATAGAGGCGACAGCCACTGAATGACCACCACTCTTAAGACGTAATAACCTATCGCCAATCGAGTATGGCCTCCCGTTCTATTAGCCTTCCGCGCCAGGGATAGACCCTTGCCACTACGATCGAACGACAAATGGCATTTTAGTGCCGTATAGGGAATAAACTTTTCAAAAGAATGAAATTGCCATCAGGTAATTACTTTGCGGTAATGATAATTCATTCGCTTATAAATAGGCTACATGTATTATTTTATTCCCTAATTTTTGTTTACTTTTGGCTTTGACGTTCAATATTCCCAAGAATACTTGACTAACTTAAGCATCTAGTATATACGCAGGGAATCACCTTTGCGTTCCTTTGACTTTTTTTATTTTGCAAAAGCTTTTGGAGACACGTAGAGAGAAAGACAAACAACTTACGTCAGCAATCACTCATTATTGTTTTGTACAATAATAATAACTAATTCAATACTTTTTAAAATACATTAAATATATTTTTTAAAATAAAATTTTAATTAACGGTGTCCATTAATTTACTCAATACATTAATTTTTTTTCCAGAATGCTATAGTTCAATGTAAAAAAAAAAAAAAAAAGATGGTTGATGGACATTCCAACATTTTTAACGAAGAAAAAAAAACACTGATAGAATCCAATGGCAACAGTGTAACGTGTAAGAGTCAAATAGGGAGAAATGAATGACGTTTGACGTGGAAGGTTCGCCGCATCTGCTCTTCTCATCACAATCACGTTTATAACTTGAGAGGGAAAAGTAATAAAACTCTCTACCACGCGCCATCTATGACTATCTAACCGTTAGCTGGGTTTCTTCGATGCTTGGATTCAGCTACCAGAAAAACTCGTTTCTCACACGCGTATCTGTCGCCGGGGATTCCGTCGTAGACATTTGGATTAGAAGTAAGCCACTTTGCCTCGATCTTCCACAACAGAGATGACTACAAGTACGGCCACTTTGGCTTTCTCTTCCACAACGCCCGCTTCTTGCTTCATCACTCGTTCCAAGGGAAAATCATCTCCGGAAACCAAAACGATCATCATGTCGTTGAAGTCAGCGTCTTTAACTGCCGTCAATGTTACTTCAAAGGCACGGAGGACCATTTCCTGCCAAGCTGTCTCCACCGCTTCCGTGGACAAGGACGAGAAAGACGCTTCGGTTTCGGGATCGGCCGAAGCCGAAGAGGAGGCTAAAATAGGGGCGAGAGTTAGGGTGAAGGTACCGCTCCAAGTGTATCACGTGCCTCGCGTGCCGGAGGTGAATCTGACCGGTATGGAAGGAGTAATTAAACAATATGTGGGGCTGTGGAAAGGGAAACGGATTTCAGCTAATCTTCCGTACAAGGTGGAGTTCGTTAAGGAAATTGAAGGCCGGGGACCTGTCAAGTTCCTTGCCCATCTTAAGGAGGACGAATTGGATTTCCTTGATTAGAATCCTGATTCTTATCCGTATGCCAGGCAAAATACTTTCTTTTTCTTTCTTTTCTTTTATCTGATTGCTGTTTTTCTTATAACTAAAAACTAATAATTGCTCCCTGTTGTATGTAATTTTACCTTTACCTTTAAGTTCTACCTGGGAATGGGATTTCCTGCTTTTCTTAATTATTAATTGGTAACACTGAAGTTTTTATTTCCAAGGATTACCTTCAGAAGATATCATTGTTAAGGTTTATTGACTACTTTGCTGCTTATTTGTTTACATGCTTTGTACTTTTGTCCACCTTTCAATTGCTGTGGATGAATAGATATACTAGCAGCGGTACTACCTTCAGAATTTGTTATTGTACTGATATGATAATATTAACTGCTATTAGATGCTTTCTCCTTTGTGGGAATCCTAGCAAAATGGGCTCTCTTTTCTAATTACGCTTAAAATGCCTTCAGTAACCCGTCATGATACCAAAGCTGAATTTTCTAGCGCTTTTAAGGGCTCAGGTGGGCTTCTGTTGTCCAGTTTATATTAGTTTTCTTGTTGTGTGCTGTCACAATTGGTTGAGTCAAGGTTGGTAACTAGGTTTACTTTGATTTCGATTGTTTATGCTCTCAAACACTAGAATACAAATGAATCCCATGAACTTGGTTTGGTGGTAAGGCTGTCATTTAATATTGAATCCCATGAACTTGGTCTGCTAGTGAGGCTTTCGTTTAGTATTAATCTAAAGGTAACTGCTATTTCTGTGCAAAAATTGGTCCTCTGTCGTTTAGTGTTCTTGAATATTATTAGTGCTAATCATCCCACAAAACAACCCTGACTGGTTTAATACATATTAACAGGCAAGATGGTATGGAAGATGATTAGTAGATTTCCACCTTTTTTTTACGGCAATGGTGCATTAATGAAAAGTCTACTTGTTGATATCACAAATGTGCTTGCAGCCCGGCTGATAAAAAAAGAAAATGTTTTTAGGAGTTTGGTCCAGGTGAATGATTTAGAAACTGGATAATAAATTCTAAATTCAGCATTTTCTTACTTGATAATATTACATAGCATCTCCATTTGTTTTCTGCCAATGTTTCTGTATTTATCATGCATAATTATAACTAGTATTGGTGATAAAAATAATAACCTGTGCTACCACTAAATAGTTGCTTAAAACTGAGTTTTCGCAGATACTAATGTTGCTATTTTCTTAGATATAGATGTCTTGTTAAGTCCATTCGTCTTATTCAATACTTGGTATCCTTTCTGTAGATTTATCTAGGTAATTATATTTCAAACTGTATCACCTTGGTGATCATTTTTTCTTTGGCGTGTTTCTGTGGCATCATCATTTAATGAGCTATAAAGCATGACTCTATAAAATATATCTTTCACGCTGCACATCTGCAGATTCCTTTCTTTCACTTTGCTTGTTAAAGATGAAACTGAATTTGCAAGTTAGATTTGGAAGTTGGAAGTAAGTTTTAATTTTGTGAAACCATTTCCCTCCTGAATTTATTGCCACAGAGCTACCCTGCTTTGTGAAGCTATTTCTCCGGCTATTTTAACATTTGACTATGGTAAAGCAGTAATGAACTGCACAGACTTCAATCCCATCTAAGACAAAAGAAAATAGGGGTTGTCCTGAGCTTAATATTACTTCATGAATGCACTTAATGTGATTCTTTGCTTTTCTATGGCTGTGGAATCTACAAAAAGCTCGTTGTTCTGGGATAGCGTCTTTGTAATTGAAGTTTGATTCTGTATTTCTTTAGTTAGCTGGAGACACAGCTTTTATCTTAAACAAAAAAGAAGGGTGCAGTAGGGTTGTTTTATCACTGAGTATATATGTTATCATGTTGGATTTTGCAACAGTTAAAAAATGTGCTCTTCATTTACATTTTAAGGAGGTGATGCTGTGACCGGTAATGACATTTTATATTACAACTATTCTTGGCCTGAGCATTCTTGTTACGTTGATATTTAGCTCTGAAGTTGGCTTGTCGTACTGACGGTTACATTGAGAGGTAAGCAACCAGTGAGTATGGGATAATGCTATTTGATCATTGGCACATATAGTTGCTTTTCTGTACTGATGTCTTTGAAGTGGTTCCTCATGCAATGGAAATCTTAGTCTATTGCCAAGCAAAAGTGCATAAGCTGTATACACATCTGATTTATACACATGAACACTTTCACATTAATAAGCCAGCTCCTCCCCACTGAGCTCATAAGAATAAGTGTTAACCTTCAAAGGAAAAACAAAAGTCTGACGATGGTGGACTTTTGCAATCACTGCCTTTATTATATATTATTGAGTTGGTGAAGTTTTGTCGGTTGAGCAGCACAAATGGCATTCCATCTTTCAGCTTCCTCTCAATCAAATGGATTTCCGGCTCCACCTCTGTATAATCTCCAATCATTGCCACAATTGCTTTCTTCAAATAGCTGATTGGTTGGTTCTTGTCATGGCATGGCATTGCCATGTATAGTTGTAGCCCCAATTCAATGGTTTTTTTGGTAGTTTTGTTAAAGCCCAACGTTTACTCCAACATTAATTAAACTATTTTGAAACCCAAGTCCTATCAACCTTTTTCTCCGTGATATATTTGGTGGTTGAATGAGATCATTCCTTTATTCTTCGTCAAGTTTTGAATTTGAAATTGAAAAGGAGAGAGTGTGTTGACTCAAGGAGGCACGGAAAAAAGGTTAAAAAGGAGGGTTGTCCAAAGCAAGGACTAACCAAACTTGGCTTAAACACATGTACAAGGCAGGATTTAGTAACCGTTGGTCAAGTCATGTCCATAGGACCGTAGCAACAATTTTGAATCAAAGCCAAAGATTACAATGCTAATTTTATTTAGATGTAATTACAAGTATCTTCATCTGTTATACAGTTTAAGATTAATTTTGTTTGAACCAAGAGTGATAAACGGTAAAATTCAAATCATATTCAAATGTCTGGAAAAGAAGTTCACTTTTACTTCCAACCACTTATTGGTGATTACAATGCTAATTTGTCAAAGTCTAAACTATCTTCTCATCAGTTTTGTATTGAGTTGAACTGTTGGTGCATGGAGGAAGAGACCAACCAGACCAGACATGTCATCAATGTGCATTAAGCAAGATTAAGAAAGAGAGAATGGGAAGAAAGCAGCAGACACAGGAAATGGACAGTTTGTCAATTATTTGGATGAGGTTGCTTAAAGTATACCTTAATGTTATTGTTATTGTATTTTGCACATGCAATGCAGGCCGGATATAGCATGTAATAGATTACAAGAAAGTATGATGGAGTTATTCAGCTTTCATAATTAGCATTGTGGAATAATTTCAATTTGCTCTAGCCACGTAACATACCAACAAAAAAATTTGGATAGTTTTGGCACATGCCGCAATGTGATGTGTATAAACTATAAAATAATGTTGCTAAGATAAAATGAGCTTATAATTTCACTTTTCTTTGAAAAGAATGAGGAGAATAACAAATAAAAACTGAATTTTATTGAAAATAAAAAGTAAAAATATCCTTAACATATTCTATTGCATAAAATTAATTATAAATTTTTTATTTTATTATAATTATAATTTTGACGTTATTATTTTCTTGATTGATTTAAATTATTAAAAAAACTTAACTCAATTTATTTAAATAAGGTGAATTGAGAAAACATGATAACTGAATTTTATTCATTCATTTGAAAATTAATGGATATAATTACAATAAAAAATTATTATTTTAATTTCATGTAATTCAAAAATGAAAACTTATTTTTATTTTATTTAAATTGAGGAGTTTATTTAGATATTATTTAAAAAATACTTGAAAATACCGTTTTATAATTTTTTTATATTATTCAAAAAAGCCTTTTATCCTTTTTTTAAATTGAAATTATTTTCTTTATTAAATCAGTAAAAGAAAAAAAATTGCGATCTTACTTTTGAAAATAGATGAGATTATCATTAAAATTGATAAAAGAAAAAAATTTTAATCGTATCAAAGAAAAACTTGGATTGTCTACTTTTTCCTTTGTTTTTTTTAATTACAGAAAAAATGAATAAAGAAATTGGATATAAATTAAAGATTTCATAGCCATTTTGTGTTAGAGAGGTGAGGTGGGGCGGTTGTAATGAGAATGGCATGATTCACTTGAAGGCAAGAAGCCATAATTTTGGTGGCTCCCACGCATTTATTAGCAAAAGTAGTAATTTTTAAAATGTTAGGGGAGAGAATGAAGTTGACAAACAAATTGTTAAAAAATGTGAAATTAGAATTTTTTATTAAATATATGAATATTGTTGGAATCTTAAAATTATTATTATTAGAAGGTTTTATTATTTATTATTTTTTATTCGAACGAATTAGTTTCAAATAGTAAAATGAATGAGAATATTAGCAGTTACAAAAAAAATTAAAAAATAAAAAATTAAAAAAAAAGATAAATTCTATCCAACTCTTTAATGTTTAATCATAATTCAACTTTAATCTATTAGTTTAAAAAATGAATGTTCTGTCCCAAAAATCTTAATACCGTTAATAATAGTTAGCAAAATATGTGAAATGATAAAATTATCATCTCTAAAAATTTCAATTCAAACCGTTTCTCATTCATCGAATTTTTCTTTCCTATCTTGTTTTCCCTGTTTCATTATTTTCGTAGGATTCTTTAATTTTTTCACAAAATCTTTCCTAAATTTTCTATTTCTTACACACCTTTCAAAAAATAATAAGTAAATAAATAATAAATTAATGGACTAAAGTAAATAAATAAACAAAAAATAAATTAATAGTAATAAAATACCTTTCAAAACCTAGTAGTATCTCTTCTTTCATTTTTTATTGTGACAAGTATTTAAAGCATTTCAAATAGTCTAAAGGATAAAATGGTTTCAAAATTAAATTTTCAATGATTTACTTTACTTAACGGTTAACTGATGAAAAGATTTAATTATCTTATGAAATAAAAAAACTTAGGACAAAATATTTATTTTTTAAATTAATAGGTTAAAATTTAATTAAAATCGAATGTTAATAGTAATGAGGTGGGGTGGGGTGGGGTGGGGTGTAATGAGAATAACATGATTCGCTTGAACGCAAGAAGCCATAATTTTGGTGGCTCCCATGCATTTATTAACAAAAGTACTAATTTTTAAAATGTAATGAGAGAGAATGAAATTGACTAAGAGATTGTTAAAAAAAAGTGGGCGTAGATTTTTTATTAAATATATGAATATAGTTTGAATTTTGGAATTATTATTATTGAAAGATTTTTATTGTGGTGAATTTTATAATAAAGTCATAAATTTTGATTTTATTATAAAGTTAATATAAAAAATATATGATTAAACGTAAATTTAAAGTTATTAAACGTAAAATATGTTGGAACTATTGTAAACAGTTGAAAATTAAGGGTTCGTTTGGTACACGAATTTCATTTTTCAAAAAATATTTTTTATATTTTTCAGTGTTTGGTACCTATAAAACATTTTCGGTCAACGAAAAATAAAATTCAGTTAATGAAAAATCTTTAAGGATTTTGGAAAATTGTTCAAAAGGGGAAAACAATTTCCAAACCTATGCCACTGTTAAGAAAAAAGACTTAACCGAAACTCAACTTAATCTATATTGGGTTAAAACAACAAGCGATAGAAAATATTTTTCAATATATTAACCAAACAACTAAAAATATTAGTTTTTCCAGAAAATCAAATTTTCAAAAATCATTTTATAGAAAATCATTTTCTGAAAGTCATTTTACGTGAACCAAACGGAGCCTAAGTTAAAGTTAATGTAAAAAATACATGATTAAGTATAAATCTAAAATTATTAGGTGTAAAATATATTAAAAATATGTAAACACATGATAATTAACATAAACATATATTATAATAAATTTATCATCTGTTTAAATCTACATCCAATGATTTTAAATTTACGTTTAATCATGTATTTTTATGTTGATTTTACAGTATGGTCAAATTTTATAACTTTATTATAAAAATTTTTATTTTATTGTTTATTATTTTCGATTTGAACAAATTAGCTCAAATAATAAAATGAATAAAAATATCAGTGGTTAAAAAAATAAAAAATAAAAAATTCAAGAAAAAAGGCAAAAAAAAAAAAAAAGAAAGAGCAAAAGGTAAGCAGAGTTAATGAGAAGGAAATGCAGGTGAGACGGTAACGTTGACAAGTCTTTTCGATTTGGAGTTGCATACGAAACGGAGGGAAATTTTTATCGCAAGGTTACAAATTTTTATTTTATTATAAAGTTAATTTAAAAAATATATGATTAAATGTAAATTAAAGTTATTAGAATAAAAAATATTAGACGTATCTTAAAAATGTGATTATTAATATAAATATTAGTGTCAATAGATTTAAACATATGATAATTTTGCTATAATGTATGTTTATGTTAATTATCATGTGTTTACATACTTCTAACATATTTTACACCTAATAACTTTAGATTTATGCTAAATCATGTGTTGTTTACATTAATTTTAAGTTAATTATCAAGTATTTACGATACGTCTAATATTTTTTATACTTAATGACTTTTAAATTTACGTTTAATTATATATTTTTTACATTAATCTTATAATAAAATCAAAATTTATGATTTTACTATAAAATGTCCCGAAATGGAAGGATTCTCTTTGCCATTGGCCTGGCCTGGGCCCCATTTTTATCCCACCATTTTTTCTTTCTTTTTCTTTTTTATTTGTTTTATGTTTCATTTTAATTTCCCTCCCACTTCCTTCTAGATTAATTTTGAAAATAAAAATAATAAAAAATCCAAAGCTTATTAATCAGTAAAAGAATAGAAAAAAAAATGAAAACCCATCAACGGCAGTGAAATTTGAGAGCCGCCCCTCCTCTTCTTTCTTCACCTTCTGTGTGTTTTATATCTGGAAAATCTTATTTGATAGAGTCTGCCTTTAAGTTCAGGATTTGAGTTTTATTAGGAAAGATTTGGAGAAATGTGGGTTTGAAAAAATCCAACAACAAAACCTAACATACCCACTTCTACTTCTCCTACATTTTCATAGAAGTAATTTTTTTTTTTTGTGTTTCTTGTGTTGTACAGCTACTGCTTCTCTGCTCTTTTTCTGGTATAGAATAAAATATAAATTTTAGAGGAAACCAAAGAAAGAATGATTAAACAATGAAGCAATCTCTCCAACTGTTGTCTTCTATGCAAGTCTTTGGTTTCTGGTAAAATGTCGTTTACTCCATTCCTTCTTTCTTTCTTTTTTAAATTGTATATTTTTTTAATGTTTCCGATCTAACAGTGAAAAATATCGATTTTGTAGTTGTGGAAGATGGATATAATAGTGAAATGAGGATGAGATCTACGGCACCGTTCATCAGATTTTTTATTTGAATGATTGTTACAGACATTGCTTGGGTTTTATCTGCTGTTTCGTTTCCGCCATGACTACTAAACGCGCTTACAAGCTACGTATCCTCTTTTTTAGGGTTTTTATTAAATCATGTTTCCAATTGATTACGTATTCTTACTTGATCTGGGTTCTCCATAGCAATTGCGGGGATCACTTCAAACGGGTCTTTTGCTGTTTTTTTTTTTTTTTGGGTTAGTGTTTTCACTTGGGTATGCTTAACAGCTGTAATAAACAGAGGAATTTGTGGCACATTCTTCAAGTGTGAATTGCCTAAAGATAGGAAGAAAATCGTCGAGGGTTCTTGTGACCGGAGGGGAAGATCACAAGGTTAATCTTTGGGCTGTCGGTAAACCCAACGCTATACTGGTCAGTTCTCTCTTGGTATTTTCCAATGCAAATTATTAAATTCGTTTCAAATACCTTTTTGCAATTATTTCATCTGTCAGTAAACGTAATAGTATTTTCACTGTCATTGGTTTGCTGCAATTTATCATATGCTCACTAGCCACTAAGGAGGAAATAGAATGTAAGATGTAGCAAACGATAGGATTAAATAATTGTCAATTATCCATAAAACATGATTAAAGTATTCTACCTTCGATAAAATTTCATTTTGGAGATCAATGAATTTTTACCCTATTGCTGTTGTGTTTGAAACCATCATACCAGAGTTTATCGGGACACACAAGTGGAATAGATTCAGTAAGCTTTGATTCTTCAGAAGTTTTGGTAGCTGCAGGTGCTGCAAGTGGTACCATCAAGCTTTGGGATTTGGAGGAGGCAAAAAGTATTGTTGTGCAATTCCATAATTTTCTTTCTTCAAAATATGCATGTTGGTGTATGTTAAATGTTGGTCTTAGATATGTTGCATTGATTTTTATTTTGTTGCAATCTGATACTTTTCTAGTTGTTCGGACTCTGACTGGTCATAGATCCAATTGCATCTCTGTGGACTTCCATCCCTTCGGTGAGTTCTTTGCATCTGGTTCACTTGATACAAATCTCAAGATATGGGATATCAGAAAGAAAGGGTGTATCCACACGTACAAGGGTCATACCCGAGGAGTCAATGCAATCAGGTTTACACCAGATGGTCGATGGGTTGTATCTGGTGGTGAGGACAACATTGTGAAGGTTAGAGTTGCTATACTTTGAAACATGATGTTAACTATTTGTACTAATATCATCCTATGTTTGTAGACATTTGCCCTTTCGTATTCCTTTTTTTTTCCTGGGATCTGTGTGGGCTTGGTAGGGTGAAATGGTGAATGAGCATTGAAGGGTTTTAATTTCTTTTAGTGCTGGTCTGGCCCATGGCCATGATCTTATTTCTCGGGAACTGGAATTGAGATTTTGGAGTTCTGAGTGAGGCTATGCAAAGCTGAGAGTGTTGGATAAACTAACATATCCTCTCTCATTTTACATTGTTTTTGATTCACCAAGTCAGCCAACTTTAAAAACTTTGGCTGTCTGCAAATAGTGCCTTGGTTTACTGTAACATAGCCATGAATGGATCCCTAGGTGCAGTTCTTTGGTTTACTGACACTAGGGTATGATATCTGCAGGCTATTTCATTGTTTTAAATTGTATAGTTGTTAGACTGGCGTATAGATTTCTTGCTGTCAGTACATATTTGATAAAAAGTTTTTACCATATAAACAGATTTAATTACACACGTATGGGCAGTATGCATAAAACATAATACTTTTGCTTTTTGATCTTGTTTCTGGATAACTTTTATACTGTTTTTTTTTTCATGTTCTGTAAATCAACAGGTGTGGGATTTGACTGCTGGAAAACTGTTGCATGATTTCAAGAATCATGAAGGTCAAATTCAGTGCTTAGATTTCCATCCCCATGAGTTTCTACTGGCTACAGGTTGGTTATTACCTTCTATTAAATAGCTGCTGCATATTGCTTATTGACTTGAGAACTCATTCTGTGATGTTGTCCTAAAATTTAGTTCTTATCCTAAGATCTGTTATGTTGTTCAAGGTGGTTGTAAATCCTTCTTGTCTATTCTGATTTTATTATACGTTTCCTTGCCTTCACAGGTTCAGCTGATCGGACTGTTAAATTTTGGGACCTTGAGACCTTTGAGCTTATTGGTTCTGCTGGGCCTGAGGTACTTTCATTGGTCTTTGCTCTTTGGTGCTGTTATTGATTCTCTTAGTAGAGTTTGAGATTCATGTCGAGATCAAAAGATCTTTTATGTTTCTTTGTTAAGATCATAGGATCTTTTATCTTCCTGTTTTTATGGATAGATTTATCCATGAGATTTTCTTTCTACTTTAGACTACGGGAGTGCGTTGCTTGACCTTCAATCCTGATGGAAGAACTGTACTCTGTGGATTGCATGAATGTCTGAAGGTGAGGTCTTTTATGGATTCAACTTTCATCCATCTAAAATGATTTATTAGGGAATGCCCTATGCTTATTCCAGTTTGCACTTCATTTTTATTCGCAACTCTAGGTTTTCTCATGGGAACCAATAAGATGTCATGATGGTGTGGATGTGGGATGGTCTAGATTGTCAGATCTTAATATTCATGAAGGAAAGCTTCTTGGCTGCTCATATAATCAAAGCTGTGTTGGAGTATGGGTTGTAGACATCTCGGTATTGCTCAGTTTTCTACACTTCGGCATATATCAGTCCTTTCTTTACTGGCATTATTATGTTAAGATTTTAAAATTGAATTTCTGTCACTTGTACAGCGCATAGAGCCATATGCAACTGGTAATGCTAATCGTGTGAATGGTCATTCTGGACCTAAATCTAGTTCAGATGGAAACCTCTCTGTATTGAATGAGAACACCACAAAAGCTGGTATGGGAAAGTTATCTGCTTCTCAAAATCCTGATCCTTTAGTGAAGGAAACAAAATCCCTTGGAAGATTGTCCCTTTCACAAAACTCAGATCCTGCTAAGGAGTCCAAAAGTTTGGCATGTAAGTTGCATTTTCTATAAATTTATTTTTGGGGTTTGGCATTTTCACTTGACTTTCTGTTTCTTGTTTCTCACAAATTTCTTTAGAAGCCGTATCATTAAATATACTATTTGTCCTGAATGAGTTTCATTTATCAAGTTTATCCATTCAAAAGGAAAAAAGAAAAAAACTAATATTAGTTGAAAAAGGTCTTAGGAGAGACAAGTCAAATCCAACACTTTAAACTTAACTACATGACTTTTTGACCAATTAAAAAAAAAAAAGTGGATTGATGCATAGCACTTGAATTGCGGAAATGCTCAAATGTTCTCTTCTACTTATTTTGTGTCTTCACTTTTTTTTTGTTAGGTGATGAACATTTATGGTCTTTCTTTTGTTATGCAGGCAGTAGTAATAGATCAAATTGTTTAAAAAGAAAGCCAGGATTTTTTTTTTGAAAATGCTTAATTTAAATGAGCAACGATGCTCATGCTCAGCCAAATAGTACACTTGGTTCTTGAAAAAGTCATAAATATCTGAAAGTGCTAGTGGGAAGGGGAGGCCTGCAACTGTTACCTATTTAGTTTTCTTATTCTGATTTTTAAATACTGTTTAAAGCCACAGGAAATGTACCTGGTACCCCTCAGAGGGTCAATTTAAACACTGGTCCAAAGACAACTCAACAAGTTTCAGTAACAGTTCCTAGTGTAGCAGCTCCAAAGAGGAGTTCTACAAGGGTTAGTTCAGCTGTCAATGTTCCAATTTTTAACAAGTCAGATGCTGTACCGGTTATTGTGCCTAGAAATGACATGCAATTGGAGCAGGCTGCTGAATCAAGAAAAGAAGTTGGAATATCTGGGAGAAGTTTGGAGCAGGCTGTAGAATCAAGAAAAGAAATTGGAATATCTGGGGGAAGTTTGGAGCAGGCTGCTGAATGTAGAAGTGAAGTTGGAATAGCTGCGAGAAGTTTGGAGACAAGCCAGCCTGCTGCTGAATCTAGAAAAGAAGCTGGAATTGTTGGGAGAACATTAGAGCAGGGATCTGATTCCAGAAAAGAACTTGGTATAGTTGGAAGAACAATGCCATTTTCTTTGCAGTCAAAGACATCTAGTTTTCGGAAGTTTCAAAATAGCAGGGAAGACATGGACCGGCCAGGTATCTCTGCCCCATCTGAAACTACAAATTGTAAGGCCGCTGAATTCAGCGGTGTTGTGGACAGGAGTTGTTTTCCTGATGTTAAAGGCCCAATTCAAGGAGTGTCTGCTGCTGAAAGGAATTTAAGGGAAGATAGGTGCATTGGCTCTGGCAAGAGTGAGTCAAACTTGGTGGTGGAATTGCCTTCAAGCTACTGGGATGAAAATCGTAGGTTTTTAGAACTCTAAATTAAAGTTCTTCCTTTCATAATGGCTTGCATATTTACCTGCTTTTACTTCCTGAACTTTTAAATTTCTATAATTTGTTTGCTTCTAACCTCGACAGTGACACAACACTTTCATCATTAGTCTTTGAATTTGTTTATGACTGAAAATCTTTTTAGTGAAATGATTTTAGGGTAGCAAAGAACTGTGATTGGTAGCAGCCAGGATTTTTCTTGATACTTAATAGGAACTACTGAAAGAGTGAGATGGAAAGAACAGTGACGGGGACCTTTTAAAAATTCAAATGATAACTTCTGTACTCTTTGGTTGCATAAAGAGAGTTTCAGGTTTGAGTGCAATGAGCTGCCTCTGAAGGAATATGAGAAAATGTACAAGAGTCTTGTTTATTTTAATATGAACATATAAGTTAACCATTAGGCTAAGTATAGAAGTTCCATCAGAACCTAATGAATATACCTTCTAAGAGGGTCTCTCTTTCACACACACAAACGCACAGACACACACATTGGAACCATGTTAGATAAAGAATTGTACTTTGACGAGTAATTTTTCCACTCTCTAAGTTGACTATATTACATTTTAAGGCTGGTAAGGTGCAGCGGTAGGGATGTAGTCTTATTAGTCTCTTTATCTCTCTTTAGGTTGTTATACCCTTGGGATAGCATATTTGGCCCTGAGGAATGTTACTATGTAGAGTTGTCTGTGGTATTATTATTTGGCTAAGATTCCAGACATTGTATTTGATGGAAGAGGAAAAGCAAAAAGAATGACTGATTTGAACTTCAGTTTCTGGTATATGCTCCTCGAGTAGATGGAATAGATCTGAGTCTTGCTTGAGGGCTATATAAGCTTTGGTTAGCTTGTCTTGGCTATTGGCTAATTTGCAGGTGTGTTGTCATATTACATGCATTGTTGATTTGTTTGGTCTTTCAAATTTGGTCTAGAGCAGGTTTTTATGCTTTTTCATGTTGGAATGTTACAACTATTCATTCTGAACTTCAATCCTTTGTTTCAGATTATGCACAAGTGCAAACATCACATAGAGATGCATATCCTTTAGAAAGCCAAAAAGGAGGTATATCTGTTGATAGCTGGTTGATATTATGCACAATTCTTTTGAAGTCTAAACTCAATAACTTTAGTCAATTATTCAGGAAGGACACGTTCAGTGGTCATAAATTGGGAGAAAAGAGGGAGAACTAATTTTGGACCTACTTTGAGTATCTCTCCAGGGAATAATGCATCTGTGGCAAACATGCCTTCCTTCATTGTGGTAAAAACAGATCTAAGCTTGTATTCACTTTCATTTCCTTTTTCTCCATGTTCTCAAAATCCCTGTCAATGCTAATTTATTCATGTTGTTTTTTTTCCTTTGGAAGCATAAACAAAGAGGATTCCCTCCCTCTGTGGAAAAAGAAATGCCTTCTGCCAGTGATGAGGATGCTGTTGCAGATGTAATGGAGCAGCATGGTCAATTCATTGGTTCCATGCAGTCTCGTTTAGCTAAGTTACAGGTGATCCTAGACAAAGAAGAAGTTGTGCCAATGGGTTTGTCGGATGTATTTGTTGTTCACTTCACAGTAAGATGTTTAAAATGTTGAAGTTTTCAGAGAAGATTGCTGAACCTTTTCTATTATTGGTTATAGGTTGTTCATCGATACTGGGAAAGAAATGACATAAAGGGGGCAATCAGTGCAATGGATAAGATGGCTGACCATGCTGTATGCAGTTTATATTTGTTAATACATTCATCCATATTCAAACTTTTGTATAAATTGAATATATTGAAGGGCCACTTCAAGTTTACTTCTTATGATGGAAATTGCAGGTGCTTGCTGATGTGATGAGCATTGTTACTGAGAAAATAGACATTGTCACATTCGACATTTGCACTTGTCTTCTGCCACTTCTATCTGGTCTCCTCGGAAGTGATATGGATAGGTAAAGAATGGAGCATAATCTTGCATTTTTTATGCATTTTGTAATCACTCGAACTGGGACTTCTATATTCTCCATTTGTTCTGGAAACATCAAATGCTTTCAGTAGTTTTCTTAGCTTTAAACTTCGATGCTCATAAGGTGGTTAAAATGATAGAATTGTAGTGCTTGTTTTCTAGTGCTCTGTGGTGTTAATTCTATCTACTAGTATCTGGAATAAGTTTCAATATTTAACTGAGTGGGATCCTTGTATAGGCATTTGAGCATCTGTCTTGACATGCTGCTTAAGCTGGTCAAGTTATTTGGTTCAATGATATATTCAACACTATCAGCTTCGACACCTGTTGGTGTAGACATTGAGGCAGAGCAAAGGTATATTTGCTTGCTTCTTAACTGCAAATTTAGTATTTGAATATTCAGTTATTGGGCTATAAACTGAGATTTCATGCTGCTGATTGTCCTAGGTTTGAGCGTTGCAACCTTTGCTTTATAGAACTTGAAAAAGTAAAGCGCTGTCTGCCCACTCTTACCAGGTGAGTATGGTGTCTATTTAAAACTGCACAAGCAGAGTAGGTTTAATCATATGCAATTGTTCTATACTGTATGACTAACTCTAGAGATCTTTGTTATTTATTTATTTTTTCTTTTTGTTTCCTTTTTCTCCATAGAAGAGGGGGATCAGTTGCAAAATCTGCCCAGGAATTGAATCTAGCACTTCAAGAAGCATCATGACTGAAATCAACGCATTGAATGCATGCACTAACCTATTCTGTGCTTTCATGGATTAAATTCTAATGTTGCCCTGGAGAGCCATTTTTGGCACTTACATGCCCCTCAAGCATCAACCACTACTTCGATGCATGTTGTCTCTGCACCTTGTAAATTTTACACTCTGTGGAGCCATTTAACTGCTAAGCTGATTCTACTACATTGACTGCAAAGTGAAGACTGAAGGTTAACTGGGTTGTTACTCTGCTGCTGGCTGCTACACAGTTTTTTCAACATCAGTTTGTACCTGCTTGGTGAAGAGTAAACCTACCTTGTGTTATACTCTAACCCAAAATTTGTTTGCACATCAGTTTGTACCTTATGCCCTTTACTGACTAACTAATTTTTTGTCTTATGTAATATATAAAATCACATACACGTGTTTGAAGATGGATCTATATTTGGGTTATGTCAATCTGATGAAAACCCTGAAGTAGAGAGCAGTTAAGCTTCCATTGGTGCATGGGAAGTTGGTTGGGGTTTTCTTTGCATAATTTATTCTGTAAAATGAAAGAAAATGAACGACAAACTATTCATTTTCCTTGGAGTTGGTGGCTAGTCTTTTTGTTTATTCTTTTGATAGAGACCGGTCTTGTAATTGGAGCTTCTATTAATGCATTTCGATATGCTAATTGAATTGGAAGGCTGGGAATTGGGTCGGTCTAATACGACCCAAGACTAAAATCTCCCAAGGGAGTTTCGGTTTCGCTCTAATTTTGTTCATTAATCGAATTGGAGCGGTTTCAATGAAATGAACCGAAACGGTAAAAACCGGTTCAGGATGGGTTTGGAATCGCTGGTTTTGGATTGGTTTTTGCAAAATGCCTAAATAGCCGTTGCACATAAGACTGTAAATAAATCGAACACGAACGAACGAATTAATGTTTTTGTTCGTTTGTTTATTTTTTAGTGTCGTTCGTGTTCGGTTCGTATTCGTTAAAAAATTTGATAATCACGTTCGAGCTTGTTCGTTTATTTTTCAAGATTGTTCATTAAATTTTCGTGAACAAGCTCATTCGCCTTAATCGAGCTCGTTCGTTCGTGAGCGTTAACCGAATGTGTTCGCTAACACAATAAACCGAACATATTCCCGAACACGGTAAACAAACATGTTCCCGAACATCATACAAACAATAGTAAAAACTGAATGTTAAATATTAAAAATCATACGTAAACATTACATTTCATATGTAAATTGAAATCATTCATAAAAAGAATAAGTATAACACAACTCAAATCTGAGAATTAATATCTTAAAAAAAAATCTGTAGATTAATACTAAGGGATTGGTGCTGCCATCCTTCCTTCAAATCATCTGACAAAATAAAATGAGTAGTGTTATAATTATCATTCATGATCAACGGAAATGCTATGGGCAGCTGCCCAACAATCGCCTTTCAACACTCGAAACGACAACAAGCCACGTTGCTTCAAATTTTAAGTTGAAACCGGTAACTTGTAATCACAAGTTTCCTCACTTCCCTTGCATGCTTATGATAGCTTAATAAAGAAAAGAGACAAAAACCATTTTACAGCTTTTGTAACCAAACGAAAAAAAAATAATAAAACTAGTATTTGGACAGAAAATAATTAATATATTTATAAAAATAATTAATTTTGGTATAAATTTTTTATTTAAATGCACTTAAAAAAAACATAAATATTTCATATAAACACTAACTAGTAGACATGCAGGGTAAGATAAATTTTCTTTTCATCGTTAAAGTATAAAATACTCATCAAGAGTCATTTAATTATTGATCAAAGATTAAACTTCTAATTTCAATAAGATTCAATTTTTTATAATAATATTATATTTTATATAAATATATGTAAAAATTTACGTGGATAGCTTAACTTTTTTATACTTAAAATAATTAATTAATTTTAATTTCTATAAAATAATCCTATTAAATTAGTTATTTAATTTTAAAATATTTAGAATTTAAAAAAAATAAATTTCAACCATTTTAACTACTTTTAAATCAAATAAAATTTATCTCAAGATTTGATTTTTTTTATCACTTATTATGTTATTTTTACATTAAAAAATATCCATATATTTTAATAGGAATTATCATAAAGTTTTAAATCTTTTATCAAAAAATTAAAATTGGGTATGTATATTATTTCAAAAATATATATGTGTATGTATGTGTGTGTTCATGTCTTTTTTTTTTAAATTTCAATTCGTTTCTTTTTTAGATTTATTTATTCAATCATTTTGTTTATTTATTTGTTCAAACATTTTTTTTTGTAACAAAAAAATCCATATATATTATCTATTCTTTTAAAACATAAATTATCTTAAATGTTGTATATAATTATTTTGATTTAATTAATTTTTTTAAAAATAAATAATAAATTATTTTTATTTTATTTACATTTTTATTTACTTACTTTTTATATTTGAAACTATTATAAATATAGTTTTTTTTCAAGATCCTAAAAAAAATATAGTTTTCAACTCTAATTAATTAAAATAAGATTAAGTATAATCATTTAAATACAAATTTTAAAAATAAATCAGTTTCAAATATGAAACATTAGCAAACAATCTATTAATGATTAATGTAGTAAGAATTGCTTTAATTATTACTATAGCTATTTAATTAATTTAATTAATATTTAATATTTAATATTTATTATATTTATTTTTTAAAATTCTTCTAATTAGTATTGATTTCAAATTATTTTTTTAATTTTTTGTATATCCATCAAGTGTTTTTTAATATTACGAAAAAATTTTGTATAATTTTATTTTATTTTTAAAAAATTATTATAAAATAAATTCATCACTATACATCGCACGGATTTAAATCTAATATATTTTTAAGGCAAAAGGAAAGTTATTTTGATAAAAAATTAGTTCTTTTGAACTATTAAAGTATTTCACAAAATACTATGTTGTTTAGATCTTTTTATCAAAGTAACTCTTCTTTTGCCCTAACCATGATTTGAAAAAAGGAAAGTAAAAGAAAAAGTGAAAATATATAAATATTTATTAAAATATAAATATATTTTAAATATTTATACTTAAAAAAATTAGTAAAAATAGAATCATCAATTTTTAGTTAAATAAATTACATATTTTATTTACAAATCTTAAAAAATATATGGATTGTATGCTGTCCATAAAATGGTTTTATTATTCTCTTTCTCGTTTGGTTACAAAAGCTGCAAAATGATTTTTGTCTCTTTTTCTCATTAAGCGGTCATGGGCATACAGGAGATGTCTGGTAACTTCTTGCTACAAGTTACCGGTTTTCAACTTAAAATTTAAAGTGACGTGGCTTGTTGTAGTCTCGAGTGTTGAAAAGCGACGGTTGGAGTAGCTGCCCCTAGCATTACTCTCATGATCAAAGATCTTGCAATCACCCCATCAACAGAAGTTCATAACTGGGAAAGTTAACAGTGAAGCTGCAAACACCAATGTACACATGCTACCGTAGAAACAGAAATACTCAACATATCTCGATGGCAACAAGCTCAGGATACAATCAGCTCACAACAAAACAAAAGATAATTAATAAAACTGAAGCTTACCAGATCTTGTGCTACAGGACGTTGGGCTTACCAGATCTGGCGCCGCGTTAGGTGCTGGTCGGCTGGGTATGTTAGATCTGGTGTCACGGGGCCTTGGCTTGCCTGATCTAATGCCACGAGGGGCTAGGCTTACCGGATTTGGTGTCGCGCGGGGTGCTGGCCTGCTGGGTGTGCCAGATCTGATGTTGCGGAGGCTTGGCTTGCCTGATCTGGTGCCACGAGGGGCTGGGCTCACCGGATCTGGTGCCGCGGGGGGTGCTGGCCGGCTGGGTGTGCCAGATCTGATGTCGCGAAGGCTTGGCTTGCCTGATCTGGTGCCATGAGGGGCTGGGCTTACCGGACTTGGTGCCGCGGGGGGCTGCGTGCGTCGGATTGGTGCGAGAAAGGCTCGGGTGCTCGACGTCGGTGGCTGTATTCACTGGAGAAAGACTTGGTGTCGACGGTGATTAGTTGAGAAGATGAAATGGGAGACTGATGAATAAGTTTTAAGATGTCGACGATTTGAAAGAGAGAGAGAGAGAGGTATAACCGCATAAAAGAGTAAGTTTCAAGGTGTGTGATGATGATCTGACGGTGGTTGATGAAGTTGAAATTAGGATTAGGTTTTTTAATAAATTTTAGGGTTACAAATAAAAGTTTTTTAATTTTAATGAAAATATATTTTATTAAATTTTTAAACTAATTGTTAAAAAATTATTACAAAATTTTAAATATATAAATAGTTGATATATTAAATAAAGTGATCTATAAATGTTTATTTAAGAAAATTTACATCTATTTAAAATAATTTTTTATAAATTATAAACTTATAATATGATTTAAAATAAATCATGTATATTTTTTAATTTAAATAAATATTATAATTTCTTATTGTTATTATACAAATTATTTAGAAAACAATGTTTTATTATAAATTTTAAAACTATAATATTAAGTTCTTAATTCTAAGTCAAAATCTCCTATTCCAATAATATATTATCAATTTATCTGTCATCATATGATGTAAGATCAAGTATAAAAATTAAATCATTAATAAGTATATTAATAATTAATGCCTTAAATAAAGTGATCTATGTTATGTTTATTTAATCCTTATAAGTTTTAATAATTTAATTTCAATGCCTTATATTTAAAATTAAAAAAAACTTATTATTTTAAGAATAATTAACTAATTTAATTTTATAATTATTTTATTATTATATTAGACTAATTTTTTGTTAAAGCTAGCAAAGAAGTATTGCATAAATATGCTTAGGAATTAAGTACTAATTCTTTAAGTTAAAGCCTTAAAGATAGTGTGTGTGTCTAATATATATATATATATATATATATATATATATATATATATATATATATATATATATATATATGAGGAGGGATTCACTTATACCGGTGTAAAACTAATTAGTTTTACACCTTTTTTGACCATTAGATTGATATAAACTTGTGATTGAGATTAATTAGTTTTATAAAGAGAAGAGTGGTTTAATCTCAACCATAAATTTATACCAATCTAATGGTTAAAAAAAGGTGTAAAACTAATTAATTTTACATCGGTGTAAGTGGATCCCTACTCATATATATATATATATATTATAAACTTGTATAATATAAGTAATTTTAGTATTTTAATAAACAACAAACAAATACTAAACAAACAACAAACGAACACTAAACGAATATTAAACGAACAACAAACGAATACTAAACGAACATTAAACGAACAACAAACGAACGAACATAAACGAACTTGTTCGCGAACATAAACGAACGAACAACACCTTTGTTCATGTTCGGTTCGTTTAATAAACGAACACAAAAATGTTGTTTGTGTTCATTTGTTAAGTTTAATAAACGAACATAAACGAATAGAAACCGAACGGTTTCACGAACGATTTGTCGAACGTTCTGTTCGTTTACACCCTTAGCACACCACTTTTCCTTTGTCTATGGCTTTAGCAGATCGTTTTAGGGTTTCGTTGTTACAGTTAAAGTTTTTTATTCCTCTTTAAATATGTGTTTAGTGGAAGTCGAATTCTATAACTCTTCAATTCTTTTTTTTCTGTTTTTCTCTTTTTTTCACCCATAAATAACTTTTTTTTCTTGTAAATCCATAAATAATTCTTTGAAAATTATTTTTTCCACACAATTTTCTCAAATTTATCCAATTCTCTCATATTCTCTCACTCAAATTCTCCTTAAATCACTTCACTTTATTCTTATTTCTCTAATAATTTTTTCAATTTTCTTCGATTCCTTACAATTTTCTCCAAATTCTTCTCAATTTATTTATCTTTCTTAAATTTTCTCCAATTTCTTAAAATTTATCTACTTTCAAATTTTTATTTAAAAAATGTCAATTTTTTTCGCCATTCAACAATATCGTCTCTGGTGTTCCAACTCCTACTTGCATCCCTGAACTATAAGAGCCTTGTCCACAAAAGGCAACAAAACCCTGCTTTTTCCATCAGGTTATAAAATACTCAGCCAAATTTCATAGCCATAAATAACACATCCTAAAAAGGTTACCAGAAGTCCTCCCTTGTGCAAAAATTAAGATAAAAAAAAAATAAACAGACAAGTTCCACAGCAGCCTTCAATTATTTAATACAATTATTAACTATGATAAAAATACTCATGGATTGTGGTTAAGTTGACAACGCAGAATGAGTTTGTGGAAAGAGCTCTCAGGTTCGATCCCCACTAAACACATCTTTGGAGAGGGGTAAAGAGCCTTAACTGTGACTAAACCTCGAGCAGGAATAGTGTTAGACCGTTAAAATGGATGAAAATATCTGTAGTTTATACAAAAAAAATACGAGTGTACAAGCTTATGGGAAAACTACCAAACCAAGCTAATCTACATCTAATTTTAACAACCATTTATTAGCATCACAGTGTTACTGGATTTTCAACCATATATAGTAATAGACAATAGGTTTCTCAACAAAAATTCAACGAATACCCATAACTTTATATCAAGAATTAAATTAAATTATATCAAGTTATGATGATAATATCTTGAAATCAACCTAGCAGAAGAGGTAGAAGAGCGGCCGATAACAAATATATTGATTCTTCCTTCTTATCATATACGAGGGTTTATTTAGGGTTCTTATTCAGGGTTAAGGTTTGCTTTTGGTTTTGTGGGTTTGGGCTAAGAAACAAATAAGAGAAAAATTATATCACCATAGTTGAATCCAAAATCATCTTTCATGATCGAATTACTTTTTTACAAACATAATCTTAATTTGTCCAAAAAAAGACCGTTGGTAAAGGGTGAAAAACCCATTCAGGTAATTAATCGAATTTGTAAAAAAAAAAAAACCATTAACGGTACAGGAAAGATTTGCCCCATTCTAAATCCGTGTATGGGGATGAAGTCTGCCTGAACCCAAGCATTAGAAGAAAAAATGCAGTATATTTACATAAGAAACTAAACAAGGTCATGCATGGAAAGTTTAAAGGCGGGAAATTAAATTGTGCAGAAACAGAACTTATATATTCTTTAATAAATTGTGTCTCTCAATGTACTAAAAAAATTGTGTTTCTCTCAACAATGTTGATTAACTAGAAGGTTAATCAATTGCACAAAATAAAAACACCTAAAACCTAATAACAAAAAAAAAAAGAAAAAGAAATGTTTCATATCTCTCTGGCATTGCCTCCCATATTTGCCATCTACAAACTCTAAACCCTCCTTCTAACTTGGAACTACCCTTTATACTCTTCTTGATAACTTCAACAATACTTATTTGTGGCCAACGTACTCATTATTCTTCTGATCTAATTCCTCTTTGGAACTTGGACTTTTACAAGTGCAAAGCACAAAGATGTGTTGACTTAGAAAGACTAGAGCTGCACAGTGTCATGTTCCTCGAGTCCATCATTCTCCCCAACTGAATTCCAGGTACTTCTTGTCACATCCCGTGATCACATTTTTCACGTAAAATATACAACTTATCCGGTTGGGCTGTCTGTGATACTTCAATTTTCATATTCATTTAACTATTAAATATAAAATGTATATTATCAATTACATCCCCTATTTTGATTCTCAAGAAAGTAGTACTGAGAGTAAGTCTAAATACAGAAAATAAATGATCATACCTCATATTATAAATTAAGCTGTCGCAGTGTCTCCAAATGCGCAACTCGAAATCCTCAGAAGTCAGATCTCTTAGTCCTCAAAAATCTGAAATGTTAATATTAAGGGGTGAGCAAACCACGGCTCAGTAAGAGAGTTATATGCAACACTTGATATTCAGCTATCTATATGCTGAAAATAATTTTTTTCACTTTCTTTAAATCTTCCTAGAGGCTCTAGGCTCACATGTAGGAGGGATACTACAGTCGGCTAGGGATCCGAATGGAGTAAGGCAGGTATTTTAGAATACCTGGCTTGTCCTGGAACCTAGAAGCAACTGTAGAGAGTAATCGTTTTCTTTTGATATTCAAATCCCAATAAAACATTAAATATTCACGTGATAAAACACTTAAGTAAATAAATAAGGAATTCATGTTCCTTTCACAAATACTCTTTTCCACACTTGTAAAATATCGTAAAATATTTAGTTTAATACGTGATATATCAAAAGCTCAGTAGCTATAGATAATTTAGTACCAGCAAAAGTTCAGTGAAAAGTACAATCATCAGTACAGTATCATGGAGACTAGGCAACACCCTAAATATATCATGCTATGATAATATCATCCCTAATAGGGTAAACAAATGAGATCTATGGCCATAGTCTATGGGGTCCTCAGTGTGCACTGATCAGGTGTCCACTGGGACGCTGATAATAGGATCAGTATCTATCAGCACTAACACGTGACACGTGAGCATGATATGGGGCCTAAAAGTCTCAAAAGAGTAAACACGTGATATAGACCCCATTTATGAAATCACTTTCACTAAATATAAGTTTAATCAATCCACAAATATTCATAAGGAAAATACTTTCATCTTATGAATAACATTTATAAAATATTCATACTGGGGTCATCATTCCTGAAAATATTCTAAACATTATAGAACATCATAAATTATATTTTCCATACGGTGAAAACAGTTTATAAAATAGTCACTGTAAAACATAAAAGGTCATAACTGTCCTTTTTCACCGTAAAACATATACGCACGCTTTTCCGTGCTTTCTATGAAAAACATGATTTTCAAAGTTATCGGGATTCAAATCAATTATTTTTATGATTTATGGAAAATTAAAATATTTATTTTCCAAATCACCACTCCTGTCCCGTGTTTTCTATGTAAACACATGCGGAGACCTTTTAGTCTCAAAACACTGTTTTTCACCTTTAATTACCTTTATGGAATTTTCTATAAACACTTGTTCTCACCATTGAACCCATAAAGGTTATTTATAAAATCAAGTGGATATTTGAAGAAAGATTAGTAAAATATTCACTTTGGTCCTTTTCATTTTACACATCGTTTCACGTGAAATATCACCTATCGGAATAAATTTAGGTGATTTCCTTTTTCACCCTTTTCAAAAACATGAATATTTTAAAATTAATTATCAATATATTCATGTTTTATAAAAACTAATCGATTTCTCGATTTTCATGTTAGAAATCGTTTCTCATGATAAAAATCATTTATGATGATTTTCGATAATTTTTCCAATAATTTTCGGCAGTATAACGGCTGCCGATTGGCTAGCCTCCTGCACGAAAAATACAGTTTAAATCTCAACCGATAAATCACCACAATTTTTCCAACCAATCATTATCAATAGCATTTATAAAAATTAAATACATAATTTAAAGCATGTGTGCCAATATCCTTACAGGTTGCACATGTCTCCTTTACCTGTCTCGGGTCGGCGACTACCTCTCGAAGGTCGCGCCCGTGTTCACCTCGCCCAATTCCATCGGCTCGATTATTAAGGAAATTTTCTGGAAATTAAAATTCTAAAAATTAGAATTTTTCCATAATTTATTCAAATTAATTATTCAGAATTAATTTTCGAAATCCTTACCGAGTGCTCGAGATTTTCCGGATTTTCGAATTCTCGGGAATTTTCCAAATTCCCGAAATTCCTTTTCTTTTTCTTTTTTCCTTTTTTTTCTTTTCCCGCCGGACCGGTCTACCTCCCTCACCACCGGTTCTTCTCCGATGGCCGGTTCTCCGGCGATTCGGTGGCTCCACAGCTGGCCGGCACCACAGCGAAGCCGGATCTGGCCTCCGTTCGTCACGAATCGACGGCACGGCGGCAGATCTACTCGGTTTACCTTCGGTTTCTTCTCCTCCTCCGTCGGCCTTCCTCCGCCGTTAGTGACCTCACCGGTGGCTCTTTTCTCCTTCCCCTCACCTCCGTCGAGGTTCAGGTGGTGGTAGCGGTGCCAAGACCGGACAGCACCGCCGTTTCTTCTCTTCTTCTTTCCTTCTCGGTTCGCCAGTTTCGCCTTCTGTTTTCTTCCTTTCTTCCGCCGCCGGTAGCTTTCTTCCTTTCCTCTTTGGCCGGCGACGGCATCTCTCCTCTCCTCTCTTTCTTTCTCGCCGCCGACGGTGGTCGGGCGGCCTGTCGGGGAAGGGGGTCGGGTCCTCCTCCCGATTCCTTTCTCCTTTTCTTTTTTTTGTTTAATTAATTTAATTATAATTATATTTATAACTATATTATAAATAAAATTATATTACTTTATTAAATAGTACTTGTACTATATATTATATAAATATATATTATATATAATAATATATATTTACACATAAAAATGTATATTTTCATATACTTTAAATTAAATAGCATTTATATATATATTGTATTTACAATATATATGTATTTAAACCTTAATGTCAAGTAATATTTACATTTTTCTCATATATGTATATATTTATATATACATAAAATATAAATATGTACTATTTAAATTTATGAAATAGTATATATTCATATATATGCCAATGTATAATAATATATACTATATATCATTTAAGTACATATGTATTTGTATAAAAAAATATATTTATATAATATATAATTATATAAATATATATCATATTCATTTCTTATTTTCTTATTTAATTTGGATTTCCATTTATCCAAATTAAATTTCCTCTATTCCTTATTTTATTTCCAACTTAATTCCTTTCACTCGAATTTCTCGATTTATCACTTCCTCAATCCTCGAAATTTCCACAATATTCCAATTCTCACAATTTTATTTATTTATTTATTTATTTCCAATATTTATTTCCAATAAATGAAAAATTTACGATTATCACACTTCTCAATACATACGATGAACTTTTATTCATATTCCAACGCTTACAAACGTAGGATTATGCAAAAGGAAGATATGTTCCAATTTTGTGCAGTTTGTAGATTATGTAACTCAATCTACATTTATAAACCTAATGGAAGTGATGGGAGTACAAGTACGTTTAAAAAACATTAGTAAGCATACATTTGATCTGGATATCGTACAACCACAAGCTAGAGAGGGTACCCAATACCAAATTACTCTACAAGGTGGAACTAATTGGGTTTTTAAAAATGATAAGACTAGATGAGGTTTAGCTAGATTTGTATTTAAATGTGAACAACCTTTCACGATATTTGAAAAAGATGGATTTTTAGAATATATTTTTCAATATTTACAACTTGATTGCCAATCGATTTCTAGACATACCTTAAGAAATGATTGCTTTAATGTGTATTTAGAATATAAGCAAGCTTTAATTGATAATCTTGCAAGTGTTTCATCTAAGGTTAGTTTAACTAGCGATATTTGAACTAATATTAATGATATAAGTCATGTTATAATTATTTGCGATTGAATGGTGTATGCAAAAACGTATTTAATCTTTAGATTTATTAGATCAATCGCATAGTGCATATACCATTGCATATTATATTGCTAATGTATGTAAAACATATTGTATTGAAAATAGAATTTTTTTTTATTATTTTAGATAATGCAATCTAATAATAATGTTACTATTCCACTTTTAGTTAATAATTTAAAACCAATTTTAGGTGGCATATTTTTTCATATTAGATGTGCATGTCATACAAAAATTTGTGTGTTCAAAATGTTTTAATGTTAGTGGTATAGTTGCAATTAAAAAAAAAATCTTTAGCAAATTGGATTCGCAACCCACATCACAAACATGAATGGAAGCGGATTTATCAAACAAGTGGGTTAAATCTCGTTGTATTTCCACTTTAGTGGAAACAAGATGGAATCCACTCCAATGTCTATTTTCATCTGTTTTACCTTATAAAGGTATTTTTACTCTCTTTTATAACAATTTTATTACTTTTGCTATCTTACAAATTGATGACAATGATTGGCCTTTTCTTGAAAATTATTTTGATTTTTTATCTTTTTTTAAATTGCATCGGATAAATTTTTTACTCAATATAATCGACCACCCTTCTTTTATTCCTTTAGTTTTTACAAAGTTCAAAAAGTTTTTATAATTTAGATGTGACGCTAGTTTAAGTTCCTAACATGAAGGATATATAAGTTACCCATAAAAGTTAACAGCATAGTAAGCAGTGTTTTATAGGAATTAAATGACTTGAAGTTAGTTTCATAACATTTCAAAATAACCTATTGTATGATTCTATATTTTATTATTATTTGATAATTTTTAAAAATTATCCATGGATATCTACAAGTGATAACTGCTCACCAATAAAATTACATCTTTGATGAAAAGAATATATAAAGAAAATAGAGGGTATTGGGTCCCTAATTTAAGTATTCTGAAAAACACACCATTAGTAAGTTTGCTTAAGATTAGAAGATCAAATACGAGAAGAACGTAACTTCGTGGCAGCTCAATATTTTTAGTATCAATATCTGGAGATTAGTATCTTGTTTTGCGCTTATGATCAATGATATGTTATTTGTGATCTTAATGCATTAGATAGATCGATTAAAAATTCTTACATGAAAAACTTAAAAAAATTAGGAAACAATTTATAATAACTGATATTTTTATGAACCTTATTCAACTATTTAATTCTCAATATAAATTCGATAAACCAATAATAATAACAATTCAAAATGATGTGTAGGGACTCGAATGAGCATATGCATGAGTAAGCGAACTTGCTGGCAGGAACTTCAAGGTAACATACCCAGACAAACTCTAAAGGGCTTAAGTGCTGACCTAGTCTTGCTTGTGTGGTAATCGCCTCAAGTAGTTAAAAACTCTTTCTGTTGGGGATAGAATCCTACTCTTGCCCGTTTTCTAAAACAATATTAGAAAACCTACTAAGTTTTGATGACTCTGCCTTGGATAAGAAACTACCTAGTTTGTGTTGTTAAATTTTGCTGGTGGGACGAACAACAAGGCGATTATTGATGATTGGAGGATTAGGCTCTTGTCACCTTTGCTTTGGTTGTTTGATTTCTTATTGAAGCAAAGACGAATCAATACAACAGTCTTTGAGTTGACAAGCAAAGGTATTCTATTCAGTTCAACATTTCTTCTACTGAAATTCAATGGTAAATGCCTGCCAGAGTACTTACGTGTTCTTATGTTGTGCCAGAGTACCTACTAAGTTTAGAAAATTACTTATAAGTTTTTGGATAATATTTTCATTTGAGAAAGTCAAGAAAAACTCCCTTAAAGCTTATAAATGTTTTGGGTTGATTTAGAATCAAAGGCTATATCATTTCTAACCCGAAAGTGCAGGAAAAATGCCCTCTGGAAGAAAAGGATCGATCCCCTAAGGAAAGGGATCGATCCCTTTTTGGTAGAATGCCTTGGAAGCTTAAAATGAAGAAAAGGATCGATCCCTTTGGTGAAAGGATCGATACCTTTATGTCAGAAAGTCCCCAACGGCTAGTTTCTGTGAGACACAACGGTTAGTTTCTGTTTTGGCTCCAACCAACGTCCACAAACCATCTAAGGGACTATAAATAGAGGCTTAAAAGCTAAAGGAAGTAAGAGGAACTACTCAGCAACTCCAAAACTCATTTTCCTCAAATCCACAAGCCTCAAACAACAAATCAAGAGCTACAAAGTCTTCATCATCTATCATTCTCTTATTCCTTATAGTGCTTAGCACAAATATTGTATAAGCTTTCCATTGTGCCTAATTTCTGTAATCACTTGCCTACCTAGATGCCTTTCTTTGATTACATCTCTTGTAAACACAAACATTCCTTGTAAAAGGGGAGGTTTCTCTTTAGCCTAAGAAAAAAAGGGGGGTTTCTCTTTAGCCTAGAAAAAGAGGGAGAAGAGGTTTCTCTTGAGCCTAGAAAAAGAGAGAGGTTTCTCTTGAGCCTTGAAAAGAGGGAGTGTATCACAAATTCAAGTTAGTGAATTTGGGGAAAATCCTTGGGAGTGTCTCAAGGTAGAGGACGTAGGCAAGGTTGCCGAACCTCTATAAATCGCTTGCGTATATTTCTCTTTCCCTACTCTCTTTAATTACTTGCAATTATATTTGTGCTTATTGTATTGAATTTGGATTGCATGATTAAATAGCCTAGAGAACTTAGAAAATATTTATATATGCTAGATAATTTAGAAGAATCGCAAAACGAGCTTAAGGTTAATTAAAAACCGATTCATCCCCCCTCTCGGTATAGCCTATAGAGCCAACAAGGTTAATGAGGAAGATAGGGGAAAAGCAACTTTTTCAATTGGAACCTCACAAGTAAGGTCTCATCATAAAAGAAAAAGTGCTCATACTTCAAATATTGAAAATGAAATGCTTGCTAATATGACCGAAAAACTTGGTGACATTGCTTGTGCCATCAACAAATTCATTGCTGAACTAGTGAGCATTAAACATCTTTATGATGAAGTTATGTCGATGGAGGGATTTGATGAGGAGTCTCTTGCTACTGCTTTTGACTACTTGTTAGAATATGAGAAGCAAGCAAAAGCCTTCATAGTTAAAAATAAAAATCTTAAGAGGCTTTGGCTTGATAAATTCTTCAAGAATTTCACATGATTGATGAAATAGTTAACATTTGTGGAGGATATGCTAGTTTCTAATCCTACAATATTATTATGGATATGGTTAATATAATTATTGTAGGATTATTTTGTGTAGAACAACATTAGCTATATTAGAGTAGGAAAGTACTAATTATGATTTATAATTGTTGTCGGTGTAAGAACAATATATAATTTATTATATTAATTATAAGTTTGTAGGATCTTATTATATTATTATTTTACTTTGGTTATTTTAATCATGTATTGGCAAAACATGAGGTTGGCTCTACAAGGGCAATGGTTTGGGATGCTACAAACTATTATACAATCAAATATGTAAACTCTACCAATTCTATTAATTAAGATAAAAATTTTGTTTAAAAAAAGTATTCTTTTTATATTTATTATTATTATTACGATTATTATGATTATTATTGATTTAAAAACATTATTAGTAGTTAAATATGTAAATAATTCTTTTTTAACAAAAACATAAATTTTCTAGAAAACAACCAAACAACAAAAAATATTTTTCAGCATATCAACCAAACAACAGAAAATATCAGTTTTTCCAAAAAATCAATTTTTCAGAAATAATTTTTTGAAAGTTATTTTACGCGAACCAAACGAAGCTTAAAATTTTTTTTTCATCTTTCTATCAAATCAAACATAAACGAAATGTAAATTATATACGATGAACATTTTGTCGTAAAACAAAGCAAAATGAAATGAAAAGTAGTATCTTTGTAAAAAATGTATGAACATAGAGTAAAGTTGATTTATTGTAAATAATTCATAATTGAAAAAGAAAACGCTAATAAATCTTTTTTTTTAAAAAAAATTAATTTTATGAAACGCACAAAGGAAAATGACTGGATAAGAAATAAATAACCTAAATATAAAACATAGTGAGAAATTAATTTTACCATTGACCTGTTGATGATTTGACAACTTATAGTTTAGTAATACTTACAAGACTAGAATTAAAGTCAACATTTACACACATTTGTCATATTGGACGAGGTTAGCACTTAGTGCTATTGTTTTCTTGGTCCAAAAGTGCAAGATTAATCTCACAACTTGAAAAATTATTTTGAAACATTGAAATTTTGAAAAGTATGACGGTTGTTTGTTGATGAAATTAAAAGAACATCCATTAATTGTTTAAACTGAATAAAATTTATATGCTTTTGATGACGAATCCTATTGTAATGTGAACTTTAGAAATGAGATTGGTTTTTCTGATGGGAAGAAAAAGGAATTATTTATTTTTTTACTTTATTAAATTCAAGTCATATAATATTTTTTATTTATTTTTGTTTTAAGTCTTATACTCAACATGATTGCCGGTTTTCCCGACAATATCACTCCAAATTATCTCCCTTTTCAAATATGAAACTCTTTATAAGTAAATTTACTTTTGGTAGAGACAACTCTGATTGTTTAGTATTTTTACTGATGAATGAACTCCCGCAGCAAGGCGCGGGGGTTCAATGTAGTAATAATAACAATTCGAAATGATGTGTAAGGACTCGAATGAGCATACACGAGTAAGCGAACGTGCTGGCACGAACTTCAAGGTAACATACCCAGACAAACTCTAAAGGGCTGCCGACCTAGTCTTGCTTGTGTGGTGACCGGCTCAAGTAGTTAAAAACTCTTTCTGTTGGGGATAGAATCCTACCCTTGCCCGTTTTCTGAAACAATATTAGAAAACCTACTAAGTTTGGATGACTCTGCCTTGGACAAGAAACTACCTGGTTTAAGGGCTTGTGCTGTTAAATTTTGCTGGTGCGATGAACAACAAGGCGATCATTGATGATCGGAGGATCAGGCGCTTGTCACCTTTGCTTTGATTGTTTGATTTCTTTTTGAAGCAAAGACGAATCAATACAGCAGTCTTTGAGCTGACCAGCGAAGGTATTCTATTCAGTTCAAACATTTCTTCTACTGAAATTCAATGGTAAATGCCTGCCAGAGTACTTACGTGTTCTTGTGGTGTGCTTAGTGCGGAGATAATCTAAGAAATATTTTGTTATCTTTTTATGGAAATAAAGAATATGTAGATGAAATGGTTGAGTTATAGCTGTTCTCCTCCAGCTATATTATTAACATCAACTTATTACTGATGTTTTTACCTGAAAAATGCAGATCATCAATGGACCAGCAAATGATGAAGGCGCTCTTGATGCCTTCGTCTCAATTTTGACAGGCCAGGACTAAACCCCGTGCAACTGATGCCGACAATTAACTTATCTGTAGCAGTTTCGTGGGGTGATCAAGATTCTTACACCCCTGTTGACAGGCTTGTAGGTAACTTCTTCTCTTCCCTGTGTTCACAATCGTCAAATCTAATTCGTTTCGTGTTGGAAGAAGTAAAGCATTGGGCCCATGACGATTAACCTGACCTTGTTGCTTTCTTGGTTGGCTGAACTTGATGCTTTATGAAAGTCGATGCTTTTCCAAATGATCGGAGGACTATACAAGTGATATATCATGTACTCATGTTGTATTCAATCTTGTATTGTATATATTAGTACTTTCATTCAACCATTTGAGTCTTCTCAGAAAGATGCAAAAGGAAATGAAGCAAGCCATGCACTTTTCTACTGTGCAAATGAGTGCTGCTTTTCCTTTTTCTGGTCTTGCATTTCTGCTGGACATGGTTCTGCGTTGAATTGTTATTGTTGGGTACTTTTGATCATTTCACTCGATTTGATTGAAAGGAAATTAAGAGAAATATGAGGAAAATGTTTTATGAGCTACAAAATAATATGCATGCATGTTATCAATCTCGATCATTAGTTTAAAATTTTTTTCATCTTTCTATCAAATCAAACATAAACAAAATGTAAATTATATACGATGTACATTCTGTTGTAAAACAAAACAAAATGAAATGAAAAGTAGTATTTTTATGAAAAATGAAAGAACATAGCATAAAATTGATTTATTGTAAAGAATTCATAATTGAAAAAGAAAACACTTATAAATCTTTTTTTAAAAAAAATTAATTTTATGAAACGCACCAAGGAAAATGACTGAAAAAAAATTAAATAACCTAAATATAGAATATTGTGAGAAATTTTCGTGGATCAATAAGAAAAAAAAAACCCAGATTCCGATCCATTGGGCAATGTGGAACATTGATGGTAAATTGAGATCCAGCCCAAAGGCAAAAAGGTCAAAGATCATGATGGCGATTACCTTGCATAGCTGAGAAGATGAGGGTGGAGATAAGCCCACAAACTCATCTCTAATTCGTCCACGCCTTCGTTTCATTGTGTTGCACGATTGTGGTCCTTTGCCTTAGCCATAACCCCTCCTTCTATTGTGCTTTACTTGTCACAGAGGGTTTTCGATTCTCTATTTATTTTCTTTTCGAACTTCCCACCAACAAAAGAAAAGGAAGACCACCCTCCAATCAAGGTTTCATTATAATTTCTTATGAAGAATTATTTCAAATAGTACTTATTTCTAACACTTTTTGTTTTTTCAATCCTTGAATTCAGATTTTCTCCCATGGCTTCCAATTTGCAGAAGGAATCCACTGCTGCTGGTGAGTTTAATCTCAGATTCTTTTTTTTCCTGTTAAATTGGCTTGGAATTGGTTCTGAGATCTATCTGAGCTACGGCTGCTTATTTCTTAATCGGCGGTTAAATGAATTTACTCTTTCAGGTTATTGTAATTATTCCCTTTTATTTCTAAGTTTAGGTCCTTTTTATTTTTGAAATGACTAAGTTTAGGTCTTGAATTGATCTGATTTTCGAATAAAAATAAGATCTATCTTTCCTCAGTATTATCAATACTGCCTTGCCTTGTAATTGTAGTATTTCTTTTTAGTACTAAAATTGGGTCTTGTAATTGTATTAGGGATTGATAAATTATTTTTTGCTGGAATTTAACGTTGATGGATTCCTCTGTTACTTGGTTTGAGAAAATTAATTAAGTTGTTTGTTCTTTATGTTTCCCTTGTCTTTGTTAGATGAGAAGTCGACTTTGACAACGGAGAACAAGAGTCTGAAACCAGAAACATCCACCACTGAGAACAAAAGCTCAAAACCAGGAACTTCCACTGGGGAGTCACAACCAGCACAGGCCGGAGCTTCCCCTGCCACTATGCCTGGACCTGGGCTTGCCCCACCCAATCCATTTGATTTCTCGGCAATGAGTGGCCTTCTTAATGTAAGCTTCTCTCCTTTTCATTTTAATTCTTCATTGGATTATTGTGAAACGATTCTTTGAATGAAAAAACCTGATTGTCTTTACGTTATTGATTTGGTCACCTTTTGATAATCCTAGTTCATCTTTCACTGTGTCCTCGCTAATGCTGCAGTAGTAGAACATCTTTAGGTTTATGGATGATCTCATTGATAGACTGTTTCAGCTTTGTACTTAAGAGCTGGGAACTGACAGAATAGAACAGTGTCCATTGACGCTTTTTGGAGCTTGGATAAAGTTTGTAATTTGTCTGTAGTTGCACTTATACAAGGGATATTAATTTTGTTGGGTCTGGCTTATGGGACTCAATGCAACATATCTAGAATGGGGTTTCAAGTAGAGGTGGCAAACATGCTGCTTCAGGTCAGACCATTTTGGGTTCCAGTTATTTCGAATTGTTAGGGATTCAGGTCATTTTTGAACTGAGTTTTCTTGAGTCTGGGTTGGAATAAAATTTTTAACTAAAAAAGTCGTTAATTTAATTTTTTTTTTAGTATTAAGTTCGGAATGTTATGGTTTTTGGGTGAATTTGGGCTATTTTTCAAGGTTTTTTGGGTTGTGGTTGTTTCGAATTCTGGGCTTACTTTTTGGCCTATTCAGGCTTGGGTAGGTTTTGAGGTTTGTTATTCTAACTGATTTGGGATTGTTGTTAATCTCATATTTCATTATTTTCCTCCAATTTCATGTCCGTAACTCCTTTGTCTTTAAGTCTCTACACATTTTAATTTTATGGCTTATGGATGTTAATCATCTTGATTTATTAGGATCCAAGCATTAAGGAACTAGCTGAGCAGATAGCAAAAGATCCTTCATTTACCCAAATGGCAGAGCAGCTTACTAAAACTTTTCAAGGTGCAGCGACTGAAGAGAGTGTGCCACAGTTTGATGCACAGCAGTACTATGGTACTATGCAACAGGTTATGCAGAATCCCCAGTTCATGAGTATGGCTGAGCGCCTTGGTAATGCATTAATGCAGGTATATGTGGGCTTAGGTGCCAGTTTAAGTGGTTTCATGATTTTCGTAGTTACCCCTGTATTACATTACATGAAAAATTACTTCTGATACATGACATTAGTTTCATCTTTCTTCAGGATCCAGCAATGTCGGGCATGCTTGACAGTTTGACTAATCCACAGCAGAAAGACCAGATTGAGGAAAGGATGGCACGTATCAAAGAAGATCCATCATTGAAACATATTCTAGAAGAAATAGAGACTGGTGGTCCTGCAGCAATGATGAGGTGGGTGATCAAAATACTACGAGATTAGAAGCATCATAAAATCATAATCTTGTGAGCATAACATTTTCTTCTTTAGAATGTATGTATGATGTGTGCATTCAACTATTTCTTCACTAAACTAATAAAGGAAAGGTTTCCGGTCTAGGTATTGGAATGATAAAGAGGTTCTGCAGAAGTTGGGTGAGGCAATGGGTCTTGCAGTTTCAGGAGATGCAGCCACTTCTGCTGGTAACTCTGCAGAAGATGAAGGTGATGAAGTAGGAAATGAGGATGAGTCAATTGTACATCATTGTGCTAGTGTTGGTGATGTTGAGGTATGGAAGAGTGAATGTTTGTACATATATTCTTCCTCTTTGACATATAATCTAAAATTCTTGACTCTATTCATGATTTAGGGTCTGAAAAATGCACTAGCCTCTGGTGCTGACAAGGATGAAGAAGATTCAGAGGGGAGGACAGCATTGCATTTTGCATGTGGATATGGCGAGGTATGATATTTTAGATCGGATTCTTTATTCCCTCCTTTTTCTCTCGGACTCTCGGATAGTTTTAATCCTAATTGTCTACAAATGTGCAGTACCAGTCTCTAATGTCTTTGTATCATAAATAACTATTGCAGTCATTAATGCTCTAAGTTTTAGGATAGACAGTCTACTTAACAGATTTTCAAAAGCAGTTTGGGGTGGTAGGACTTGGACCTTAAAGCATCATTTTGATTGTAGCATCTCATCATGGGATCTTCGCAGTGGGGAAAAGGTTTATATGTGTCCTAGACAGACAAAATCAATCAGGCTTTGCTCCTTTTTTTCTTTCTTTTTTTTTTGAAGGCTTTGCTTATGATTATTTGATATTAGTGTATCATGGAAGCTGTTGGCTACTAACCTGTGCTTGCTTCTTTGTTTAACAGCATTATTGCCATCTATTGGGCATATCCTTTCCAACTTTTCATACTTGTGTGACAATCCCTTGAATAAGTGTTAGATTTTCTTTTGAGAGTCATTTTATTGCACCAAATTTGTACAAGTGCATAACAAAAAGGAAAAAAAAAGGAAATAGATCTAGTCTAGCTGTTTTAGCCTATCTCAAGCTATTGGGATAAAGGCTGTGATTATGATGATCTAGTCTAGCTGTTTCCATGATTTTATAGGATATCAGATTATTGGGTTATCAGGCTAGTTTTAGGTCACATTTTATTGCATCAAATTTGGACAAGGAAGTTCGTAACAAAGAAAAAAAAAAAGAAACAGATATAGTCTAGCAGTTTACATGATTTTATAGGAGATCAGATTATTGGGTTATCGGGCTAGTTTTAGGTCATGTTTCTTCAATTTGAGAATTTCCTTGCAAAGGAATGGGTTTAAGATTGTATTTATTATCTAGGGGTAACGCTGATACACTTTTGATTTTATTTTAGGTGAAATGCGTGCAAATCCTTCTTGAAGCTGGAGCAACAGTGGATGCTTTGGACAAGAATAAGAATACTGCACTTCATTATGCAGCTGGTTATGGAAGGAAAGACTGTGTAACCCTCCTACTGGAGAATGGCGCCGCTGTGTAAGTAAACAAATTGATGCTGATCTCTGACGGTTATATTGATATTTTCCCGTAATGTAATTTCTTCTTTATCTCTGCAGCACTCTCCAAAACATGGATGGCAAGACTCCCATTGATGTTGCCAAGCTCAACAACCAGCATGATGTACTAAAGTTGCTTGAGAAGGATGCCTTCCTGTGAGTCGGGAGGGGCCAATGGCATGTGTATGTTTGGTTCTAGCATGTTATAGGCATTTCACTGTGCTATTAGACATACTTCCTTTTGATCCGTATGGGGTTGTAATCACAGCTGGACGTGTTGTCCATGCTGCTGTCTGGTTGCTACATTTTGGAAAGTTTTTTTAAATTAGTATGTTTGGTATTTATTTCCTGAAATAGTTTCTACGTGGGATGGAGAATGACCATGCGGACCACATACCCACATGTCCACATGTTCATTGATTGCATCGACTGTTGCCCTAGGCTAGCTTTTCCTTTTATTGTGTCAAATTAATTTCTTGGGGGTTCTAAAATTTATTGGCGATCTTTTGAGTTTCATACTTCCACTAATTAAAAAAATTGAAAATACCAATTTAACAGTGTATTGTTCATCCGAAGAATGGGCAATAAAATTTTTTTGGTGTAAATCACAAGTATTTTTATCTGTTTTAACGTTTTGAGATTAATCATATTTGAGATTTAGTCAGAATTAAGATTTTCTACAATTCCTTAAAGATATATTTAGTGAGAGTCAAATCAGGTAGTTTTTTTTTACAAATTCGATTTGCGTTGTCAATTGAGTCACAATTTATGAGTGATAAATTTGAATACTAATGAGAAAACAAAGTTAATAACGATATCTTTCCTGCAAGTCAAAATCCCAGTTATTATGATTATGCAACTGTAAACATAAGATAATTAGTGATTCAAACGGACCAACAAAAAGAGTCTCTTTCTGGTTTTCCACTCTTCCCCTAACCAGTAATTAATAATATCACCAACTCCTCATTTGGATGCGGTAACAAATTCATAGCTTCGGAAGCATTATTGTGTAAGATTAGTCACTGTTTTCACATTAATTGTACAACCCACCGACCGACGTGTAACGCTAGTCATGTGCTTGGAGCAGGGACATATTTATTTCTAGCATTTTTGCATAATGAAAGCAAAGTGACAGGAATCAACAGGTGATTGAAAAAAAAATGAAACAGTTGGATATTGTTTAAAATTTAAAATTGTCATTGTTGAAGAGTTTTATCGTTTATTACATTCAATTCGAATATAATTAATTTTATATCATAAAATAAATAAAAAAACTTATAATAATTATATAAAAAAAATAGTGGCAAGATTTTTTGCTCAAATGATTATATGTTATGTATAATGTATAATAAAAAATTTATAAATTTAGTTTCAAACAAAAAACACTTTTTTTTTGTTAATCAATTAAAAGAAAAAAGTGATTGGAGAGCATTCAAGTTCAAGGTTGGACATGGAATGACAAAATCGCATTAGCCTTAGCTTTTCGGCTTTGGAATAAAGTGCGTATCAAGTCAGGAGTCGGGATTTGCTAACTTGTGCTATCAGCTAAGCGCAAACATTGAATGCTGCTGACGACTTGACATATGTGCGAGTAACGTGCTGATTGCGACCCAGACAACAACAAAAGTATATTAATTAATTAAATCCGAAAAACCGTGAGGAAAGAGGAACAGTCCGTCCAAAGATTTCTGTCTCTTTACTTTTGTTAATAGTAATAGTAATATAAATATAATAACAACAGTAGATCTCAGCCCCTCTCTGGCTGCCGACTGGACTTGAACTGCTTATATATTTTAATAATCAGTTTAATTTTTAAAAATATATTTACATATAAAATTAAATATTTAAACTTTTTTTTTTGTGAATAAAATATTTAAACTTTTGTTTCATATGACAAATTCCTCCATGAATTAATAGTTAATATACAGTGAGAGTGAAAATTGATGTGACATAATTAATAATATAACATTAAAAAAAATCAAGGTAAATAGGTTGTCAACACCGAATACATCATTTTTTATTTCAAAATTGAAAAAAAAAAACATATATTTCTTTTAAAATTAGAATTTCAAATCATATTGTGCTCACGTGTCGGCGTTAGTCTATTTAAATATGTATTTTAACGTTTCCAGGTGAGAGATTGTCAGTGCAGTTATTGCTATATAATATACCTTGTTCTTTTCTTGGATCACCCGGTACGGCCTGAGTAGGGAGAGCCGGAGAGTGCACAGTGGAGTTTCAGATCTGTCTTCGAGCCCAACCAGCGCCAACATCCATTGCAACTGAGTCATGGAGACAGAGAAGAAACATTCATCAGCCGTATCGGACGTGGGAGCTTGGGCTATGAACGTTGTCAGCTCTGTTGGCCTTATCATGGTCAACAAGCAGCTCCTGACCTCTAACGGTTATGCCTTCGTCTTCGGTCAGTTGTTCTTCTCCTTCAACTTTCTCCTATTTTCTACCTAATTCTTCCTTTCTTCATCTCAGATCTGGAAATGTTCACTTTCTCGTGCTCAATCTCCCTTCTTGTAGCCATTCACAGCATGCCAATTTTTTTTTTTTAAATCTCTGGTTGATCCCTGAAAATGTTATATCATTATCTTCTCATAATTTCTCTTCTGATTCTTGTGCCTCAATGAGATTCTGGGCAAAAATGGATTAAAGAGAATCTTAGTTTACTAAAGCTTAATTTTGCGTCAAAAGGTTCTTGAAATGCAATTTCATTAAATAGGCTTCATTGATCCTTTTTTCTTCAATTTTCTTTCGTTTTTCAACGCTGCTTTGCTTTAACTTGGAGCGTGAGTTCTTAAACTGTAAATGCAGATCTTATGCGGGAAGGCTTGGTTAAATTGCATGTCGTTTTAACTTCTAAGGATCTTTTCTTAATACATAAGAGTACTTCCTACCTTCCAAACAAGAGCAGCCAGTTAGAACTCATAACTAAAATCTCCAATGTTGCGTTTTCTTGGGGCCTAAAGAAAAGATGTATTATTAGTAATGCAAAACTAGTTCAGTATCAGTACTGCAACATTAACACAGAGCACAGACCCACCTCGGGATCTCTAAAACATCCCATTTAAGGAGCTGGAAGTCCATTCTTGGTCGTTTCTTACCGCCACATTGAACCTTGCCTTCCTTGATTCTGGCAGAAAACACCGCCAACATTAACTTTCTGCCATCTTTCAGCTGGACAATTCTGCTTAATCCCTTTCACTGCCTGCATCTGCATCTAAATTATACTGTTCAGCTTTTCTTTCTCTGTTTTTCCATAGATTTCTCTATGTGGGAATTGCATTTGAACGTACTCTCCAAAGCAATACCTTGATCTTGCTAGGCACGTTCAGATTCCAAACACTTTCCTTATTTTGCCGCTAATTATACGGGAACTAGTAGGTTGACTATTGTTAACTTGCTCCATCTCCTTATGCTTGTGTATCCAGATCTTACTGTGTATGATCCTACTTCAGTATGAGGCCACACCATTTTATCAGAACCCCTTTGATGACTGATAGGAATCTCTAGTATTGCCTCCTTTTCTTCAGTAATAGGAATCTCCCATGTTTGAAGCAATATGTTTTTCGGTAACTCTTGGACAACCAAGTCCATGCTTCTGCTTTTAGTCTTCTTTAGTTTGACCCCTTAACTTCAGAAGTCTTGAAAGTTTGATGGATGATGAATTGAGATGACTATTTATTTTCCAGAATCTCAATGATATCTTTGTATTCAACCTCAAAGTTCAATTTAATCTCTGACAATGAAATTAATAGATATACTCCATCCAATTTTATCCAATCTGAGATAGGTACTGTTTTCTTTTCTGGTTTGTATAATTTCTTTTTTTAAAATTTCATAGTAGTTTGCCCATCTGGACTGGTTTGGCCAACTGTTAGCCTGTGGTCACACTGGAAGGCAGTAGGTTTAAGTCCTCTCTCTCTGTATATCTAAAAATATTTCCTGCTTTTACAGCAACAACGTTAACTGGGTTCCACTTTTCTATGACCGCCTTAATCGGTTTGGTGTCTAATGCCACTGGTTACTCAACAAGAAAAAAAGTTCCTTTGTGGGAGCTTCTTTGGTTCTCAATCATTGCCAATACTTCAATCACAGGGATGAACCTGAGCCTCATGCTGAATTCAGTTGGATTTTATCAGGTGAATGACCTTTAGTAAATACTATAGCAAAAACAAAAAAAAAAGATATATTCCAGTTCTGATCTTCATCATGATCATTGTGATTTAGATTTCAAAGCTAATCTTCATGTTTATCATTATGATGCAGATTTCAAAGCTGAGTATGATTCCAGTTGTTTGTGTGATGGAATGGATTCTTCATAGTAAACACTACTCAGACAAAGTCAAGATTGCAGTCATTGTGGTGGTTGTTGGTGTTGGTATTTGTACAGTTACTGATGTAAAAGTTAATGCACAAGGATTTATATGTGCCTGTGTCGCTGTCCTGTCTACCTCATTACAACAAATTGTATGCATTTCTCATTCTATATTTTTGTTTTTGTTCTGCTTGAAAGCATTTCTCATTTATTCTTTCAATTGCCTCATGATTACAATGCAGAATAACACAAAGCCTTCTTACCATTATAGCAGTTTATATCTAATAAATGAACATATTTTGAAACCTTTTTTTTCATTTTAGTTTGGTTATTTTAAAACATGGGTCTCATGTCTCATCTACCGTTCTTCAAACTTGTCTATTTCCTGCCACAGCCTGTAATGATCTAGGTTCTAGGGGATGTTTTGTATGATTAATTAATATAGATGTTTCAATTAAAATCATCATGGCCATAAAGTCTTAACAATAACAAGAAGTATTTTTCTACATCTGCAAAGAAAAAAAAATTGGTTCTGATTGAAGCAGATTATGATCATTTGTCTACGATATAAGCTGACTGATTATGGTAGAACGTAGGCTATGGCTTGAATAATAAGCGCCAACTTCCATGGCACTAGTTTATCTTTATCAAATTGTTTAGTTGATTTATTTTTCTTTTAAGTTTCATCTGTTTGGAAATATTTAGTTTTAGATTATATTTATTTTGTTTTTATCCTTAGTTTTGGTGATAGGGTAGGGAGTGGAGTCTATAAATGCAGACATACTTGAAATTGAATTATAATAAAATCTAGAGTTGAGTTTCCCTTGTAAAGGTTACACTTTTTCCTTTCTGCTGCATATCAGATTATCATTTTTTTCGTTCTAGCCCCATGCTTTAGCAATCAATCTCTTATACTTTACTACCTATTGATTAATCATATTCTTGTGTGAACAGTCAATTGGCTCCTTACAACAGAAGTACTCGATAGGCTCTTTCGAATTGCTTAGTCAAACAGCTCCAATCCAAGCTCTGTCTCTTTTGTTGTTTGGCCCATTCGTTGATTACTACCTCACTGGCAAATTACTGGCAAGTTATAAGCTCACCTCAGCTGCACTTGTAAGTACTTCTTGTCTCCTCAATGCAAGGTAGCCATTTTCACACACATGCACATGCACATGCACACGTGCACATAGACACACAAACTCTTAATGGTACCCATACCTATGAGGAAAATACTGATGTAGCTATGAAATGGGTGACTGGAAAAAATGTGCAGTATTTCATACTACTCTCATGTTCCTTGGCCGTATTCTGCAATATAAGCCAGTATCTGTGCATCGGACGGTTCTCCGCCACCTCTTTCCAGGTTCTAGGCCACATGAAAACCGTTTGTGTTCTGATATTGGGATGGCTACTCTTTGATTCAGAGCTGACACTGAAAAATATACTTGGGATGGCCATTGCTGTCTTTGGCATGGTAATATACAGTTGGGCAGTAGAGGCTGATAAGCAAACTGATTCCAAGGCTATACCAAACCCCACAGATGCTTCAGAAGAAGGTGTTGAACTATTGAAGCAGCAAATTGACGGGTCTTCTCCACTCAACGATGTCGAGCTTGGAAAATCTCAAGCATAGATTTGTATGATTTTTTTTTTGCAAAAATATTGATTTGTTCAATGCTCTAAGCACCGGTTACTGGCTGTACAAAATGTGTTAAATTTATTGTGTTTTTTTTTTCATACGTTGTCGATATTTTATTGTAGTAAACTCATTTCAGTATAAGATATTTTCTAATGAAAATACTTGTTGCCTCCTAAATTTTCTTTTCGCAGCCATTTATTTCATATTAACGTGATGATAACTTTATTTATTATTTTAATATAATATAAAACTCATTTATGGTTTATTCAACAACTATTTACCATGTCAAGTAATATAAATAACTGTGACAAATGTTATGAGATAAGTAAAATAATTATTAATTAGCTGTATACAATTTAATTTTAATAAAATTAAGCAACCGGGTCAAATGCTGCTTGCATCATATTCATGGGGAATGTTATGGAAAATGCATTCAATATAAATATAATATTTTTTTAAAATTAAATATATAATCATAAACAAAATGAAATTCAACAATATTTATAAGCGAAATAAAAAAATATACGGTGTGAAATTCCAGTTATTGGTGAAACACGGTTTTTTTTTTTAATAATAAATGGTGAAACGTTACATTAGTCATTAAATAGTTGGCAAATGAAACACTTGTAAGTTCCCAAGTAATTAACCGTTTCTCATGAAAAATAAATGGCCTTATATTTTATTAATAAATGATAACTTTTAAAACTACCCACCAATGGCAGATTCGTATTTAATGGAAAGGTATATATATAAAGCAAATACAAGGTTTTGGATCCTTAAATTGAGCATTTTTTAAAAAATGTATAATCTACCCAAGAGCACGTAAATCAATTGGCAGGGGGGTTGTTCTAGCTTAATCAGAGGTCTCGAGTTCGAGTCCCTGAGTATGCAGCTGTGTTAAAACTCTTGAGGGAGAGCTTTGCCGCCCTTTGCGTCCTGCCCGGCTCGAATCCGGATTAGTCCTATACCAAAGGTATGGGGATACCGAATGGTCTAGACAAAAAAAAAATGTATAATCTGTTAGATTGCTTAAGATCAGAAAATTAAATACGTAAAAAATAAAACATTATTACTACTCAAAATTATCGATATCAATAACTGGAGATTAGTATCTTATTTCGCATTTGATTTATGATATGTTGTTTATAACATTAACATATTATATAAATCAATTAAAATTCTATCAATAGGTATCGGAGCTTTTAAAACTTCTACTTTGATTTTGAATAAATAAGTTTTCATTACTTTACATGTATAAAGTGTTCATTCCCGATCTTATTTCAACATTTTTTGACATTAAATTTTCGTTTCTGTCTTTGATTTCAAACTTTGAAAAATGGTTTGACATTTTTGAATTCTCATGAGATTAATTATCCTTCTCCGTAAACATAAATTGCGGTATTTATTTCTATCAAAACTGCAAGTTTTCAATGCCGTTATAATAGGACATAATTATAACCAAAGACTATCTTGTCCATGTCCCTATCAATTCCATAAAAGCATTAATATTTGTTTTTACTCATGCTTAATATGGCCAGCAAAGAAAAGACGGGATAAAGAGAAAGAAAATTCCATTTTTGATGTGACATGTTAATTTATATTATATATTGTTCATTATATAAGTATGCTCTATCATTAATATATAATTGAAAATTTATCCTTATTTTTTTATATTATATTAATGTAAATTTAATGTAAATTAATTAATATTATATATTTATCTTGATAAATTATTTTATTTGACGAAAACCAAACTATAATGTACTGTAGCCAACGATTGCTATGATTTACCTTGAAAGTTCATTGACAAAACAAATAATTTAAAATACTAATTTCTTTGGCTTTTGAATTTAATAACAACAACAACAACAACAACAACAACAATAATAATAATAATAATAATAATAATAATAATTCAGTTACTGTTTGAGTTTAGCCGAGATGGACCTAATCCAGTTTATAGGTCTAATTTAATTGTCTTGACTATTAAATTTATGATAAAGGAGTTTATCTATTCAAATTTAATGTTTATTTTCATTGAGTTTATGTTATTACATTTTTTAGGAGGTATTTAACACTTATATGAGGTTAATTATTCGAATCCTTTCGGATGCGAATTGGAGCGATGGCCCTTTGGGATGCACTCCGATAAAATCGTGCGGAGCGATGGCCTTATGAATACACTCCAGAGCAGACAATACAGATGAGTGACTCGCCCGACGCGATGGCCTGCGGGTGCACGTCGGGGTGTCACAGTTTGAATCTTCAAGTAAGGCCCTAGCTAGCACCCTAATGACAAAGTTATCATCTATGAAGCTCACCAGTGTTAGAAGTGTGCTTAAGAACATCATACAGATGAGTGACATAGTGGTTCAGCTGAAGTCTCTTAAGGTTGAGATGTCTGAATATTTCCTTGTGCACTTTATACTGAATTTTCTTCCATATCAATATGGACCTTTCAAAATCTCTTGTAACACACATAAAGAAAAAATGGTCAATTATTGAACTTTTGACCTTGTGTGTTCAAGAGGGAGGGAGGCTAATAATGAAAATAGGTGAAAATGCACATATTACAACAAAGGGTATAAACAAAGCAAAAGCCAAACAAAAGGGAAAACGCAAAATACCTATCTAGATTGAGAAAAAGAGTCTTGAGTGTTTTTTTCTATACAAAGAAAGAACATATAAAGAAGGACTGCAACAAATTTAAGGCTTAGCTTGAGAAGAAAGGTTATCCAATCTCACTTGTTTGTTATGAATTTAATATGGTTGATGTTTGTCATAACACTTGGTGGATTGATTCTGGTTCTACAATCCTGGTTTTAATACCTTGCAAGGTTTTTAAACCAAAGGAAACCAATGGTTAGTGAGCAATATATCTATTCAGGAAATAAGATCTGTTCTCAAATGAAAGCAATCGGGACATGCAAATTAATTTTAGGTTTTGGTTTTGTTTTGAATTTGGAAAGAAGTTTTTATATTCTAAGTTTCCCTAAAAATTCAATTTTAGTTTTAAGACTCATAACTTTTGCATATTCCTTTGAATTTTATGAAAATGTTTTTTTGTTTATTTTATAAATTTGCTATCATTGGAAATGGTACATTGATTGATGATTTATTTCGAATTCATTTGTAAAATAATATTTCAAATAATATAATGTTCGTCTAAAGAAATATTGGTATTAAACGATGTGTTATGAATGAAAAATCTTCTATGTTGTGGCATTGGAGATAAGGACATATCTCCATAGAGAGAATTAAAAGACTGGTGAATGATGGAGAACTTAGTATTTTGGATTTTTCTGACTTTGATACTAACGTGACTACGTCAAAGTAGACCAACAAGACAAAGAAAGGTGCCAAAAGGAGTTCAGACATATTAGAGATCATATATACATATATTTGTAGTCCAGATATGGACTTGTATGGTAGAAAATACTACATCTCATTCATAAATGATTGTGTACGATACATGTATCTCCACTTGCCTTATAAAAAGAATGAAGCATTGGATGCTTTTAAGGTTTTTAAAGTAGAAGTAGAGAAATAATGTAAAAAGCAAATTAAGATAATGAGATCAGATAGAGGTGCAGAATACTATGGTAGATACACTAAGGATGGAGAAGCACTTGGTCCATTTGCAAAGTTTCTTGAGGAGCATGGTATTGTGGCCCAATACACCTGCTTGGATCTCCAGACCAATATGGTGTAGCAGAAAGAAGAAATCGAACCTTGATGGATATGGTGCAGAGTATGCTTAGTAACTCCAAGCTTCCTAAATCCTTGTAAACTGATGCTCTTAAAACGACAGTGTATATATATATATATATATATATTAAACTATGTTCCAACTAAGGTCGTTCAAAAAATTTCTTTTGAATTATGAAGAGGTTGGAAACTAAGTTGCAACATATATGCTTTTGGGTAGAGGTGTAAAAGAACAGAACGTTTGACGAACCATTTATGAACTATTTGATTTTTATTTGTTTATGTTCGTTTATTAAACTTAACGAATGAATACGAACAACATTTTAGTGATCGTTTGTCAAATGAACCGAACATGATCAGTACCTAATTCTTAAATATATTTATACAATACAACTTTGTTGGCTTAAAAAAATTAATAAAATAAAATAATAAAATAATTATAAAATTAAATTAGTTAATTATGCTTAAACTAATTATTTTTTTAAAATTTTAAACATAATGTATTGAAATTAAATTAGTAAAAGTTTCATAATAAGTTAAGATCTCATTCTTATTCATTGATCATTTACATATACTTACACATATGTATACCAATATATGCATATGTATATGTATATGATATAAATTGTACTTAAAATTGTAATTATTAATATTAATGAAACATTGCTGACTTAAGTTGTGTTGTATTTAAGATTTCATGTTAGATTATTTCAATTTGCAAGTGGGATTTAATCTTTGTATAGGATTTTTAATATTTGATATTTAATTTGTTCTCATGAATACTTGTTCATGAACATGTGTTCGTGAATGTGTTTGTTTAATGGTTAATGAACACTTGTTTGTGAACAAGTTCATTTACATGTTAGCGAACGCATTCGTTTAGGACCAACGAGCTTGTTTGTGAAAATTTAACGAACAATCCTTATGAAACAAACGAACGAGCTTGAACATAAAAACCAAATTCCTTAATGAACACGAACTGAACACAAACGACACTCAAAAAATAAACGAACGAACAGAGACATTAGTTCGTTCATTCGTGTTTAGTTCGTTTATAGCCTTATGTTTGGGGAAGCCTATAATCCACAAGAAAAGAAATTAGACCCAAGGACTACAAGTGGGCGTTATATTGGATATACTAAAAAGTCTAATGGTTACAAATTTTATTATCCATCACATAACACTAGAATTGTGGAATTAAGAAATGCAAAGTTTCCAAAAAATAACTTGATCAGTGGGAGTGATCAATCTTGAAACATAATTTCTGAGAAGGATCATTTTGATATTCAAGCTCCCATTTCAAGTGACAAATTAGTTGTTATTCATAACATCCCTCATGTTCAAATGGACTTTGATTAGCCAATTATTGAAGCTCCACAAGCTATTGATTACAATCTAGTAGATTTGGTTGTTAAACAATTGCCAGAAATTGTTAAGCAACTAGTTGTGCAACATACTCCATAAGAGGATACTAACACAACATTAATAAGATCAACTAGAATGAAGAAATCAACAATCCCAAATGATTACATTGTGTATCTATAAGAGACTGATTATAATTTTGGAGTCGAAGAACACCCTGAAACATTTTCACAAGCCATGAGTTTCAGTAAATTCTAACTACGGTACAGTGCTATGAACGATGAATTGAATTCTATGGCATCTAATGGAGTCTAGGATCTTGTTGAGTTGCCTAATTGTGCAAAGGCCATTGGATGTAAATGAGTCATTAAAACAAAGAAAGACTCATCATGTAACATTAAGAGATATTAAGTAAGACTTGTGGCTAAAGGATTCACTCAAAAAGAAGGAATCAATTACGTAGAGACCTTTTCTCTTGTATCTAAGAAAGATTCTCATCGTGTCTGTAAGGACCCGCGTGGCACTTTGCTCTTGTAGGATTCAAGAGGTAGCCCCCGTGGCGACCTTACAATGTGGGTAGGCGGTTGCCCACTCACTCACATATTGTTCGCTTTGGGCGGTCGCCCCCTTCACAGCTTTATTCCCTATGGTACGCGTCCATTCACGTTTGAACTTAGGACCCCTCAAGTACATGGGTTGTACAATCATCATACCATTTGGACAAGTACTTGAGGGATCCTGGGTTCGAACGTGAATGGACAAGTCCAAGTGGGGAATAAAGCTGTGAGGGAGGCGACCACCCAAAGCGGACAAAATGTGAGTGAGTGTGCGACTGCCTACCTCACATTGTAAGGTCACCACGAGGGCCACCTCTTGAATCTTATGGGTGAAAAGTGCCATGTGGGTCCTTACACTTGTCCAAAGGGTAAGATGATTGTAGAACCCATGTACTTGAGGAGTCTTGGGTTCGAACATGAAACGACGCGTCCTAGTAGGGAATAAAGTTGTGAGTAGGGCGTCCTCCCAAAGTAGACAATACGTTGAGTAAGTGAGTGAGCGATTGCCTGCCTTACATTGTAAGGTCGTCGCGGGGGCCACCTCTTGAATCTTGAGAGAGCAAAGTGCCACGCGGGTCTTTACATAAAAAGGCATGTTTTTATGTAAGGACCCGCGTGGCACTTTGCTCTCTCAGGATTCAAGAGGTGGCCCTCGCGGCGACCTTACAATGTGAGGTAGGCGGTTACCCACTCACTCACGTATTGTCCACTTTAGGCGATTGCCCCTGTCACGGTTTTATTCCCCACTAGGACGCATCCATTCACATTCGAACCCAGGACCCCTCAAGTACATGGAAAAGTAGGTAGAGATGTCCATGGATAGGATATCTGTTAATTTTAAGATATCAATACATATATCAGAAGATTAGTGGGAGCAAAATTTGTTTCCTTGTCTATATGTGGATAATATTCTACGTATAACCAATGATAAAGGGATGTTGCATGATGTGAAGTAATTTTTCTCTAAGAAATTTGATATGACCGATATAGGTGAGGCATTTTATGTCATTGGCATTAAGATTTATAGGGACAGATCTCAAGGTATATTGGGACAAACCTATGAGAGGCTTCGGATAAAAGATTGCTCACCAAGTCTAACATCAATAATAAAGGGTGATAAGTTCAATTTTAAACAATGCCCGAAAAATGAGCTTGAAAGGGAACAAATATAAAACATTCCATATGCTTCAGTTGATGGAAGCCTAATGTATGCTCAAGTTTACACAAGAACTAACACTGCATTTGCTTTCGGAATGTTGGGAAGATATCAGAGTAATTTAAGTATGGACCACTGGAGAGCTGCAAAGAAAGTAATGAGGTATCTTTAAGAGACCAAAGATTGCATGCTTATGTATAGACGAACTGACAACCTAGAGGTAGTTAGTTCTTTAGATTCGGAGTTGGCTAAATGTGTTGATTCACAAAAATCAACATTTTTATATGTTTTCATATTTACCATCACAGCCATGTCTTGGAAGAGTGCAAAATAATCTTTAATTGCTACTTCTACCATGGAAGCTGAGTTCGTTTCTTATTTTTAGGTTACCTCACATGGTGTATGGTTAAAGAATTTCATATATGGGCTTATAATTGTGGATTCCATTTCAAAGCCATTAAGAAAGTACTGTGACAATTCAGCTTCAAGTTTCTTGGCTAAACACAATAAAAGTGGTAGTCGAAGTAAACAATGTATTAAAGAGAACAAAGGGGTCATTGAACACATTAATTAGCACTAAATTGATGATTGCAATTCCTTTAACAAAAAGCAAGCCACCAAAGAATTTTAAGGATCATGTAGTGCGAATGAGACTTGGTTCTATCATGTGAATTTTGTTATACGAACAACTTTTATTTGTAATAAAATTCTTATTCATTTGTTTTGTTTTCTCCTTTTTTGGTGCACATATTGATTATTGAGAATAACAATAATTTTGGACCAAGAATAAAAATAAGGTTTATTTATTAAGTTATGTTATCACATATAGGCTAACATTAAAGATATAGAATACATTGTAATACATAGAAGATAATACTCATTCTTAGAGGACTTTTCGCCATGATTCATGTATTTTGTTTCTCTAATTTAAGCACAAAAATTCATGGATTATGGATGAAATAACAAGTATAATAAAATACACGGACCAAGTGGGAGAATGTAAGTGTGTGTTTGGTTCATGAAAACAACTCTGTTTTTCTTTTTCATTTTCATTTTCGTAGAAAATAGAAAATGAATAAGAAAATGTTTTTGGTTGAAAAAGTAGAAAATATTTTTTTTGGAAAATGAAAATAAGCCAAATTTTAAAAACAAAAAAAAAATGTTTTCATTGTTTTCAAAGAAAACAAATTAAAAAGTTGAAAAGGGGAAAACACGAGTTACTTGAAATTTTTTTAAAAGTTACTTTAAAACTCACAAAAGTCCAGTGTTCAATACACGGTACAAGCAAAAACATTTTTTTATTTATTAGATTTTGGGCTTTTATTCTTTGGATTCTCTCTTAACCCGTAAACCAAATATTTCTCTTCAACTACTTCTCTGTTTTTCTCTTTCTGTACTTCTTGCTCCTCACTTGATGAAGACGACGATGAAGAAGTTGAGCTGGAATTGAAGGCCCTAAACTGGGTTTCAGATTGAGAAGATACCCAGTTTAGAGTAAGACACGTCACCCAAGTTTTTTTTTTGTGTTATTTTTTGGCATTGTTTTGATGAAATACGAGGTTTGGCATTTCTACATTTTTTAAGGTCCGAATTAGGAACTGGGTTGGGAGCATTCGGGTTTCGTCCACCCTCAACCCGAGCGTTTACTTCAACTCTTTGAGGCCTTAAAGCTGTTGAAAATTGGCTCCTTTGTTTTTGTCGTGGATTTGTCATGTTTGTAGCTTTTCCAAATATAAAGAGGCAAGAAACTTAGAAACGGCAACATTACCAAGAATCAAACTGACTTAGTCGTCAATAAAAAGAAAAGAAAAACTAATAAGAATGAAAATCTATCAATGGGGTGGATAAAGTTTTCATCTTAAAAAATAGCCAATGAGCTTTTGTGTAAATCTTCATTTGTGAACAACAGAAATTGATAAATATTTATTGGTAACATACAACAGAAATTGATAAATATTCATTTGTGACCTCCTAAAGCTCTACCATTGGAGAACATTCGAGCACAGAGCTTGCATTTCTTTATAATTTATTTTTATTGTTTAGTTACATTTTACATATTTTGGCCAAAAATTGTAATTTATTTTAATTTTTTAGTTATTGTTTTTCATATTTATTGTTTTGAAAACATAGATACCAAATACATTTTCTGTATTTTCATTTTCAAAAACATGTTTTCATTTTCATGTACCAAACATGTTTTCCAAAATTCTAAAAACAGAAAATAAAAACTCATTTTCAGAAAATGAAAATAAAAAATAAAAATAGAAAATGTTTTCATGAACCAAACGGAGCCTAAGTTACCCATGTAATTGGCCATTTTTTATTGGAAATAAATGGTCCTATATTTTAACATTATTTGACAAAGCACGGGAGAGATATTGGGTATATAATTTAACATGTTTCATACCTTTAGTGAGGCCTTTTAAAACTGTGAGGCCCAATGGGTCAAAGCCGACAATATCACTAATCGGTTGGGCTACTACATATGGTGTCAGAGTGACTCCACGTGACCTCTTGAACGATAGTGAGGCAAACCTCAACGAGGACGTTGAGTCCCAAAAGGGAGTATATGTTATACTCTTAGGTAAATCCCAAACCGATAAAGCACGAGAGAGATGTTGGGTATATAAGTTAATATGCTTCATACCTTTAATGAGGCCTTTTAAAACTGTGAGACCCAATGGGTCAAAGCTGACAATATCACTAATCGGTTAGGCTACTACTTATGGTGTCAGAGCGGCTCCACGTGACCTCTTGAACTATGGTGAGGCAAACCTCAGTGAGGAAGCTAAGTTCTAAAAGGGAGTATATGTTATACTCTTAGGTAAATCCCAAATTGACAAAGCATGGGAGAGATGTTGGACATATAAGTTAACATGATCCACACCTTTAGTGAGGCCTTTTAAAACTGTGAAGCCCAATGGGTCAAAGTTGACAATATCACTAATCGATTGGGCTACTATATATGGTGTCAGAGCGGCTCCACATGACCTCTTGAACAATGGTGAGGCAAACCTCAGCGAGGATGTTGAGTCCCAAAAGGAGTATATGTTATACTCTTAGGTAAATCCCAATTCGACAAAGCACGGAAGAGATACTGAGTATATAAATTAACATACTTCATATGCTTAATGAGGTGTTTTAAAACTGTGAGGTCCAATGGGCCAAAGTGTACAATACACTAGTCGATTGAGTTGTTACAGCTTTGGATCCGGCTTCTTAGTTACAAGAAAATTGATCTACCTATTTTTTTTATTTCTTTACCTTAAACGCTATCCAAATCTGTGAAACTAATTTTTCATTCAATCTTCAAAAATTGTTTTATATACTCTTCAGACAGAAATATATATTAAAAATTTTATGATGCAGGCAAAAGTTTTTTATTTAATTATTTTTAGAATTTTAAAAAACATATACTATTTATACATTTTTAGTTCATAATATTAATTAATTTTTTAGTGTTTAATTTAATTAAATAAAATAAAAATAAAAGATAATGTTATTACTTAAACATTTTATTTAATGATAAGTATACATATTTTTTTAATCAAAGAGTTAATTTTGAATTTTAATCTTTCCAAAATCATATTTTAAAAAAATAAAGTTAAACAACAACATAGTATTTATAAATTAAGTATACAACTTATGAAGTAAGTAAATATTTCAAATGCATAATTTAATTTAATTTAATTTAACTAAGCATATTATTTATTCTTTGTCTTTTTTTTTTTGAAATCATAAAATGATAATATAAAAAGTGTTGTATTTACACACAAATTAAAATAATTAAAATTAATCTGCCCACAGCATGAGTTGCAAACTAGTAAATAGTACATTTTAAGAAATTAAATTAGTCATATCAAAATTTAATTTGAACTTAACATTTAAAAGAATCAATTGAGTTTGACGTAGCTCAATCGTATCAATGCACGTAATACAATTATCAATCATAAACAATATCCGATTCATTTAAAGTTGAATCAATGTAAATCAATATAATTAAATAGAATTGCCAATAGGTAGGGTATATGTTATTTTTGAGATATTCATACCCAAACCCAATTAGAAATCATAATACCCTAATCCGATTAGCTATATGATTATTTTTTTTTACTATTTGAACCCTATCCATATAAATATTCGTTAATTACTTAAACCCTTTAAATACTCATTTATTAAGTCTAAATTTGATTTGTAAATTTAAATTTAAAAAATTAAAACATATTATTAAAAATAAATAAATAATAAATTAAATTAAAAATCATAATTAAAACACTTAATGAATTCATTTAATTAAGTATTATATTAATAATAAATAAATTTTTAAATAATACTATATAAAATATTTAAAATTATTTACAATCATGTTTGAATATGGATACTTTAAAATAACTACTCGTATTTTACTTAAACTCGTAATAGATAATAATTTTACTATTCAAATCCAACACAAATTCAAATATATAAAACTCTACTTTTACTTAATCAGATTGAACATCCATTTACAAGATACCCATCCTATCTCTATCCATACATATTGTAAGGTGGCCTTAGGTGACCTCGAAGAGTCATAAGAACGGCATAAGCAAGAGAATCATGCATTTAGTGGGTAATAATAATAATAATAATGATAATAATAATAATAATAATAAAATGAACAAAATAATAATAATAATAATAATAATAATAATAATAATAATAAAAGCCAAAACATTTGACTACAAGTAAAATATCCTATGTGGATTGTTTAAAAAGTTAACACGTGTAATATCCTAAAATAAAAAAATAAACAAAATAATAATAATAATAATAATAATAATAATAATAATAATAATAATAATAATAATAATAATAGCCAAAGCATTTGACTACAAGTAAAATATCCTATGTGGATTGTTTAAAAAGTTAACACGTGTAATATCCTAAAAAAAAAAATATTTTTTTATTTTTTTTATAGATAGGAATCTATATGCATTAAAATTTGAAAATAAATTAATTATCTTTTTTAATCGATTATCTTTTTCAATTTTTTAAATACAGACATATATTTTTTATATATTTTTAAAATTAAGAAAAATGCCATTTTATTTATAAATTTTTTTACTCATATTTTATCAAGGATTATTATCCTATCCACTGTCAGTGGAGTTTTTTAACTCCACAAGCGAGGTTAGGATGATGACATGTGTCTTTTAAAAATATTAAGAAAATAAAAAATAAATAAAATGGGACACATGTCATCATCCTAACTCCGCTTGTGGAATTAAAAAACTCCACTGACAGTGTATAGGATAATTTTCCTTTTATCAATATACATGTACTGTTGTTATATACATTATTTATAAAAATAATTAATTTTGGTATAAATTTTCTATATGGATACACTTTTTTAAAGAAAAAGATAAACGTATTTTATATAAACATGTGATATGTGTGGTTAGATGAATATTTTTCATCTTTAAAGTATAAAATGTCAGCAAAAAATTACTTAATCATTTATCAATGCTAATTTCAATAAGATTCAATTTTTTTTATAATAATCTTATATCTTATATAAAAAAAATAAGTCAAAACTCTTGACTAAAAATAAAATATCTTAGGAAGATACCTTAACTTTTTTATACTTAAAATAATAAATTGATTATCTTTCAAAAAATAATAAATTGATTTTAATTTTTATATAATAATCTTATTTAATTAATTATTTAATTTTAAAATAGTTGAAATTTTTTTAAAAAATAGATTTAAGCTATATTATCTTAATTTAAATCAAATAAAATTTATCTTAGATTTTAAATTTTTTATCACTTATTATATTATTTTTAAATTAAAAAATCCATATAATTTGATCAGAATTATCTTAAAATTTTAAATCTTTTATCAAAAACATTAAAACTAGATATTTAAGTTTATATATTTTAGAATTGAATTAAGCTTCCATATCTTTTTTTTTCAATTTTTATTTATTCCTTTTTCAGAATTATTTGTTCAATCATTTTATTCGGAAAAAAATGTCCATATGGATTATCTATTTTATTGAAACGTGTATGACCTTTAATATTGTATTTAATTATTTTGAATTGATTTGAATTTTAAAAAACTTAAATAATAAATTATTTTTAGTTTTATTTCTATTAACATTTTTACTTTACTTACCTTTTATGTTTGACACTATTATAAATAATTTTTTTAAACCCTAAAAAATAGAGTTTTCAACACTAATTAATTTTATAAGATTAATTTAGAGTCATCTAAATTCAAATTTTACAAAAACAAATCAGTTTCAAATATACAGTATTAACCAATAATTTATTAATGATCAATATAGTAAGGATTGTTTTCATTGAAATTGTAGTTATTTAATTCATTTATTAAATACTTAAGATTTGTAACATTTAATTTTTTATAATTTTTAATTGTTATTTGATTTTGAATTATTTTTAATTTGTATATTCTATTTATACATCAAGTTTTTGATACATTATTTAACATGTATTTCAAAATAACTTTTTTATAATTTTATTCTTTAAAAAATTATTATAAATTAAAATAATTACTGTACATCGCACGACTTTAAATCTATTAATAATAAGGAAAATTATCCTATACACTGTCTGTAGACACCGAATTTTGTCCGAAGAACTTTAATTAAAAAATTGAAAAAAAAGGGCAAAAAAAATAATAATAATAAATAAATTAAACTCATTCTTCAATGCCCATGCATCATGTAAATTTAAGCCAAGGTTGACTTGAGAGATTTAGACCAAATATGAATAAGTCAATAAAAGGAAAATAAATGATGCAAAAAAAGGAAATAATTAAATGCAATAAAAGCTGAAAATAAATTACCAAAAATAATACAATGAAAAAGCAATAAAAAGATAGGTCAAATAAAAAATAAATGACAAAATAAAAATTCCCTAATCATGGGGTTAATACATTAAAATCAAGCTTTTTCTTTCCTAAATAAAGAGGGGCTACATGGTTATAAAAGAGGAAGGTTTTAGACAGAAAAAGGGGAGGGCGGAAAAAGAAAAAAAACAAGAGGATTTTGAACACAAAAAAAAAAAAGATTTTACTGCTCTTTCATCATCAAAAATCACGCCTAGTTCTACAACCAGTCCAGCCATCCATGCCAATTCCCCCTGCATCCATCAGCCACGGTCTTTGCTGCCGTTGCACCAGCCTACAACGCCACCTCCCACGCTGGTCCTGCTTTCCTGTTGCTGCAACCTACTGTGTCATCAAGCTGATGCTTCGATACCTTGCACCAGTCGACCTGCTCTGCTTTGTCGCTTGATCTTTGTGGCTCCTGCCCGAATCATTTTGTTTCTTTGTTGAACCGAATAACCATTGATCCGGCTCTGCATCGAGTTTCATCCTTCCTCTTTGCCGTGATCGCCTGCACCAGTCCTCTATTATTTCTTGTTGCACCATCTAAGTCCAAGAAAAGAAGAAGAACGTGTACTGCAAAGGAGGAAAGGAAGGCCATCAAAACGCGCAGTTAGACAAAAAGAAGTGCAGAGTTGCTTTGCATTTCTGTTTCATCATCATCTTCATTATCGAGCCACTATTGCAGTTGTCTTCGTTGAAACCAGCCCCATTTATGCATCAATTTGTTCCAGCCTACTTTTTGGATGCACGCCTACTGTTCCAAGGCACAAGCGAAGTTCACTATCAGATAGCAACATGATACAACTGGTACCTCTTCATCCATTTTTTTATCTATTGTTTTATCATTAATAGTTTTGTAATGTGATTGATTAATATATACTACACTATTGAGAATAAAAATTGTGAATGATATAATAAAATAAAATAAGATAGCAATAAGTAATAAAGACAAAGACAGTACGGTTTCACATGTTCCATCAAATAAACATGAATAAGGGATACATATACACATATTTTTAGGTGATAAAAGCTTGTTTCAAATGAATGAGTGGATAAATAAAAAATAAGAATATTTAAAAATTTAATAAGGATTTATCCGATGATAAGATTTCGAAGAAATCACAAGTAGTGATTCTTCGATAATCTTTAGGATCGAGAAAATTTATTAGATGTTACCAGCGTATTGGAATATCTAATTTGTTTTATCTCGATATCAAAGTTTCTTATAAATATAAAAAAATAAAATAAAAAAAGGTAAAATAAATAAATAAATATAAATTTAGATATAAATTTTAATAACAAATTTTAAATTTCCAATGATAGGATTTCTTAGAAATCGCAAGTAGCGATTCTTTGATAATCCTTAGGGTCGACATAAAATCTTTAATGTCACCAGCGTATTGGGACATTTAAATGATTTTGTTTCGATATAAAGAAAATATTAATATGATTTCTTAGTATAAAAAATAAATATAAAAATGGTAATAAAAATAATAATATAAAGAATAGGTAAATATGAGAAAATAGTAAGTGAATAGAAATAAAAAACTTTTAAACATATAAAAATTTAGGAATAAAAATAAATAAATAAATCTAAATACATCGATAAATGCAAATATAAGTATTAAAATAAAATATAAGAATATACATCTTAAATATAAAAGGATCTCCGATGATAGGATTTTTTAGAAATCACAAGTAGTGATTCTTTTATAATCCTTAGGATCGAAATAAATTATTGGGATATTACCAGCGTATTGGGGTATTCAAGCAATTTTACTTCGATATTAAGATTTCTTATATAATTAACTTGTATGAAATAAATTAATGATAAATAATTAAAAATTTTAAACAAATAAATAAACAAGATTGCAATTTTGTTTGGAAACAAAGAGTAATAATAATTAAAAGTAAATAAGATATAAATAATGTCCGATGATGAGATGTTACGGAATTCACAAGTAGTGATTCCTAACTGATCTCTAGGTGAGAGAAATATGCTAAATGTTACCAGCGTATTGGAATATTTAGCATGATTTTTCAATAAAGACAAGATTTTATAAATATAAATAAATTACAAAATAATAATATAAGTATAAATGAATTAAAAAATAACAAAATGAAATAATGGATTTCTCATGTGCATCATATATATTTCATTTGCGTCATTTACATTCATGAAACTTCAAAATAAAGTGCAAATCTCCCGAAGATGGGATTATATAGAAATCGCAAGTAGCGATTCTTAAGAAATCTCTAGGTGAAGAAATTATTCGAAATGCTACCAAAAGTATTGGGGTACTTTGGAATAATTTTTAATACAAAAGATTTTTCACTTATTACAAATAAAAAAAATAAAAATTTAAATATTTCAAAAAAAATAAAACAAATAACAAAATGATTTCGAAATAAATAAAGTTTTTTTAAATGTTTAATTAAGACCATTTTATTAAGATCAAAAGATAAGATATGATTAAGAGGTACTGTTTTTTTTAACGGGCACTGTGGGGGTGTTAATCCTTCCCCACACGTAACCGAACTCCCGAACCCCAACTTTGTTTTCGCAGACCAAAAATTATGTTTTTTTGATAAAACTTAATTAATTTTAAGATTTTTATTAAAAAGATAAATAATTTTAGGTGACCAATCACACCTAGCAAAAAAAAGATTGGTGGCGACTCCATTTTGTGTTTTTCAAAATCGTCTAGCGATCGAGTCCCCGGACGAAAATCGTTACGATACTGTCAGTGGAGTTTTTTAACTCCACAAGCGAGGTTAGGATGATGACATGTGTCTCATTTTATTTTTTTTATTTTCTTAATATTTTTAAAGGACACATGTCATTATCTTAATCATGTTTATGGAATTAAAAAACTCCACTGACAGTGGATAGGATAATAATCCTAATAATAATAATAGCTTGTTAATACTAATACCCTCTTAATCAAATGATTAAGAAATAATTGCACCATTTTACAAAATTTGATTTTTTTTTTTTTGCTTCTCATGTTTAGAGGACGGGGTGCTCTGGTGCTGAAGGGCAATTATAAGATTTGGTTCAAATCTATATAATTTCACCACATCCTAATTATTAAATATTTCCTTTATTAAAAAAAAAAGGTTAGTTACTTCGGAGCTTGGCAGTTGAACTTACTTAACTGAACTATTTTAATAAACAAAGTCGTTTTAGTTGAAGTGGCTAGCCACGGATTTGGAAGAGGAAAGAACATGGATTGCGCGCTTCAGTTGCCCACGTCACCACACCATTCTCCTCTCCTCCTCTCCGACTCCTCCCCATTCCCACTCCACAAATCCCCGCCTTTTCCTTTCAACACCAACCGCCTCTCTCTCTCCCCCTCTTCCATCACCGTTCCCTCTCGAAATCAACGCTCCAGATTCGTCCTCGCTCCTCCTGCTGCCCTACCCGACTCCGCAGACAAGCAAAGCCTCGTCGGCCCCACCGCCGATGATGTTGCGGCTGAGGATAATCTCGACAATTCAAGGGTGATCATATCGGCGTGCTTGGTCGGCGTCTTTACTGGAATCGTTGTCGTTTTGTTCAACAACGGTGTCCATGAGATACGCGACTTTTTCTGGGACGGGATTCCTTATAGAGGCGCTTCCTGGTTACGAGAGAAGCCTCTGGACTCCGTTTGGACACGTGTCATTTTGGTGCCTGCTTGCGGCGGTTTCATCGTCGGCGTCTTGAACGCTGCTAGAGACGTCGTTTCGAAAGCCAGTTATACTGCCAAAGGTGCGTTGGGCTCTTTTTTGAAAACGATAGCGGCTTGTGTCACGCTGGGGACTGGTAACTCCTTAGGACCCGAAGGTCCAAGCGTCGAGATTGGTTCTTCCATTGCTAAAGAAGTTCATTCTATTTTGGATAAAAATCCTCAAACCAAGCTCTCTCTTTTGGCTGCTGGCTCAGCTGCTGGAATCTCATCTGGTTCGTTTTCTTTTTCATATAAATTGGATTTTAACCAGTAATTTGTTAGAATTGAATACCTTTAATTTAATGACTATGCTCGGTATGCATCTTCAGGTTTCAATGCCGCTGTTGCGGGTTGCTTTTTCGCTGTCGAGTCGGTTTTATGGCCATCATCGCCGGCGGACTCATCGGTGTCTCTAACTAACACAACTTCTATGGTTATTCTCAGCGCGGTTATAGCTTCCGTTATCTCTGAAGTTGGTCTTGGTTCTGAACCTGCCTTTAAGGTTCCTGAGTATGATTTCCGGTCCCCTGGTGGTAAATTTCATATATTATCTTCCTCACATTTGTTTCTTTCATGTTTGTCATGGTAATTGGATAAAGGGTTTTTCGTTTTCCCTTTATTTTCAGAACTTCCGCTTTATCTGCTACTGGGTATACTTTGTGGCTTGGTTTCATTGTCCTTTTCCAAATTGACATCTTACTTGTTGGGTGTTGTGGACAATCTTAACAAGGATGTTGGGATACCAAAGCCAGTGTTTCCTGTAGCTGGAGGACTAACTGTTGGTGTAATAGCCTTGGCATATCCTGAAATTCTTTATTGGGGTTTCGAGAATGTGGACATTTTGATAGAATCTCGACCATTTGTGAAAGGTCTTTCCGGTGAGCTCTTGTGTCAGCTGGTGGCAGTCAAGATTATTGCAACCTCTTTGTGTCGAGCCTCTGGGTTAGTAGGAGGGTATTATGCCCCATCACTTTTTATTGGAGCAGCAACTGGAATGGCATATGGGAAATTCATTAGCTTTGTAATTGCTCAGTCTAATCCAGCTATTCACCTTTCCATCTTGGAAGTGGCAACACCACAAGCTTATGGCCTGGTAATTTTCTATAAATAGTGGTTAGATGTATTTCTATTTGTAAATGCTTATATCAAATAGAAACTAAAAGGTTGTTTGTCAATGAGATTATTATGTTGTTGGTCGAGTTTTTCTTATTCATTTCTATTTGAGTCAGAATGTGCATATCGTTAAGGGTGCTTTAATTTTTCCAAAAAAAAAGGTTCACCAAGAAAATTTCCTCTAACTAAGACCGAGAATGTAGAAAATAGTACCAACAGTTAGAAAAGTGAAAATGAATGGGGTGAACATGAAAACTCTTCATCATGGCTGTGCAAAAGGTGAAATATAAAGCGTCATGGGTGATTAAATGGGGTCCAGTAGATCACAGGATGCTCAGGAAAGCCATCAATACTTGAGAAGTTTTTGATAGATGTTGGTATCGTGCGTCCTTGGTTGCAAACTATGAAATACACATGTTGTGGAAGTTTTCAAATTTGTTTAATTTTTAAATCAAGTTGTGAATGGTTCCATGCAATGATTAAAGATGTTTAAATTGAGATGAAATGCAAATACTAGACCGAAAATTTGCACAAAGAGTACTTTTCCCAAAAATATCATGATCTGGAGATTATGTTTACCAATCTTATAGATCAGAATAAAACAATAAACCATGATGTGGTTGATCATTATGAAGCTCCTTTTGCAGGTTGGCATGGCTGCAACACTTGCAGGGGTCTGTCAGGTACCTCTTACTGCAGTACTGCTTCTTTTTGAGTTGACACAGGACTATCGGATAGTTTTACCTTTACTAGGAGCCGTTGGGCTTTCTTCATGGGTTACATCTGGACAAATGAAAAGAAAGGATGTTAAAGGGACCAAAGCACTCAAAGATGGAAACTTGTCTACAAAACAGCCGGAAGCATCAGACAGTACAACTGGTCTATCTTCTATTGATGCACCAACTGAGGAGGAACATTATTTCAATAACCTTTGTGAAGTTGAAAGTTCACTCTGCATTGATGATTCCGGTATTAGGACCAAGGATTTAGAGAAGAGAATATTTGTTTCGGAAGCCATGAGGACTAGATATGTGACAGTAATGATGAATACTTTACTTACAGAAGCGGTGACTCTTATGCTTGCGGAAAAGCAATCTTGTGCAATCATTGTTGACAGTGACAACCTATTAATGGGTTTATTGACACTTACAGATATTCACGAGTTCAGCAAATTTGCAAAAGACAAAAGCTTAGACTCCAAGGTATGGTGCACTCTTCACTTCAAAGTTTAAGCTATTAATTGTAATTGCAGCACAGGTTTTATAGATTTTGCTTGTTCAAGTTTTCATGAATCAAGTGCTTTAACTACTTATACAATGACATGTTGCACATCATGCAATGGAATAAGGAAAAACACATACTTACATTCTGTATTGTGAGATATATATGAAGGTGCATGCCTCACTATATCTTGAAATCGCCATCTTAGGTGACATCCATACCAAAATTATGTGTGTTAAATTCAGACACTATTTGTATACTTTGTAAACCAGATGGATTCCAGTTCATTTCTATGGTTCTTACACCAACAAGTGCTTCCTCCTATTACCCTGCACTGAAGGTGCAATTCTGCAACCAAGACTAATTAGTAATCCCCTGCAACAGGTGCTTTTGGTATCTGAAATGTGTTCATCCGATGGTGAAAAATGTAAATTGCCATGGACAGCTACACCTACTATGGATATTCTTTCTGCTGAAATGATCATGAATAAACATGGTCTAAGTCAAGTTCCGGTTATATCTGAGCATGTCAAAGACTGCCGAGGACAGCCAGTTGGCCTTCTAGATAGAGAATGTATCAGTCTAACTTGCAGGTCTGTAACTAAATCTTTGGTATACTTCTGATGTGTCTTTTTAACTATTACATTATCATGTTGTTGTTCTAATGGCAGTCCACTTATTCTTTAATAGGCTAACCCTCAAACATTTGTAAATTAGCCTGTATGATCTGCTTATGGCCATGTTTTTTGGCACTTTCATAATGAAACCCTTTCTTTCCCACACTGACCTTTGGCAATGATATAGACAATTATATCCTTAAATTGCTAGTTTTAAATTTTATATCTAGATGGAAACAGATCATGTATGACAAAATCAAACTCCTAAACGGAAGGAGAGTATTTAAAGTTGGGGTTTCAAAACTCGTTTTGTATGCTAAAACTGTCAGCATTAATCAAAGGCCTTACGTTTCCACTTTCAATTCCTTACTTGCTCTATTGTTGTCTGTTTTATTAATGCCTGTTATGGGCCGCTGGCTGGTTTTTTCCATTTCAGAGCCTTGGCTACAAAAGAATCTCTTGATTTTGACACGGTAAAGGCAATTGTGAAATGAAGACGAAGCCTGCCCTCGCACATGATATAAGATAAGAGCTGAGTGATTGACATGACTGATTTTATCCTATTTTGATTTCTACTTTTGGTGAAAGGCGATCCTACAAATATAACCCTGGCAAGGCAATCCATGGATCAAGCTCCTTTATTAAAGAGCCTCATCGGTTGTAAGAAAGCTAAATCACCCCAGAGAACCATTGGGAGCTGAGATATTGGTCAAGCTGTCCTGAGCATGGATGGAACAACTGGAAGGGCTCTGTTATACTTCTTTTCTTTCAAGCAGGGAGAAGACTAGCCTGCATAGCTACCTTAGGATCTTTAGGACTGTTCAAAACTTCACAGTTGAGCAGCCCTGAAGATCGAAGATTTTGCAAACTGGTACCGATGATTTAACAGGAAAAGAGAATTGTTCAAATAGGAGTGTTACATCAGGTACCTTAGTTTTGTTCTGAAATTTCTTATTCTTATGTTAGCTCTTCGCATGTGATTTCTCTACCTTACGCTACACTTAGCGAAGGCAATTATACCCCAACAGGCATGCACATACACTTTAATTTTTCCTTTTATACCCTCTCAATGGACTTGGAAAAACGGGGGAGTGATTCCAACTAGACGTTCCATGTCTGTACAACATGAGTTAATTGAGAGCCTATCCAATTTTTAGCAGCTCCAACACCAGTACTACCGATCATTGTATCGCATAAGACATTCTTCTTTCAATCCTTTGTATAAAGCATTTCTCCGAGCACAAAATATAAGTTGGTTTCGGACGGTATCACATGGTCTTCTTTTTCTTTTGTAATAAGATGCAAAAAATTATTAGATTTATATATTATACACTGATAGTGTATAATTTTTATATACTATCAATGCACAAAATATAGACACCTCATTAATGAGCAAACTAAAAAGATATTAATCCTTTCTAAGCAAACTGAAAAAATTTTATTTATATTTATTTTTAAGAATTTGGCTTCTTTTCAGTTTGCTCATTAATGAGGTATCAACTTCTTGTGCATTAACAGTGTATAGAAGCTATATACTGTCAATACATCATATATAAATCCAAAATTATTTGTATACCCATATTGATGATAATATGATAATTATCTTCCATTTTTACCTTTATGTTTTGAACAAAAAGTAGAAGGCTTAGACGAGCTTTCATTTATTATAAAGCTGTTTTAAGCTTCAAGTTCAAACTTTGATGTTGGACTCATTAAAGATTTAAACTCTTGATACAAATTGAAGTAGAGGTAGTTCAAACTTTGATGTTTGACTCATTAAAACTCTTGATACAATTTGAAGTAGGGGGTGTGGACGAACCGTTCAAACTTTAATGTTTTCATTCGTTCATATTTTATTTTTTATTTTTAACAAACGATCATGAAAAAAAATGTGTTCGGTTATAATCGCGATCGAACTTATTTTTAGTGCGTTTGGATAATAAATTTTAAAATGTTAAAAGTATTTCAAAAGGCATTTCAAAATGCATCAATTTAAAGTATTAGCATTTATAATTGTCTTGTTTGGATAGAAAGAATTTTTGAATGTTAGAATTTGATTAAATTAAAAATAATTACAAAAGAAAATTAATGAAATTATATATAAGAAAAAGAAAAATATCAAAAAAATATGCAAGATAGGTATCTTTAGATTTATAAAAATGTGTAGATACTATTAATAATATAAAAAAGTAAAAATATATATTATAAAAAAAATAAGTTTCTTTTTTTTTAGTTTTATATTCAGTAGTACGTTATATGTTGGAGGAATTTTTAAAAATCACCTAAAAATGTGGTTTTTCAATGAGGGAATTTGCTCTAAAATGTTTCTTAAATTTTAAAATTCTTCAATTTTTTCTGTAAACAAAGAAATTGAATTTTTAACTTTTGAATATTTTGTTTGAAATAAAATTCCCTCTTGAAATCTCTTATCCAAACACATCCTTACAATTTGTTCAAAATTCGTTCGTTTGATGAATCACTTAATGTTCTATAATAATAAAGCTTTAAATTACATATTTCTATCCGTTATTTTAATATGTAATTATTGAAATTACATATTTATGTAAGATTATTTAATTTGACATTATACATGCATTAAGGAATAGAATTTATTTGTACAATTTTTTTTGTTTAGTATTCACATATATATACATATATATATATATATATATATTCATTTAATGTTCACAAATACATGTTTGTTAACATGTTCGTTTAATATTCACAAACACATATTCTTGAACATGTTCATTAATATTTATTAGCAAGTTTAACGAACATGAACCGAATAAACAATTTTAAAAAATAAAGAAATAATAACATTCATTCAAATTCATATTCGATATGTTAACTCCCCTAATTTGAAGAAGCTACAGTATAGAGCAAAAACAATCCATTTAGGTTTACATGACGTGCAAATTTAGACTGATAAACAAACAAATAAACATAAGGGGCCTGTAATGTTTGACAAAATGCTAATGCACAAATTACATCCAGTATCTATTTGAGAGATTTTTGTTTAGGACTTAGGGTACATCTGATCCGATGCTTTGTTCAATGTTTCTTGCTCAACTTTCACGGTCGGTTCATCGATATTCATAGGGCTGACGTCTACAGCCTGCGGAAATAAGCATCAACACAAAATTTCAGAGATATGGTTGTGTTATATACAATACAAATGCGTGAGTTTATTTCATCCTGGTGCTTGTGTTTCAGAACATCACCTTTGTACTTGCAGTTTCATCTGTTGCAGTGTCAAACCCTCTAGCTTGTTCTGCGTTTCCTTTTAGGGCTTCCTGAGAGAATATAAGCCAGTATGAAAATTGTCAAACCAAAAAAAAAAAAGCATCACAACATAAATGCCTTAAATCTCACAATCACAAAATCTAACACTTATAACATATAGCATACCAAATCCTTTGTCTCAGGTTCAACTGCTTCTCTCTTTACCCTGTTCGGAATAGGATTACAGAATGAATATGATGAGTGAAAGGCAAAGATAAAAATAGGATGCAATCAAAATCACTTACAGGTGTAAAAACCGAAAAAAGTTTAAAAAGGAAAGATAAATACCTATCATAAATGACCTCCATGTCTGAATCTGCATCCCATCTCTCGTCTCCATCATCCTGATCTTCATCAGCCTGATATTATCAATAAAAAGCAACTAGTTTAAGGGTCAGGTAATATGTAACTTCTAGTAAAATGTAGGAAATGTATCGATGCAAGCTACCACCCAGTTGCACTAGAGGGCAGATTAATTGGGCAAAAAAGAGGATTTCTGCTCCAACAATAAATATAGCACATAGCTGTTTTCTCTTGTCTCTCTTATGTTTGGGAAGATGAATTTGATAGAGTTGATTTGGATTAGTTTGCCATAAAATTTTGATGATGAAATGCACACATTATATAGAAATAAGTTAAGATTCAATATACCTATATATTTGAAAGGTAATAGATGAACTTCTCTAAATAGGGATCCACCAAATTCATGAATTTGAAAATAACCATGAAAGTCATGCTTACATGTGCCTTATCACATAATTTATACTAATTTTGAAATTCAAATCCCTCTATTTTAATGCAAGTTACCAAACGCAGCCTAATTGTTTTGTCAGAATTGAGCCATATAACCTATTTTGTGAAACACTTCAATTTTTTTATGCAGGAAGCTGTGAATAGCTAATGTCTTAAACAGCTTCTCATGTAAATGAATAAGATAAATCCATGATAGATATTTTTTACTGGCTATTAGATTATTATTTAACAATAAAAAACCTTAAAAAAAAGATTTAAGCATAAAATGTGCAATGCCAAAAATGGATGCATGAAAGCACATACAAGTATAAAAAAAGATTGAGAACAGAGAGTGGAAAATGTGATATATTTCTCTTGTAGATACCAGATGCAAAAGGAAGCTGGGAAAAAATTTTCAGCAAATAAAATAAAGTAGCTGCAGAACACACCTCAGGAAGCTCAGTGTCAGGGGGTCTCTCTTGAAATTGCACACTTGGTGCATGCTGAAGCTTTGAGAGATTTTCAAGTAACTTATCACGTATGTCTTCAAGTAACTGGCGTGAATTCTTGTTTTCCATGTTACTAGGGGCAACATGAAGTGTATAATCTGGACCAAAATATTCATAATACTCGTGCTGGGGCATCCTGTCATCAACTTCCATCCCAAGTGCAACTCCAGTCTGCTCACATTGACATCAATATTAATAAAGTAATCCACCACAAACAATTACAAATGGTTCTTCCAAGTGTCAGAACACAACTATAATATGGTCAAAGTAGAAAAAAGAACCAACTTAAGGGTTGTGTGATGAATATACAACACATAGGCATTACCAATAAAGAATAAGGTGAAGAGTGTCTAGTCACACCAAATGACAAAAGTTCTTCCGAAGGGTGTACAGGACTTGAGAAGCAGAAAGGACCAATATTATTCAATAAATTAAACACAAAAGTCTTATATCTTTAATGAAATTACTAGCCCTAGCTTTATCATCTTGAAATCAAACTACAGAGCTTTTATATAGGGATTAAAGATGAACAAAAACAGTTAAGCACTATGATTTCGACATCTTCCAACTCAAACAACATGAAAAAGAGAAAAGAAGAAGGGACAGGGTAAGACAAAAAGTTGAACTGGGAGTCACATTTACCATATATTAACATTAGATGACAATTACCAAGCCAACACTTAAATCCATCAGTATATATTAATCAATTTAAACTGTGATAGGTCAGTTACCTCATAGCACCAACAGCGAGCAACATTCCGAATGGTATATCCACCACCACCCAGTAGCAACAAGGGAACATTGAATGACCTCATAAATTTAACACACTCTGCATGACCCTTGATTGAAAGATTGAAACACCCCAACCTATCTCCAGATAGGGAGTCAGCACCACATTGAAGGACCACAGCACCAGGCTTAAAAACTTCCATAACTTTACCAATAATTGGCTTGAACAAGCAATGATAACTCTCATCATCAATTCCATCATCCAAAGGGACATTAAGGGAATAGTATTTCCCTTTTGAATATCCAATATCACGTATATCCCCTGTACCCGGAAAATAATCTCCAAATTTATGAAATGAAACAGTCATGACCCTGTCAGTTGTATAAAATGCCTCCTCCACACCATCTCCATGGTGGATATCAATATCAACATATAGAACACGCTGTAACAAAAAAGAAAGGAAAAGCATTATCAATGACAAACTATACAACATAAAGTTATTACTTGTGCAAAAACATAAATCTTTACAACTTAGGAGGAAACGTATGAATTGAAAGATTAAACCAGTCATTCAGGTCAAGTAAATAAACATTTATATTTATCTTTTCATGCCTACTATAGCAACTGTTTATCATTTCATGCCTACTAAATGGTTGTCAATGATACGTAAGATTTGCATACAGTACAATATTGCAGGATATTTTGCAAACAAGTCATATCACATATCAATATTGAACTAGATAAGATCCACACAAGCAGAAAATAATTAGATATTGCAATTGCACACATGAAGATTTTGGGTTTCACCCATGCATATAAATAGTTAAATAATACGTAAATCAGTGAAGAATAAGAGGAGAAAAGCTGGATAGAAAGCTAATGAGGAATTAAGGTATCAAAAACATACCTGATGTTGTTTAAGAAGTTCCAATATTGCAAGGACAATATCATTGACATAGCAAAATCCTGAAGCCTCACACTTCTTTGCATGATGCAGGCCACCAGCCCAATTAATGGCAATGTCACAGAGACCATGATTTAATTTGACAGCACCACCGACAGATCCACCTGCATATGTTTGACAGAAGGAGTAAAGGCCATCAAAGACAGGACAGTCTTCACCAACATTAAAGCGCTTGAGCTGCCTGAGCTGATCTTGCTGCGTTTCAGGGGTTATACTGCGGAGAAAGTTCACGTAGTCATCAGCATGGAAGCGGCAAAGATCCCTATCTCTGGCAGGGCAGGGCTTGTAAACTTGCATGTGCTGGAGCAGCCCATAATGAGCTAGAAGGGCATGGGTCATCCGAATTCTGTGAGGCTTCATAGGGTGACCTTGCCCGTAATAGTAATTCCCCACCTCCGGGTCATAGAAATAGCTCACCCTCCTCTTCACTCCATCACCTCCTGAAGGTAACGAATTCCCTCCGGCATCCATTAAGCAATAAGGTTAAGATCTCTGTTTCCTCTTTTTTTTTTCTGCTATCATAAATAACCCTTATTAGATCTACTTATAAAAGTAACAAATTACATTCAATTAACATCCCAAAGACAAGGAATTGAAGATGAACTAGGCTCATTCCGCTCCATGGAAGATTTTAAATGACATATTTATCTTTTCACGCGTACAAACATGTAAAGGCCACAACGTATAAACCCTAATATTTACGAGTTTTACCGGCCCATTTACTAGATTTTCAACAATAACAATTAAAATTAACAATGAAGAACAGAATAATGAAACAAAGGTTGCTTCGTAATCACAATTAAACAAGATAAAGCTCACATATTTACCCAAAATAAAGCCACATCTTTTACCTATCGCGATAGCCGTTAATGAGCAAAACAAGTATTTACAAATTGAACAAAGGCACAAGAAGTCATTCAAAGTTCGAAGAAAGACACGCCCAGAAGGAAACAAATTGGGAAAAGAAATACAGTTAAAAGAACAAAAATAATTGAAAGACTTTCACTACATAACTTGGAACGAAAGATATCAAACATTCTAAACAAAACCCAGAATTGAAACAATGTTATTTTACCTGTAGGAGAGAGGTCGAAAGGTTTTTCCGCTTCCCTGCTTCAAAACAACGTTCGCAGCTGCTGCTTCGTCAAAAGAACAAAAAAGATGAAACGGTAGTAGAGCCAACTTGGGGACTTTTAATGTATAAATTTTTATCTCATTATATGGCAAATGACTAATTAACTTTTAATAACTTTTAGGTGGAGAATAATTAACCTTATCTCATTAATTTTTTAAATTATTATTATATATTAAATATATTATCAATTTACCCTTATTATAATTTTCACAACTTTTATTTTTATTTTTTATCTTTTTTATAATATGATAATAAATAAAATGATGACATTAAAAGTAAAACTATAATAATAAACGTAAAATTTATGAGATTAATATAAATACTTATATCGTGTCTTGATTTTAGATAATTTTAATTGTTTGATGCGTATAATTTTTTATTATAAATTTTAAAAATAAAAATTCCTTCGAGAATATTACTATAAAGTGATAACATTAGTTATTTGAGAAGCATCAAACCAAGATAAAAAAAAAAATTCCAGCGGTTGTCTTTGGGGCCAAAATTTCGTTACAAAAACTAAGACACATACTCCAAAATCAAACAGACAATAAGAATTGAACCTTTGTTAAATTGGCTCTCAAGAGCTCTATTCAAACTTTTCAGCTATTTGATTTACATTTATGGGCCTTTTGATTCGTAGAATTTTAGATTTTTGACCGAAATTTTACTTTTCGTATCATTTTTCTTTTTTTGGTTTTGTATATTTTCCTCCGCTAGGAATTTTAGATTGCTAACAGTGTCAAATGAGGGCAAAATAGGGAGAAATAGATTACTTTCATCTCAGGAAGTTTTTTAAAATTTCAAGAGAAAAATGACTTTTTTTCTATTTTGTCCTCACTTAATTTTATTTTCGGACTATATTATCCTTTTTAGTCACTATAATTACAAAATAAAAGTGTTTTATTATTTCATATTTTACATCCCTCTCACACTATTGAGTAATATTTCCAACCCAACCATTATATATTATTTAAAATATTATTTACATGTTAAATAAATAAATAATTTACTTATTAAAGAATATAAATAAGCAATTTATATGTTAAATAAATAATTTATATTATAAAGTTTCAAAAAATTTATATTATCAATAAAATTTATTGTTTGATTAATGTATTTTCATGTATTGTACGAGTTTAAAACTAATTTATATAAAATCCAATCACTTCCAATATAATAATTAAAATATTATCTAATTTAAAAATAATTAATATATTATATAGTATTTAATCCATTTTAAAAAATAAAATTAATTGTGTAATACATTTAAAATAATTAAACATAATTTTTTTAAAAAAATTAATGTTTTGTGAGTAGTATGAATTTTTGTGTATATATACATATTTATATGTAACACGGGTTTGCAAACTAGTCTCATATATAAACTAAGTAACTAGTGATAAAGAAAAGAAAAGAAAAGTCAAGCCTCTGAACATTGCACACCAAGTGCTCGATCATTGATGGATTTGACTAAGAACTCTAAGGGAACACGTTTAGTCGAAGAAGAAGATCTGTTAGCTCGTCATACTAAACGGATTAAGGCATCCTTGATTGGAGGTTGTGCGGATGATCAAATGGATGATAATGATGGTCAGCACAGGCCATCCTTTAAGGAAAAGCTTATGGGTACTGATATTTGCAATGCTTCGCAAGCGAATAATGATGTGGAGGATTCATTCATGGATAGTGACACAATCTTAGTTTCAAAAATGAACTCTTGGCCTAGTTTATCAATATTTGATCGATATCGAGATTTCATTCGCCAACCATGGCAGGATTGCATCTTCATCAAGTTATTAGGAAGGATTATTGGTTTTAAAACCTTAGATGATAAACTGAAGAAATTGTGGAATCCTAAAGGGGATTATGAACTAATTGACCTGGGTGAAAGATTCTACTCGGTGAAATTTGCATCTGTCACCGATTTGGAATTTGCTGTTGAAGAAGGCCCTTGGCTTATTTTTGGGCATTACTTAACTATCAGACGTTGGCAACCAGCGTTTCAACCTGCTAATGCAACCATTGATTCAACAGCAGTGTGGGTAAGGTTCCCGAGATTGCCAATAGAATATTATGATGAGAAATTATTGCTCGCAATAGGTAATACCATTGGCACTTCCATTAAAGTGGATCGAACAATATGTTATACTTCAAGGGGGAAATATGCTAGGGTTTGTGTGGAAGTGAATTTGAACAAACCGCTAGTTACTAAAATCTTCCTAGATGGTTATTGGCAGCCGGTGGAGTATGAAGGACTAAATCTTATTTGTTTTACTTGTGGATGTATGGGACATAAGGATGCTTGTCTCTTTCATAATACTAGAGAAAAGGCCACGACGAGAGGTAGAGATGAACCCTGTGACATTGGTGTTGGGGCTGATGGAGCGGTGCATGGTGTAGAAGGGGAGAACAGTACAGGTGACTTTGGTCCATGGATGGTTGCCCAACCTCGGAGGCGATGTAAGACAGTTAATGGAAGTTACGCAAACTCTGGGCAGGTACAAAATCGTGGCTCACGTTCAATGTTCTACTGGATGAAAATATGGGTAATAGTGAGGGTGAGCATTACTCGGATCTAAGTTGGGTGGTGTTGATGCAAGGTCAAAACTTGGATTCCAAAATTGGTTTATTGTTGATCCTATGGGATTTGCTGGTGGTATTTGGTTTTGTTGTGGACAAAATCTTCAATTACAGCTGTTGTACTCTTCAAATCAAGTAGTACATTTATGTGTAAATTCGAAGGAGCATTCTAGTTGGTTGTTATCGGCAGTGTATGCTAGCCCGACTTTGGAGGTTAGAAAAACCCTATGGTCATCTTTAGAAGAGTTTTCCTCTTCAGTTAATATTCCATGGCTGCTTTTAAGTGACTTTAATGATGTTAGGGGCAACTCAGAAAAGTCTGGTGGTAATGGTATCTCAATTACTCGATTTACGTTGTTTAATAATATGATTAATTCATGCAATTTGTTGGACTTAGGCTTTCAAGGGTCGCAGTTCACTTGGAGTAACAAGCGACCTGGTAAAGCACGAATAATGGAAAGGTTGGACAGGGCCTTAGCTAATGAATCCTAGAAATTCATGTTCCCTGATGTTAAGATTCTGCACTTGCCTAATTCTTATTCTAATCACTGTCCATTGTTAGTACAATGTGAGAAAATGCTGCAAGCTAATGTTTGGAATAGACCTTTTAGATTCTATATGATGTGGCTCACTAATCCAACAGTAGATGATGTGGTTATATCTACCTGGGAGAATACTACTAGTATGCTTCGTAGGAAGACTATGAAATTGATTGAGGAGTTATGTGCATGGAATCAGTCTAGTTTCGGGAATATTTTTGAAGCTAAACGTAGAGCGTGGGATCAGTTAGCAGGGGTTCAAAAAGAGTTATCTTATCGTTGGTTCCACCAGTTACATATTCTGGAGGCTAAATTGAGGAAGGAATACAATTTACTCCTTTGGCAAGAACATTTGTTGTGGCAGCAAAAGTCCCGGGTTAAGTGGATATAGGAAGGAGAGAGGAATACTAGGTTCTTCCACCTTTCAACAATTTGTAAGAGAAGTAGAAATCGGATCGCTATGTTGAAGGATGATGCAGATGTTTGGATTGAAGACCATGATGCTTTAAAAAGTCTTGTGCATCACTTTTATAAAAGTTTATATACTCTGGATTCCGTGGAGGTTTGTGAGTTGACAAGGTCGAGTCCAACACTCCTTTTGGTGGAGCAAGCTAAGAATTTGAACAAGCATGTTGTTCAGTCAGAGGTACATGATGCTTTATTCCAAATGAAGGCTTGGGCAGCTCCGGGTATTGATAGATTTCAGGCGAGGTTTTTTCAAAAATATTGGGATATTTTCCAAAAAGATTTGACTGATTTGGTGTCGAAGGCTTTGGATCATGGGCATTTTCCAGAGGAGTTGAACACAACTTTGCTTACACTTATCCCTAAGGTGAGTTCTCCTGAAAACATTAAACAGTTTCGTCCAATTTCCTTATGTTGTGTGGCCTACAAGCTAATTACTAAGGTGCTTGTAAATAGGCTAAGCCCTTATTTAGATGAATTAGTTTCACTGGTACAGATAAGTTTCATTCCAGGTAGGCAAGCATCTGATAATGTCGTGATATCACAAGAGCTAATTCATACCATTTGTAGATCACAGAGTAAGGTTGGATTGATGGCTATAAGATAGACTTAGAAAAGGCTTATGATCGTATCCGTTGGGATTGTTTGGAAGATACTTTGATTGTCTTTGGTTTCCCTGCTAAATGGATTTCTCTCATTATGAAATGTGTGTCTGGGGTGAGAATGTTCGTTTTATGGAATGGGGAAATGACTGAATTTTTCTCTGCACAAAGAGGAATTAGGCAAGGTGATCCTCTCTCACCATATCTGTTTGTCTTGTGCATGGAAAGACTTGGGCATCTCATTGATACGGAAGTTAGATCAGATTCTTAGAAACCTATTATGGTTAGAAGAAATGGCCCAGGTATCTCCCACTTATTCTTTGAGATGATTTATTTCTCTTTGCTCGAGCTTCTGCCTACCAAGCTCAGGTGATTAAATCTGTTCTTGAAAAATTTTGTAAAGTTCGGGGGCCAAAGTCAGTCTAGCCAAGTACAAGGTTTTTCTGTCTCCTAAGGCTTCTTTTACATGTCGTAGAGCAGTGAATCAGATCTTGGGGATTGGAATTACTTGATCCCTTGGGCAATATCTAGGCGTACCGCTTATACATGGGAGAGTCACAAAAAGAACTTACTAAGATATTGTTGATAAAGTCTGTGGTAGACTAACAGGGTGGGAGTCTAGGTTACTGAGCTTGGCTGGACGTGCTACTTTAATTAGTTCTGTCACTGGAGCAATCCCATCCTATTATATGATGACTACGGTGTTGCCAAAACATGTCTTGGGGGCCTTAGATAAAATGAATAGAGGCTTCCTATGGGGCACTACAGAGACGAAGCGTGGTCTTGCTTTGGTGAAATGGTCTGAAGTCTGTGTTCCACAAAAATATGGTGGTTTAGGCTTGCGTAAGATGGAAAGCCATAACTTAGCCCTTATTCAAAAAACAGCCTGGCAGTTTTTAATGGAATCGGACAGCCTTTGGGTCAAGGTCTTGAAATTAAAATATGGTGTTCAGGGGGATGTTGTTCGATTCCTTTCTTCTAAGAATTTTAAATGGTCTAATTGCTCCTATACGTGGAAATCAATATTACAAGGTTTTCAACGTTTATCCAAAGGGTTGAGAAGAAGAATTGGTGATGGATCGTGTACTCTTTTTTGGAGAGATTGTTGGTTGGACAAACCTATAGTTGACATGCCACAAGTTGATTGTGGTTCTATGAATCCAGATGCTTTGGTGAAGGATTTCATAAAGGCTGATGGAGATTGGAATACAGATTGGTTGTTTGAGCATTTGCCTCCAGATCTAGCATTTAGAATTATGGCTACACCTGTTTCAAAATTTTCAACCTTAGAGGATAGGTGGATTTGGAAAAATAGTTCTTATGGTAAGTTCTCTTCTAAATCAGCATATCTTTTGGCTTGCAAGAATGAACATTTTAATGAGGGATGTCAATGGGGTTGGTTATGGAAATTGCCAGCTCCTAGTAGATAGCTTTGTTTTGTTTGGTTAGCACTTAAGGAGAGGTTGGTGACAGCCAAACTTCGATTTAATTGCGGGTTATCTTCATCATCAGTTTGCTCTCTTTGTGGAAATTCAGAGGAGACTATTTTACATGTTCTCTGGGATTGTAACTTTGCTACTTCTGTGTGGAAGACCTTAGTGCTGACGAGATACTGGCAAGCTTTCTTTGCTGAAGATACAGAGAATTGGATGTGTAAGAACTTGAAAGAGAGTATGATTACTTTGGATGCGGACAGAGATTGGCACTGTTATTTTATCACTGCAGTATGGAGACTTTGGAATAGACGATGCTCTATTGTGTTTGGTGGAGTTGATGCCCAGAAATTTGTTCTTAATCAATTTGTTTTTAACATCAGGAGTGATGCTTTGGAAATCCAAAGGAGTTTAGTTAGTTGTGCTCCTAAGCAGCATAACCAAAGGTTAATCTGTTAGCTTCCACCACCAGCTGGTTTTGTTAAGTTAAATACAAATGGAGCAGCTAGAGGCAACCCTGGTGCTGCTGGTGCAAGGGAGCTAATACAATCTTCTACTAGACGATGGTTAATGGGATTTCAGGCTTACTTGGGCATTTGTTCCAATGTGGTGGCTGAGCTTCAAGCCCTTAAATTGGGCCTTCTTCTAGCATGGGAAAAGGGGTTTCATGTTATTATTGCAAAATTAGATGCCAAAGTGGTTATTGATTTGATTGGTTCATCTGATTTTTCATTTCATCCGTTAGGCTGCTTATTCACTGATATCAGAAAGTTGCTCCAGAGATCATGGCAAGTTACTCTGCAGCATACTTTAAGGGAAAGGAATTATTGTGCAGATAAGCTTTCTAAAATGGCTTGTGATCTAGATGTGGAATTTGAAGTAATCAGGAATCCTCCTCCTGAATTATCTAATTTATTAGATGATGATGTGAGGGGTGTTGTTTTCCCTCGTGGTTTGCAGTTGTAGTTGTTCTTTAATTTCCATTGTAACAAAAAAAAAAACTAGTCTCATATATGTTTGTCAATGTTAAAATTAGTGTAAACCATACTAATTAGATAAAAACATTAGAGATGGTAAATGGGTCGATTCGGTCCAAGTTATTTTTAGGTTCAGATTTTTTCAGGTTCGGTTTTTTCGGTTTCGGGCATTTTCGAGTTCCATTATTTTTAGGTTCTGTCCAGTTCTAATAGGGCAAGTTTAGCGGGTTTAATCAAATTATTTTAAAATTTTATAAGTTATAAATATTTTTTATAATTTTGAATATAATAATTGATTTAATTTTTTTATATAGTTAAATAAAAATATAATAGATTGCTAAAATAAAGTTAAAATTTAACAAATATTCGTATAAAAATAAATTTTTACATTTTAATATTTTTATTACTTGATAATGATTATTTTTTTAATTTCTTGCTATATTCACATTTGTTATAAAATATATAATTATATATTAATAATTATATATATATATTTATTTTTTAAGCGAGTCAAATATATATATAGAGTAAAAATAAAGGAAAAAGAAAATCTAAAAGTATTAATTGTATAAATAAATAACAAACTAATTATAAATAAATCACACTAAGCAATTAAACATTTATATAAAGGATAATTATTTCATACACCGTCGATAGAGTTTTTTTACTCTACAAGCAGTGTTAGGATCATAACACATACCCTATAAAAAAAATTCAAAAAATATAATATAAATAAAATAGAACATTTGTCATGATCCTAACAATAATTTATTGGGTCATTACATTTTTTTTGGTCAAAGTTGGGCCATTGAAATTTGGACACTATTAATTCAATAAAAATTTTTTTTACTTTGTTTTATTAGCTTTTTTTAATAATTATATTATATTTTTAATAAAATTTTAATAATTTTTCTTACATTTATTTTGTTTTTTAAATACCAACATAATGTAATAACTAGTTAACTAATTATTCAATACATTAAAAAAATACTTAATATTAATAATAGTTTAACCTCAATTTTATATTTATTTTATTTTTTGTTTGTACAAAAATCATAATATTAACATTATTACATTAAATATAATCGTACTTATACACACTAATTAATCAAATATCTTATTAAAAATTTAAAACATTGAATTAAAAAAGTTTTATACACCAATTGACATTATATATAAAAATAATAACATTTGATATAATAATATTATATACAGTTATATACCAATTGAGTACTATTTTTCTGTGTAAGCACAGGCATCTTCATTCGTTTTACGGTCTAAGATTAATTTTGTTCGTGCCGTGAGTATTAATTTTTTCATGTTCACATTAACATAATAACGTTAGATATACATTAATTGATTAAATATCTAATTAAAATGTTAAATAGTAGATATAACTAAATTAAATAATATAATGCTAGTTATTTAAATATAATTAATCATAACATTTATAAAGTATAAAAAACAAATTTATTAAAATTACCACTTACACAACGATACTACTATAGTATATCATTAAATTACACATTAATTTACAATTAGAAATATTCTTTTTATCTACACTTTAATTTTATATTTAATAGATGATAAATAAATTATTTTTAATAAATAATTAATTCTATCATAATAATACTTACGCATTAAGAGATTAAATAATGTATTCTTAAAAGATTATTATAATATAATATATAGATCATTTTTATAAGATACCAAATTAAAATCTTATTAATATAACAAATAATTAATTACTAATAGCGTGATTTATTCATGTATTTTATTAAAATTACATCTTACATAATAATACTACTATAGTGTATTTTTAAATTACACTTTACTATTAGAAATTATTATTTTTATTCATACTTTAATTTTATAATTAAAAAAAGTATATCAATTATTTATTTATTTTTAAATAATAATCATATAATTATAATTCAAATTTTTTTGAGTTATAATTTTTACAAGTTTCAAATCGTATCAGATTCGGGTTGTATCAGGTTCTGATTTTTTTGGATTCAAGCTTTTTGATTTTAGGTTTTTTAGATTTCAGATCTTTAATTTTTTTTTTATCAATTCAAATTGATCCGAATTCGGCCTCACACGGACTCAGGGCACCTTTTAGCACATCTAAAAAACGTTATAGATTCTTAGCATGCTCTTTTCTGGGAGGGCATTTCAACTATAAAATTAGGAGTAGGTAAGTAAATCGAACTTGTTGAATGGCAAAAATGATGTTCATAGCTCACGGGCATGGAGTGGCTTACCTTCTACAAGCTCAACTCTCAACTATCAAGAGAGAACAATCGTGGGTGCTTTGGTGCAAGTATAAAAAACAGCCTCTCCATCAAAATAGAGCATCGATACTGCAAACTTCAGTGAGAAGGTGATGGATCAGGTGAAAGGGAAAGTTTGCGTGACTGGGGCTTCTGGTTTCTTGGCTTCTTGGCTGGTTAAGCGGCTTCTCCTGTCTGGTTATCATGTCATTGGAACAGTTAGAGATCCAGGTACACACTTCGACTGCTTAATGCCTTATTCATTGGGCTTCATTTTAACTTGTCTGTGCATGGGGCAGGAAATGAGAAGAAAGTAGCGCACCTCTGGAGGCTGGAAGGAGCCAAGGAGAGACTCAAATTGGTGAGGGCCGAACTATTGGAAGAGGGAAGCTTTGACGATGCAATCATGGGGTGTCAGGGCGTCTTCCACACTGCTTCCCCTGTGATAAAGCCTTCATTTGATCCCAAGGCATGTTCTTCCATTTTTGGCCTATTCAAGTGTTGCTTTTGATTTTCCAAAACAAAGATATTTACAGTAAGTGAGACAAAATACAAGGGAATCCTTTGAATTAATGCCCCAAATTGTGCAGACTATTAGCATCAGCATATTTAGAACCCTGTTATTAGATACATGTAGCAAGCTTGGCCACTATGTTCTAGTTTTCTATGTCACATAAGGAAAAGATAACAAATTTGAAGTATGCACGGTAGCAAGACAATTCTACATTTTCTTCCCGGTACCTAAGTTTGGGGATCGCTATTTATAATCAAACAATAGTTTTTTCACAAATTCATTTTTCCTGGGTGTAATATTGTATTCATTGTCCACATCAGGCAGAAATTTTGGAACCGGCTGTGAAGGGCACATTGAATGTGCTACGTTCATGTAAGAAGAACCCATCTCTGAGGCGTGTAATTCTCACATCGTCTTCTGCAGCTGTGAGGGCTAGAGATGATATTGACTCAAAAATACCTCTTGATGAGTCATCTTGGAGCTCCCTCGAACTCTGTGAGAGTTTGCAGGTAAATTCCTTTAATAATGTACTCTAGTCTCACAAGTATTTCACTTAGATTGCCCCAAACCCGGAGTGCCTTTGTTCTTCTCGAATCAAGTTTTGGTTGATGGTTTGATGAAAAGCAAAGCAAGCCAATACACAGCACAAAACTCTGTCTATGATCTTCTGTAAATAACAGTTACTGCTAAAGATAAATGAATAGCTGATAGTTTTTTTTTCGTGAACGTGGAAAATGGGGTGCATTTCAAAAGATTTGGTATGCTTTAGCAAAAACCCAAGCTGAGAAGGCTGCATGGGAGTTCTGCAATGAGAACAAGATTGATCTGGTCACCGTCCTTCCCACCTTCGTTATTGGACCGAGTCTGCCACCTGATTTATGTTCCACCGTATCTGATGTCCTTGCCTTGCTGAAAGGTATTGAAACTAGAAAAAACCCTATTATAACAAAACATGTTGTATTTGAACCTTTCTGAAGCCTAACTTCGAAGAACATTCATTTCTATAAAAGGGTTTCTTCTAACAGTCCTTCTCAGATTTCACAGATATTGTAGTTTCATTTGTCATTTGTCTCAATATAAACAGGGGAAACAGAGCAATTTCAGTGGCATGGGAGGATGGGATATGTTCACATTGATGATGTTGCACTTTGCCACATCCTTGTTTACGAGCATGAAGCTGCAAATGGGCGATACCTTTGCAGTTCAACAGTGATGGACAACGACGAGTTGGTATCAATCTTATCAGCGCGTTATCCATCACTCTCTGTCCCAAAGAGGTTTGTTTTTCTCAGCTCACCATTAGCTACAGAAAAAAGCTAGGGATCATGATGAAACTGGCCAATCTTATAAGTTTGTTAGCACTATTTAACCTATGCTGATGATTCAAGTATTTGAAAATTTCAGGTTTAAGCTCCAAAACAGACCATTCTATGAATTCAACACCTCCAAGATAAAGAGTTTGGGATTCAATTTCAGGTCCACTGAGGATATGTTCGACGATTGCATTAAATCACTGGTGGAGCAAGGCCATCTCTCTTTATAATCTGCCTACCAAAGGCCCACTTTGTTAATTTAAGATATAGCAATTATATTTTGCTACGACTTATCCATGTTGTAGTTTGATGTTGTTACAAGTCTTAAGAAACAAAGGTTGGCATTCCAGTTATTAATAACCCTTTCATTTATGGGGAGAAAAGGAATAAGAGAAGTCCATTTATTTTGAGGAATGAGCACTTTATCACTAGTTGTTTTCATTTCTTCTTTGATTTCCCCAATTTTATTTGATTAACTTTTTAGATTATCACTCTTGAATTCAATCCTAAATTTTTTTTATCTATGGCATGATTATTGATATCCAAAAGCCAAAAGGGATAAAAGTAGAAGAATAACAAGTGAGAGCGAGAGCAGAGGAGGGTTTCTCTTCAAGAATGCTACAATGTCACGTGGATGAACCACAGCCACCATGCCCAGGAGGCCTTGACTAGCCCCAAAGACCAAAACTAAGCTATAAGTGGACAAGCATTCATTAGCATTAAGCGCTGGTGTGGCAGCAATTTCTGCCACATCTCCGGAAGATCACATCCAGAAAGTCATCAACATTGGTCATTTTTGTTGTTTCCATTTTCAACATAAAAGCAGGAAGAAAGAACAAATTGATATGCAGGTGATCTGTTAGCATAAGCCATAAAGTTGCATTAGAGACATTGAATCTTGCATATCTTATCCATAATTCCCGTTTGTCGGCATGATAAAAGTAGTAGTACAATCACTAGCAAGAGCGCTTGCCTAGAGTATGCAATAAGATTGAAGCTTCTTTTAAAATGGTAAAAATCTACTAAAAATTAACGACCCAAAAGGTAAAGTAAATGAATTAGTATTTAGTTGAATCATAATGAATCAAAGAGTTTTCAGAAACATGACTCATAACCTGACATGAGCATAATTGCCTAGTCAATTAGCAGGGAAGGAATCTTGTGGGAGAAAATCGAAGGGTGAGGACATCATTTTTGTGACCCTTAACCCGTATCTATAGTTCAAGCAGCAAAAAATTAACAACCTTGGTTTGGTTTGGTTGGGTCTACGTGTTGTTATGGATTACGTGCAAGGTACGATTTTTGTTTCCTTTGCTGACAGGTTATGTCGCAAATGGCCCAAATGATTTCATGATGGTGGAGTATCAAACGTGGATGCTAATAAAACCGTACCAGTTTCCACCATGCTGGTGTGGTCCTTAATCTTGATGTGTTCATTTGGCTGTCACTTAATATTATAATATGAATATATGCTCATATTTTCCAAAGGACAACAAAATTTTAAAAGCGAAAGCGAAATTTATGTTGAAAAATTGCCACATTTGGAATCTTTGCAGCCTCACAAATCTGGTAGTGTTTCTTGCACCTGCGATTGAACTTGATGGTGGTAAATTTTCTTCCCCAGCAAATGTAACAATTGCGGCCAACAACCTCTTGGCCTAGTAGCTAAGGATAAGTTGTAGCATATTGTAAGTCTTGGGTTCGAATCCAAACACTCTCATCCCCAATTATTTAATATTTCCCCTGTAAACAAAAAAAAAATTTAACAATTGCGGGAATGCGAAATTTGGATAAAATGACTGGGAATCAACTACTTTGATCCATCCGTACAAAATAGTAAATGATCAATCTAAGGCCATTGATGGAAACTGGAGAACTATGGGACCATTTGGGGTATGTTATTACCGTAGGAACTTGGAAGTCCTATTTATGAAACGTGATCCTGCTGTTTACCTGTTTGCTCCTTTCTTTACGCCATATCCAGCAGAAACCAGAACCAGAAACTTAAAGGAGGTGTTTCATCATGCTAGATTGGATGCATAGGAAAAGAATGTGTTAAAGTCAAAGTGATGACTTTTTAACATGATCCTGGAAGCTTATGGTGTGTTCATTCTCGTCTTGAAAGAGCAGTGCAACTTTGAACTCATTCTGATCAGCAACTGCTGGAGCTTGCTTGCTCTCTAAATTTCTGTTGCGAAGGTCCTTACCACAGTTTGTCTTCTTTCCATGATTATGCTCATCTGCCTCTTTGCTTGTTAACCTTGGAAGCTGAACATCTTTAAACCTAGTGCTCAACATTTCAAAGACTAGAACCTTTGTTGCAAAGTCTTTTGAATTATTCCAGTACCATACTGGCATACTGTACTGAATCTTTTTTTTCTGTAGATTCTGATTGTTTTCATTCAATCAATTATTAGCTACCGAGTGAGTTTTACTGGAATTCTAATTCCAGTTCTAGAGTTTGCTGCTTATCGTTGCTAAGTGTTAAAAAGTAGGCAAGGATTATGAACCGCAGAAAACTGCATCAGACTTGAACTTTTTGTATATCCAGTAAAAGATTTTGAAGGGATTTCAGCTGCATTTTTTCTAGCACAGTTTTCTAGATTTTCAAATCATGGTAACTGTGTGACTCCTGATACGGGCTAGAATTTGCAAGCAAATCGAAGAAATCATATAGGAGATCTCCAAATATTTTAGTTATGAGTCATTTATAGTAATTCGAATTGACATGATTTTATCCAAATGCAGCCTCACCTACATTCACTGGAGAGAAGTTAGAAACAAAGAAACCAATGGCTGCGGGGCAGCAGGGGTCATCTCCAACAAGTTTTAATCCCTCAACATCATCGGCAAATACTCAACCAACCGGTAGAGAACAACAGAGATCAATCGAGGCTTCTGAATCATCAGGAACTCAGAATGTTGGACAATCTAATGATACAATTGAGGGTTATAGCACACAAACCCAAGTTGTGGAGGAAGGATCATCGATGAATGTCACTTCTGCTACTAAGAAATTGCCTGTGGACAAGTGGATGGCTTTTAGAGGAGAGGCTGCCAACAAATCCAAGGTCATAAGCTATGATAACTCCATGAAAGACTTGAATGGGGCTAGCGCCGCAGGGAAAGATACAAATGGACAGTCTTCTCATAGAATTTTTACTGAAGCTATCTTAGCTAAGAGGACTGCAGCATGGGGTATTGCAGTGACGTCAGATGTTGGAGTTGGTACTTTCAAAGTGATTGGTAGAACAACAACGGCTACTGGAGAAGGTGATCAGAACAAAAACTCATCAGATAAACTTGCAGAGGAATCGGCCAGGACAGCGGAGGAATCGAGTTACGGATTAGAACAAGGAGGCTTTCCTATAGTGTCACAGGAGCTGAAGGATGCTTTGGCAACCCTGCAGCAAACTTTTGTCGTTTCTGATGCCACCAAACCAGACTGCCCTATAATGTATGCCAGCAGCGGATTTTTCAGCATGACTGGTTATTCATCAAAGGAGGTCATAGGAAGAAACTGGTAAGTTCAGGCTTTTAAGTACAAGCTGCAGAATCATTGCAATTTTCTATTGTGAGTCACACAAGACAGCATACAGCCATACACTGGTTTGACTTCGGTTGGTAAAGACAAGAAATTAGCCCATGTACATATAACATCTGTCTCAAATCACATGGTATTTTTTTTCCTTTTTTTTTGGTGGAAAATCAAATGGAATCTAAATTGAACACAATATTGGCATTTTCTCTGTAATTTTTTAAAACCACCTAATGAGTTAACTGAGAGAAAAGCCAGTGAAGAACAATAGTAGAATGCCCCATTTGAATTGACCATTGTTGTCTTCATTCTGCTATCTTCTAGGCTTTTGTATCATGTACACCCCTCTCCTAGGACAGGGACAGGGTTACTGACATGTTTGATTATAGGTCATTTATTACCTAGTAAAACAATCATTTAACCGACAGACTTTTTGGTTTTCAATCTCAACAAATCTCTTATCGTTTGTCTTGCTGTTTTATAAAGTAAAAAAAAAATTTCCGAGAGTTGAGGGTGCTAACTGCTTTGCAGCCGCTTTCTGCAAGGACCGGAAACAGACAGGAAGGAGATTGCCAAGATTAAAGATGCAATTAAGAATGGAAAAAGCTATTGCGGCAGGCTCCTCAATTACAAGAAGGATGGAACTCCTTTCTGGAATCTTCTCACTGTCACTCCCATCAAAGATGATACCGGGAAAGCCATCAAATTCATTGGGTTAGTTTTCCTTTCTTTCGTTTCTTCATAGTTATCTTCACGTGGATATTCAAACTGTATTTTTTTTTCTGAAATGCATGCATAGCTAGTGAATGCCGTTTCTGCAGAATGCAGGTGGAAGTCAGCAAATACACAGAAGGTATCAATGAAAAGGCAATGCGGCCTAATGGACTGCCCAAGTCGTTAATTCGTTATGATGGTAAACTGCAGTTTATTTGTTGGGGTATTCTTTGTGTGACTTTAATTTTGATACGTACTAATCCTACATTTTGGAACAGCTCGCCAGAAGGATAAGGCTTTAGATTCCATCACAGAAGTTGTTCAAACTTTGAAACATCCTCAATCCCATATTCGGACAGTAAGTAATGATGCCACTAACAAGCCTGAAGAGAGGGATAAATTCAGCCTTGATTACGTTCTGCCTAAATCGGCTGAAATTGAGAACATTAGTGCCCCTGGAAGATATAATTCCCGGTCAGACTTCAGTACTGCTAGTCCTACGCAGGAAATTGGCAAAAAATCTAGAAAATCAGCTGGCATTTCTTTAATGGGGTGAGTCTTTTCGGTTTAAGTTTTCATCTTTTACTCCTATTGGACTGATGCTAAGCGTACGTTCCCAAGGATTATGGCTGTGTGATTCTTTTTCTATGGATTTTGTTTATCTCGCTGAAGCTTGCTAGGATTCTTCTTAGATTGCTACTCAAGCACATTTAACAGTTAGCTTCCTTGTGAGTGAAATGAGAATTATGTTCCATATCTGATTCATGACATCTTCCTCCAGGTTGAAACGAAGGTCTTCCAGCTCTGCAGCCAAGCTAGAAAACCAAACAATTGTTGAACCAGTGGAGTTAATGACCAAAGACGTAGAACGCACTGACAGCTGGGAACGTGCTGAAAGAGAGAGGGACATACGCCAAGGGATCGATCTAGGAACAACATTGGAACGTATTGAAAAGAATTTTGTGATATCAGATCCTAGACTCCCTGATAATCCCATTGTAAGGAAGACTATTGAGTATTATTTTCTCATCAACTTAATTTTAATTCAGAAGACAAAGCTCCAGTTAGTCTGTTTTCATGTAAACCACATTGATAACATATTTTTTACACTCAAAAAGGTCAGAGATTGCTGCTTTTTTCTTAGGAAAAAAAATTTCATTCTGCCAAATTGTATAGTGCATCTTGCATGTGAAAGACTCAGAGCATATTTTGAAACTGTACTACCTTTCTGGCATGGATTGTATCTGAAAAATCAGTGCAAATGTTTGAACGTATGCAGATATTTGCATCTGATAGCTTTCTTGAATTAACGGAATATACACGTGAGGAAATCTTGGGAAGGAACTGCAGGTATGTAACTTGCATGAACTACTTTAATTTCAATATCTAACTACTTCAATCAACTTTCCAATGGTGTTTTCCATCCGTTTCAGATGAATCATATAAAACCAGCATAGCATTTTTTTCACAGGTTTCTTCAAGGACCAGAAACTGATCAAGCAACTGTGTCAAAGATAAGAGATGCTATTAGAGAACAGAGGGAAATCACTGTTCAGTTACTCAACTATACCAAAAGCGGTTCGTAAAAAAAAAAAAACATGCATGCTGCACAGAAACATCATTTCACTTAATTGTTGCAATTTTATGACTTGCAGGCAAGAAATTCTGGAATTTATTTCACTTGCAACCTATGCGTGATCAAAAGGTGTTTACAGTTGTTCATGAGGAACAGTTACCATTTCAAGTGATTATCCTGCATATATTGTTTTGAACTCTTCTCATTATTTCTTTGTGATTTTACAGGGTGAGCTCCAATATTTCATTGGCGTACAACTTGATGGAAGTGATCATATTGAACCCCTCCGAAACCGGCTCTCTGAAAAAACGGAGCAAGAAAGTACTATGTTGGTATGTAATCTTTCTCTTCTTCTAGTTATATGTACAGGGCAAAAAATGCAAGTCAAGTTGCAATGTTCTTAGCTTCGGGTCATTTGATGTGTTGAGTGTTGACATCCTTTTAATCAGGTCAAAGCCACAGCAGAAAATGTTGATGATGCTGTTCGAGAACTTCCTGATGCAAATTTGGTAAGGTATTCTTTCTTTCTCTTATAATCATTGATTTGCAATGTCTTAATCATTGATGTAAAAGATAATATATCTGTTCTTCCCTTTGCATTGCTAACTTTATATCTAGACATCGTTGATGTTGTTTCAAGTTGCATGGACTCTACAAATTTATACTAAATGCTGCTGCAGTTGACATGGAGGAAAATGACTGATAGAACAAAATCAAAATTTATAAAAGTACTTGCAGATGAGGCTGAGTTTGATTTCATTTGTTTTATATTATTGTATCATTAAACTTATCAGAAGTTTGATTTCTGACCAGAGAAGAAAAACCTTGTGTTCAGCATTTCATGAAGGCATATAACCATCTTTATAATTTTTTAATTTCACTTAAATATGCAACTTATGATTTAATTTGAAAGCCAATAGCTTGCGTTATAATGATATGGGTCATCCAGAATCTGACTTAGTTTTCCAACTTTCCACTTTCTGTGCTTTACCAAAGTATAATAGTTGCCTATTTCTAGGAGCCATTTGATCTTAGCTGATGTTACTTTCATATTGCCAAAACATTCAGACACCAGAAGATTTGTGGGCACTCCATTCTCAGCCTGTCTTCCCACGGCCTCACAAAAGAGAGAGTTCTTCTTGGCGAGCAATTCAGAAGGTAACGTTTTCCAGACTGAAAATTTCCAAGTCACTAACGCCCTCTATTTATGATATTATCTATTATATATATAGTTTGTTTTCTAGCAAGCTCTGATAATGCATGCCTGTCATTGCACTCCCTCTTTCTCTCCCCTCTTTTTCTAATTTATCCTCCTGGGTTTTTTATAGATCACTTCTCGTGGTGAAAAAATTGGACTTCATCACTTTAAGCCCTTAAAACCCTTGGGCCGTGGTGATACTGGCAGGTACTCTTTTCCAACTTTCTCGATGCTCCCTTCTGTTAAAGTTTATTGTTCCAACACACCAGATGTTTCTGTCCATGTAACCACCGTAGTCAGTCAAGTGCATGTTTGAACTTACCAATACGCTGAGAAACCAACTCATGCTTCCATGGCACTGTCTATTTTAATACAGGTTGTAAGCAGTAGAAGTAGTAACAATAAATATTGTTACTACTTACAACCTGTATTATATTTACCTCTTTTACTTTTCAGGAATGGTTTTCAGCTGGTGATTTATTGCTTCTCTATTACTTCTAAAACTGTTTAGAATTGCTTCCCCTAGCCAATGAAGATGATGTTTAGCCCATTAATCGTTATGATATGATTTCTTAGTTCTTTTACATATATATATTTTGGGTATTTCTTGCAGTGTTCATCTGGTGGAACTGAAAGGTACGGGAGAATTATTTGCCTTGAAGGCAATGGAGAAGTCAGTTATGTTGAATCGTAACAAGGTCTGCTTAATTGCTTTAATTGTTCTGATAAAAATACATTTTCTACTTTCATATAAGCATTTACGCTTGTGATGGATATTGTCTTAAACAGATAACACTTTTGAATCCAATAAGCGTTTCTAAAATTTTAAATACACATTTGAACGGGTGCCTGACTTAGTTCCTTTAACAGGTTCATCGAGCATGCATCGAAAGGGAAATCATCTCGCTCCTGGACCATCCTTTCCTTCCCTCATTATACGCTTCTTTTCAGGTTGCTCATTCTCATTCCTCGTTCCTCCAACAATTTTACAAGTTTTCTAGATGCTTAAGTGGGTCCATAGGAGTCCTCAGCTTATGTACAATTGAGTGATGTGACTGTTATTGCATTACAGTTGCGATCTATAATTTATAATCATAACTATATGTTCCTATTTCCAATTTTATGACATATGGCAAGTTGTTAATTATTTTATTCAACATGCTAAATTGATGCTAGCATCAAAGATGTCTTTTCTAGTTTGGAAGCTTGAGTTAATTTACTAAATAAATCGAAGTTGTACTAATGTTTTCTTATCTCCTCAGACTCCCACACATGTTTGTTTGATAACAGACTTTTGCCATGGTGGTGAGTTATTTGCCCTGCTTGATATGCAGCCTATGAAATTTTTCAAAGAAAAATCTGCAAGGTACAGCTATTCCTTGCCCAATAATTAGAATAAACATTACATTCTTTCTAGTTGAAAAACCTGATCTCTACTTGTGACAATTAATTACCACTTAAGAAAGTAAGTACTGTAAAATGCACTTGGATGACATGGTTATAGAATTTGATCACTATACACTATATTGAGTTCTGTTAAGGAATTTTTTAATTACTGGACTATTTGTTAACAAAGCAGATTGACTACTAGTGTTTTTTAAGTTTATGTTTCCTTTCAGTTTATGATTGAATTACTGAAATGTCTAAGCCATTGTGATATTTGGACATTTCTTGTGTGTTCAGTTCTTAATACTGTGTTAGTGTTTTGCTTTTCCAGGTTCTATGCAGCAGAGGTTGTCATTGGTTTGGAGTATCTTCATTGTCTAGGTATATTGGTAAACTCAGAACAAAAACATTTGTCAATATCGTTTTCATCAATTTTTTTTTCAAAAACAGGAAAAAACTCCTTGTATCATAACAAGGAGGAAATGACAGAAAGACAAGATGGCTGGTTTTCCAAAATTTAAGGATATCGTGTTTATGTCTCTTTGCTTAGATTTAGGCACCTGTGATCTAAGTCAATGCAATATGGTGCAACAAGGTTGAGTGATTTATGAGATTTAATCAGAAAAAGCTGCAAAGAAAGCTATCTCTTCTCTTTTCTTCTCACTGCACTTTCATTTTGTATGGATTATGACAGGAATAATATATCGAGACCTAAAGCCAGAAAATGTTCTACTCCAGAAGGATGGGCATGTTGTATTAGCTGACTTTGATTTATCATTTTTGACTTCCTGTAAACCCAAAGTATGTGAATTTCTGTTTTATTTGACACTTGATTAGATGGTTCATCTGATAACTAATGAGAGCTTTGCATGAGATTGAAGTTTATATTGATTTAAAGGTTTTAAAGCATCCCTTGCCTAGCAAGAGGAGGAAATCTAGGAGCCGACCACCTCCAACATTTGTTGCAGAACCAGTTACACGGTCAAATTCATTTGTTGGAACTGAAGAATACATTGCTCCAGTACAATGACTCTATTCATGCTTTATGTTCACAAATTCAACTCAATTTATCATAGATGCAACAAAATGATGTTCCCTTCCTGTATCTATTTAACATACTTGTATTTTACTTGGTTGCAGGAAATTATTACGGGCGCAGGACACAGTAGTGCAATTGATTGGTGGGCTCTTGGTAAGTAGATGGTGAAACTGAAGACTTTTTTCTAGTTTGCAATTGCATTCATCTGAGTAATAATTCCTTCTTCACTGATTTATTACGCTGAGCCATGTTAATATTCTGTTAACATGACATACGTGGGTTTATATATGGAATTTAGGTATTTTGCTGTATGAGATGCTTTATGGGCGTACACCTTTCAGGGGTAAAAACAGGCAGAAGACATTCTCCAACATCTTGCACAAAGACCTCACCTTCCCAAGTAGCATTCCGGTATATTTCTAACCCATCAACCATGCTATATAGCAGAATACGACATAACTTTCGCCATTTCTTTACATATTCATTCATTCTAATTAACCTTGTCAATTTCATAAGTATTAAACTCCATCCAACATAACTGCTCAACATGTATGTTAGTCAAACATTATCTTTATGACTTCATGAATTTTAAACTACAATGCATACTTCCTGCAATTAAGCATTTAAATTCTCTGTTTCTAGCTGCTGAACTGAACACATAGCCACTTATGCACCTGGTAATGCAGGTTAGTCTTGCAGCTAGGCAGTTGATTAATGCATTGTTGAACCGAGACCCTGCCAGCCGTTTGGGTTCGTGTACAGGTGCCAATGAAATCAAACAACACCCTTTTTTCCGTGGCATCAATTGGCCTCTTATACGCTGCATGGTAATATAAGTTCCAATCATACTGATGAGCAGAAAATGCTCTTATTTTTGGTTCTTGGAAGCCACTTTGTTACTGCTTTGTCTTCTGTTACATTATATGGATTAATATTTTACTAGCAGAGCCCACCGAAATTGGAGGTACCTCTTCAACTAACCGGGAAAGATACTTGCGCCAAAGAAGTAGATTGGGAAGATGTTGGAGTGCTCAATAATTCTATTGACATGGATATTTTCTAAAGGTTCATATAAACGGTCTTTTAGTTTTAACATCATCCTGTGTAGCAATCTTCGTTGGAGATTTACCCCTCGTTTGCTTGCATACTTTGCAGAGTGGGTGATCTATATATTCTATTCTACTTATTCATGTTCATCGACTAGGCAAGTATACTATCAAAATAGGACATTGCAGTGCATCAACAAACAAGATGCTTTCAAAGTGCTATTCCAAAATGAAGCTACCATGGTGGCTGCCTGCACATTTGCTGAACAGAGGGATAAAATGGTCCTTAGCTTGGTTGATCGCAGGATGAGCAAGCTTGGGGGAAAACATTCAACTCAAGCAGTTAAGATGAAGAGTAGATACCCTTATCATGAAGAAAGTTACTTGGAGCCCCATGGGGCGTTGTGTGACATTCTATAGAGAAGCTATTGTAGTCATGAGTTTGATTCGATGCCGGAGCCATGTTCTAATATAAGTGTTACGAGGTTTGGATTAATGAAAAAGTGATTTTGTTCCTGTGAATTGCAATCAACCCTTTTTTTTTTGAAATTATCTTATACACTGTCAGTGAAGTTTTTTAATTCCACAAGCAGATTTAGAATAATGACATGTGTCTCATTTTATTTATTTTTTATTTTTTTAATATTTTTAAAAAACACATGTCATCATTCTAATCTCGCTTGTGGAATTAAAAAACTCTTCTAACAGTGGATAGAATAATAATTTTTTTTTTTTACCCAACTCTTATCCTTATTCTTTCAGGTATTAGTCGTATTATGATAAAAAAGAATAAGTATTACCAACACACCAAATGCTTCTTCAATACCTTCCGAACTTATTACATACAATTACAAGCCACCTATTATTATTAAATATAGGACTTGGGTATTAGAGGAGAGTGGAAATTAATTCAACTAACTTAACCAATCAAATCAATCGAATACAAATCGATTAATTTGATTTCAGTCAAAAGATTTATAGAATCGAGTTAATTACGATTTTCGATTTCTAGAATTATTGGTATTTTCTTCATATATTTTTAAATATATTATATATAATATAAATAATAAAATATACTAATACTTGTTTTGTATTATTGGATTCAAGGATTACAAAACATAATGTAACAGTGAAAATAGGAAAACAAAAGTAAGAAAATTAAAAAAATTTGATTTTTAACCTAACTAGCCATTGAACCGATTTATTTTTGGTTTGAATTTTTTGATTAATAAAATTAAATTAATTGATTTGTTTATTTTTTAAGATAAATCAATTAATTTGATTTTTTTTATTTTAAATCAAACCAACTGAAAAAACTGATTGTTGACCCTTTGCACAAGGCAAGGCATCATTTCTGTATACCTCTAGGCCGATGCCAAAATAAGACATACAATAAAAATATCAATTTCAAAATGAACAAAATCTACAAGGCCTGCTACATGTTATAGCCAACGAATTCACGCTTGAAACCCATATGTATGACCATATACATAATATAATGTCTGATCTGATGAGCTGTCAATTCTATGAAATCTCTCAGATCAACATTCATAACATACAATTCAGTTCTCAAAAAGATTTTAGTACAGATGATACACCATAATCAATCCATGACAAAAGATAATAAATCCATGACAAAAGGCAATCATTCGTTCGTTACCTACTTTGTGGCCTGTGCAATTATATTGCTAATGGAACTGGCCTGCTCTTTTGCAGTCTCCACTAGTGAATCCTACAACTCAACAAAACAAGTCACTCAGAAATTTAAAAAATTGTGACAAACTAAGATGTTTCAATGATGAAAAAAACTTCTACCTGTGCAGCTATTAATCGAGCAACAGTTTTCTTGCTTGACTCTTGAAGTTCACCAGCAATTAAGATTTCATCCAATACGTAGTAGGCCTTCAATGTTAAACAGCAGTGAGGAGTTATGCAAAAACCCTATTTTAAAATCCATGATCTATAATCCTTAACAACGATGCTGTTTACATACTGAAACCGTTTGGAATTACCATTTATAACACATGTTATCTGTAAGAAAAAGGGTAAACTACAAAAACAACACCCTCAAATCTATATCAAAATTACACCTTTTCTTCTAAAAATGGATGCAATTATATGGATACCAATAATTTGCTAACATCATGATCAGAATTCAATAGCTGCCATAACACAAACAACTTGTTTGTAAGACCAAAAGAACCTCACGTAAATACTAGTCCATTGCAACATGAAGAACACAGATGCCAAAGTATTAAATTTTTTAGGGAAACAAGGAAATTAAAAAAAAAAAAGCTTATTTCTCAGAGATATCAAACGCTGCAGTTCTCCACAGAAGCAGCCAGCCAATAAAAATCTCAACTACATAACACCATTCCTCAACCACAACCACAAGGTTAACATGCCACCATCCTTTCCTCGGGATTTATTAGAAAAGTGGAAGAAAATTCATGGTGCCATACTGGAAGAAAATGCACTTGAATCTCAGAAAGATGCAAATTAGGTGCTTCTTAAGGATACTTGAGACTGGAGAACTTCAAGAGATACTCTGGCATGGGAGTATGTATGGAGAGTTTAAAGTTTATGATTCAAAGAAATATCAATGGAATGAAAGGAGAATATGAATTGGTATGTTATGGGATGAGAAGAACGGAGGGGTAATAGAGTGGGATGGTAAGTGCTGCTAAAGATTACACGAATCAGAGAGCACAATTTCAACATAAACTCAAGGGGTTATTTGTAAATTGCTGTGAAAGTAAATCTCTAGAGGTACATGACATGACAGCATAATAAACATACCTTATGAAAGTTGAAGATCAAATCCAATTCACAGACCTGGAATGAATTAATTCACAATCAAATGAAATATAGTGTTGCCATTAATAGTCCAACAAAAGGTTAAATTTAAGTTCACTCACACTGCCAAAGTATCGGTCAAGAATCTCAACATAGTGATGAATGATCTCTAGAACCTCTAACTCGTTGTCTTCCTGGTCAATGCACATGCAGAAGTAAAGACTAGCATATCTGCATAATTTATCCCAACTTAGCTAATAATCTGTGAAATGGTCAAATAGATTCATAGTAAAAGAATTCTCACTGACATATTGTAGCATTACCTTTTATACACAACTTTAAATCCTCTCCATTCCACAAAATTACAAAGTTTGGGCCCTCTTGTGAGAACCACTCCACTGAGCTCACGGATAACCTTCAAAAAAATGAATTGTATAAAGCATTAGTACAAATAAGGCGACACCAGCCTGAAAAAAGTATCAACAAAGTACTAAAAAACAATGTGCTGATAAAGAATGCACCAGAATCATATAATTATAATGACTTTATCCTTTAAGGTGCAAACTTTGCAGAAATAGTCAATTTTGTTAATCAAATGTGCCAGACATACCTTTGTTCTTTCCTTCTGAGTATAAGGAGAATACCATTTTGTCAACCTAACTTTCCCTTGTCGACTAATTAGAAGTACAAAGTGAATCTGGAACACAAAAAGGATTATAGATTACAGATAAAACTAACACAACAACCAAAAGCTGAACCTTAATTTTAAGTTTCTAAAGTCAAATTAAACAATGATAACGTAATAATAATAGAAGAAAATATATATATATATATATATCACTGTGATAATCACATCCAAAAATGAATACAGATTCACTTTTTGCTAGCACTGTGAAAGCCAACCTATATAAGTAGCTTTTGCTAATATTATCATAAAACCTTTGCAGTCCTAGCAGATCAAGACACCCTAAATTCAAGCACCTAATATCAATATGAATTTCTAGAGCCTAGATAGCCTTCAAGTTAGTAAAATATGGCTTTGCTCACCCTCTTGGCTTGTGTTTTCATGGCCAATTTTTCTACAATTAGTGTATATAATATATCATGACATTTCCTTAATATCAACAATAACTTCAACCCCACTATTACCGGAAAAACAAGAGCAAATTGATATCTTCAATATGAGTAACAAGTTAATGCCTCAGGGAAATCATTACAACAATAGTAAAACAGATAATTTTCATAAAAATCACTAGAACTAACAACTAAATAGTCAACCTTGAACATTCCAAAGTAACCATTAAACTGAAATGTTTAAGTAGGATCAGGTATTATATCAGAACAAAATTTCAAACCAATTGAGCTGAAATAAGTTGGACCTAATAATAAATAAGAAGAACTACCAATATGAAGCAACTACAGTAAACTATAGGAATCGATAAACTAACGATCAAAAAACAATCAGTAGAACCAAGCCGCAGATCCAATGGGAAACGAGAAGGCGCAAAGCTTAGATTCAATCAACTAGGGTATGAAAGGGAATTTCAAGATCACCAAATTAATAATAAAATTCATGAATCGCCAAATCATGAATCTAGACAGCACCAAGAAGCAGGAAAAGCAGATCCATGCTTTGATGAGAAAATGAGGATTAAATACGATTAATTCACAAAGAAATTATAATAACACGATCAAAATATGAGAACGGAGTCAGTTACCATCGCTGATTTTGGCCGGCCGGGAAGTCTAAATAAAAATCTGGGCCGTTCTAAAGCTCAGAAACCGGTATCTCGATTCGGAATTCCGCAGCCGCTACGATTTTATAGTTATTTGAACAATTTAACTCCTGCTTAAAAATTAAAAGAAAAAGGCTATTAAATCCCAAGCGGGTCGGGCAAATATCATGATCCAACCCAAAATTTGAAGCACTGGATAGCCCAATATTTGTCTAGCCCAATTTTTTTTAGTGACAATGATGAAATTAGGTATGAAAATGAGTATTCTATTAATATTATCTTTCATTAAATGGTCCGATTAAGTAGGAGTAAGATATCTGACAAGCGGATCTAGATAATAAAATTTCACCCATCATGAGGTCAATTAAGTTTGGAGTAATGATTTTAAAGAACCCATTATCTGATTATATATATTATTTTTAATTTTATATTTTTATTTAGAAGTTATTTATTATTAATATAATATTTAATTAAATTAATCCATTCAATGATTTGATTATGATTTTTAATTTTAATTTATTTTTATGAGTTAAATTTATTAACTTAAATTTTTTAACAATTCATTTAATATCTAAATTTGAATGTCAAACTTTGATTTACTAAAAGGATATTTATTGGGTTCAGATAATTAATAAGTATTTTTTTTAATTATATAGGTAGGATTAGAGTAGTAAAAGTAAAATTATTTGGATAGTTAATCAAGTTTCAATACCATTGAATATAATCAAGTTGGGATATTATATTTCAACAATAATGAGTATCCTGTTCGTTATAAACCTGTTCATAAGCTAAGTTATCTGCTTAAGCTCAAAGGTCCACCCATTTTTTGGGTTGATTGGATAAAAATATTAAGCTCGTAAAATGGACTTGGGGTAAAATATGAAACCTGATTAAAAATGAGTCAAGCGTTGGGCTAACTTTGAAATCCCATACACAACCGGCTCGTTTTTAGTATTATATGTCAACTATTATGTAAACAACAATTAAGGAATATTATATTAGGAGATTTTTAAAATGATAATATTTTAGAATAATTCAAAATTTCAAATGAAATATATATATAAAGTCTTTAAAATTTCAAATTTCAAAACTCAAATAATACTCGTGATTTATTTCAATTTTTTAATAAAAGCTAGCATATAATCTTTGATTTAGTTTTGATAACATTTGTACTAATTTTGATGACTTTTATAAGAATTTTGACAGCCTTAGATATAATTTTAATAACATTTGTAATAATTTTGATAACATTTTTATATAAAACACCTTTAATTGATTTTTTTTGAGATGTCTTTTATATGTTCTTTTGCCTTAAAAATGATTTTCTTCAAAAGCCAATTTTTCTAATATAATATATAAATATATTAAAAAATGAACTTATTTGAATACAAAATTTGTGACACATGGATAGCCTAACTTACGACCATCAATACATATTTAAAATAACTTAAAAGCTGAATTCAAGTTCACAACCAAAGATTAAATACAAATCAATTTTATATTATTTTTGGTACATAAATCAATTTTATATTTTACTTACTCTCCAAATGAATTGGTCGAATTTAGTTGTGTTATATGTGCATATAAGGCAATAATGTAATGAATTGATGATGATTTGACCAATTGAAACAAGTTTTTTTTCTTTTATCCAATTATATCAATAATTCAATAGTTTAATTTTTTTTTGGTTGCAATAATTCAATAGTTTATAACTATTCAAAATTTTCTTCTTTCGAGCACATCAATTTGCTCGTCCATTGTGTTGGTGTCGTTGAAAAAAATGATTAAAAAAAGAGGAAGTTATTTGATTAAAATGTGGTTTTTTTTAATTAAAGAAGTGATTAGCTTTTTTATGAAAAAAAAGTTTTATAAAAGTAATAAAATAATATATATATATATATATATATGTATCTTTAATCTTAATTATTTTTGTTAATATTAATTAAAATATTTATTTTTATGTAAATTCATAAGGTGATTCTGTATTACTTAGCTCGTGACACTAATCAGTCAACGATATTAAATGCAAATTATTATTGACAAGATCACAATTATCATTTTCAGCTACTTATCATTTAATTCTGAGTTGTAAAAAATCATAATTATTTTTTTTTTGGTCGACTATTCCGGAGTCGGGAGAAGCAGAGCGTGGTTAGGCTTGTCCCCCTCCCAACACTGGCACTCTATACACAAGTCAGGATTCGAACCCTGACCTTGCTTAAGGGACGAGGGCCGCTTGCCACCCACGCCAATCAATTGTTGGTATAATTATTTCTTTTTTCGGTAAACAAACAATAACATCTATTAAATTATTTGCATTAGGTTATGTCCAATTGCCACGCACCTTTTCTTAAATCAATAATCTTATCACCTATTCAAGAGAAAAAAAATAATCTTATCATTACTTTCCTTGATTATATTACCACAAAGAGTTTTTGGTTTTTGAATATATATATATATATATATATATATATATATATATATATATATATATATCTCACAAATGATTTAGATTAGATAATTAAAAAAAAAAGTTTTCCTTGATTATAATTCTGCAGCATGGGGAGTGGAAACATACACTCCTCACCATCAAATAAATATTCCATGTCAACATGACCTGTCTTGCAGCAATACTGAGAGATAGATAAAGAATACACTAGCTTAAATAGAAATGAGTAAAAGAAAAAAATTTATGTTGGTGATTTAGTCTGAGCTTATTATTGATTATGTAATCAATTTTAATATTAGGATAAATACTTTGGATATGATGATAATGATAGATAAATACATACATATATATAGATAAATAATTATTTTTTTGTGTAGACCACAAAGTGTCTCCATACTACATTGAGTATAAGATTAATCTCCACTTACACTTTGTGATTGAATACAAAACTTGTCACTATGGATCATCTTTACTCAAAAACTTGTGATTGAATACAAATATGTAATAGATATTATTTTTCCCTCATAATTGTGCAATATATCAGTTTTTATTAGTGTCCTTATCCAGCATAACTACCAAGGCAGTTTCTAGATGGCAACTGTTTTGATCAACTTTGTGAATTTCCCCATTACTACGCCCACTACATGTTCAAAAGCAAAGAATGAAGTTTATGGATGCATTCAACAATTTTCATCTTTTAAATGATCCCTCCACTCACTCCCTCGACTACTCTTCCTCGAGAGAGAAAGTAACAGTTCTGTATGATTCTATTTCTTTCTATATCCTTTTTTTGTTAATATTTATTTATTACTCGAATTGAACTTTTTATTTCAATTATTTTTTCAGATAAGAAAGTTTTCTCACATTTTTATATACTTGGATGGTCATCCATAGGGAGCACATCATAAAAAATGTATGTTTTCTCAACCATTCTTCACTTTTAATCTATGTTTGTTCCTTTTTTTTTGTCCATGTGAATCTATTAATTGATATGTGGATTATTGGACCCTAATATTTTCTTTTCAAGATTGATAAGAGCATGAATAACACTTTAATGAACGTGAAGGGACCTTAGGGAGTTTTGCTCAAGTATGTAAATAACATATAGTCTAATAGGTGGTTGATGATTAAAATATTTTTTGCATTGTGTTTTTATTATGATATTTTAATTCTTTGTGACATAATTGATAGAGTGAGATGGCTGATTGAAGAGAAAAAGAATAATAGTGCATTTTCCTATTATTCTATTCTTTATATATATATATATATATATATATATATATATATATATATATATTATCTTTTTGTTTTAATTCATTACAATCTAATCCCCCGTTTGTTTTTATAAAAATTCTCCATAGTGATGATTGGATACATTTTCTTTGCTTAGTTGTATTTGGAATCATAGACACATAAATGATTAAATAATATTACTTTAAGTGTTTATACATATTAAAATAGATAAAATTAATCCGTGCACCGTATGGAATACAAACTAGTTACATTATATTTAACAAAAAATATAAAAAAATTTAACATTAATTATGTACAAGTTGGACTGGAGATTGAATACATTGAGTGTAAATTCAGCTCTAACCGAGTGGAAGAGCATAATGTAGTGACGTTAGATGGGGTGGCGATACCTAAGCGGAACCATTTTCGATATCTGGGATCGATAGTACAGATGGATGGAGAGATTGATGGTGATGTGACCTATAGGATTCAGGCTGGATAGAGTAAGTGAGAAGTGTTACAGGTGTATTGTGCGATAAAGGAATTCCTACATGGTTGAAAGGCAAGTTTTATAGGACAGTTGTTAGACTAACATTGTTATACGGTAGTGAATGTTGGGCGACTAAGAGGCTACATACACAAAAGATGAATGTAACAAAAATGCAAATGTTGCGGTGGATATGTGGATATACAAGAAAGGATAGAATGATAAATGAAGATATTCGTAAGATGGTTGGAGTGATACCTATCGAAGACAAGATGTGTGAAAATCATTTACGTTGGTTTGGACATGTAAGACGTAGACTTGTAGATGCTCAAGTTAGGAGAATAGAGGCTATGGATGTTGAGAGAAGGGGTAAGACTAGAGGAAGACCGAAAAAGACTTGGAAGGAAGTAGTTTGGAAAGATATAGAGGTTTTAGAGTTAGATGAGCAAATGAGCTTGAATAGAAATATATGAAGGAGGAGAATACATATGGACGATCTAACGTGAATTCAGATATTGGTTCATATAGCCTACCTCAATTTCTTGAGATAAAGGCTCTGATGATAATGATGATGATGTACAAGTTGGACTGGACTTAGGTTTCATCTTGAAAATTCACTGAGATTATTTTTTAATCCAAATCCACAAAAAAATAAAACCAATTTTTGGAATTTATTAAACCTTCCAACCTATTGAAAGATGTAGGGTTCGTTTAGATGGACGATGAAATTGACTCCGGTGAAATTAAAAATAATGAAATAATGCTTAAAGATATTTTTTTTAATAAAATAATCGAAAAATTAAATCTAAAGGTCGAAGAGAAAAATCATTATTTTGTCTTTTATGAAAGATGCCAACGTGCTAGTCTTTAGTGGAGGCAAACGGGCTTCCAAACTAGCCCGTAATCAGCTAACATCAATTGCTAATTAAGTTAACCTTGGACTTTGCTGTTTGCAAATGCGATAGAAAAAAGGACAATAATAAAGTAAAACAACAAATAAACGATTTAGCCGACAATCATTTGATTTAGTGATTAAAAATAAATTGTAATATTTTAAATTTTGGATTTGAATCCAAATATTTTTATCTCAATTATTTAATATTTTTTTTGTAACAAAAAAAATTAAACGATTTAACGCAAAAACTTTAAAGACAAAATAAAAAATCAAGACATGATCGCCCCGTTACATTTACAGATCATAACAAAAAATCTATATTAATCAATTAATTATATTTATCACGCTGCAATCTCTGTGTGTCAAACCAAACAAAATTCGACCCTCCGTTGACTTCGATATTTACCGGTATCAATGCCATAATTAACCTTTTCCGAACAGCTAGGACATAACACAAGTAGTAAACTCAAGATCAGGCATCCAATAAAAGAAGCATTTCAACTATTTCGATAAATGTAAGTTTTTTGTATTTGAAATGTACCTATATGGAACCTATCCACTATGAATTTTGATGTAAAAATTGTGCCTCCAGAAGGAAAATAAAAAACATGAAAATTGAAAATTAAAATGAAAGCCAAGAAGAATCTACGTGCGAGCTGGTGGCATGTGGAAAGGCTCCACATTTTGGTTGAGAAGAATTTACATTGGCAAACAAGAAACACCTGCAAAGTGGGCAGGTGAACTGATCACGGTCCACCCATTTCTCAATGCATTTCATATGGAAGACATGTCCGCATTTCTGGAGTTGGCTCACCGCGTCTTCCTTCTCGAACTCCATCAAGCAAATGGAGCACACTTCGTCCTCTACTTCTCCATCGTTTCCTGGCGACGTTCTGCTGCAGCGCTTCGAGTATTTCAAATCTTCAAACCTTGCCGCCGGAAGGCAAACACTGATCAGGTGGCAGCAGCTCTCCTCCGCTCGATGCCATGGAAAGACGAAGGCAAGTATCCTGAGAAGAGCTCTCTTCAACTCAAGATATGGGATCCACACACAAGTGCAGAAAATAAGGGCAGCCGTGCATAAACGCGAGTTACAACACATTAGAGAAATCATTTTCCCCCCTTTTGTAAGATCAGCACTTCCCTAAAGCTCTCTCAAACAGAAAATTTAAGGCGAAAAGAAACAAACTCTGCAGTGGGGTTTTTTCCCTTTGGACGAGATAACTGTGAGGGAGGCATCTCCTTATATAGCAATGAATACGAAGCTCAAAGTGTGAGTTACTTTCTTTATGCTGGAGTAACAATAACATGCTAGTGTTCCCCAATACTCCAATTCTAACAAGCTTTGACTTTTGGGGAGCTTCGCTTCGTTTCATAGTTGCAAAAGAATATTAGAGTGTTCGAAAAATCATTTAATATGGGAGTTGTGTTTTTTAATGTATTGGTCGCTATCGAGCACTGAATTTGACGAGGGCGCAGGGCCGGCGCCGACCCCACATTCCCACAGTCTTCCCCATATTTTATATCGGGCAAAAATATATTTATATTTAGATGCCACGCTTGAAAGAAAAGCATGCTATTCTAGTGGTAAATTGTTATATAAAACATTAATTAATTCCTTAAACTCAAACTGCCAAAACCATTCAGCCTAGCCTCTCTGTACTTTTAGACGAGTTTTAAAGCCTTATTTCCCACTCAAAACCAACAATTGAGCCTAAACAAAAATTGTAGGCTAGGCTTATAAACAAAATCAAGTTGACTAGAGATTTAACGGGAAAATGCCAGTTATGTAAAGATTCCTCGTAATTTATGTGTAGATGCTCGCGCGGTCACGCCAATGCCGTCCTTCGCACTAATTTATTGCCAACTTGCAGATGCAAAATCGACAAGTGTTTGTCCTATCTACATTCTGACCCTTGTTGAGGTGACAAATTGCCCCAGAATTGGCTCCTTAATTCAGGGTAAACTTGTTTGCATTTCTTTTTCCTCTGAAATAGGTTTAGCAATGCAGATTTTTTATAACCTGATTATATAAGTCAATGATCAGTGCATGTACTAATGCTCCCTTTAGTTCTATATAATGACCGGAGATGATAATGGGTATCTTACAATTGGATATCGGACATTATCTCACTCAATTAAGTAAAATTAGAATATTATATAATTGAGTTTTGGTAAGGTTCAAGTAATAAAAATATTACTCATGTATAGTGATTTTAGGATATCCACTATTCTAAGGGTTAGTTTGGCACACCAATTGCCATCAGTGCAGTTCATTTAGGGTATCCACTGACCTGTTCATAGATCGGATTGGGTCGGGCTTAGGTAAGGTATTAAGAAAGTGAAAGTATGCTAAAACCTGGCTCGGCCTATTTTTCGGGTCTAATCTTTTATCCGAGTCCGTTTTTACATATAACCAATAAGCTTAAACCCATCCAAATCCATCCAAATACTATTAATTTTTTAAAAAAATTATAATAAAATACAAAAATATTAAAACATATAATATTTAATAAGTATAACATAATAAATTTGAATAAATTTTTGTATAAAAACTAAAAGAAACATGCAAATTTAAATTAAAGTATAAAAAAATAACACAAACTCAAATAAATTACACAAAGAAAACAACATTAATTAAAAATATATTAAATATAAAAAATAATAATAAAGTATAATAAAGGGAACGAACCAAAAAAAGCATAGTAAATAGGCAGGTTCGGCTTGGGCTTAAAACGATGAACTCAAATCCGGTCCATCTTTAATGGGCCTCGATTATTAAGCTCAAGCCCATTTAACGGGTTTAATATTTTTGTCTAAACTTGTTAAAAAATGGGTAGATCTTCAGGTTTGGATGGATAGCTTGACTTTTGAACAGGTCTAATATCCACTATTCAACGAGTTAGTTTGGCACACTAGTTGCCACCAGTGTAGTGCAACTGGTGTGTCAAGTGGACTAAAAACAATATATAGGGGTGGGGTGAAATTTTTTTTACCCTTGGTTTTTAATTTTTTTATTATTTTATTAAAAAACATATATCTTTAATAATCATTTTTATTTTTTTTTAATCTTACCTAAACCAATCTCACCATCCATCTAAACTAGTTTTAAGTCTATTATAAATAATAATTTTTAATATGATATGATATTTTATTTATAAATTATTTATTATTAATGTAATATTTAATTAATTTACTAATTATTTATTATTTTTTAATTTTAATTTATTATTAAGTGTTAAATTAAATTTATAAATTTAATTTTTTAATAATATGTTTTAAAATTGGTTTTAAATTTAAATTTAGAAGTCAAATACTAAAAAAAAAAAATACTTTATAAGTTCGGATAGTTAACAGATTTTTTTTAATGTCATATGGTAAAGTTCGAATAACACAAATAAAAATAATCAGATAATTCATTAGGTTCGTGTATTATGAAAAAAAATCAAATTTAATATAGATATCTCCAAATTACCGGTATCCTATCAAATGACACCTCTATCTTTGTTTTGAGAAAGAAGAATAAATATATTGAGATTGAAATTTTAAACATATAAAACAATATAAAAAAAAAGGAAAAATATGATCATTTAAACTAACATTTAAAGTAATTTATTATTTTATCCTAGCTTCATTTCTCCCATGGACGAAAGCTCAGCAGGCACCACGTCCAGTATTATCGAACTCATGCTAGAGCGTTTGCGTGTGCTTATGAAAACCACAACATCTATATATCCATTCAATGGTCAACTTATTACGAGGAAAACCGAAGCAGGGAACATTCGGAGAAAGTTGGCTTGTAATACCTCTTACTATGTTACGAGGAACTAAATAAGACCGACCAAATCACGGAGATCTTTTAGTGAGAATTCTATTGGTGAGTTGTTCTTAGCATTTAAACATTTTGGTACCTTGTGATCAGAGAGGAGGCGTATCTTTTTCGCTTTAAAAACTGTCTTCATACATAAACAATGCCTCATCACGTGCTATGAAGAGCAGAAGCAGCGCAGGACATACCGGGAAAGTAAATATTCAATCATTTGTCAGTAGCCGACTATCATCCATTCATCTTTGAAGGCTATCAAATTCTGATCCTCCAACAAAGGTTTGGCTCCTGACAGTACCTGCCAACAAGGCAGACGGATTGCTCTGCAATTAGACAATATGTTCTTCAAGCTGGGGTCTTCCAAAATACATACAGCACTCAAATGCTAAGGCCCCTTGGAGATTCCTATTCATTCCAAGGTCAATATATTAATATTCTCATTACAGAGATCCCAAAAACAGTAGAGGATTATCAAGAAGTGATTGGAAGAAGTAGACGTAGACTTATTTCCTAAGCATTTGAACATAGTTTGAATCTTAAAGTCGCCACTGTTGGAGGGCTTCACTATTTACTACTCCCGGCCCAGACAACTTTAGTTTCAGACTGTAAAACAGATTACCCCACCACCACCAGGGATGCCTGCTGATGTTTTCGATGCCTACAATGCTGACTTTGCTTTCTCTGTTTGATCGGACAAGCTACTTTACTGATCCACATGAACTTGTTTGAGCAGCTATGCAATTTCATCTCCTTTCTTTCAAGAGGTAGCTTACACCTCCACAAAGGCCTTGTCATATTCTTCTGAATCATCACTCCTTATTGTTTAGATCTGCTAATAGCTAAGCCATATTCCCTGGCCTGCTAACTCTACCATTGCCCTCATTTTGTCATCCTACCAACAATAACTTAATAGTACCGTAGACTTCTAGCTTATGCAACAAGAAGGAATAATATGAGAAAACTAGTTTATATAAACTCAGTCAAAATACTATGAAATGCCAATTTGAAATCCAAAGAAATGATTATACAAATTAAGAAATCACTTTACAAAACTGACATAAAATGTTACTGTCTTAATACAGTTTGTTAAAAAGGAAAGTTGTGACAAGCAAACTTCCTTTTAATTGGATCAACAACACTCGCAAAACAGTAGTAGCTACTTATGCAGGCACCAGGGCAACTGTAATTTGTACAGGTTCAGGGACCAAAAGTATCAGGATCTATATTTCTTATTGATTGCATGTCTTAAACACAATTCCAAAGTGAATAGCCAAACTTAGGCATTCTTATCATTCGACCAACTGATATGAAATGCAATATCTGCACATAGATTTTCAATTCAAGTGAATTTGACAGACTGTATGATTGCACATGTTGTTTTTCTGGAACTGGAGAGTCCTTCCATCTTTTGTCAACATTTCTTCAGTACTAAATGCTAAAGACTAAAGTTGCCAGAAAAAAAAATCATGATGATTTCAGTAATTTATCAAATCATTCGCAACATCTATTTTTTAATCTGATTTTATTTTTTTCCCTCAATTGATTGTGACAGAACATACCAGCAATTGTAGCAAGAGCTTCTCAACTAGTTTGACCAGCTCCAGCATTTCCATCTCCTATCATTCAAGAGATGCTTCCATACCCTCAAAGGCCTTGTCATACACCGCTTCTGAATCATTACTCACTTTTGTTATCTGCTCATAGCTAGCCATTATTCCATGGCCCCTGCTACGTCTACCATTGCCATTTGCCAATGTTCTTGTCATTCTATTCTATCCACAAGACCTTAACATTGTTGTAGTTATTTGTTATGCAACAACATAATATGAGAAGTTAGTTTATCTGAAATTAGTCAAGATATTGCAGAACGCCAACGTGAAGAGTAAAGAAAGTATACACATTAAAGCATCAAATTAGCAAGCCTGAGCTAAAAAATTCTGTCTTGATACTGTTTGTTGAAATAGAAACTTGAGACAACCAACTTTCTTCTACTAAGATAAAAAATGCATGAAAAACAGTAGCAGCCGCTTATGAGGTACAAGTGCTATCCTGAAGGTTCAGGGGCCAAAACATTAGGATCTTCATTTCTAATGGTTTGCATAGCTTAGACAGTAAACACAATTCCAAAGTGAATGGCATTTAGTCATTTCAGTGATTCTTATCACTGGACCAACCGATGTGAAATGCAAAGTCAGCAGATTTTCAATTCAAGAGAATCCAACAAATTGTAAGATTGCACATGTTTTCTGGAACCGGAGAGTGGTTCCATCTTTGCCAATATTTCTTCTGTACTAAGTACTAAATACTGAAGTAGCCAAAAATAAAACAAATCATGATGATTTTCATGTTTTTCTTTCTCTATTTTTCCTTTTCTTTCAGTTTAAGGCTAACTCACTTATCAAATCATTCTGCAGTACGTTTTTTAATCTGATTTTAGTTTTTCCCTTAATGCATTGTGAGGCAACAAATCAGCAATTGTAGTAAGAGCCCCTAAAAGAAACATGCAGTGATAACAGTTGACAAGCAAACCACCAACACATTCAACGGCAGCAAAATACAAACATTAGAATTTTTATAGAAATGAAGAGGTAACATCCATTGACAAAATCTAACAGTTTTCCATATTTTCCCACATAAGTGGGAAATAAATGACAGGAAACCAATAAAAAAGAGTAGGACAGAGAGACCTACAAATGTTATAAGCTTAACAAAAGAAAAAGACTTAAAAGGTTTTCTGAGAGGTTTTCTTCCCTAAGATTGCTTCCCAAACCAATGGTGAGAAAGGTGCCTTCTTGTCCAGAAACTGTCTAACAGCTTTATCATTGACCACAAATCCCTTTTGTTTTAAAGCTCCAATAACACTCTGTGCTTCTTCAACACCCTTCTCCTTACACAATACACCAACCAGACCCACAAAAGTAGTAACATTTGGAGAATGTCCCGCTTCAAGCATTTCCAAACAAAACGCAATGGCATCATCCAGTTGGGTACATTTATACAATCCTTGAATCAAGACAGTATAACTGAAGGCATTAGGAGTTACACCTTTCGATTGCATATTCCTGAAAATTCTCTTTGCATCATCAAGCTTATGGGCTTTGCAGAAGCCATCAACAACAGCTGTATATATAACAACTTCAGGGATTGTACCTTTCTCCCGCATCAATCCGAAGAGCTTCATTGCTTCTTGGATAAGCCCATCTTTACAGAGCCCATCAAGCATGGCTACAGCATTGGGGATGAGACCCGTCTCCTTCATTTTCTTGAAGATCTCATTAGCATCCTGTGGCGGTGAAAGCTTTTCTTCTTGCTCTTTTCTACGTACCTGGGCTGCTGCTTCTGAATCCGAGGGCTGGTTTTCTCTCTTGTTGTGAAGCCCAAGCTTCAATTTTTCCAGGAAATTTACATCAGATTGAGAATCCTCTCTCTTGTTGTCAGGATCAGAAGCAAATTTGGCATTGGGGGATTGAAAAGAGGAACCATTACTATTAATGGCGGCTCCTTTGGTTTCTCTAAACGAGGGATTGAAAGGCCTCTGACCCCTTAAGGGTCTGTTTGGAATATGCTTGGGAGCCTTATCACCATCTCCATTGCTTTTAAAACTGGTAGGTTCGCTCTCCCTGACAGGTCGTCTTATATCGCTGAAAAGGCGCGTTTGTGAGAGATAGAGCGAAGACGGCGCTCTTGAAATAGGCTGCTGGGGCTTCAAAGTTAAAACCTTCATCAACTTCGCAAAAACTCGAGCTTGTGATGATTCCATTCCGTAACACTAATTTTCAGTATCAGAGGCTTCTGTTTTCTTCTTTAATTCAACGAAAATGCTTTTGGTTTTGACAGGAAGTGAGGGTTTAAGCTTATAGAAGTTAGGGTTTTGGGGCCAAAGAAAACAGAGGGAGGGGAGCGGTTAAGCCAGACAGGGAGAGGCCACTATTGTTGAGGGTAAAACAGTGATTAAGTAGAAGCAATAAGGGTATAGCAGTAATTTAGTAAGTAAGAGGCGAGCGAATCCTAATCTTTCCGCAGTAAACCCAGTAGCAATGGAACACTGGATATTGGATAAGGCTTTTTGTTTACTTAAGCTTTACAGTTTACAAAACCCAGAAATTCCACTTCATCCCAGTGGCTCTGATGCCACAGTCTAATAACTTGCTGAGAGCACTCTGGGTTTTGCCTCTGGTATTTCTAATTCTCTGATTCAACTTCAATAGGTAATGTTGCCTCTTTCAATTACCCCAGAAATAGTTTTCATTCACTGGTTAATCAACATCAATTGAATTGGAAACAGATTACAATATTCTGTTTTCCTTGCGTAGTTTTCCTATTCCTTTTCGTTGTAGAATTATTTTGTGTTGTGTTTTCCCTTTTTTCCTTCTTGTTTTTTGTGTTAATGAAACGCTCTCTTGGGAAACCTCTGCTTTGTTTCTTGCTATCATTTACTGAATTACTCTGCTTCCTCTTGCATTTCATCTTGATTAAACAGTAATTTTAAAGAGCCACCTTATTGCTGTTGCAAGTCAATGAGAATTTAAGATTGTTGCTAGAGATTAACATGCTGCTCGTGTTTGCTACAGAAATGGAAGCTGCCAGCAGTCAAAATGGTAGTAGCATCATGTGGTTCTTCAGGGACAAGGGTTTTGATGATAAAAGTATCAATGAAATGCTCAAAAAGTGTAAGCGCCTTCAGGGTGTCGAGAAGGAAAGAGCCTCTGAAAACTGGGCTTACCTGAAAAGCATTGGTATTCAAGAGAGAAAGCTTCCTTCTGTTGTTTCCAGGTGCCCCAAAATTCTTGCTCTTGGTCTAAATGAGAAGCTTGTCCCCATGGTGGAGTGCCTTGCCACCCTGGGAACTAAACGCCATGAAGTTGCTTCTGCCATTTCTAGATTCCCTCACATAGTCTCTCACAGTGTAGAAGAGAAGCTTTGCCCACTCTTGGCGTTCTTTCAAGCAGTGGGGGTCCCTGAAAAGCAACTAGGCAAAATGATATTGCTAAATCCAAGGCTCATCAGCTATAGCATTGAATCTAAACTCACAGAAATAGTTGACTTCCTTGCCACACTTGGCCTTACCAGAGAAGGGATGATTGGGAAAGTTCTGGCCAAATACCCATTCATAATGGGTTATAGTGTTGACAAAAGGCTATTCCCAACCTCTGAGTTTTTGAAATCAGTAGGTTTGTCTGAGACAGATATTCAATCAGTGGCCATGAACTTTCCTGAGGTCTTGTGTAGAGATGTTAGCAAGATTCTTGGACCCAATTTTGCATATCTAAGAAGATGTGGATTTGGAGATAGACAAATAGCAGCTTTGGTAACTGGCTATCCCCCAATACTTATCAAGAGCATCAAGAATTCTTTGGAACCTAGGATTAGGTTCTTGGTTGAGGTGATGGGGAGGCAAATTGATGAAGTTGCTAACTACCCTGACTTTTTTCGGCACGGTTTAAAGAAGAGACTAGAGTTGCGGCACAGACTTTTGAAAGAGAAGAATGTCAGCTGTAGCTTAAGTGAAATGCTGGACTGCAATCACAAGAAGTTTCTATTGAAGTTTGGTTTGTTTAAGGGGTTTGCCTGAGGCTAAGGTACTAGAGCCACATTCCAATTCTCGCTGATTGTCATTTTTGTATTGTAACTTGATTTGTCACCTTGGTTTCTAAGCTTATCAATGAGAAATTAAGATCAGCAACTGCTGCCTTTTCTGAGCTTATGCTAATTCTTTAGTTCAGGCTGACCTAAAAATTGTCTATGTCCAATTCTTTTATAATTTGATCGAATGTTTGCCTAGCATCCGAGTCTGGCTTCGTGTGGTGTTGCTAAATAAGAACTTTGTCATGTCTAAAGGATATCATACCTGTAGTTCTGCACTGAATAATGCAGCATCACTTATTATGATGTAGTTTAACCTGACAATTTTAGACACAATATGAAAACGATACGAATATAAGATAAAAAAGTGATACGAATTAAAATTAAGTAAAATTGTATATGAATATGGTAAAAGTTAAAAATAAAATTTTGTATTTTTGGTATCAACATGAATTTTAATACAAATTTTTTGTGTTTTATAAGAAACGAACACGACTTTACATAATACGAATACGAATTAGAGACACAAATTGTTAGTTTAATATCTGATTTCCTGTCAAACTAGAGCCAATATTTCCAAAAAAGAAAAAAAAAAGAGAATAAAAACCTGGTTATCGGCGCACTCAACCTGCTGTTGGGTGGCTTCCATTAAAGAAGCTCCTTGAGGATATATTCTGTAGTATGCAGAATGTGGAAATTATTAAAATTGTCTGCAATTGATTCCATAAGGTTAAACATCAAATTCCTTCTCATAGTCATAGACTATTCCAAATAAGAACAGACAGGGAAAAGCTAGGCACTATTTTCTTTATCATAATTAGTAACAAATGCACAACAAATCAAGACCTTAAACACATGTTTGTATCTGGGGCTAGAATTTTAATGCATATGCAAATCATATTATACTTGAAGACACAACGAATTGACATCCTTGACCCGAAACCCCTTCAGACCTAAGCGTACATGGGCTTTGTTGATGTATTAACTATTAAGCATGCTGCTAATTTGGTCTTCTGGCACTTATTATTTGGCCATAAAACCTGCCACAACTGCAGCGAGTATGGCAGTAGGATCACCAAGAATGGCAGAGACAATAAGACGAACAGCCCCACCGGCCATCTCACAGCATTTTTTTACCTTTCCCCCTCTTCCTCCATGATGGGTTTTCAGTGTCCCCTTGAGGCTTGGAATCCTGGTCTGCATCTCTCTGACCTTGTTCTTGTCAGCATTGAAATACATGGCTTCCCAACTTTCAGCCAGCAATTCTTTAACACACGAGACATGAAGATTATAACTCTTGCATTGCGACCTGTAAGACCAACCAGGTCCTTTGCCACCGCAGCAATGGCATGAGCTAGACAGCTTGTGGCAGAGGTAAAGATTATGTTCTCCATCGTCCAAGACTTGAGGGAGGTTTGCACAGCAAGGATGAAGATCAAAGTCACATCCGTTACAGTGGTAGACAAAGCCTTGAACATCATTTCTACATGCATCACATATCCTCATCTGCTCCCCAGGGGGTTTATAGTGGAATTGGAACTCACATTTTTTGTATAAGGGATGAGTAATGGTAGGAGATGGCATAGCACATGCCTTGTGCAAGTCGAACTCACATTGCTGGCAGCTGTATTTGAGGCCAATGCCAGCTTCCTTACAGCCATCACAGTTGAATGGTGTCTCTGTATATTCAAGCTTTAGCTTGTGCTGTGGATGGATTGGGTGGGGAATTTCTTTGTCAATCTTCATTGGGTTTTGTTACTTCACTTCAACAAGCTATGGGAAGACAGGCATTGCTTATATAAGGAGTTAGATAGGTTAATTTGGTTTGTCTTTGAATAGCCAAAAAGAGATTGTTGAACAGTTTCAACGTAGATACTTTGCTTAAGTTTCACAGTTGAGAATAACTTGTTTAAGTTGATTCAACGATTATAATTCCTGATGAGGAGAGTTGAACGAGGAATCAAGAAAGCTATTGCCATAAGCATTCCTATCTCAGGAGTTTTAACAACTCAAAATTTTTGTTAAGATCACCATCTAATTCGACCATGCTGTCCTACATTTTAATGCCTAATCAGTATAGATGTTAATAAAAGCAGATTTCGTCTCAATTTGGAAAACTAAACCTGAAAAAGTTGGTGAGAGGGCACACAACAAAGCAAAATTGATATTGATATAGAATGAAATGTAAGTCAGAAGCTTATGGTTCGGACAGGTAAAATTTTTTTACAATAAATGAATGAATTCAGAGAAGGGTTAATCGAAAAGTTTCTAGTTTAGAAAAATGATTATTCCTTTGACTAAATTCTCTTATACTCTTCCTTTAAACGTACAAAGGAATAAAGAAAGCAGTGTTCCATGGATTGAGCTGACCCCAACAACAACAGGAGTTTCATGTGTCATATATTGTCCCACGCTTCTCTTTAATGATTGAAAGAGAATTCAACAAAATAAAAAAGCAGCAGCCAGGATTGTTCGGATGGCATCATCCGCTGGGGTGGTTTCAGCTCTTTGAAAAGCTGATGTCACAAGGCATCTCAGTTTCTGATTCAGGTAGAAAAGCAAAGCCCAAAATTGTCAGTATCAGATACTTCTTATCCTTCCTTATAACTGCAATGATCTGATTCAAATCGTTTATGCAAGGTAAAAACAACTTACAAAATGCAAATATTTGTCTGTCAAATCATCCATGAAATGGTTTTGGCCTTGGCTGCTTTGGTTTATGGTCCCATTAGCAAGAAAATAAGCCATACAAAAGAAAACTTAGGTCCATGGCCAATGGTCTAATTTATAAGAGATGCAGTCATACAATGCCAATGTCACGGTCAAATAGGGAATTAAGAAGCATATGGCAAATAAACGAAGATTGGGGAATCAAGGACAGTTGTCCAGTGTTGGAGATTCTTCACCAAATTCTAATAAACTTGAAACCTTCTATTTCACTTCTTTTTAAATCTCATTTGCTCTTTATTTTCCATGCCTTTTTCTTTTCTCTTTTTCTCTGTTTAATGAAGGAATAAAGCAAAATTTTGTCTTCTAAGAAGCTAGCAATACATAAAGAATACTAACAAGTAACAAACAGAAAAGAGAAAGCATGATTCAAACCCCTCTAGGTGTCTTCAAGAGATATTGAGAAGAAAGATCAAATTTGCTTTGTTAAAGTGGGTTGAAACATACAAAAAAACAAAGTCAGGTACCTGATTCTTGGTCAGATATCTTGCAATTTTTTTGAAAAACAAATATTTTTCAAATTTTTTTTATTTCATGCTTGACACACGACATAATCTCATTGATGAATATCATATAGACAATTTAAGTTAACGGTGTTAAATTATAGTTAAAATATTACAGTATTTGAAAAATCAAGCACTAATTTGTATATTTTTTTCCCATAGTTGAAAAGTGTAGATACTTGATTTTGAAAACCAATATTTGTTTCATGTTATAAGTGAAAGACAAGCTCTTCTTAGAATAATTACTTTACAAGAATAACTTTTTTTCAAAATAGCTCATTCACAAAAACAGCCTCTTATCAAAAGAACTCATTACTTCTTCTTAGAAAAGTTCATTCACATAGTAGTTTTTGTCAGAATAGCTCTTCTCAAAACAGCTCTTCACAGAATAGCTCTTCACAGAATAACTTGTTCTCATAATAATCACTTATAGAATAGTACTTTCAAGAAGAGGTGAAGATAACTTTGGAATAGGACAGAGTTCTTGAGTTAACTTCACTATTGAGATGTCTTGGAGAATTTGGCTTGGTGGATTAGATATGAAGATAGTTAAGAATTCTTCTCTTAGCCTTTCTCTGAAGTATGAGTGCTTTTCCCTATTTCTTTCAAGACACTTTCTCCCAAAGCATAAATCCCATTAGACAAAGCATTAATGCTTTGTAACTAACAATTCTCATTATTATGTTATTAATACCAAAAACATGTAATTCTCATTCTCCACACCTATAAATAAGAGTTCTTGTTGTTTTTGAAAAGGACTTTTGGCAAATTAACTACATTAGAAACTCTCTCAAATCCTCTCTACACTATTCTCTTCAATCAGTTTTGTTCTCAGCCTTCTATCACCACTTGCCACTGTACTCATTCTTCAGGGTCTACTCCAATCTTCCTCTCCGTCGCCTCTCGGCACATTCCATTCTACTGGTTTGCAACATTTTCTCTCTACAGCAAAGAACTCATTTACATAAAGATAATAAATGTAAAAAAAAAAAACATAAATGAGATAGCTTTGAAAACTAGACTAGAACATTGTAGATACCAATCTAACAGCTTTCCTCACAAGAGCTAGCTAACTCATGGCATATGCAATGATTATTTATGTTATATTTGTGTTTGTTTCACGTCAAATTATGCTTGTGTCATATAAAATACGGAATTTATCGTATCAAAAATTGTGTCAATATTTAAAAATATATATGGTTAACTTTTCTCAAAATCATATATAATTTTTGTCAAATTTTAATTTATATCACTTTTTTTTTTCATATTGTGTCATATTTAAAATTATAAGATCTACTTTTACTTTATAAACAAGGTTGGGATCATCTTAATAATTGATCCATTAACAAGAGCTAGCTAACTCACGGCAAATGCAATGATAATTTATGTTATATTTTGTGTTCATACTACATCAAATCATGTTTGTGTCATATAAAATACAAAATTTATCATATAAAAAATAGTGTCAATACTTAAAAATATATATGATTAACTTTTTCAAATTCATAAATAATTTTTATCAAATTTTAATTTGTAACACTTTCTTTTCTTTTTCGTATTGTACCTTATTAAAAATTATAAGATCTACTTTTACTTGATAAACAAGGTTGGGATCATCTTAATAATTGATCCATTAACAAAGAAAATTAAAATTTTTTTTCGTTTAAGCTGCATATTGGTTTTTGATGTCTACAGTAATGTTCATATTATTTCCTGGTCTTTCAATGTTAATATTTTTTTTATTCAAAAAATATGTCGACATTTGTTTACTGAATAAAATGTTTAACTGAATTCGATAACACGAATTAATAACTTTAATTTAATTAAAAAAATTTTACGTATCAAAATAAAATAATATTATTATAAAATTAAGAATGTCACACATAAAATATTTTATTTTTATTCAATTTAAATTTTTTTTTGGTTCATCAATTTAGTATTTCTTTCGCTGTGTAATGGATGATCTAGTAATTATAATTATCTAATTGCATAAACAGATTTAGGTGAAAAAATACCCGTACATAGTCCAAACCCAAAACAAATGGGCTGAATACCGCGGCCCTGGGGCCTGGATTCTAGTTTCTGCAGTCTCAAGTTCTTGAAGAACGGCAGTGGTAAAAAGTGTAGGCAAATCCCAATTGTCGCCTGAATTTGCCCGCACAAACTGTAATCAAAAAAGAAAAGCGAATCTTAACCTACCTCGAAACTTCCATTCAAGCTCATCAAGAACAAGTCTAATCCTCGACTTCCATTGAAAAGCGGAGGAATTTTCAGTTTTTGCCAACAGTGGGGCTTAGGGTCAGTTGCTCTTCTTGCCCTGTCATAATTCATCATTTCTCCATTTGGGGTCTTCTGATTTTTGTTCTTCTGCTATCTGTGAATTGATATTTTGTTTCCAGTGCATGCAATGCTTGTACTTTACAGTTACAGTGGTGAAGTTGCAGATAATTAAGAGAATATTTTTGATTCTGGGTTAGAATGTTTTTATGCTTTGGATTAAGAAACTTCTTTAGGTTGTTGTACTAAGGACTTCACATGAAATCTTTTATGTCAAGCCTGCCTTTATTTGAAAAGTTGGAAAACTTTTCAAAATGGAAAACTTGGAAATTTAGGAAAGAAGAAACTTGCTTCATTCTACTGCCTGTTGAGAGCATTCTACAAAATCTATCTAGAACTGGGATATAGATTGTTTCTATTTCTGAAATCTCTTATGCTCGTTTTAGATAAAAGAAAGACAATGTAAGAATATTAGCCGTAGAAGACCAGAATTTATGGAGTTGACACTGGTGATGACCATATTAAGTAGACCATTAAATGTTAAATCCTGTTTTTTATTACATTCAAAACTTTTCCAATCATTGCCACCAAACTATACTTATAAGTCATGCCATCATAGCAAAACCAAATTCTGATGACATTTTAAAATAAATAAATCTCCACATTACTAATTCTTCATTCAGCTCCAAGAGTAGAAAACCTGAACCTTTCAGTTGGATTGGACAGTTAGCTTCTGGTTAAGCCTGTTGAAATGTGTATTCATTTGTATGTTTAGTCTAGTTAGCAAAGAACTTAAATGAGGAGTTAACACATTTCCTTCTTTGTGCTTGCTACATGGGATTTCAGAGATAGATGAGTGCCACCAGACACAGGACCCTAGTGGGTGGGGTTCAGCATGTTTTGGACTATCTGAGACGAATGCAAGCAGAGAACCCCTCATTCTTTTATGCAATCCAAGGTGATAATGACCACAGTGGTGGAAGCATATTTTGGGCAGATGCAACATCAAGGATGAATTATACTTACTTTGGGGATGCTGTCATATTTGACACAACATATAGGACAAATCGCTATAGGGTGCCATTTGCCTCATTCACAGGACTAAACCACCACGGGCAGCCAGTGCTATTTGGATGTGCTCTAATTCTCAATGAGTCTGAGTCCTCGTTTGCATGGCTATTACAAACTTGGCTTCGTGCAATGTCTGACCACCATCCCGTCTCTATAACAACTAACCCTGATCGTCTCATACAGATGGCTGTTACACAGATTCTTCCAGAAACACGCCTTTGTTTCAATAAATGGAGCATTTTCAGAGAAACTCAAGAGAAGCTAGCTCACATATACCAATCACAGCCTACTTTTGAAACAGAATTCAAGAAATGTATTAATGAGATGGAGACAATTGATGAGTTCGAATCATCTTGGGTTTCGCTTCTGGAAAGGTACTTTGTCATGGATAATGAATGGCTTCAATCAATGTACAATGCTCGGCAACAGTGGGTCCCTATTTATATGCGAGATACCTTCTTTGGGGAGTTATCTATAACTGATGGAAGCGTAGGTTTAAACTCATTCTTTGAAGAGTTTGTGAATGCATCAACCACCATACAGACATTGATTAAACAGTATGAGAAAGCTGTAGCAAGTTGGCATGAAAAAGAATTAAAGGCAGATTATGACAGCGCCAACACTACACCAGTTCTCAAGACACCATCTCCCATGGAAAAACAAGCAGCTAACCTCTATACAAGAAGAATATTCATGAAGTTCCAAGAACAGTTGGTTGAGACCCTTGCTAATCCTGCAACTAAAATTGATGACTTAGGAACTGTCACAACATATCGGGTGGCCAAATTTGGAGAAGACCATAAAGCGCACACCGTTAGTTTCAATTCGTGTGAGATGAAAGCTAGTTGCAGCTGCCGGATGTTTGAATATTCTGGAGTAATGTGCAGGCACATATTAGCAGTTTTCAGAGCAAAAAATGTTCTGACACTTCCTTCGCATTATGTACTAAAACGATGGACGAGAAATGCTAAAAGTGGAGCTGTGTTGGAGAAAGATGCTTCTGAATTGCCAAATAATTCTCAGGAGTCCTTAACAGTTCGGTATAACAGCCTACGCCAAGAAGTTATTAAGTATGTTGAAGAAGGAGCAAAATCTATCCACATTTACCATGTAGCAATGGATGCTTTACAAGAGGCACTGAAAAAGGTTGCTACTTCAAAAAACCAAAGCCCGGCAGCCGCAGAAAATGGAGCACTGAGCAATGGAGGTAATCAAGAGTTGCATGCAGCTGGAGATACCAAGATGGTGGCATGTCAATCTGCGGTCAGTTTCTCCTATCTCAGGACATTATCTAGCTTGTTAATGTCCAATGTTATTAAGCTTCTCAAATGGACTATATTGCAATTTCATTTCATTATTTGATGAAATATTTCATGCCTCTTTCTAGGGTCTACCAAGAATAGGAATCTGTGCTGTTTAAAGATAATCCTGCAGTCAGTAAATGTAGGCTTGAACCATTTTAGAACCAGGCTTGCTTGTATTTCCTATTGAGGTTCTAAATATTTGGTCTATTTTTCCATTTGATCAACAAATTAGATAATTGCATTTAGGGTGTATCAGGAAAAAATGATAATATTTACCTCCCCTTTGGTCAGTTAACTGGCATTTTTTTATTTGATGCTGTTCTTTTGTTGGTATATCCATGAAGCCGTATCAGCAATACTCATCTGACAACAATAGTAATATTTCAAAATGGATGGGTCTGTCACCAAGCTTTCCTGTTTATAATTTTCTCTTCTTTTTTTTTTGGTCTCATTTATAGTTAATTGTTGGAGTGAGGGGAATCTTGGTGTAACCGTAAAAATTGCTCTTTTGTGACTTAGAGGTCACGGGTTCAATAGGGAACAGCCTCTCTGTTAATGCAAAGGGAAGGTCGCGTACAATGATTCTCTCCATACCTGACAAAGTGGGAGTCTAGTGCATTTGTTGCCCTTTTTTTTTAATGGTTAATTGTTTGAGTAAACTTTACTTAACATTACCAAGATAACTCTCATCAATAGTAAATTTTCACTTAACTGCCTCAAGGATTCTAGTTAGTTAGTTACGTTTCACTTTTCCATTCTTTTCTCTCTCTCTCTCTTCCTTTTTTTTTTTTAAGATCTTTATTTAAAAAAAAAATGAAAGAATCTTCAGATGATCTTCTCCAGAATCTCCACTGATTGGGCCACTCACTATCTAAGGCCTAACTCCAAAAACAGGCCTTTCCCATTGCACAAGGGATTGAATTTGTGCATTAAATTCAGTCACTTATGTAGTCAGTTCAAAAAGGATCTCTTGATCTTGAGACTGGTTTAGCTGACTGATTTAGCTCTCCAGTGTTTCAATAAATAGCAACAAACTTTTTCAAGAATTATGCCTTGCACTTCTAATCTGGCATAACAATGTCCTTTCTTTCGATTCCAATTAGCATTTTCTAAGAGAGAGAGAGAGAGAGAGAGAGAGAGAGAGAGAGTGTGTGTGTGTGTGTGTGTGTGTGGAAAATCTAGGTTCATGCAATGTGATGTGTATGTAGAGAGTAGGTTCATGAGGAACTCGCTTGACACATTGTCATCCATCACTTTGTCATTTTGTGATTGAGATCTCTGATTTTTTCCTATCACAGAACGAGAAGGACAAGAAAATTCAAGAATTGACTTTGGAGTTGGAGAGCATAAACCAGCGATGTGAAGTGTATAGAGCAAATCTGTTGGCTGTTTTGAAGGATATGGAAGAACAGAAGTTAAAGCTGTCTGTTAAAGTTCAAAATGCAAGGCTTAGTTTGAAAGAGTAAAAATGAATCTTTTCCATGCTGATAGTAATTAGCCTGGTAGGACTCCGGAAGAAGTGATCATGACTGGTGTGATTAAGTTTCCACAAAAAACAATGTAGTCAAGATTGTATTAAATAAATGTTAGCTTTTCTGAAGGGTATTAGCAGCTTTCTAGTGTCTACCTTTCCTTTCAGCAAAGAGAATAACGACAGAACTTGTCATCTGTGCATCGAGAAGCTGGGATTTTCATTTTTCTTTGAGAGTGAACCTGAGACATGCATACCAGAACGTTGAGTCCAACACTGCCAGTAAGCATATCTCCATTAAACTTTAGAATATTCATACCATATGGAAAGCCAGATCCTAAGCTATGAAAAACTAACGATTAGATATCAGAGGTTACGGATGTAAGACATACGATAAAAATATCAACTTCAAAATGAACAAAATCTACAGGAAGATTTGGCCCAAAAAAAAAAGATATCAGAGGTTACGGATGGCAACCCTTTTTAAGTGATACGTGAACAAAAGCCATAGCCATCCTATCCTTACAGGAAGATGAAAAGGACAAAATCCTTCTAAGAGATCAGAGTCAACGAATGACTCACAATTGAAACAGTTTCAGGGAAAGGGTTCTGCGCCAATAAACCAGCCATAAATCTCCTAATGCTCAATTTAAACCAAAATCGATTAGTTGACAGCCAAATAGCATCAGAGCGTGCCTCCCCCACCCTTATAACATGAAAAGCAACTTCAACCCTCCAACCTTGATTTCTATAGGCTATCATAGTCAAAGAATGTTTTTATCTAAATTTGCAAGCATCATGGTAAAGAAAGTACTATTCATCCTGAAGCTGTGGCAAAACGTTTTACCTCCAGGCCCCGGTCAGCTACAAGTGAAATCAGCTAAACAGAGATCCATATTGTGTAGGCAGTGTGTTTCAAATCATAATTATGATGCATGGGGGGGTTATCCCGACTTCTTCAGACTAGAATATTGACACAGGGTCACCAATCTCCATAGATTTTTTTTCCTCAAAAAATCCCCACAGAGTTTACTAAAGGAAACTAATCACTCAAATTGACAAATTATAGACCTAAAAGACATCAATTATACTATACATGGCAAGATCTCTAAACCCTATACTAATTTCTCTACAGCATTCAAAGGTGAAGAAAACCCTAGCCCAATTACCAGGATAGGATTCAAGACAGAGACTACAAAATCAGATGAGATAAATAAAAATTACATGGTAGAAATGTATTGCACCATCAGAGGCCGTCCTTCATACTGATTTTTATATTTTGTACTTTAATTGACAGCTGCAGCTTATGGTCTTCAATGTCTTTTAAAACAGATAGCAAGTTAGCCCGGTAAACTTCGCACTTACGACTTGCATAGTCCAGCTCATTTGTAAGTTCTTGGATCTTCTTGTCCATATCATCCTGAAAAACAATGAAGCACCAATGTCATTTTTCACCCCTTTTTTTCTTATAATATTTAAAGTTATTATTTTATAAGTCTAGCATAAAGAAAGTGACAGTAAGATATATGTAAAAAATCATTTACATCCTAAGAATCATTGAACAGAATCACTGAAGATAGTCCACATAGTATATCTAAAAACCTACATGGTTATTAGACAACAAGAGAGCTGCGTACTCAATTCACCATTCCGTATGAACATGTAATGCCTTGCTTAATCATGGAGCAGTACACCTTAAGCAATTTAAAGATACTATGCTTAGACCCAAACTTATAACCAGATTGTTGCTGAACAAGAACATAGACTAAGCAGAACATATAACGCGGGAACAGAGCCTTTAAGAATCATTAAAGCAAAAGCATGAGGAAAAACAAAACCAGGTGTATCGGAACTAAAAGACCATCCAAGTATATGTATCATGAATAAACAGTCCAAGTATATGTATTTAAGTCTCAAGTCCTGAACCCAATGAGGCAACTCTACACCTTTCCTATTCCCATTGAGATTAGAATTTGGGTGGTCCCCCCTGAATTTAAACTTGCAATAAAAAAAATCTACAACAAGATTCTAGAGCTAAAAACAATCTGTTACATGACATATCCATGAAGTAAAGCAAGTTTGAACAGAAATAATCTTCCAGTGGTAAAGCTTACACCAATAATAACAAATTCGAACACAAACAGTAAGTTAGCTCTGAAGAAAATGAGAAAACAAAACATTTACAGTAAAGTTTAACCAAAAACCTTAAAAGAATTGATATACAGAATTTTCATTCAAAAAATCATATGTAGAACAAGCAACATCAATAATTGAATAATAATTCTAACCTCAGATAAAGGCTGATTAGGCATTTTGTGATTAACAGTATTTGCCTGACTCACATTACGTCCAGAGTTCCCCCTGACACGCCCATTAACAATCATACTCCTCCCCTCATTCTTTGTAGCAAGTGCAACTCTTTCTGCAGCCTCTTGGAGAGCACCAATTGCCACATTGTAAGTGTCTAAAGACTTTGATCCTTCATCAACAAACTTGAAGGCCTCATGACGTAGAGTATTATACCGAACTGTATGAGATTCTAGATAATTAGTATATACATCACTAGCACGTTCCTCTAATATAACACTACTCCTTGCATTTCTCGTCCATCGTTTCAAAATATAATGAGATGGGAGAGTAAGGACATTGGTTACTCTGAAAACTGCCAAAACATGTCTACAAAGAAGACCAGAGAACTCAAACATCCGGCAGCTACAAGTGGCTTTCATTTCTAGAACATTCAACTTAACATGGTAAGCTTTATGATCCTCCCCATACTTTGCCACCTGATATGTTATGATGTCAGCATCATCATCTGATTTTGATGCCATGAATGTCAGAGTCCCAACTAGCTCCTCTTGAAATCTCGTAAACAGTTTTCTCGTATAAAGCTCTGATGCCTGTTTCTCCATTGGAGATGGGGTCTTCAGAGCAGGGGAAGTGCTCATTGTATCATAATCTGCTTTCACCTCTTTCTCATTTCGACTCTCCAAAGCTTTCTCATAGAGCTTAAAGAACTGATTCAGATTGGTTGAAGCATTCACAAAGCCATCAAAGTATGAGTTCATGCTATCACTTCGTTGGGTTATAGACATTTCGGCAAAAAAAGTGTCACGCAAATATACAGGGACCCAATGCCTGCGGTCATTATATAACACCTGAAGCCATTCATGATCCCTGAGCTCATATCGATCTACAAGTGACAACCAAAAAGACTCAAATTCCTCAATAGAGTCAGGCAAGTTCACACACTTATGGAAATCAGCTTCAAAAGTTGGATGCTTGAGGAACACATGGGACAACTTCTCTTGGCATTTCTTGAAGATGTGCCATTTGCAGAAACGATGCCGACTCTCAGGGAAAACCTGCATAACTGCTGACCGAATAACAGCATCATGATCTGTGGTGATGGACACCGGAGGGCGACCAGACATTGCCGTAAGCCAGGTCTTGAACAGCCAAACAAATGATGCTTCAGATTCATTTATTAAGAAAGCACAGCCAAACAGAACTGGCTGTCCATGGTGGTTTACTCCAGTGAAAGGTGCAAAAGGTAGCCGATACCTGTTTGACCTATAGGTAGTATCAAAGGTAACAGTATCCCCAAAGTACGTATAATTCATCCTAGACTTTGGATCAGCCCAAAACACATTACTCACCAGAGCTTGATCCTCATCACCCTGCACAGCGTAAAAGAAATTGGCGTTCTCAGCATGCATTTGCCTCAAATAATCCAAAAGCAATTGAGTGTCTCCTTCTAAGCTCCTCTGCCGATTATTCCTCATGTAATTCCTACAATCCACTTCTGTAAATCCAACCTTACTAATCCCACCATATTCTTTTATTAAAGCAGACATAATCCTACGAGGCCCCATTCCAGCGGCCTGCAATGTATCAATCAAAGTCTTAGCAGGCCCAGATATTTGCCTATGAGACCGAAGACAATGAACCTGATCAGGTGGAACAAGCTCGTGATTATGCTCTCTAACAAATCCAGACACTACCCATTTCCCAGAATCCTGCATTTTAACAGACAAAGAAGCCTTACATCCTACTCTAGTAATAGTACGAGGACGCTTGATCTCCCTATCTTTTGTTCTTTTCTCATTCAGATTCCTAAACCCTTCTTTAGCACAAACAAATTGTCTCTGAATAATTGCTCCATCACGCCTGGAACGACGAGAAGAGCTTACACGTGTACTAAAACCGACACGGCGAGCATAGGAATTGTAGAAGGCCTTGGCGGCTTCTTCAGACTCAAATTCCATACCTTCATAAGGCTCAAGATCCAGCAAGTCCCCTTCTGGAAGATAAATTTCACTGCTACCGCTGCCAAAGCCCCCGCCATTGTTATTAGAAGCAAGAACTGAAGAAGGAGCAGGGCTATCGGCCATGTCCTCGTCCACGTCTAATCCTATGTTAGCATCATCATCTCCGTCGCGGCCGCTGCTACCTCCTCCGCCTAAGCCTATATCGAATTCGAGAACCTCCGGGTCCATATAATTGAGTTTTTCTGCGAAAAGATGACAATTTTAATGTCCTGAAAGTGGAATTGGAGTGGTAAAAGAAGAAGTGAGCTTAACCGTGGAAGACATGAACAAAGCGATGGGAAGGCTAGGGTTCCGGAGAAGAATCGAGAAAGGATATAAACCCTAGAATCAAGATTAAAAAAGAGGGATTTTGTAAAGAAGGGGAGATTGAATTTTGGATAAAAAATCGAAAATGAAGAACAAGTGAGAGAGAGAGAGAGGAAGTTCAAGAAGAAAAAAAAGTCTGCAAATTGCGAAAGGTTGAGAGAGAGAAAATGGAGAAATTTTGGAATTTCGGGTTACGGAGTACTTGTATTTTGCTACGGCTTCACTTTGATGTGCCAGTCGCTGCTGCTCTTATCACCGTCCGATTAGAATATTATCTCAGCGGAAAATATGAATAATTTTTACCTGAGAAAATGTGTCATTTTATAAAAAGGAAAAAAGATAGAGAATTTGCATTTGCCTTCGCATTTTCTACGCAAAGAAAAATAAATATAGTTTCCTTTAGTTAGGCTTAATAATTGTAAACACAATAAGAAAATGATAAAAAATATAAAAAAATAATACGAATTAAAATTTTGATAAAAAATTATATACAAATGAAAGAAAACTAAAAAATCAATTTGAAGTTTAGGTCATGTTTGGTGCATAGGATGATGATAGGATAAGATAACATAAGATTATGGATAGAACAAGATTAGATTATATCATCATATCTTATGTTTGGTGTGTACAAGGATTAAGAATAGGATATGATAACTTTTTAGATTATTATTCTGTCCACTGTCAGTGGAGTCTAAAGACTCCACAAGCAGCCCTCTCCACTTGCCACGTGTATTTTTAAAACTCCCTACTTTTTTTCCTCTGCCGTCAGTTTCTAACCTAACATTTCCTCTGTTATTCCGTTTCCTCAAAGCATATCACCCTCATGTTTCCTCTAGTATTCTACTTCCTCACTCCCTGTTCCAAAAGCCTACTTTGTTCCTCTATTTCTGCTGCAAAAGATTGAGAAGAAACTTTGTGAAAAGTTCGTACAATTCTTTTGTCAAAGCCGATTCTTCTTGCAGGTAAATATTTTTATCCTTTATTTTACTTATTTATTTACTTATTTATGATTGAAATAAGTATAAAATTTGGTTCAAAACTAAGGTTGGTTCAATGTTGATTTTCACAATTAAAAAAGCTAATTGAATATTGTTTTATTAACAATGAAAATATTGTAATGAGTTAGAAAATAAATACAAGGCATATTACTTGTTCGATGAAATGTTTATGTACCACTCTCCAATTGCCAACAGTAATCCCATTTTTTACTGGTTTGGAGTTGTATTGCCACCGTCCAAATGGGGCACCGATTAAGTGATCGGATAGACACAATTTTGACTCTTGCTTCGCTTGCTTAGAGAGTAACAAATACAGGAAGTACTTCTGCAAAGGTTGGTGTCGATCAGCTCCTGAGGGTGATTGAAGAATCAAAGGACCCTTTGATGCAAATTCTGACCATCAGATCAATTGGTTCATTGGTGAGGATTTTCCCATCACATGAGACTCAAGTAATTGGTTCCTTAGTGTTGCTGCTTGACCACAGACATCTAACGGTGGCAACATAAGCTACCATTGGCATTTTATGGTTTAACTATGTTTTTTTTTATGAAACTGAAAGTTACTACTGTTGTTGTTATGAACATCTCGAGATGCTTTTATTTTAGTTAATGTGTAATATTGGAGATGCCTTAGCATTTCAATTTGAAATGTTTTCATAGTATCTCACAAATGAGGGAGTCTGTATTAAAGTGAAATAATCTTGATTTGCACTATGCCGATGATCAAATTAAAAGCTTTCATTCTCTGAGATGTTGCCAAAGCTGTTAATCTACTTTGCTTCCCTGAGGTTCAGTCGCATTGCTGCTACCTTTTACAACCTTAACTTACTCCAAGTAGTTTCACTTATCAATCACCGGAGCATTGCTGAACATTTTTTGTCAAACTATGGCTATTCTAAAGGCTCAATGGCTTGTATGAACCATATAACCTTTTCTAGTTGGCTAATGAGGGGTCTTAATTGATGGTTTCTTTTCTGTGGAGTCGTTTTTGTTTAGGACATGTTGTAGAGATACTTTGTAATATATCTTCCTCATATTCAAAGTAGATTGGTGATTTCTACTTTTAGATTGGAATAATCTATTTTGGCAAGTTGTCCATATTCTAGTAAACAGTTTACCTCTTTTATCACCTTGATCAAGCATTCAAGCTGATGAAATTCCAAATGGGTCTATTGGCTTCTTTTGTGCCCCACATCATTGATCTCCTTTAAATTTGTGGTTTATATTAGGATAATGTTTTAGGAACATGAGGTTCTTGAGTTCTTCTAACTTGCCTAATGGTCTAGATAGCAAAGGTTGAAGGACCAAATGAAATAGAATAAGTGGAACAACCACGACAACGAATTGTTCAAATATAGTTACTTGTTGAACTGGACAGCTGTTTTATGAATCTGGCCACCATTTTTAGTACTTTCAACTTTGGGTTGTATTTTGTTGAGGACTTGTTCGTGTTTTCTGTTATCTTTAAAATTCTATATATTGCTCTCTGCTTTCTCCTAGACTACATTTTTCAATCTTCCTTGCTACCTTTTATCACTCTTATGTTATTTGGGCTTTAAGCTTTTTACAACAAGTCCTCCACCATCCTTTAAGCTTCTTACAACCAGAGAGCGTGAGTACCTTGAACGATGGAAAGAACATAGTTGTTGTTGTTGTTGATGTAGAACATACAAAATTGTAAGTGCTCTTACCAAAAGCTGCCATGGAAAGGCAGAGGTATCGACTGTACCGCTTCTTTGGTTCTGACTCATGCAGCTGAATCAGCAACCATAATGTGTTTAATTGCCAAATAAAAGCCAGTGACAGACATATAATTCCCCAGACCCTACAATCAGTTGCATATGTTGTTTAATTAATAATTTTCATTTGAATCCTAGGAAAGAATTGCCTCAACAGTGTACTAATAATAGCTTTGTTGACTTTCAACTTCAAACATCTTAAAAAAACTAAATAGGAATTGGTCTGAAATAGTGGCATTTTTGTGAAGCCTTAGAAGAGATCAACTTTTTTCCTTCCAAATAATCCATGCTGCATCACATAACATAAATCCTACATATAAATTATATTTTTAGGACACTAAATGAAAAGGTACCATTTTCAAAAGATAAAAAAAAGAAAGATTAACATACCATAAAATATTAGAGTTCAATCACATTCATACTGTTAGAAGTTGACACTAGATTCAACTCATTGCTACAATATGCATAAAACACAAATAAAAATGTTACTTTCAAGTTTAAGATGATAGAAATAAAAGAAAAAAAAAGGCAAAAATTGATTACTTACTTTAGTTTTTGATGTTTACCACAAGTACGTTTTGTATGACCTTTACGATTACAAGACGAACATGTCTTGCTCCTTTTACCACTGTTCTCAATACTACCTTTTTTTCTAATTGAAGGAGGACGTCCTTTGGTAACAATATGTGGGGGATCTCGCAAAATCATTTCGGTACAGGAAATTATCGTTATTATTCTAAAGAGCTATAGAATTGGTGACAGAAATTAACTTCTTAGCTTCGTCAACTTCATCATTCCCAATGATCAAATTATCAAGCTCCTCACACAATTTTTTGATACCATGAATTGCATGATCTTCTTACTTGATCTTGTTGCTTTTTCAGAAAGCCCAAGAGAGTGTAACATAACACTGTTGAACCACAAAGTAGACGACTTATTGATCTTATCAATAAGCATATTCTGCTGAAATTCTGGGATAGCATTTTTCTTGGCATCTCTTGTCCACTTACGTAAGATGTATTGAGAAGGCAATGAAAATACATTTTTCTTTATGAAAATGGTCAAAATGTGCCGACACAAAATGCCCATGAATTCAAACTTGTGGCAACTACAAACGACATCTTTAAGTGATGCATTAAAAGTTACCATGTACACAGGCTTTTCCCTATTGATCTCATGCACTTTGTATAGTTTTGAACTATCATTAACTTCAATTCGATCAACAACACACCCTTGAGCATGAATCATCTCATCTTGGAACATTCTAAATAATTTTCGAGTATATATGAGAGATGCCTTAGCTTCCATGGGATACAATGTCTTCAAAATGGGCTTTGGGTTCATAGTCTTGAAATTTTTTTCCCGTTCTTTGTTATACCGACCATCCAAAGCTTCTTCAAATTGCACCACAAACTTACTTACCAAAGTATTGGCATTAACATAATCCTTGAAAAACTTATTCAAACTTTCACTTCTTTGAGTTGTTGACATTCTAGCACAAAATGTGCTACGTAAAAAGGCTGGCACCCATTTTTCACATATGGAGTAAATTTTGTCAAGCCATGAATTACCTCGTAAATTATATGTTTCCGTGATTCTCATCCAAGCATCTTCAAACTCATCAGGAGTGACTGTGTTGTGAATGCAACTATTGAACTCTTTCTTAAAGTCAAGACTTTGATGGTAAACATGACTCAAAACTTCTGGAAATTTCTTCTCAATATGCCACATACAAAAATGGTGATTAACATTCGGCAAAACTTTTGCAATTGCATTAGTAATGGCTGCATCTTGATATGTGATAATTGTTGTTGGTGGACATCCATACATAGCTTCAAGCCAAGTCCTCAATAACCAAATAAATGTTTCTTCAGTTTCATCCCATAACAAAGCACATCCAAATAAAATAGACTGAAAGTGATGATTCACTCCGGCAAAAGGAACAAAGGCATCCTATACTTATTTGTTAAATAAGTAGGATCAAAAGCTACCACATCACCAAAATGTTTATAGGCTATCCTAGATCTTGCATCTACCTAAAAACAATTAGCAAGATGACCATCAGTATATGTTTGAATTGCATAAAAAACTTGGATTTTTTGATTGGCAATTATGAAAATAATCTAACATTATTTGAGCATCCCTTTTCTCTAGTTGCTTTTGCAACTTAAATAATTAAAAACATCACTTTTAGTCATATTAAGATTACCAATCCCACTAGACTCATGAGATAAAACAGAAACTATCTTACTTAGACGAATACCAGATTCATCAAGAACATCCATGAGATCTCTTTGAACCTTTGTACGTACTCTATGTGAGTGAATAAATTGTGTGCTCATAGGTGAAGCTAGTGCATGATTATGTTCTGCATGAAATCAAGAAACAATCCACTTTCCTTCTTTCTTAGATATTTGGAGCATTGCCTTGCAACCTTCTCTTGTCTCATCCAGTGTTTCAACTCTATATTCTTTCTTTAAGTATTTCTTTGCCCTTATACCTTCTTTTGAACAAACAAATTCTCGACCAATCATTTCTTGATTAGTTCTTGATTTAGCAATGCGATTTTTACTTGTACCAAAACCTTTGGATCTCGCATACTAATTATAATATTTTTGAGCATCATCTAGTGACTCAAATTCCATGCCTACATATGGTTCTAGTAATGTTTCAATCCTTGAATCTACAATGACATGCTCCATTGCATCTTCACCTTCAGGGACTTCCTCTAATTCCATGTTATCATTCTCATCATCTTGAACTTTTTCCATTTCCATTATATCAACCTCTTGCTTTGATATATTTTCCATGCTATTACATTCAATAATTTAAATCTGAAATAAAAAGTAATATAAATAGTAAGTTAAATCTTTATAATGAAATTAAAAAAAAAACTCTTACATTTATATGCTTTTGTGCCAAATATTTGGTTTAATTATTATGCTAACGGTGAGGCGACCTAAGGAATACACTCAACATTTCATGAACAAACTGGGCACTAAGTAAATAATATTAGAAAACTTTGGCAAGAAGCAAGAATGACAAGTAAAAAATATATGTAAAGCTCAAATTTGATTTGGCAAACTGTAAGGCAATGTAGTAAATACAAACAATTACCAATCATGACAATGTGATATGCTCCTGCTTTTGCTAAATGTTACTGACTTGTACTAATAAATGACTATTGTAGAGTTAGATACATATGCAAGCAGGAGCATATCACAATTTAATCATGGATTTCACAAAGCATATCACTTATCCCACCCATTTGCACTTTGTCCTTAATGTTAAGTCAGATCTCAGATTATACTACTAGTTGCAACACGAAATAGGCGATACTACCACAGATGTCACAAAAAGTATTTTTAGCATACAGCTAATGCTAACAAGGGAAAAGAAGAAGGAAAAGATTCTATTCAGTCCATACTTGTATTTATTTCATCGAACAAGTAATATGCCTTGTATTTATTTTCTAACTCATTACAATATTTTCATTGTTAATAAAACAATATTCAATTAGCTTCTTTAATTGTGAAAATAAACATTGAACCAGCCTTAGTTTGAACCAAATTTTATACTTATTTCAATCATAAATAAGTAAATAAATAAGTAAAATAAAAGACAAAAATATTTACCTGTAAGAAGAATCGACTTTTACAAAAGAATTGTACGAAATTTTCACAAAGTTTCTTCTCAATATTTTGCAGCAGAAACAGAGGAACAGAGTAGGCTTTTGGAACAAGGAGTGAGGAAGTAGAATACTAGAGGAAACGTGAGGGTGATATGCTTTGAGGAAACGGAATAACAGAGGAAACGTTAGGTTAGAAACTGATGGCAGAGGAAAAAAAAAGTAGGGAGTTTTAAAAATACATGTGGCAAGTGGAGAGGGCTGCTTGTGGAGTCTTTGGACTCCACGACAGTGGACAGAATAATAATCCTAAATTTATATGTCTTTCACCATATTTACTATATGTAAAATTAAAAATAGTATAAAATGATTTTTTTAGTACTCTTTTTTAAAGTAACATAATTTAAATTTATAAATTTTTTGTTATAAATATAAATAAAAATTTCAAATTTAAATATTATTTATAATATTATAATTAATAGTCAAAATTATTAGATGATTTTTTAATAAAAATTACTTTTAAAAAATTTATATTACGATTTCAAAAAATTATTTTGTTAAAAATTGAATTTTTATAAAAAAATTCTTTGTACTTTTTCACTTTTTTTCTTTTCTTTCCTTTTTGTTTTTTTATTTCTTTTATATGATTTAAATCTAAAATATTTTTTTGTTGTAAATTAAATATATTTATTTTTAGAAAATTGAATTTTTCTAGGAAATAAGTTTATTTTTTTAATTACAATAATTTTTCCAAAAGACAATTCTTAAATATTTTTCTTTATTTTTATGGTTTGTTTATCTTCTTTCTTTTTTTTTTTCAATTAGAAGGAAATATAAAAAAAACAAAAGAAAAAGAAAAAATACGAGTTAAATTTAATAATTTAAATTTTATAAATTAAAAATATATAATTTCCAATAATTTTATGATTAATAGTTATTTTTCTTTCTTTTTTTGACAGTAAAAAAGAAAAAAAATTAAGAAAGAATAAATAAAAATTTAAACATAAGAAAAATATATTTTATAATAGTTTTTATGTTTGAGAATTTATTTTCTAAAAAATGATTTAAAATTTTTAATTATTTTCAAAAAATAATTTTAAAAAAAATTTGTTGAAGAAAATATTATTTTATCAAAATTATAGCTTTTCTTGAATAAAAACAAGAAAAAAAGGGAAAGAAAAAGAAGTAAAAAATGAAAAGAAGGAAAAATTTTGGATTAATTACTTAAACAAATATCCTTATTATTTTATTAAATGTTTAAGTTAATTTTTAAATAAAATTTTTAAGAATGAAATGAATAAAATATGAGTATTTATTTCTAATCCTATGGGATTAGAAATAATCCTTACCTTTTGGAGAAGATTGAATCATCCTATACTAAGAGAATGACTAATCCTCTTTGCAATCCAATCCTCCCCTTAATGTGTGCATCAAACATAAGATATGATAATTATCATCCTATTTTGTCCATAATCCTATGCATCAAACATGACCTTAGGTCATGTTTGGTGCATAGGATGATAGATAGTATAGGATGATAATCATCTCATCTTATGTTTGGTGCACACATTAAGGGGAGGATTGGATTGCAAGGAGAATTAGTCATCCTTCTAGTATAGGATGATTCAATCCTCTCCAAAAGGTAAGGATTATTTCTAATCCCATAGGATTAGAAATAAATACTTATATTTTATTCATTTCATTCTTAAAATTTGTATTTAGAAATTAACTTAAACATTTTATAAAATAATAATTATATTTGTTTAATTAATTAATCCAAAATTTTTCCTTCTTTTCATTTTTTCCTTCTTTTTTATTTCTTTTTTATTTCTTGTTTTTATTCAAGAAAAACTATAATTTTGATAAAATAATATTTTCTTGAACAAATTTTTTTAAAATTATTTTTTTAAATAATTAAAATTTTTAAATTATTTTTTAGAAAATAAATTCTCAAACAAAAAATTTATTATGAAATATATTTTTTAACAAGCTTTTTCTTATGTTTAAATTTTTATTTTTTTTCTTTCTTATTTTTTCTTTTTTACTGTCAAAAAAAGAAAGAAAAATAACTATTAATCATAAAATTATTAGAAATTATATATTTTTTAATTTATAAAATTTAAATTATTAAATTTAACTCACTTTTTTTTTATTTTTCATTTGTTTTCTATATTTCTTTCTAATTGAGTAAAAAAGAAAGAAGATAAAGAAACCATAAAAATAAAGAAAAATATTTAAGAATTGTTTTGGAAAAATTAATGTAATTAAAAAATAAACTTATTTCCTAGAAAAACTCAATTTTCTAAAAATAAATATATTTAAGTTACAACAAAAAAATATTTTAAATTTAAAACATATAAAAGAAATAAAAACAAAAAAAGGAAAGAAAGGAAAAAACAGTGAAAATGTATAGAGAATGTTTTATAAAAATTCATTTTTTAACAAAATAATTTTTTTGAAAACATAATATAACTTTTTAAAAATAATTTTTATTCAAAAAATATCTAATAAATTTGACGATTAATTATAATATTATAAATAATTTTTAATTTTTATCTATATTTTAACAAAAAAAATTATAAATTTAAAATTATGTTACTTTAAAAAAGAGTACTAAAAAAGCTATTTTATACTACTTTTAATTTTACACATAGCAAATATGGTGAAAGACATAAAAAATCATCCTATGCTATTTTTAATCCTTGTATACACCAAACATAAGATAGGATGATATAATATAATCTTATCATATCCATTATCTTATATTATCTTATCCAATCTTTATCCTATGCACCAAACATGACCTTAATGTATTATATACAATATGACATACTAATTTTTGTGTTCTTAGATGATTTGACACTAAACATATATGATCCATATTCATGAATTACCAAATTTAATTTTATTATGGGTATGTTTTGTTTCGTAAATTATGTTTGTGAGTAAATTGGTGAGATTGTAAGTGATAATATTTATTTATGAAAAAAAAACAATATTACAATGAGGTGAAATTTTTATTATTGTTTTATTAATTAACATTAATTTTATTTCTTAATTAAAAATATCGTGATTAACAAATTTTGATGGCATTAATGATTAATATTATTTTATCACTTGAATACATCAATAATTCAATACCAACATGTATAAAAACATATATTGAAACATACCAATTAATAAATAACATTTAACAAGAATAGTAAATGCCTCGAAATCTGCATAATAAAAATACTAATGGGACGTTTTCCTTGGAAGAAATTATATTATCTTTTAAAATCATAGTACAGTCAAAATACTATATATTAGAAAATTTTTGCGTTTGATTTAAATTTGACAAAAAAAATGTAAGATTGTGAAATAAAAATAACTATATAAAAATAGCTTTATTTTGTAAAATAAAATAAAAAACAAAAACCACATTTTTTTGTAATTTTAGAAAATTAAAAAGGTAATATAATTCGTAAATATAATTAAGAAAAAAAATAAATTTACTTTCTTACATAGAATCTAACAATATCTAGGAGTATCTACGAGAGAGGTGGGTTTCGAATAATTTCTATTTTTTTTCCTTTTAAACATTGATGAGAATATTAAAAAAAAAAAAAACACACTACAGCCATATCACATCAACAGTGGTTTCTACTTAACTCTCCCCTCCTGTCTTGTTTCGTTTTGTTTTGTTTTGTTTTTCAAATTCAAGGGCCAGGGCCAGGCCAATCCTAGCAGGACTCAACTTGCTGCTGGGTTCCGCAAACAAAGACAGTAAAGTAAGTTCTTTTTGCTTGTTTTGGGTTCATTAATGCCGTAGCCCTTCAGGTTCATGTCTCAGATTGCGGGGCCTCCAAGAAAGGCCTTTTTCTTTAAGTTTTTACTTTGTCACTGACCGAGAAACGGTAGGATGGATGTGAGTATGAGGAAACTTGTTTCTTTTAGGTTATAATATGAATGAAAAAAAAGGAGTTTTTTTTTTGTAATACTAAGCTTTTGATTTATTATTTTTGTCGTTGTTGTGCATTTTCGGATTTGTTTGTGTTTATGGGTTTTCTTTTGTTCTCCGTTTCTGATTTTGGGAACCAGAAAAGATGACTGATAGTGGTAGTGCAGCTCATTCCAAACCAGTCATGGAAGAAACTAAAGCTGTAGCTGAAGCTGACGCTCAAGGCCCAACGAACACAGAAAGAGGAGATGCTGAAGTGAAAGACCAAGTTCAAGTTGAAGAACCTACCAAACTTGAAGAAGATGGGAATTTGGAAGCTCGCCCGGTTGGTGACAAACCAGATTCAGTGGAACAACGAGCCGGCCATGAGAACACTAGCAAAACTCTAAATGTTGTTGACGCTGATGGTCAAAATGACGAACTTTTGAAGCTTGAGGAGAATGATGCTGCTGGATTTAAGGATGTCGAGGACAAATCATTGGCTGAAATTGTTACAAAACTGGAAGTTGTTGAAGATGGTGCCCCTATCCATGCACATGACAATAGATTTTCTGGAAGCCCGAACTCTGGCATAAAGCCCCAAGATGATGACCATGGGGAACGACTAAAGGATCTGTCTACAGAAAAAGAGATTAAGATGCAAGTGGCCATGACTGAACTCGGTGACAAAAATCATAACCTATGCTTTGACAACTCAGGGTCAGACACGGAGGAGGAGCAAGCAGCTTTTGTAAAGGAGGTTGAAGCTTTTTACAAGGAGAAGAACCTTGAATTCAAGCACCCTAAGTTTTACAAAGAGGATTTAAATTTGCTCAAGTAGGCCTTCTCTAGTTCGCACGACTGTTTCTTCCTTCGCCGTTTTTTATTTTCTTTAAACAAAACCTTTATGTAACCATTCTGCCATTTTTCATTTGACTAAAGGTTATGGAGAGCTGTCATCAAATTGGGGGGCTATGAACAGGTTTGCCTTAAAGTCTTGATCTTTCGTTTCCTTATTGATTTCCTATCATACCATATCTTCTCCAATACCATAAAATGCTTGTACATTACATTAAAAGATGACTAGTTTAATTGAAAGTATAAAACTAAAATCTCTTTTAATTTTTTTGGTAATATGTGGTTTTCCTTATTCTGAATTTCAAGGAGATGCCTATATATGCAGTATCTGCTTTTAAAAACTTATTCTTGTCCTTGACATTGAATTGCTGCTGTTAATTGGGATTGACCCTACTGGAAAAATGCAGTTAATTTAGTTCTTGTGTTTATTTTTTGTATCCAAGAAAACCATTCATTTGGTTCTTATGGTTAAGAATAAGACAGGGTTACAGACTTGCTTATTTATCCGTGCTGTGGAATTTGTAGGTGACCTCATGCAAATTGTGGAGGCAAGTGGGAGAATCATTTAATCCCCCAAAGTAAGAATTATGTCTGCTTTCTTGTTGATGTCTGTCTTTTAGTTTAGCAAGCAATTTCCAAAGACTTACAAACACAAAGCCTGCATTTTCCTCTTATTATAACTAACTTGTTGAATTGTTGGTGATTGACTTGGTCTTATGTAAGTAAAAATCTTTTGGGAAAAAAAAATTATATGTGCTAGCTCAGTCTTTTTTTTTTTTTTATGAATAAATTTGTTAATGAGGCACCCTCCTGTCCTTTTTGCTTGGCGATGGCTAATTTTATTGCTTTAGTCACATTAATGGTTTATTACTTATCTGTTTGGCATAGGACTTGCACTACCGTATCGTGGACGTTCCGTATCTTTTATGAGAAGGTTTTGCTCTAATTGCTAATTTCTGTTGATCAAAGAAACATTATGTGAATTGAGGCCCCCTATCCCTTCCCCTGTTATCTCTAATTTTTATTTTCTTTATTTGTTATTTTAACATGTGGTTCTCCTATAAATTGGTTCCATCAATTTACTCAGGCACTGCTTGAGTATGAAAAGCATAAAGTACATGGTGGCGTACTCCCTCATTCTGATGCTTCCTTTATAGAGCCTAATGGGGTTGAAAGTCAGGTAAGCTCTAATAATTTTAATGCTTGCTGATCAGTTTGGCATATCATAGTTTTGTTGTCAACCTGAATGCTGTTTGTTGTAGCCATATCTTATGTATCACAGTTTCTTTCATGTAGTATTTACCTCTTTTTGTGCGATGAACAAGCAAGATTTTGTGTTGCATATGCAAAACTGATGATAACTTAATAAGCTGATGTGCATTTGGTAGTCAAAATGCTGTATTGAAACTAACAGTTGGTGCCGAAGTTGTTAAGAGAGAACAGAATGGAAATCATGGAGGTCGATCTCACCTTAAAGTCATGCTTTAAGTTGGTGTGGGAAGGTGTTGACACACCCACTCCCCCCCAAAAAAAGAAAAAACTTTAAAACAAAAAATTAATCATTTTCTCCATGATACATGCTATATTCGTTGGGAATAAAGAATTTTAAGGAGAGATGAATAGAAGATGTAGGAGCTTTTACAAGTCCGGGTAAACTTTCTAGATATTGTTTGGAATAGTAAGGGGGTAATCCCATATGTATGTGTGCTGGCATGCTAGTTGTTTTGACAGCTAGATTGCCTCATGTAGTGACTAGATAAGTTCAGTTTTGCACAAAATGATAAGAGTGATGCTTTTTAGTAGTTGAAATTATGATGTTCATGTTAAGTTAAATGCTAGGTATCCTTAACCGTAATAAATTCTTCGTGATATGCTTGGAATTGGATTTCAGAGTAATTCAGACATCCTCCACATTAACTAACTTACCATGTTATCAGCATAAATATGGTAACCTCTCTTTTCTTATCAAGTTATTAGTTGGCTGATATATAAATTTGTATTTCTTATGAATTTTGTGTAGGCTGGTAGTAATCAAGCTCCTGGGTCAGGTAGGGCAAAGAGGGATGCTGCTGCTCGTGCGATGAAAAGCTGGCATTCTCAGCGTGTCCTCGATAATGGTGAGGTCTGTCATCCAATCATCAAGGTTTGTGAAGAACCTACATGCATTTACTATTTTGTTCAATCTTTTCTCTTTTTCCCTTTCATCTGCTCTGATCTCACTGTTTTTGTTTAATGCTTTTAAATTTTTTAGGACAAGAGCTCTAGTCCTACACCCAAAACTGACAGGCAACTTAAAAATTTTGGTATTACTAATACACTGGCCAAACACATGCAGCTACTACAATTCCCAAAATTGTCGTTATTTCTAAGACTTGTTTTATTGTCTCAGGTTTATTAAAACGTAAAAAGCCATCCACTCTGGAGCATGGTGTACGAGTTGCTGCATTTAAAGCAACAAAACCACAGTTACGATTGCCGGTTACTTATTCATAAATTTTTTCCATCTTGTATAATATATAAAACAGTGTCTTGAATTTTGAAGGTGACAAAACTAGGCATTCTTTTGGCAGGTTGGATACAATGGTTATCGATATTGGAGGACCAGCTGATTGGGTGAAGATTAATGTGCAAAAAACTGTAAGTCTTTCTTTTGTGTTATTCTTAGGACAGTGTGCTATATCGCTATTTATCTATGAATCTCTCTATCTCTCCCTCTCACAGATTGACTGCTATGAGGTATATGCTTTGGTTCCTGGGCTTCTGCGTGAGGAGGTTAGTCTATCTCTAGATAATTCTCTTTTCTTATCTAATGTTTACTGGTAGTTATTTTGCTTTTAAAATTGCTTTATTTTTGGGAGGTAAAGCCTACATAGAAGATAGATTCCATTCTAGCAGAAGAGTTAAATGATGCAGATGGAATATTTATTTTTCTACACTGGAACATTACTAGGAAATCTGCTTGGGTGCTCAAATGACTTACTTCCTGGTTTTGGAAAGAAGGCTGAGGAAATAATGGGGTAAACTTAAGGCCATTCACATAAGCCAACTGTGGAATACATACATCTAGGTCTTTGTTGGGAACCTCTAGGGGCTCATTTTAGGCTTGGTTAGACTGAATTTGATCAGTGGCCTAATCTTGACTTCAATTTTTTTTGGTAAAGCTTTTAATTTAGTACAATTGAGCAACCTAATAGGATTTGTATCAATTGCTGAATTCATTTTCCATAAATTTCTATCTTTAGATTGTATTTGATTATGATTGATGAATTACCGTATGTGCTTAAATAAATCAGGTGCATGTTCAGACTGATCCAGCAGGACGCTTGATTATATCTGGTCAACCAAAGGAAGTGGATAATCCTTGGGGTGTCACACCATTTAAAAAGGTTTGTCTGTGTTGATGAATTTTCTACATAGAGCAGGATGCATAGTCCGTTTTAATATCACAGCATGATAAGGTGGCTCTGAAAGTCACTCTTGCCTATGATGTCCACATCCACTTTTATTCTTTTTTTCCTTGGAATTTCATAGAAAATTATGCTAATGGTAATTGTTGGGCACTGGAACAGTGTCATATTATATAAAAATTTGTATGGGTAGACATCCCATTTATGAACTGTTCTTTGTCCTAATGAAACAATTCCATCTTCTTTTAGTTATATTATGCACCACATTCAAATCAAAAGTCTTACTGGGATCATCTACATTGTTCTGATGATACTTTTTCATGCGCACATTATTGATATGTGCTTGTGTCCAGGTTGTCAGCCTACCTTCTAGAATTGATCCGCATCAGACTTCCGCTGTGGTTACCCTGCATGGTCAGTTGTTTGTGCGTGTTCCGTTCGAGCTGCCTGATGTATAGGTTGTAGTTTTTACCTTCTGAACGTGTAGAGATTTGTCTAGTTTGAAACAAATCGGGCTTCTAACAGAGTAAACTTTCTAAATATTTAGTTTTCTCCTTCTAAAATGAAATGACTCAATCCCAAAAAATGGGTAAAAACTTAATGACTCACCCAGCCGCATATAATGTTACCTATTTCGGTTTACAGAAGCATGATAAGTACTACACTTTAACAGTTCTGTGAACATTTCTGGCTGACTTTCTCAAAAATTTCAGTCGCATAAACAGATATTGTTGGTAGATCATTTCTTCCAGAAACAATATAGTTATACATATATACATACTTTTTTTTCAAGAACCAAAACAGCAAAAATTGACCTTTATGATCTGCTCAAGGGAATTCAAAAGTATTAGCTCCCCCACCGCCAGCTGCGACGCCTCTGTTTGGGTTGATGGCAATCCAGAGCAAGGAAAGTGTGATTGCAATGAGACCGGACCAAACAAAGACAATTGTTGGTGTCTTCCTTCTCCTGCCCATCAAACCCTTGGCAAAAGGATACAAATGAGCCAACACCCACAAGCTAAAGAATGCTCCGCCTACGAACTTGCTCCATTGCGGTACTGAACTGTAAATGGTTCTTGAAAACGCAATCACAATGGCGATGATGTTTATCATGGCGATAACAAGTGGTGGGATCATCAATGAACTCCACTTCACGAGGTACAAATCGGCGTAGATATCGTCATCGTCTTCTGCTGCTGACTTTGAAGTCAATGTGAAAGAGATTTCAATGCCTGCAATCACTTTAAGAAGACCTTGTATGCATGCAGCTAAGTGAGAACTGGTTCCAGAGATGAGCCAAAACTGTTCATTTCTCCACCACTCTTCCAATCCAATGCCGGACCATTTCACCTCCAGGATTGCGAGCATGATTAGGCAGATGGTTATGATTAACAGGTAGACCAAAAACGCGATGTTTAGCGTTTTCACGATGAACTGTCCGGAGATGAGTGAAAGTGCAGGGAGGAAGCAATAGACAATGAGGAAGAAGGACGTGAAGGGATAGATGCCGACATTAAGATAAGCCAAGCGCTGAAGTATCTTGAGACGCTTGGAAGCAAGAAACGCGTTGTTTTTTGAGAAGAAAATTTCAACTGATCCCGTCGCCCACCGCAGCACCTGGTGAAGTCTATCGGTGAGGTTAATTGGAGCAGACCCGCGAAATGCATCGCGCTTGGTGATGCAATAGACAGAGCGCCAGCCGCGGTTGTGCATGCGATAGCCTGTCACAACATCTTCAGTGACTGAACCATATATCCAACCGACGCGGTCACCCCATTCGGTCTTGTCCTCGTACCTAGTATATATGGTTTCATCATTTCACAGTTTGTTGATTGGTTCTTCAAGCTTTTATGGTGCAATAATACCATTTTGTCAGGAAAATCACTAGTATTGTTTAAAAGAAGCGCATACCAGCAAGAAATGACGGAGACAGCTTCAGCAACAGTAGCGGCTTCAAGTGGTTCACGTGGGATCCTGAGAGCGCCAGGGGGCCGTCCAAACTTGATTGCAGGATGGTCTGCAATGGGGCGGCCCTGGAACTCGCAGATTGGTATAGACTCTGCTAGCAATGTAGAATTACCAAAGCGTTTTGGCAGTAGGTTTACATCAAGATCAGGATCAAAGTCACCGGTGGTTAATGGTTGTGTTTCGCTGTCTTTGGTCTGAGTCATTCTCTCAGGATTTGGAGGATCGAACCCATATAATGCAAACCGCCTGAACATACAGCCAGTTCCTACATAAACAGGGCCCTGCAGATGTCATGTTTCATTTTTAGACAATTTCCGACTTTGATTCCTTGAAATAGTGCTTATAGTACTTTGTCCTAAAGAGAAGAATACCTGCACGCCATCAAGGGCACGCATGTTACCATCAAAAAACACGGTGTTGTTATTGGCATAACGATCAGAAGGATCAATGCCCTCAAATCTCTGAGGGAACTGAATGTAGCAGATGTCTTCACCATCTCGATCCATCATAAAGCACATTCCTTCACGAATAGCTTTGCAGTTGTATATATAGTGATCGCAATCAAGGTTAAGAATGAATGGACCGTTGGACAAAATAGCTGAGGCTCGCACCAAAGCATTCATTGCACCAGCTTTCTTGTTATGATCATAGCCTGGACGCTTTTCCCGTGATACATAGACAAGCATGGGGAGCCGTATGTCTACATCAGTGAAGTCTAAGAGCTTATCTTCGACATTTCCCATAAGTGGGTCACAACTAGGTGGCTTCAACATCACCTAATCGTTTATGGCCATCGCCAATAGCATTCATGCTTCATCTGATTAGTAACTATGCAGAAAGCTGAAAATCATTTTGCATGTATAAAAACGTTTTGGCATAATGAAAATGTGTACCTGCAGAATTCCAGCGTGGTCTCCCTTGGAATGTTCACGAGAAGGGAAAGTCCAAGTTCCAGGCCAGTGGGTGCCATCAGCCATCCATGTGGCCTTCAGGACATTTGGTTTCTCCAAAGGGTCAGCCCCGGTCTCCCTAAGGTGTTTCAGCATCTTCATTTCCTCCCTTGCATTGAATGCCTCCGATCTCCTTCTGATTGAGTCAGGAAGGCCGTTGATCCTCACTTTGAACTCATCATACTCCCTCTTCATCCTCCTCCTATCCTTCACAAAGTCGGACCGGCTCTTGTTCTTAGTTGGATCAATTTTCAAGTTGAAATAAGTATCAGGATTCCTAGGCTCGATATCATGTTTTCGACAAAATGGAACCCATAAATCAGCAAAACTTGCAGCCTCTGCCATTGCCTCAAACGTTAGCAGGGCGCCTCCATCATCAGAGACGTAACATGACACCTTTTCTACAGGATAATCAACCGCTAAAATAGAAAGGATTGTATTTGCAGTGACAAGCGGTGGCTCCTTCTCTGGATCAGCAGTGGATACAAACAAGTCAACTCCAGGGAGGTCAGAGCGGCCTGTCGGATTAGATGGTGATGGCATGTCAAACTTTTCACGGAGGACCTCAAGATCCGTGGAACGGTTAATTGGACAGAGTTTAGGAACCTGATCAAGGATCCAGGAGAAAGCAAACCATAGTTCACACACAATTGACATGAGCCACAACCATACTGCATCATCATTTGGATGCACCACTCTCCAGTGCAAGAAGAAGCCCAGTACCACCAATCGAGTTACAATCAATAACCTATGTAGATGATCAGTAATGGGTGAGTTTAAAATGCACCGGCAACTTTGAATCTACTTTTATTTTAATTTTTTATAATGATGGCTAAGAAAAAAAGCTGAATTTACATTGCACCTGTAAGGGCTAAGGATGGCTGCAGGGATTGGAATCCTCCGACTCAAAGGCATCCAAGGCTTATCACTATTTTCCAAGTCCCCATGAAGCCTATCATTGTCATCATCGTCATACATGTCATCTTGAGGCTGGAAAGCATTGCCATAGCCATAAGTACCACTAGTCTCGAACAACCATCTGTTGTGATCGAAGTCTCCTCCTTGATTCCTTTTCATCATAGACATATTACTAGCATCCCTTTTACCATTTGGAGCAGGCAATTTTAATGTTCCATTGGAGTATTCTAGCTCATCGTCATCATACTCTCCGACTCTATATGGTTCCTTGCAACCTGGACATAGACCTTTGTCTTTTTGAGCATCCATGTAACAATCTCTACAGATTTTGAACCTGAAAAGTACAGTAGATTTATTTATATGTGATCAAAGTGATATTCCATGTTCTCACCTCCTCCTTAAACAACCTGAAATGTGCATTGACGATTCAAAACTTTGTGAAACTGGCTTTGAATATATAGGCTTGCAGGAGTCTCAGCCAATTCCACCTGCTTCTCAATGCGGTTTTAGTTTAAAAAGATAAAGAGTAAAGTGGTTTTATTGTAGAACATACCTGCATTCGCAAGGCACTACATCATTTCCTCTCTCATCCTTCATGATCTTGCCATCACAAGCGGGCATTGAACATGAAGCCCCCTTAGCTCCGGCCATCTGAGGATGACTCACCTCTGAATCAATCACCTTATCCATAAGATGTGCTCGTGTCACGCTGTTGAAACCCCCAGTGAACAGAGAATTTGAAACGTATTGCTCCTCGGCCTTTGCAGCTACGGAATTATCCATCGGCTGATTGTCTGGTGTGGGAGGAATGTGCACAGTGTAGTTCATGAAATCTCCCGATTGATCCCCTAGCATGTCCATGTCTTCTCTTGATAGACTAACATACCGACCGCTTGAAGTTCGTCTAGCAAATTTTACAGTTTGATCCTTGGAATTACGTGAGCCGCCCTGAGAGTTGCTAGAACCACCAGGGCCACGCATTCCCTTCTTAGATGGTTGGGAAGATAGAGATGCCATTATTGTATAATTGAAAATTCCTTCTCCCTTCAATTCTTCATGCCTTTAAGCAACCTAAGACGGAGTTGATTATGGTTTTACGACATTTGCATTAAAATTAATCTCTTCACCATTGTATTTCCAGGATGGGATACACTTTCACAAATTTAGCCTTGAAAGCAAGGCAAGCTCAGTGTTGATGCATGAAAATGATCTGTTTAGGCAAGGGTGTGAGGCAGAAATGCACCTACATCAGAAATGGCTCAACATGAAAAGAGAGTTGAGATGAAGCAATTGTGAACATTGATAATTTCTTCCACTTCTTTTCCACAAATGTTGGGACCAAATTGGAATTTGGATTGAGAGAAAGAGGTGAGAAATGAAGTTAGGAAGAATGATGGATCAATGGTGAGAGACCAAGTCCATTGGAAGGCATGTTTTCCGATGGTACGTTTTACCGGTTTCAAGGAGTTTGTTTTTTGTGGAGGGAATTGCATGGTGTCTGATGTTCGTGTGAGGTATTGCCTGTTTATTATGACTAGCAATTGGTTGGTTGCAAGTCGGTTGTATTCCTCAGGTCAAAATTCACGGCCTCTAAAAAAACCAATGGCTCCTAGTTTTTTAATCAAGGGTTCAATTCGGAGGTAAAATTGGATACGACGATGGTGATGAGATAAATTATTATAATGGTAAAATTGATATTGTAGCAGTGAGATTGAAATTATTGGTGGGATATATGTGTAAATGTAAATACAATAACAATAGCAATAGCGGTGAGATGAAATATAGTGCAAGATAAATCATTCTTAAGGATATTAAATTAAATTTTGTATAAAATAAATTTATAGTCTATATTTGACATTTGTGAAATTAATAAATAATTAAAAATTATTCAAATTATATTGATCAAATAATAATTTTGTTAGTAAATAATATAATTTTATTTGAAAAAATAATAATATATTTAAACATCTCAAAAAATTATTATTTATTTCATTTATTTTATAATTATTATTTTAGTTAATTACTTAATTATAAAATTGTTTATTTTTGTTCATTTACCTATAATTTATTTGAAAATTAAATCAAACATTTTTATATTTATTATTTTAAATATTATTAATTAATTATTTTATTATATAAATATATAAATGATTATTATAACAAATTTATTTAAAAATATTTAAAAAAGAAAAATAAAATAACAAAAAATTAGATATTATAAATGGTAAAAAATTATGTTTATATTATAAATTTAAAGGTAAAAAAAAAATTTATTTATGATACACTGACTGTATATAATTTCTATATACTATCTGATGTGGACTAGGTCAATTATTACTGGGCTTTTCTATAAATCAAGTTGAAGACCATTGAGCCAAATGATAATCTAAGCCCAATAGGAAAGAGGACTCAGAAGGCCCATAAATGATCCACTGGGTTATTATTTAAGCTGTGGGGCTTAAAGGTAATTATGCGCAAAACAACTCCTATAAATAGGTCACAGGTATCATTCTTAAACCCTAAGCTCTATTTGCTTACTGAAACCCTGTCAAAATCTTGTCTGACTTAAGCATCGGAGTGCGCGCGCAGGGGAAAACACCTGCGCCCCATGATGGTTTTCTCTCTTGCAGAATTCTTGAAGACAAACTAACACGAAGATCGAGGATTTGACGTCAGCAAACATTTATTGTTGTTTTTGGCAACAACAATTAGCGTGAAGAAGACGCGAGACGGGCACAAATAAGTCCCTAAGCGAAAAATGCGCGAGACTGGCACAAATAAGACCTTAAGCGCGAAGAAGACGCAAGATAGGCACAAATAAGTCCCTAAGCGAAAAATGCGCGAGATGGGCACAAATAAGACCTTAAGCGTGAAGAAGACGCGAGACGGGTATAAATAAGTCCCTAAGCGAAAAATGCGCGAGACGGGCACAAATAAGACCTTAAGCGCAAAGAATACGCAAGATAGGCACAAATAAGTCCCTAAGCGAAAAATGCGCGAGACGGGCAAAAATAAGACCTTAAGCGAGAAGAAGATGCGAGATAGGCACAAATAAGTCCCTAAGCGAAAAATGCGCGAGACGGGCACAAATAAGACCTTAAGCGCGAAGAAGACGCAAGACAGGCACAAATAAGTCCCTAAGCGAAAAATGCGCGAGACGGGCACAAATAAGACCTTAAGCGTGAAGAAGACGTGAGACGGGCACAAATAAGTCCCTAAGCGAAAAATGCACGAGACGGGCACAAATAAGACCTTAAGCGTGAAGAAGACGCAAGATAGGCACAAATAAGTCCCTAAGCGAAAAATGTGCGAGACGGGCAAAAATAAGACCTTAAGCGGGAAGAAGACGCGAGATAGGCACAAATAAGTCCCTAAGCGAAAAATGCGCGAGACGGGCACAAATAAGACCTTAAGCGTGAAGAAGACGCGAGACGGGCACAAATAAGTCCCTAAGCGAAAAATGCGCGAGACGGGCACAAATAAGACCTTAAGCGCGAAGAAGACGCAAGATAGGCACAAATAAGTCCCTAAGCGAAAAATGCGCGAGATGAGCACAAATAAGACCTTAAGCGTGAAGAAGACGCGAGACGGGCACAAATAAGTCCATAAGCGAAAAATGCGTGAGACGGGCACAAATAAGACCTTAAGCACGAAGAAGACGCAAGATAGGCACAAATAAGTCCCTAAGCGAAAAATGCACGAGACGGGCAAAAATAAAACCCTAAGCGAGAAGAAGACGCGAGATAGGCACAAATAAGTCCCTAAGCGAAAAATGCGCGAGACGGGCACAAATAAGACCTTAAGCGCGAAGAAGACGCAAGACAGGCACAAATAAGTCCCTAAGCGAAAAATGCGCGAGACGGCCACAAATAAGACCTTAAGCGTGAAGAAGACGCGAGACGGGCACAAATAAGTCCCTAAGCGAAAAATGCGCAAGACGGGCAAAAATAAGACCCTAAGCGAGAAGAAGACGCAAGACGGGCACAAATAAGTCCCTAAGTGAAAAATGCACGAGACGGGCACAAATAAGACCCTAAGCGAGAAGATACAAGACGGGAACAAATAAGTCCCTAAGCGAAAAATGCGCGAGACGGGCAAAAATAAGTCCTTAAGCGAGGAAAACAAAAAGTCCCTAAGCACAAAAGGGTGCGAGGCGGGCAAAAATATCTCTAAATGAGGTACGTTACAATTTTATCATATTACATTTAACGCATTATGTTGGCATCTTGAATGTAAACGATATTATATTCTAACAAGTCCTTAAGCGGATAGTACGCAAGACAAGACCAATACTCCAGAAAAAGTTCTTCTTTGGACACAAAAAGTTGCAAAGAAAAGCTGGGGAGCACTCTAGATTAACTTCTGCCTTAAAAGGAGCATCGATACTAATAAGCACCCAAGCATGTACGCCCTGAGGTGCTATAATTATCTAAATCATCTTCGTCCAAACTTGTGAAAACCTCGACCATCTCGAGTCGACAAAAAGGCTTCTAAAAGCTGGTAAGATCAGATAAATCTTTACAAGTGTCTATCCTTAAAGAAGGTTCCATATTCTCAGCATCTAGATCGAGCTTCAACCAATCAAGAGCATGCCGAGTACAAACCACATTTGATGAAACCAGATAAGAACATATGCATCCGCTTATGGCACTTCTTAACGATGTGCCCTCATGGCCTCAACCCAGATTCAGTTTTCCTCCTCTTGGCTAATAGAAGGCACTTAACAAAAGAAATGATGACACGATGTCGTTTCTGCTACAAATAATAATGAAGTTCACTAGTTGAGCCCTCAAATAAAGATGAAAAGACTCTTGTGATAATCCCAAGCAGAGGGTAGCACAAGAATTTGAAAAGCCCATTCTTTATATACTCTTTCACTAGGTAAACCTTGCGAAAGAGTGGGGAGCAATTGATGTGGACTAGGTCAATTATTACTGGGCTTTTCTATAAATCAAGTTGAAGACCATTGAGCCAAATGATAATCTAAGCCCAAGAGGAAAGAGGACTCAGAAGGCACATAAATGATCCACTGGGTTATTATTTAAGCTGTGGGGCTTAAAGGTAATTACGCGCAAAACAACTCCTATAAATAGGTCACAGGTATCATTCTTAAACCCTAAGTTCTATTTGCCTACTGAAACCCTGTCAAAACCCTGTCTGACTTAAGCATCGGAGTGCGCGCGCAGGGGAAAACCCCTGCTCCCCCTGATGGTTTTCTCTCTTGCAGAATTCTTGAAGACAAACTAACACGAAGATCGAGGATTTGACGTCAGCAAACATTTATTGTTGTTTTTGGCAACAACACTATCAATGTACAAGAGATTAACACATCATCAATAAGCTCTTATTAGCAAATTGGAAAAAATTATTTATATTTATTTTTAAGGACTTGGTATCTTTTTAGTTTGCATATTGATGAAGTGTCAACTTTTAATACATTAACAACATATAAAAACTATACACTGTTAGTGTATCATATATAAACCCTAAAAAAAGAGCAACATGTTTATATTATAAATTTAAGTGTCTTATGCAACATTTTAGTGTGGCACGGTGAGGTGATAAGGAAAAATTTATTAATCAAATAGTTAAATTTTATAACGACTTTTTTATTTTGTAACATAATCACTCAATTAATAAATCTTCTTTACTAATTCAAAAATAAATAAATAAATAAATAAATAAATATTCTCTATGCACATTTTTCTTTCCTTCCTACCAACTATAAGTCTTATAATTGGTCATTATGCCTCGTACATTTTGTTTTAGCCATTTTAATCAAATAATTGTTTTAGTTAAAGCTAATAAATTTACATGAAATATTTTAATTCCGCAACAGTTTAAAAAATATATGCGTGTGCGTGTCCATTTAAAATATATTATAAATAATAATTAGATAAAAAATTTTCACCATAAAAATGTATTAATTAATTAATTAATGTGAGAAACATTTATTGACGGCTCATTAATTTTTATTTGTAAACTAATGATTTAATTATTCTTTCTTTATATGTATTAATTTATTAATGATTTAGTTAATTTAGTCAAATAATGATGCTGTGTCAGAAATGAAACAGTAAATTTAAATTTGTTGATTCTACTTCTCTACCTTAATTTGTCTCTTTCTCTTTTACTTATTTATAAAAATAAATTTCACAAACCGGAGAAAACCCATCAAGGTCTCAGCAAAGTTACAAAAGTTAACAAGCCAATTCGACAATGACAGCATTGCAGTCCCATAGCATTTGATAATGTCAATGAATTAAATAAAAAGATTGTTAATGTTTGATCAATCCAGTATTGATTTTCATAACATAGTCAAAATGGTTGAAAGATAAGAAAATGAATTGTTCTGCTTGTTCAACAATATTATATTCTTTTATTCTAAATCCTATGCATGAAATTAGTAGATTAACCCAATGAAGATTGTCAATGTTTCTTTATGATCTCAATTTACATGAAAAATAATAATTTTATATCAGAAAAGAAAATTAAATTAAATTAAATTAATGAAATGAATAATCAAACAGCTTAATTAATATTGGTTACATATGAACTAAAGCAAATATATAAAACCAATTCTAATTACTTTAGACATAATTATATATTTCAACAGAAAACAAAAAGAGTACATGCACCACCCCCCATTTATACTTCTCCATTTTCAATGTTTCATTTCCCCACTTTTTGGAATTAGGATTTTTTTTTTGGTGTACAGGGTTTTTTTTATGCCATATCGAACTACTAAAAATCTAAAATATAATACTAATACTACCAATGCTAGATGTAACCAGCTATGAAACAAACATTAATTCAAGTTGTTTTAGGAATTAGGATATGGGAAACCTTTTCTTTTTCCCTGTCTTTTAATTGACTACATTTACAGTAACTGACAAAAGAAGCTTCCTACTTCTCCAGAGCTTTCAATTTTAAAGCCAAAAACTATCCGGGGTAGCTTGCATGTTAACCAATTGTAATGGTAGACCTTAGTCAAAAAGAAGAAATAAATTAAAATATTCAAGTGAATGATTAGCTCAACACAAAAATGGGCACATGCACGCAAAGTATGATGTGAATGGCAATTCAGATAAATATGAATATGCGAAGTAATAGTTACTTCCCTATTATTTCTTGTGCTTGTTTAAACATCAATTTCTAATTTAATACATCTGTTTTCAATTCATGTAGCTTTTACATCGTCTATATGTTAGTTTTCTCTAGAGAAATTGGATGGCATGAATCTGAATTTTGAACATAACCCTAAAGATGCGTTAGCTTTAGTTTCTTTCATATTCATACATAAACCTTGTTTGAAGGAGAAGAAATTCCCACGGAAGGGAAAGGAAAAGAAAAGGCATAGGCATAGATGGAAGTCAGATTAATGTTTAATTTGTTCAAGAGCGATCAGACTTACTTGTCGATCATTCTTCAGGTTTCAAGCACGATTCATAATTTGTTCTGCAGCAGTTTTTCAGATCGATTTCGCCTCTCCTGCAGATGGAATTCTGATCTCATTCTCGAATACCATCTATCAAATACTTGATTTCTTCTTGTTCAACTTTAAGAGGGCCAAAATTGAGATACCCCGCATGACTTGTGTTCATAACATCAAAATTAATCCTATGATATTGAGAAACTGATCCAAAACGTATAAACATTGCTCTTACTGATGACTAGAAGGAAGGCCTCGTTGCACTACCACTCCAACCGAACACATCACCTGGAAAAGGATAACTTCCCAAATTATAGAAAGGGACACCTTCACCACCAGTTCCAGTAGCGCCGCTACCAGCGCCACCGTTGTTGCCGCCACTGCCTCCATTACCCAATTGCCCTGCACCACTCCCAGTCGCTCCAGACGACTGTGAAGCTGGTGGTTGTACCCGCACCGCTGGCTCTTCTTCCTCAAGAGGTAACCTCCCATAAACTGCATTTGCAAATGATGCAGCCATTAACACAACTGGACCTGAAGCCATCAACGGACCCGCTACGCTCCCTCCGACTACTTGACCCTGACCACCGGCGAGATAAACAGTCAAGCCACCAGCTCCAGGAGGCGCTGGTGGTGGAAGAGAAGTCCCAGTTAAAGATAGAATCTCAAACCGCCCTTGGAGTGTTACGAGGCTTCCAGCTGGAGCAGCTGGTTGCCGCAATGTAACATTTGTGACAGCCCCAGTTCCACTGAGTACACAAACTCCCCGACCACGGCGCCTTGCATAGTTTGATAATGAATCAACTATGTCAGAACCAGAAGTAATTTCAAGTATGTGGGATCTCAGCGCATTTGGACTCTCGCGAGTAATAACTATTGGTGGCTTGGGTTTGTTCTTTGAGCCTGCCGGACGTCCTCGAGGCCTGCGTCCCGGAGTGGTACCTGCGCCTGAGCTGGTGGTGGCTGCGCCAGGATCATTTCCTTCTTTCTCTGGTGAGAACTGTTTGGGATCCCTGAGTTGGGGTTGCGATGATCTTTGCAGCTGCAGTTCTGGTCCGAGCGGCTGATAGAGAGAACCTGCGCCTGATTCCAAGCCAGACATTGCCAAAACCCACTTGCCAATATCTAACTTCGATCTGATCTCTTGTTAAAGTGGAAATTGAAGAGAATAATAGGTAAAGAGAGAAGTGAAGGAAACGTTTCAAAATTATGCAGCCACCTGCTCTACGTGTAGGAGGCTAGGTTTTCTCATAAATCATGATGAGGCCAAAGTCCAAACAGTTTCCTTGACAAATTAATTGCGGAAAACGGGGATCATCTAAACCATCATATTGAAACAAGGGAGTATTATATATTTTCTATTTGAGTGTAGTGATTAAATGTCCTTTTTCTTCTTTATGCAAACTTCAAATTAATTAACAAGCTTTAATTAATTAGGTTCTGCAGGAATTTAACCCAAAACCAAGTGATCAAAACAACATTAAGGAAACTTTATGAACGCGTTAGAAATTGCTGTTAAATGCATAGGAAGTGAAGATGCAAGTTTGTCCTCCAACCCAGATGCAGATCTTTGCAAGGAAGAAAAGGACATGGATATAGAAAAACTAACTAATAATAATTAAGGAAATAAAAAGGGAAAGCAAAACCCATACTTTAAAACTAAATCAATGAAATTTTTTATTGAGAAACTGCGTATTATTTTATATACTACTACTGCTACAATTATTTTTTATTCATTACCTCAAAATCTATGGGTTTGAATGTCTGAAAACCAAGCTTTGAATAGAAAGGATTCAAGGTGACTTGAGTTTTGATGGAAAAAAAAAAGTGGAAAGCAATGAGAGAGAGAGAGAGAGAGAGAGAAATTTCAAGTCTTTGGTAAAGCTAAAGATAAAGATGGATGCTTTGTTGACAAGCAAGGCATGAAACTTCAATGCATTTTGAAAAGAGCCAAAAATGCATTAAGGCAAGATCAATCCATATAGCTTAGGACAAAATATATTGCATAGTGTACAAAAAATAAACGTTATCCATTTTTTCTAATTTATTTATTTAAGAATAGAGGATCCACATTAACTTAAAAGGTCTTTTTTGGTAACTTCTATATACACTAATTAACAATATTATAGTAAGGATTTCACTTGGTAACATAATAATACAGAAACAAATCAATACAAGAGATTGACAATTAAGTACAACTTATTATAAGTTTCGCTTTGGTATTTATGGCAAAATAAACAGAACAAATGACATAGAATTGAAAATCTTAATTTAAACAAACACACCTACCTTAAAATATCTAACCAATTAAATTGTTCATTCCATTTGCTACCCTTTGACCAAACAAACAGGGGGCATATCAGGAAACCCAGGCAGACGGTGAGGCCTCAGGCCAAGGGCTGATCTATCTAGATAAAGAGATGGGTTCTGCTCCGGTCCATGACTGATGAGTGATGACACAAAAGCGTCAAATTCAGCATAGACGAGACGTCTGGCCAAACGTGTCAGACAAGTGAGAAGTGTCGGTTACGTTGGAACTTGCTTGCCTGGCTAACGCCTAACTCTAATCTTATCCCTTTGTTTTTATTTTTCTTTTGTATTTATTTTCTTGGAATCAAGTTTTCCATTCTCTTTATAATAAGGTTAATGTATCTTTTGACTTCTGAATTATATCATTTTTTATCATTTTAGTACTTAATAAATTTTTATTTTTACTTTGATACTTGAATTTCTTTTCCGTTAAATATTTTAGTACCTAAAACTAACGTCGTTTGAAATATGCTGATGTATCTTGGAATGTCCAAAGCATTTTAACATGTGGTACTATGTCAGTTTTATTTCTTTTTTTCTTTGAAAAATATTTTAAACAATTAAAAAACATATAAAAATAAGTAAAAACATATAAAAATATTTAAAAATATTTATAAAATATTAAAAGTATTTAAAATTTTGTAAAAACAAGTGAAAATATTTTGAAAATATTTTAAATAATATTTAGGATAAAATAAAAAATAAAAGACATGATAAATATAAATAAAAAAGAACTTGAAATTAATCAAAACCCAAATTGGGATAAAAAATTCAATAAAATTCAATCTTAACCTAGCACAGCAACCCCACGTCACTTACCCTCCAACAAAGAGAGTTTGTTGATCCATTGCATTTTTAGTTTAGATGAAATCCTCAACCCAGGAATGAGAATTTTTCACCAGGCCAAATGGGAAGAAAGTAAAGAAGAAGGTAAGCTCCTCGATCCTAGCTTCTTCCATTGCTTTTTCAGACAGCAACTTCATACAAATAGTTTCAAATCCCACCCCAAATCACCTATACCAGAGAGAATTCAACCTTTACTAACAATTCTTTCACAAACTTTTTGCCATTATCAAAATCATACGAATTAACCCACAATCATACCTAACCTCAAATCAGCCAACATCAAAAGCTAAAACCCAGCAATGCTGAAATAAACCTATACCCAAAAACCAATTTCAAAAACCATCCCCGCCACCAACCTAGATCAGAACCCCTAACCAGCAACAGAACCCTTAACCAGCAACAATTTCAAGACAGAGAAGAAGGAAAAGAGGACACAATTGTGGAAGGTGAAACAGGAGCACGACTTCTTTCTAATGCAAACGTCAATGAAGACCATTGTCATCCACCTTATGCTACTGGTGACTACTGTCTTTTTCTTCTCTCTATTGTGTATATTGGCTTTGATTCATGTAAACTTTTTTTCCTGATGATTCTTGAATTGTGTTTATGGGTATTTCTGAGTTTCGACTGCTTTTCTTTGAACGTTTCTTGTGTTTTGACAATTTTTTAATATTTAAAAAATATCTTTGTATATTTTTAAATATTTTTAAAATATTTTAAATATTTTTTTAAAAAAAAAGAAATAATATTGATATGGTGCCACATGTCAAATTATTATTGGGCATTACAAGCCACGTCATCATTTTTAAACGACGTTAGCCTCAAGTACTAAAATGTTCAACGAAAGTAAAGTTTAGATACTAAAGTGATAACAAAAATTCATTAAGTACTAAAGTGATAAAAGTGGTATAGTTTATACATTTAGCCCTTTATAATACTACAACATAATAATATGAGTTATGTAGAATAACTAGGTAATTAAATTTAATTAGTTGTTTTATGGATCATACTACAAGGATGGCAATACCAATAAGTGGTTGAAAGAAATAAAAGTGAATTTTTTTTTAGACATTTGATTATGATTCTAATTCTAAAAGTGTTACTATTAAGAAAATTTTATTATTCACCACTTTCGATTTGAATACGATTAATTTTAAACTATAAAACGGATGAAATATTTATAATTATACAAAAAAAAATGCGGGGATGGTGATAATGGCCCATAAGAAAAATTCTAAATATATCATTTTTTACTAGTTATACCTCATTATCACTTATCGGTGTGATGAACAATAACTTAGGGAAGAAAATGGGAGTAAAAGTAAAAAGGTGGGTATAAATAAAATTTTTCGGCCCATAATTATAGCCTTTATGAAGAGGCCGCAGAACCCTGAAAGCCAGGATTTTTCTAGTAAAAAGAGCCTCCTTTTTCCTAACACCTGATCACCATCTTTCTTTGTCCATCATCACCTGCAATTTTTGGTCACACTGATTCTTGATGGTTTCTTTGGCAGGGGAGGTAGAATCACGAGATGTTTGGCTTGGCTGACGAAATTTGTTATTTCTGTCAAGAAAATAGACAAGTCAGATGATATCGGAATTAAGATTTCACTCGCGTTTTAACGTTCAACTCATTTGAGAGAGGAGCAAGAGAACAACAAAAATTTGAAGGAAAGTTAGGAGATTTAGAGATCAGGTATAAATAATGTCTGAAATTCCCTCTTTTGTGAAATTCACAGATAAATTTTTGACTGAATGATTAGCCTTCGACACTAGCAATTTCTATGATGACAAGATATACAACTTTTTTATTCTTACATTATTATGGAATTGAGAAGCCTAATATGGTATCGAGTGCGACTACTACTGCATTAGATGAGAGAACAAAGAGAAATAAAAAGAGTTATGGTTATCACTTAGATATCAGGTTTAAGTTTCATTATAGAACAGAAGTGCAAGAGTTAGAATAGTCAATCAGCCTCTCCAATTTCTTTAGTTCAGCTAGGTATAAGAAAACAAAAGCTGATCAGCTGTATTTACACAAATCACCAGTTACTAGGACACCAAAGAAATCCCAAAACTGTGTTTTCCTTTAATTATATATATATTTATATATTTATATATGTATTATTATCTAATATTCTGTTAGTAATAATATTAGAAAAATAAAAAAAATAAAATAAGATTCTACTAACAGTATATTTGATAATAATTATATATATTACTATGAATATGAAATTAAATGTTGCAACGGTTTATATTTGGATAAGAAAGAAAAATGCAATGCCCTTCAAGTTTCATTATTTTTCATACTAATAATTTAGTTACTAATTAATTTTCATTATATATGTATATATGAGAAATTATCTTATATGACATCAATAAAATTTTTAGATTTTGTTGATGTAATTAGTAAAATCACACACTCTTAGGTTGTGTTTGGATAAGGAATTTCAAGAAGGGAATTCATTTCAATCAAGATATTTAAAAATCCAAAATGCAAATTTCTTGTTTGGTAAAATTTTTTGAAGAATTTGAAAATTTATGAGGAATTTCAAAAAAGAATTTGAAATGTTCAAATTCCCTTTTGAAAATCCACCTAAAAAGGTAGTTTTTCAAAATTCCTTCCACTCTTTCCTATTTTATTAGACATGACCTACTATTAAATATAAAGTTAAAAACAAAAAACATATTATTTTATTTAAATTTAATATATATCTTTATTTTTTATATTATTAATAATATTTATACATTTTTACAAATCTAATTATACCCATATTGCATATTTTATTTGTTATTTTTCTTTTTCTAATATATAATATTATTATTTTTTTTTTATAATTATTTTTTATTTAATCAAATTCTAGTATTCAAAATTTTTTTAAAAAATTTTTTTATCCGAACAAGTTAATTATAAATACTAGTATTTTAAAATAATGAATTTTGAAATTTTTTATTTTAAAATATCTCAAAATTTTAAAATTCTTCGTCCAAACGCATTCTTAGGGTTTATTAAAAAAACTAATTTAAATAAAGAACAAATTAACATGGCCCATTTACGGTGATGATTGTCCGAAAACCATCAATTAATTTAAAATGCTTCTTTTGGTGAACAACCAGTATAGCTAGCATATTTCCAAATTAAATTATAACTGTAACAAAAAATAAATAAATTATAACTATAGTTGTAATTGTTAGCTCATCTCATCCCATATACTTCAAATCATCATTATAATTTATTAGTGTGCTCTTAAAAAACTAATAATCTGATAACTTTTCGAGAAGTGATCTTCGGCATATTAAAAAAAAAAAAAAACTCTTCCGGTTGGTGTGATTCTAAAGAAGGGAATCCCATGCCGTGCTGTATGGATTCTTATAAATAGCAATTCTTTTAACAGTTGAATTATTGTGGAGATAGAAGCATAGAGCTACGGTTCTTGAGCCACCAAAAGTGTTATATAGAATATCCCACAATTGAATTTTTTTTATTAATGTAGATCATATATGTGAAATTTGAAATTAAAAAAAATGTATAACTATTTATTTGATAAATATAAAATTTCAATTGTTAATATATATTAAAAAAATATTATTTTAAAACGAAATAATAATGATATCATATCGAGTCAAACTTTACATGCGTAATGAATACAAGTAAGCTATTAAATCTAGTTGTAGGTTTATAAATAATTTAATCTTACATTAAGTCATAAAAATAGGGTAAAACAAATTGTTTTGTATTGATGTAACTTAATCCTCATAATATATATATCATGAGTTAGGTACTGTATAGGCATAATTTAATTTTAAAATTTAATTAGTCCCTTGAGTAGAGGCATTTCTTCACATGCTTTTGGGCCACAATTATCAACAACGTCCAAGAGATCTATTGTTGTGATGATCGATTATTAATATGATTTATTAATAACTTGCATTTTTTATGCTTTTTTTTTTTTACTTTTCTTCTTTCCACCAATTTTTTTCCATCCAAAATAAAGTATTGGCAAGCCATAAGCTAAAGAAGAAAAAAAGATAAGATTTGATCTTTTGAATATTTCGAGTTTTGTATCATCTGCCACACTAGTCATGTTGGGACATGGAATTGGATGGGTAATATGTTTCATTTAATTTGTTTGTTTATTTATTGCTTGGTAAATTTGGTATAAATTTCAATTTTTGCATTTGAATTTTTTTTTGCAAAGAATGTTTAAGCTGGGAATAAATAAAGGAATTCCATATGTTAAGAATTTGAATATTAAATCCATTAAATGTCACATTTTAGAATGATTAAATGAGTCATTTGAATTAAGCACAAATTTTCTATTTTTGATTTTCATATAATATTCATAAACCCACATTTTTTAAATTGGAGCCTTGGACTTGATATGTATAATTCATGTAGTACAAAATCCTATGTTACAAGAATATTTAATGAATGCTTTATTTCAAAAAAATGAATGCTTTATTTCATAATTAAATAAATAATTACGTTGTTGAAATATATATATATATATATATATTCTTTCTGTCGTAACGGTTTCACGCTTGACGATTTTGAAAACATTTAAAAACAAGAGAGTCGCCACTAATCTTTTTTGACTAGGTGTGATTGGCCACCTAAAAATATTTATCTTTTGAACAAAATCTCAAAATTAATTAAGTTTTATTAAAAAGACAACTTTTAGGGTCTGCGAAAACAAAAATCGGGTTCGGGAGTACGGTTACGCATGGGGAAGGATTAACACCCCCACAACGCCCATTAAAAACGGTACCATCGCAATCATGTGTTATCCTTTGATTTTAATGAAATGATCTTAATTTAATATTTAAAAATATTTCCTATTTATTTTGAAATCATTTTTTATTTGTATTAATTTTGAAACATTTAAATTTTATTTTTTATTTGAAATAAGTGAAAATCTTTTGTATTGAAAATTATTCCGAAGTACCCCAATACTTCTGGTAGCATTTCGGATAATTTCCTCACCTAGAGATTTCTTAAGAATCACTACTTGTGAGTTATATAGAATCTCATCATCGGAAGATTCACACTCGCTTCAAAAATTATTATGAATGCATATGATGCAAACAGATAAAAATGATGCATATGAATTTTTTAATTTTTTTATATAAATATTTCTTTATTTATTTTAAATAAAAATTTTTATTATTGAAAAATTGCACTAAGTATCCCAATACTCTGGTAACACTTAGTGAACTTCTCTCACCTAGGGATTAGTTAAGAAATCACTACTTGTGAGTTTTATGACATCCCATCATCGAACAATTATTAATTATTAAATTTCATTATTTATTTTTCTTTGTTATTTTATAAAAAAATAAATTATTTATTTTCATTTTTAATAAAAAATTAAATTATTGAAAAATCATACTAAATATCCCAATACTCTGGTAACATTTAGTAGACTCTTCTCACCTAGGGATCAGTCAAGAAATCACTACTTGTGAGTTTCATGACATTCCATCATCGGACAAATTATTTACTTAAATTTAAATTTTATTATTTATTTATATTTCTTTGTTTTTTAAAAACTTATTCATTTTCATTTTTAATAAAAATTTAAATTATTGAAAAATTATACTAAATATCCCAATACTTTGGTAACATTTAGTTAATTCTTCTCACCTAGGGATCAATCAAGAAATCACTACTTGTGAGTTTCATGACATCCCATCATCTGACGAATTTCATTTATTTTAAAATTAACTTTTATGCACATGATGCAAGCATATAGTGTATGATGTACATGGATTTCCATTTTTTATTTAACATATTTTTATTTTTTTATTTTTTAAATATTTTTCTAACAATGAAATAAATTATATATTTTCATATTCTCAAATTATATTAACTAATATTTAATTATGTGTTTTTGTTTTTTCTTCTTTTTTTTAAAAAACAAATTATTAAAATATATTAACTAACAACAGTATATATAAAAATTGAAAACAAAGTAATTAAATAAATTAGTGGCATAATAAAATAAATAGAAAAAGGAAAGAATTATACCAAAATAATTTGGGTTTAAAACCCAAGAGTAAGGAGGCCCAACTATCAGCCCAAAGGAGTTCCACGGATTGGGCTTGGCTGGGCCGGAAGTGAAACGGGCTGGTGCAGGTTGGACCAGGTCAGACGCGGTGCGGGTCGGGTCGGCTCATCTGAGGCACGCGGATCCCAGGTCGGATCCGGGTCCACGCGCGGGTCGCCCCCTTTCTTTTTTTTAGCTTATAAAACTCTTCTCTTTTTTTTTATTCTTTCATTTTCACCCTTTTTTACCAAAAAACACTTCAGAGCTTTGAAGCCCTCTGCCCAGGCGATTTTTGGCTGCCATCGTGGCCGCTGCACCCCGTCGCCGGCCGCCGTGCTCGGTCGCCGGTTGGGGTGCCGAGACCTCAAAAATACTCCCCTCCTTCCCCTATACTCCGATTTGGCCTTCGTTTCACCAAAAAAAATCCTTAACCCCATAGATCTAAGCTTCACCGAAACCCTCTCCCTTTTTTTGTTTTTTTTGTCGATGGTTTCGAATGTTTGGATCTGCTGGGTTTTTTGTTGTTGTTTGTTTTTGTTCCTTTTTTTTTTTGCAGGTTTAGGGGTTTCAGATCTAGGTTTTGGGGTCTCAGATTTGAGGTTTCGGGTGGTGAGATCGTTGGGGTTTGGGTACTGGTGGTTTGGGTTTCTGTTGTGGATGTGTGTGGCTTCGGTGGTGGCTGACTTGGCTACTAGAGGGCTCGGGTTGTAGAGGAAGGGATGATGATTGCTCGGATTGATGATGACGGCTCAGATTGATGATGACAGTGGCTTGTGAGTGTTTTAGTGGTAAGGATGGTAATGGTGAGCAATGGCGGTGGTAATGGTGGTCAAAAAATGGTCCTCCCTCCTCCTTGGCAGTGACCAAATGGTGGGTTTTTATAGAAGGGATTGAGGTTTCTGTTGGTAATGGGTGGGTTGGCAGAGTAGGTGGCTGAGGGACAGCCTGGGAGAGGCCATGGCAGGGATGGGTGACAAGAATTGGTGCCGTGCACGACACCATTTCTTTCCCTTTTTTTTCTTTTTTTAATTGAATATTAATTAAATTTATAAAAATCAAATTGAAAATAAAAATAAATAAAAAGGCAAAAATAAAAATAAAAATAAAATAGAGATCTTTAAACTTTCAAAATGATTAAGTATGGACAAAATTAGGTGTCTACAGCTGCCCCTCTTTGCTCATTGCGTGAGGATCAGAAATAGAGCAAAGACAATAGACACCAATTTTGTCCGGCTTATGACCTAATCTCTTGTTCTTTTTTTTTGGAATGTTCTCCTCTTACAGTAGAGACGATGAAACTTTAAATTTTTTTTTCTGGGAATGTGCTCCTCTTGCAACAGAGGCAATGAAACTTTAAATTTTTCCTAAAATGTGCTCCCCTTGCAACAGAGGCATTGAAACTTTAAATTTTTTTTCCTGAAATGTGCTCCTCTTATAGCAGAGGCGATGAAATTTTAAATTTTTTCTTGAAATGTGCTCCTTTTGCAGCAGAGGCAATGAAACTTTAAAATTTTTTTTCTAGAATGTGCTCCTCTTGCAACAGAGGCAAAGAAACTTTAAATTTTTTCTAAAATGTGCTCCTCTTGCAGCAGAGGCGATGAAACTTTAAATTCTTTCCTGGGAAGTGCTCCTCTTGCAGCAGAGGCCTTGAAACGTAAAATTTTTTTTTGAAAAAGCTCCTCTTATGTTAAAGGTTTCACTTCTGAAGATCTAGAAATTCACATCTAGAAAATTTTGTTTCGGGAAGTCATATCCGAAAATTTATCTCGAGAATTCATATCCGAATATTTGTTTCGGGAACTCACATCCGAAATCTAGGAATTCACTTCTAGAAAATTGTTCGGACATTCGCATCCAAATGTTGGTTTCGGGAATTCACATCCGAAGGTCCAGGTATTCACATCTGGAAATATATGTCTCGGGAATTCACATTTGAAATCTGTTTCGGGGATTCACATCCGAAAGTCTAGGAATTCACATCTAGAAATTTGTTCGGACATTCACATCCGAATATTTGTTTCGGGAACTCACATCCGAAATCTAGGAATTCACTTCTAGAAAATTGTTCGGGCTCGCATCCGAATGTTGGTTTCGGGAATTCACATCCGAAGGTCTAGGTATTCACATCTGGAAATATATGTTTCGAGAATTCACATCTGAAATCTGTTTTGGGGATTCACATCCGAAAGTCTAGGAATTCATATCTAGAAATTTGTTCGGGCATTCACATCCGAATATTTGTTTCGGGAACTCACATTTGAAAAATTTGTTCGGGAATTCACATCCAAAATTCCATTTAATGGATTCACACCTGAAAGTCCAGGTATTCACGTCTGGATAATTTGTTTCAGGAATTCACATCCGAAGATTTGATTTGGAGATTCACATCCAAAAATTTGACTTGGGGATTCACACCCAAAAATCTGTTTCGGGGATTCACATCCGAAGATCTAAAATTTCATTTCGAAAATTCACATCCGAAAGTCTAGGTATTCACTCCTAGAAATTTTGTTTCGGGAATTCTCATCTGAAAATCCAGGTATTCACATCTGGAAATATATGTTTCGGGAATTCACATCTGAATATCTACTTCGAGGATTCACATCCGAAAATCTAGGAATTCACATCTAGAAAATTTGTTTCGGAGATTCACATCCGAAAATCTATTTCAAGGATTCATATCCGAAATGTCTAGGAATTCACTTCTAGAAAATTTGTTCGGGAATTCACATTTGAATTTTGATTTCGGGAATTCACATCCGAATATTCATGTTAGATATTCGCATCCGAAATTTCACAGATTCTCACATGAAATTTTGAATTGGAGATTCACATCCAAAGATTTGATTTGGAGATTCACATCCAAAAATTTGATTCGGAGATTCGCATCCGAAATTTTAACTTGGAGATTCACATCCAAAAATTTGACTTAGAAATTCACGCCCAAAATTTTGACTTTGGGATGCACACCCAAAATTTTAATTCGAAGATTCACATCTGAAATTTTGATTCGGATTTGGAGATTCACATCCAAAGATTTGATTCGGAGATTCACATCCGAAATTTCAACTTAGAGATTTACATCCAGAATTTGACTTAGGGATTCACACCCAAACGTCCAGGAATTCTCATCTGGATAATTTATATCGGGAATTTCTCGTTCGATTGTTGGTTTCGGGAATTCACATCCGAAAAAGCTGCTCTTGCAGCAGAGGCTATGAAACTTTAAAGTCCTTTTCTGAAAAAGCTCATCTTACATCAGAGGCGATGAAGCTTTAAATTTCTTCATGAAAAGCTCCTCTTGCAGCAGAGGTGATGAAACTTTAAAATCCCTCTTTCCTAAAAAGCTCCTCTTGAAGCAGAGGCGATGAAACTTTAAAATATTTTTCCTTTCCTGAAAAAGGCTCCTCTTGCAGCAGAGGTAATGAAACTTTAAATTCTTCTCTTTTTTTTCTTTTTTCCTATTCTCTTTTTCTTTCTCTTCTTTCTTTTCTTTCTTTCTTTTCCTTCTTTTTCTTCTTTTTTAGAACAAATTTTCCTCTCTTTTTTAATCAATTTTTTTCAATCCAAAATCTCCTATATTCACCTTTTTTCAATGTTTGGCTGATGCAATGATCACTAATGCAAATGCAATATCAACAATACGAATACAAATTTCTTTATCAATGAATAACCAACTATTACGATGCAAATACAGACGACTTCTATCATGATGCAAATGCAAGAGAATTCTATCAAGATGCAAATGCAATGTTTCATGCGAATGTGCACCGTAAAGATGCAAATGCAATTATCCAAAATTTTCTTTCAATTTTCTCTTCTTGTTGACGAAAACTTTTTCATTTCTGATTTCTCATCTACCTTACCTTAAAGTATTTGTCTCACCACTTAAAGCCATTTTTTACTGCAACAAGGGTTGTCTCATGGCAATCATCACATTTTTATTCACCCTTATTTTTTTTAAAACACCCTAAGAATTCATTTTACAAACAAAATTTTTTCTAATAAAATTTTCCCCAAAATGGCACAAGAAATTCTTTGCTCCCCAATAATTATTGAATTCTCTCTCATTTTTGCTTGAAACGCTATCAAAATTTTGATTAGCAATCGAAAAATTTTGAAACAAAATTGCCTCAAGCATCATTTCCATTTTCAGATTCAAAAGATAAATGGTTTTAATTTTTGAAAATGTTTATCTATCCAAAACTTTTTAATTTCACAAGATTGCCCCACACAACAATGATCAAAGAAAGTTAAACACAAATGCAACAAAGAATTATCATTTGAGTTTCTTGAAGATTGGTGATCACTATTTAGGTGGGTGTGGGGGGAAGGTAATTTGTTCTCATCAAATGGATTAGGTGGTTTCACACGTCAATGTTTTGGTTTGGCAAGAAAGGCTTACAACCTGATAGAAAATGAGATGAATGTTCCCTCATCTAGGCTCACAAATAAAACACAATTTTTTTCAAAAATAATGAATTCCTTACAAATAATGGTTTTGCAAAATGGTCTATCTTGGAATGCAAACAAAATTTGACACTCTTTCAATTTTCAAATTATGTATTTTGATAATTATCAAAACTAGCCATTATGGGCTCAAATTTTGGCGTGTTATTTTGGGAGGAGACAAAAGCTTCACTCTAGGTACCAATCCTTTTAATGGCTCTCAAAAGGGTATTTTTGGATATCTTGATGGTTTGGGATGCTTACTGATTGCTTCAAAATGACTTTCTTAATGCCGATTCTGTTGTGGCATTACCGTGAATGACCTCGAAAGGTTTTTACTTTTGCTCTAGACTGTCCATTTTGGGGATTTCACCCTAAAGCCTCATTTATATTTTTTCTTTTCTCCTTTTTTTTATGATTGTTCCATCATGCACTCAAGTATTCAAAATTCAACCAAAATTGGTTGTTAAGATTCTTGAAGGATAATCTTGGTTGAGAAATGAGCTAAGTGCCTCATTGGTTATGATAATTCACCAAGGAAAAATCTCTCCTGTTTAAGTATCCACGTTTGATTGAAATAGACTTTTCAAGGTATGTAATGTAGGCCCAGGTTTAGGGTTTTGAAAGAAGGGATAAGAAGGCCCAAATATGTGTTTAAGGGTGATCAACCAAGGATCATTTAATATACGTGAAGACTTATTCTGATGGAGATCCACTTGCTCTTGATGTTCGTGATGCTAAGGATCCATTGGTCATCCAAGGAGGTCCAATTACCTGAGCTCAAGCCAAGAAGACGCAACAAGCCCTGGCCTCATTAATGCAACAAGCTCTGGCATCATTGAAGTGTCAAAGAAGCTTCCATGAAGAGTCCTAAGACATCTATACTTGCTTGGAAGCCCAAACGACATGAGCATGGTTTACTGTCTTATTTTAGCTTAACAATAAGATAAGCTAAGTGTTTGAATAGCCCACATTTGAGTCTTGTTGTGTCTTGGATTATTTATTTTATGTAACTAGGTTTAGGCATGAATTTGGGTTTAGTCTTATTTTTTGTTGGTGTTAATTCCAGCCCACTTGTTTATGGGCTTAAGTGCTAGGTATTATTATAAATACCGTGTAAATGCTATTGATGAACAGATCAGTTTTGAATTTCAGAATTTGAGTGTGCCTTTCTCTTGGGTTCCCTCTCAACTAGGCTTATCAAGGTCTTCTTCCTTGTGGCGCCTCCTTTTTCACCATCCACCATTACTATACCTTAGGTTCTCGAATTCTTATTCGTAGGGTCAAGGTCCAATACCTTTGGGTTCGAGTCTCTTTAGGCTTCGGGTCTAGGTTTTCAAAAGTTTCATTCTTCATACTTGCTTCAGTCTCGTTGCGTTTTCAGCTCTTTCAAATTCCAAGCTACGTTTTCTCTTGTCTGTGCGCATCAGTTGGTATTCAGAGCTCAAGTTTCGATTTTCTGGTTTGTTTGTGCATCACTTACTTTTCAATTTTTGGTTTGTTGGTTTCAATTTGTTTTTCTTTTGTTGGTTTCAATTTCTGGTTTGTTTGTGCGTCTCTCACTTTTGGTAGAACCCTAGCCGCCACTTATTTCATAACCCTAAACCCTACCTGCCACTTATTTCATAACCTTAGCCGCCACTTATTTCATAACCCTAAACCCTAGCCTCCACTTATTTCATAACCCTAAACCCTAGCCGCCACTTATTTCATAACCCTAGCCGCACCCCTCAATTATAACCCTAGCCGCACTTCCTCATAACCCTAGCCGCACTTCTTCAACCACTTAATTCAACGCTAGCCGCACCCCTACTCTTTTCAAGGAAACCGCAAAAAAAAATCAGATTAAAAAAAAGAAGAAAAAAAAGAAGAATTCGAAAAAAATTGTTGCGGTACTGTTCAAATAGAAAATTTTGGTTGAGTTAGGAGGAGTGTGAGTATCCGTTTTAAAGAAAATGATGAAAGAAAACGAACCCGTGGAATATATTCCATGGGCCCCACCCTATCTTGGCCAAATTCCATCATTTTCCTATAGTTTTAGGCCATTTTTCATTTTTTTTGTCCTTCTAGTGATTTTTTTTATTTTTTTATTTTTATTTTATTTTTTTTCTTTCTTTGAGTCACCCTAGCCACACCTTTCTGTGAAAAACAACAAAAGGGAGACGAATTCAAAAAAAAAGAGAAGAATTCCAAAAAAAAAGAAGAAGGAATTCAAAAAAAAAATCGGTGACAATACTTGGTGAATTAGTTGATTCTGCGAGGTTGATTCTTTGACTGAGTCTCTAGTGCAATTGTGAACCTGTAGAGTTAAGGTAGAGTAAGGGAAAAAGGCATGAGTGTGTGAGAAACATTAGTAGAGAAAAGCCAAATTACTTAAGTGAAACACGAGTGTAAACACGTGAGGATATCTTTGTTGAAAATGTCTTATGAAGGTGATAAATCCAACTTTAAAAAGATTGAATTCATGCTTCAGGCAATGCAACAACAGTTCCAACGGATGGATGTGAAATTCAATGACATTCATGATAAGTTGAATCAACATGAAGCTCGGTTTGCAAAGATCCAGCAAGGTGATACTTCTCGTCTAAAAAGTAAGGTTGTTGCCAATGACGAGTATGATGATAATGTTGGGTATGATTCGAATGAAGAGTCTGGGATAGATAGACATCATAGAAGGTACCATGGGTATAGAGATCGAGTTGATAGAGCCCGTGATAGAGGCAAGGAGAAGATGGATGGAAACCTTGGCAGTATAAAATTGAAGATTCCTCCTTTCCAAGGCAAGAATGATCCTGAGGCATATTTGGAGTGGGAAAGGAAGATTGAAATGGTGTTTGACTGCCACCACTACTCCGAGGAAAAGAAGGTCAAACTTGCAGCAATTGAGTTCACAGAATATGCTATGGTTTGGTGGGATTAGTTAGTCACTAGTAGAAGAAGATATGGTGATCCTCCAGTGTCTACATGGGATGAGATGAAGCACATCATGAGGAAGCGATTTGTTCCTACTCATTACTATAGAGAGTTATACCAGAAGCTCCAAGGTCTTACCCAGGGTTCAAAGAGTGTTGAGGATTACTACAAAGGGATGAAAATAACCATGATCCGAGCCAATATCTAGGAGGATGCAAAAGCTACTATGGCTCGTTTTCTCCAAGGCTTAAATCGTGAGATTGCCAATGTAGTAGAGTTGCAGCATTACATGGATTTAGAGGAGATGCTGCATGTGGCCATCAAAGTGGAAAGGCAACTCCAAAGGAAAGGTACATCTCGTTTCACTCCTAGTTCAGTTCCTGTTTGGAAATCTAATACCTTTCGTAGGGATGATAAGCCTGTGTCTACACCTAAGTCAGAGAGCTTTGCTAAGCCCAAGCCTGAGGGCCCTAAAAAGCCCATAACTGAACCTACCCAAGCATCCCAGAGCAGGACACGTGACATTAAGTGTTTCAAGTGTTTAAGTCGTGGACATATTGCCTCACAGTGTCCCAATCGTAGAGTGATGATCATGCATGGAAATGGAGATGTTGAGAGTGAAGGTTCTGAAGTCGGTGTTGAAGATGAGATGCCTGCGTTAGAGGATGCTGACGAAGAAAAAGTTGTTAAGTATGCTGCTTATGGTGAAGCGCTTGTTACCAGGCGTGCTCTTAATACCCATGTGAAGTTTGAAGATGAGGCACAGCGTGAGAACATCTTCCATACGAGGTGCCATATTAGTGACATAGTATGCACTGTAATCATTGATGGTAGGAGCTGTACTAATGTTGCTAGCACATACCTTGTTGATAAGTTAAAGTTGCCCACTACCAAGCATCACCACCCATATAAGTTGCAGTGGATTAATGACTGTGGTGAAGTGAACGTGGTGAAGCAAGTCTTGGTTCCCTTTCGTATTGGAAGTTTTCGGGATAAGGTGTTGTGTGACGTGGTGCCCATGCAAGCTAGCCTCCTATTGCTGGGTAGACCGTGGCAGTATGATCAGAGAGTCATCCATGATGGTTACACTAACCGTTACTCCTTTACTACGGATGGCAAGAAGATCACTCTTGCTCCTCTTAGCCCCAAGGAGATTTATGAGAACCAATTAAGGCTAAAGGACCAACATGACGAGCAAAGAAAGCAAGCTAAAGAAAAGAAGGAAAACAAGGAAAGCAAAACAGTGAGCTGCTATGCCAAACCCCGAGATGTGAAGACTGCGTTTCTTGCTAAGTCTCCTATCCGTTTACTCTTATTTAAAGATTCTTGTTTCATTGATGCTGAACTCCATCATACTTTGCCTATTGATGTTGTCTCATTGTTGCAGGAGTTCGAGGATGTATTTCCTAAGGAGATCCCAAGTGGATTACCACCGATTCGTGGGATCGAGCACATGATTGACCTTGTCCCCGGAGCTGCCATTCCTAACCGTCCAGCCTACAGAAGTAATCCCGAGGAGACGAAGGAGCTTCAAAGGCAAGTTGAAGAGCTCATGAGGAAAGGTTATGTGAGAGAGAGCATGAGTCCATGCTCCGTGCCCGTACTGCTTATGCCAAAAAAAGATGGGACGTAGAGGATGTGCGTTGACTGTCGAGCCGTCAACAAAATCACTGTAAAGTACCGCTATCCTATTCCTAGGCTAGATGACATGCTTGATGAGTTGCATGGTGCATGCATGTTTTCTAAAATTGATTTAAAGAGCGGATATCATCAAATTCGTATGAGAGAAAGTGATGAATGGAAAACCGCATTCAAGACTAAACATGGTCTCTACGAGTGGTTAGTTATGCCTTTTGGCTTGACTAATGCACCCAGTACATTCATGCGCTTAATGAACCATGTTTTACGTGATTTCATTGGTAAGTATGTGGTTGTCTATTTTGATGATATTTTGATATACATTAAGAGCCAGCATGCGCATGTTGAGCATCTTAGGAATGTTCTTACTGTTTTGAGGAATGCAAGTTTGTATGCCAATTTTAAGAAATGTACATTCTGCACTGATAGGGTTGTTTTCCTTGGGTATGTAGTTTCTTCACATGGCATTTCTGTTGATAATGAGAAGGTAAAGGCAATTAAAGATTGGCTTGTACCTAAGTCTGTTTCTGAGGTGCGTAGTTTCCATGGTTTAGCTAGTTTTTATCATAGATTCGTTAGAGATTTTAGCACTACAGCTGCACCTTTGATTGAAGTGGTAAAAAAGAATGTTGCATTTCATTGGGGTCCCGCACAAGAACATGCTTTTAATTTGCTCAAGGATAACCTTTGTTCTGCTCCTTTGTTATCTCTGCCTGACTTTACTAAAACTTTTGAGATTGAGTGCGATGCCTGAGGTATAGGTATTGGAGCTGTGCTTATGCAGGAAAAACACCCAATTGCTTTCTTTAGTGAGAAGTTAAGTGGAGCAGCACTTAACTATCCCACGTATGACAAGGAGATGTAAGCGTTAGTGAGGGCCTTGGAGACATGGCAACATTACTTGTGGCCCAAGGAATTTGTCATCCACACTGATCATGAGTCCTTGAAGCATCTGAAAGGACAGAGTAAGCTGCATAAGCGTCATGCCAAGTGGATAGAGTTCATTGAGATGTTCCCGTACGTGATCAAGTACAAACAAGGTAAAGAGAACGTCGTAGCTGATGCATTATCTCGTAGGTATACTCTTATCACTACTCTTGATGCTAAACTTTTAGGATTTGAGTATATCAAAGAACAATATGCTGATGATGTTGATTTTGGTAATGTTTATGAGGCATGTGCTACATCTGGTTTTAGCAAGTTCTTTAGGCACGATGGGTTCTTATTTAGAGAAAATAAATTATGTGTGCCTAGGAGTTCGTTGCGCGAGCTGTTAGTTAGAGAAGCCCATAGTGGAGGATTAATGGGTCACTTTGGAGTTAGGAAAACTCTAGATGTTTTGCAAGAACATTTCTTTTGGCCTAACATGAGGAGAGATGTAGCGAGGTTATGTGATAGATGCATTTCATGTAGGCAAGCTAAATCTAGAGTTCATAATCATGGTTTATATACTCCTTGACCCATTCCTACTACTCCGTGGACTGATATCTCTATGGATTTTGTTTTGGGCTTGCCTAGAACAAAACGCGGTAGAGATTCTATTTTTGTTGTAGTTGACAGGTTCTCTACGATGGCTCATTTCATCGCTTGCCACAAGACGGATGATGCGAGCAACGTTGCTGATCTTTTCTTCAAAGAGATAGTACGTCTACATGGTGTACCGAGGACCATTGTTTCTGATCGAGATGCCAAGTTCCTTAGTTACTTTTGGAAGACATTATGGGGAAAGTTGGGAACTAAATTGTTATTCTCCACCACTTGTCACCACCAGACTGATGGACAGACTGAGGTCGTCAACCGAACCCTATCTACATTATTGAGGTCCATTATACAGAAGAATTTGAAGAATTGGGAAGATTGCTTGCCACATGTGGAGTTTGCATATAACCGCAGTGTCCACTCCACTACGAGTTGCTCTCCATTCGAAGTTGTTTATGGCTTCAATCCTCTTACTCCCTTGGATTTGTTGCCATTACCTAGTGCTGAGCAGAGTAACTTGGATGGAGAACAGAAAGCTACGTTTGTGAAGCAACTCCATGAGAGAGTACGTCAAGCTATTGAAAAGAAGACTGAGCAGTGTACCACCCAAGCAAATAAGCATCGAAAGAAAGTAGTCTTTGAGCCTGGTGATTGGGTTTGGGTGCATATGAGAAAGGAGAGGTTTCCTGTTCAGCGACGGACCAAGCTGCATCCCCGAGGAGATGGACCATTCCAAGTCATAGAGAAGATCAATGATAATGCCTACCGATTGGATCTTCCTGGTGAGTTTGGTGTATCTGCTACTTTTAATGTTTCTGATCTTTCTCCCTTTTCTTTTGATGAAGGTATATGCGATTTGAGGACAAATCCTTCTGAGGAGAGGGGGAATGATGGAGATCCACTTGCTCGTGATGTTCGTGATGCTAAGGATCCATTGGTCATCCAAAGAGGTCCAATTACCCGAGCTCAAGCCAAGAAGATGCAACAAGCCTTGGCCTCATTAATGCAACAAGCTCTGGCATCATTGAAGTGTCAAGGAAGCTTCCATGAAGAGTCCCAAGACATCTATACTTGCTTGGAAGCCCAAACGACATGAGCATGATTTACTGTCTTATTTTAGCTTAACAATAAGATGGGCTAAGTGTTTGAATAGCCCACATTTGAGTCTTGTTGTGTCTTGGATTATTTATTTTATGTAACTAGGTTTAGGCATGAATTTGGTTTAGTCTTATTTTCTGTTGGTGTTAATTCCAGCCCACTTGTTTATGGGCTTAAGTGCTAGATATTATTATAAATACCTTGTAAACGCTATTGATGAACTGATCAGTTTTGAATTTCAGAATTTGAGTGTGTCTTTCTCTTGGGTTCCCTCTGAACTAGGTTATCAAGGTCTTCTTCCTTGTGGCGCCTCTTTGTTCACCATCCAATATTACTATACCTTAGGTTCTCGAATTCTTATTCGTAGGGTCAAAGTTGACCTTTGGGTTCGAGTCTCTTTAGGCTTCGGGTCTAGGTTTTCAGAAGTTGTCATTCTTCATCCTTGTTTCAGTCCCATTGCGTTTTCAGCTCCTTCAAATTTCAAGCTACGTTTTCTCTTGTTCGTGCGCATCATATTCAATTCATTTGTCTTCTTATTTCTTATTTCGCCACTCCTTTATTTCATCTTCTCTCTTTTTTTTTCTTTTTTTTCTTGTAATTTCATTTTTCCTTCTTTTTTTTTTGCATTTTTCACTTTAAATGGAGTGAGATCAAAATTTTGTAAGCTAATTCATCTCACACTTGTCCCTCAACATGATAAACCTTTTCGATCTACAATTAGGGTTTGTCGTTCACATCCTTGGAAAAGATCTTTTTCTATATATGCCCCCTAGTGAAGAGGATGATCCTTGGTTAAGGTTTATTTAGAAAGAATTTATAAGGCTCAAAGAGGGTAGCAATGGATAAATTTTAGATTTGTGAAAATGATGATGAAAGATGGCCATTTGTCATTTCAAACATGGTCACTTAAATTGACGAAATTCCTTTGAGTCAAAAGGGTCAAACATTTTTTCTTTTTTGTTTTTTTTATTGAATTTCTTGGATATTTTGGTATCTTCTTCTTCTTTTTTTTCTTCTCTCTCTCTTTCTCTATTTTTTTTGTGTTGTTTGGAATCATTCAAATATCTTGAGTGCATGATGTCACAATTGATTTTTTTTTGTTTCATTTTTTCTCTTCTTTTTTTTGCCCCCCCTTTTTTTTTTTACAACTCGTGCGGTAACAAAATATTAGTACAAAAAGCCCACAAGCTAGTGAAATCTGTTGGAATTGGCATATTTAGCTTAAAGTTGCCCATGGTCTTTCCAATGAGAAAGGAAAAAGGTACTGCATTATTTGGACAATTTAAGGGTGTGGTACTTCGTCCTCAATTTTGGCTTGTGTCACAAGAATGAATCAGAGATTAAAAAACGGGCCAAGGAATTCCATGGTTTGTGGTTTTTCAAACAGATTCGGGTAATTCTAACAAGTATGATGCTCCTGTGGTCATTGATGGAAAGATGTGGTTTTTAGCATAGCTTTGACACATATCAAATTACCAAAATTCAAATTTAGAAGAGTGTCATGCTTGATTATTCAAGGAATCCAAAAATGAATTTTATCAAATTGATCGTTTCATTGTTCATTGCCTAGGTAGAGGTCATTAAACTTTAATGGCATATTATATCAAGTAAAAATGGATAATGAAGTTCAAACTTTTGCTCGTTAAATGCATGAAGGCTTTTTATGTGATATGGGCACGAAAGTTACTGGAGGAGATGCTTATGAGATAAATTTTTCCTAATAATGATCACCAATTTTCTAAGATTCCTTCCACTTTATTATGAACAAATTTTCTTTTTGTCATTTTGCTAAACCTCCTTAACCATTTGGTTATGTGAGATTTTACTTGAAACAAACCTCTTTGATTTCTAAACAAATTTCTTTTTTTAAAAAAATAAAAAAAATCAATGTCACTTATTCATGCTAGATACAATTTTTCCTAAAATAAAAATGTACATAAAAATCTACTTGTTCTAATATACCATAAAGAATGAAAGAATATATAAACATGATTTCTCAAAGACTTTCACTATCAAATTACAAGAATCATGACCTAACAAAGTAATATATATACGAAAATTCAAATTGAAATTTATCCCTTGTTTGACAACTTCACCCATTAACTTGGAAAATCCGATTTAAAACATGTGAAAAATGAATTAGAAAGTAAAAGAATCATCTTATGCCCCCATAAAAAATGTTTCAAAAAGTTTCCTTTTTCATAAAAAATCAAAAAGAATTTCTTTCACCCTGAAATGCGATGTGAAATGCATGAGATATGATAAAATGGGATGGACTAAAAAAACAAGCTTGCATGAAATGTAATGTACGCTCAATGCGAATAAGGTGAAGTTTGATTTTTTTTTCTCTTTTTTGATTTTTTTATATGACTACCTAACTTGCTTGATGATAAGATGCATATGGCTAGTTTACAAATGCATGGATGAAATGAATGATAAGAAGCAAGAATGACATGAGACACTGAGATGTTTGGAAAAAGAAGTGAGTTTTGTATGTAAAATGTTTAGATAATGTTTCTATTATCAATGTATATGCCAAGAAAAAAGGAGAAAACTGAAACTTCTAAAAACAATTTTTTCACCAAATAATTTTTTTCTAATTTTTCTTTTATTTAACCATTTTTACATTTCGTGTTCGATTTTGATTGGACAAAAATATTATTTCCTTTTCATTCTTTTTATATATCAAAGTATTATTGAAATTATACACCAAACAAATTCAAAGAAAACTTTTGTTGACTTTTTTGTTTACTTTATTCAAAAAAAATTCTAGCAATGAGAAGATTAAAAACAATTTTTATTTTTATTTTCAAACTTTTTTTTAAAATTATTTGTCCCAAGCGTTTTTGCATTTTTATTAAACTTCTTGTGCAACCAAAAATATTTTACATGTCAAACTATTCTTTGAAAATTCTATACAAAAAACAAAAAAAAATTTATTCATCCCTTTTTTCTCAGTATTTATTTTGACTTAAAAAAGAAAAAAAAATTTCATTCATTCTCTCTTTTTATTCTAACTCTTTTTCCAAAAAAGATTAATTCATTTCCTACTCAATTCCTTTTACTTTTCTTTTTATGCCTTTATCTCACGAATTTTTTTTCAAGAATAATAAAGAATAAAGAATTCTTTTGAATTAAGAAACCTAATTGAATTTCCTCTTCTTATTTTTTTTGTGAAAAGACAAAAATCTTATTTTTCTAAACCATTTTTAACAAATTATTTCATTTTTTATTATAAAAAGAAAATTTTTTGTGTTTTTTTTCATTATATATTTTTATTTTAAAGAAAAAAAGTGAAAGAATTTTTTTTTTTTGCTTTTGTAGATATAAAACATCTTATAACTAAATAAACATAAACCTCTTTTTCCTTCTTACTTTGGAGAACATTTTTATTAGTTCTTATTTTTAACGACTTATTTTCAAAAAAAATAAAAAATTCCCTCTTTTATAAAAGAAAGAAGAATTATTCACATTTTTAAAAGAAAAATTACACATTTATTCTATCATTTTCATCACATCTTTATTTTTCCAAAAGTAAGTGGATTTCCTTTTCTACAAGATCTTTTCCAAAAATATTTTTTTAATTTTATTTTACAGAAATTTTTTAAAAAAAAAACAAGGACTTAAATTATATACCATTCAAACCAAAATATATAGTACCTTTATTATAGAAATGAGAAAATGGGTCAAATATGCTCCCTCGTGTCCTACCTTCGAGATAATTTCTACAAAAATCGGACATGACTCTACCTAAGCTTGGACTTTAAGGTTCTCTATATGCTGGTTTAGGTCTCTAAAAGGTTAAAAAGGTTCCCAAATTATTCCTTACTAGCATCCACATTGGACTAGTAAGGAACCAATTTGAGTGAGAGTATTTCTGTCACGACCCAGAGATCGCGACGGTGCCTCTTACTTACACGGATGCGTAGAAATTAGGGCTAATTTTTTTCGATTTCCTATATTTGTTTTGTCTAAGTGCAATGTAGTGAATTTTGTTTCGGGACGTTAACTCCCTCGTCTATTTTTATCACTTTACCCAGGTTATTTTCCTGCATAAAAATTACAAGAAATATCCAACTCATGCTTCCCAGAATAGCAGTTGATTATATTCTAGCATTTCTATGACCAAGTTCATTTACAATTTATGACATTGTATCTTACGGTTAACATTTTCTTACTTGGTCACTTATTCATGCTATTCAGTTCATATTCATGCTATTCAATTCATATTCATACTCATGCAAAATCGACATTCCATACTTCATCATTGCTAGTCTAGATGCTATTCTCTATATCAGATTACATCTCATCTAAGTACTTAATCAAAAACAGCCTGAATCGATATTAAATGCAAAAGAATAGTGTGTATACCCAAAATATTCACAAAAGTCTCCTTGGAGAGTTGGGACTATATTTCAGGCTTGGGATTAATTCGAAAAGCTCCAAAATACTCTCCCAACTCCGTGCTCAATTTGAAAAATTTAAATAGCGTTTAATGAGCAAGGCTCAGTAAGTCATTTATATAAGTGCAGAGTTAGAATTATACTGTTCTAATGCCAGGCATGATGTCATGAGAGGAAAATTCATTATTAATGGTTTTCTTATTCCTCATGCAACATTTACATGTTATACTTTCCAACTCAATCCTATTATGCTTCAACATATCATGAGATGTCTAAGTCTTGAAATCATAATATGATCTTGAACATGTAATTATGAATGAAGTAGTTACAATCATAAAACATATACTACATGTTCTTTTCAACAGTTCAAGGCATGTGAAATATCAATACATTTCATGTGTTCTTTTAAGGCATGCTTGAAATATGCAAGCTTTTACATTTCATGTCAAATATACTTTTTGAAGCATATTTCATATCACATATACTTTTTGAAATACATTTCATATCACATATGCCTTTTGAAGCACATTTCATATCACATATACTTTTTGAAATACATTTCATATCACATATACTTTTGAAATACATTTCATATCACATATACTTTTGAAGTATATTTCATATCACATATAGCATCAAAATGCGTTTCATATACTGTAAATCAATATCGAGTTTAGAGTTCATTTTTATTTTAAAACCATACTCTAAACTTCATTTCATATCATTTGAGACTAGGCTAAATCCCTATCTCCTATCAATAAAGACTTAGTTCACTGTAGCTAGCAGTGAAGAATCATATCATCGTCCCCTGGAAACCGCTAAGGCACTATATATGGTCATAGACCTCATGTCTCTCAGCCCCACTGATCAGGCGAGACTGAGACCTGTCCACGACTATTATCGGACAAGCATCTATGCCTAATGAGTAATCTCCAATTAGGCGGCTTCCACTATGCTTTATTGAATTTAATTCTCTTAAGGTGCCTATAGTCTCATAAAACATTCAATCTTTCTTATGAAAATAGTTCAATGTACGTAATGCTTTTCTTGAGATCAATTATATAAAAATATACGTACATATGTGAAAACTATAATTTCATTCTTTTCAAAACCATATAAGCGTCAAGCATTTTGATAAGCATGATAAGAATAAATCTTTTTCGTGTTTCATGCATAGTACTAAAGCATGCTTAATGGTAAAAGAATTCAAGTAGATGAAATGAAAGCAGTATAATGTAGTGCTCACGAATCACATGAATGCCTATCATTCCATCTCGTGATGTCTATAAGTTTCTACCATAACGATTCATTTACGGTTAATATCATACCATGTTGGCACTTTATCGAGTCAACATCAAACCTGCATTTCATCTCGTTAAATCTAATCTCTAAGTATTCAAATCATTTTATCGTAAGATTCAATCTTATATAGGATAATCCTACTTCTACGTTATATAAACGTCTTACCTAAGGCGAGGTTAGTTCGAGCGTGTCTCGTGTCCAGCTAGACCATGTCCGTCGTCCTCTTGGCGCACTACACATTCACAAGGAATTTCGATTTAATAAAGTCTAGCTCAAGTTTTCAATACGCTTATATAAATTTAAACTCCAACATAATATCTATATATATACATATATATATGTATATATATACTCTTAACACCATATACTTCAAGTCCTTACATCACATTCTCTCATTTTTCCTACATCTTTATATATAAATATCTAATTCCATGTTTTTCAAATAAGAAATGTGTGTGTGTGTGTGTGTGTGTATATATATATATATATATATATATATATATATATATATTCTAAAAATCTGATATATTTCTTTATATATGTACTATACATACATATATTTATCTATTTCCTTATTTTCAAGCAATCAATATATATATATATGTATATATCTATATATATATATATATACATATATATATTTTTAACACTAACATAATAAAATTCTTAAATCTATTTTTCTCATTTCCATATATAAATATATATATATATATATTTCTTTTCTTGAAATTTTTTTTCCTTCCTTTTATTTCTTTTCATTTCCTTTTATTTCTTTTCTTTGTCTTTTCTATTCTTTTCTTTTCATTTTCTTTCTTTCCTTTTTACCTTAGTGTCTCAACAGCATCTTGTATAGAGTACCCCTCCTACGGCAGTCCTTGGACGTCGGCTACAACCACTACCACAATACCGTTGGTCCTAGCCCTCGTGTGCCCCTTGCTTAGGGTTGGAAACGCCCAGCTCAGCCACCAATGTCTTCCTTTTTCCTCAACTTCTGCTCCTTCCCAGATCAGCCCTCTCAAAGCCCTAACTTAGCTTCCAAAAGACTATCAAATGGCCACTATTCTTTCTTTCTTCAGGCCTATAATCGAGCCAAATTTTAGCTTTCGGTTCTGTGAAGACCAAGAATTTTCTAAATAAATATAAGGTATCCAGAAAATTTAATTCGGACAAATTGAAATCCAAATTAAATAAGAATGAAATTGAAGAAAATAAATTTGGAAATCAAGAAATCCAAAAAATGTAATAAGAAATAAAATATGTATTTTGATAGATTTATATAATGATATTATATAAATATACTTTTGATAAATATATATATGAAATATATGTATATATATTATACATTGATATATATATATATATATATACTATTTTATATCATGAAACAAATACGTGTATTTTATTGTACATTTATGTACATATATAATATATATGAAATATATATATATATAGCATTTTAAAGTTTAAGTATAAATACATAAATAGTTTATATGAAAAATATATTTTTCATATATATATATATATATATAAAATATATGGGATATATGTATATAGTAGTGTAATTAAAATACATATATATATATATATATAAATATAAGTGGTTTGTATGAAAAAAAAAAAGACAGAAAACGGGCGGGAATCGGGTATTCCTTCTCTGTTGTAAACAGAGGAGGGATTTCCAAGAGGAGCCGGTCAATGCCCGCCGGCCAAAGGAGAAAGGGGAAGGGAGGAGCGACGTCACCGGCGGAGAAGAAGCAAACGGTGACGGCGCGAGGCAAAAAGGAAAGAAAACTGGGTGGAGGCCGAAGCGGGAGGAAGGAAAACCAAAAGAAAAAGGAAAAAGGAAAGGAGGCGACGCCGGCCGATTCATCGATCGCCGCCGCTGCGTGAAGCCCCGGTGAAGCTAGATCTAGAGGAAGGAATGCCCGACGGTGGAGAAAACGGCAAGAAAAGAGAGGAAGAAAAGAGAGAAGGAGCCGCCGCCGCCCGTCCCAGATCTGCTACTGCCGGCGTCGCCGATCGAGAAACAGAGGCCAGATCCGGCATCCTCACAATGTCGGCTAGCTGTGGGAGGCTTAAACCGGTGGAGAGGGTGACCGCCGGTGGCTGAACCGGCCAGGTGAAGGTGAATCGGCCCGAACCGACCTGAACCGGTCCGAACCGGTTCATGCCAGAAAAAAAAACAGAAAGAAAGAAGGAAAGAAAGGAAAAAAAAAAGGAAAAAGAAAAAAAAGGGAAGAAAAGGAAGGAAAGAAAAGAAAAGAAATTGGTAAGGAAAAAACAATAAATTGATTTATAATTTATTGAATAAGTTTATTAATATGTATTTATGCAAGTGCAATTGGTGTTGTTGAAATTGTAGCGAAGGTGACAGACGTAAATTGGTGTCCGACGATGCTAGGAACTCGTCAAAGCGCTAAGCTTCAACACCAAGTAAGATACTTTTATAAAGCATTAGTAGCATTATATTGTATGTGGGATTTATGATCTTATATAATGCTCTGATGAAATGATTTTTAATGGAATTATGATTTTTTTATATATGATGAATTGATTTAATTGATATTAAAAATACTAAGAGGACCCACAATTGATGGTGGAGGTCTTAGTAAGAGGTAAAAAAATTGGTGAGAATCAACGGCTGCAATTATAAATTGTATTTCCTTGCAGGAGGTTTAGAGGAAATTAAGCTGTTATGCTGCCGGAATTTCCACGAAAATATTTGAGGAAAAAGATTAAGTCTCTCACATAAGTGGAATCTTGGAGATAATTATTGAAAATAAATATTGAAAGGATTTTATGGCATTACCGAAAATGTTTGATATTAAAATCGATGAGAAGATAGATCGTTGAAAACGATAATGTGGTGAATTACATGGTTTAAACCTTATAGAATCGATAAATCAAGTAATTTTAATATCACAAGTATCAAGTTGAGATTGAGGTGGAATTATTAATTAGACGGATCACGGATAAAAGTGATGATAATTATATGATATAGCTTGGAAGAGAAGATCACAGTTGAAATTTCTATGGTCGAATGATTGGATTGTGAAGTTATTAATGGAGTAATGATTTACAGAATTTATCGAGTCTGGCTTAATGATTTTGAAATAATTCTGAATGTGATAATATGGACAAACTCGAGAGATCGAAATGGAGATTGAATTACGACACAATTCGATCAATTATGGATTCAAAGAAATGAGTGATAAATATGTGAAAAGATGATTGTGCTTATAACCTTAGTATAAATCTTGAATAATAAGATCGATAATTGCATAAGTTCGGATAAAATCATAAAGGTCACATGAAAATTGATTTGAGGATTTAGATACGATTTTGTGATAGTAAATGAAATTGAACCTCAAATCGGAAATGATGAACATGTATCAATAGATCAAATCATAGATGGATTTGATAAGTGACTATCGATTTTGTGATTCTGTTATCCTCGATGTCGATTCTGGAATAGATATTGAATGATGATATTATTATTTGCATAATTTCTGTAACTTGATGACTATTTAGAAATTGATGTTTAAATGCTTATAGAAACTTAGAGGATTCATACAAATGAAGTGATCCTAATATTGATGATGAGATGTATAAATGATTATTATAATAGTCGATAATTATCGAAAAATGATATTGAATACCGAATGGTTTGAATGCCAAGTGATCTGGTTATTGAATAATTAGAGTAATCGGTAATCTGAATATTGAATGAAATGAATCTTGAATGATTTGAATACCGATTTACTGAAGTGTCAAAAGGATAGTTTGAAATTGAATGATTGATTATGATAAAGTTAAATGAATTGTTTCACCATATTAGATGAAGGTATTACTTATATGGACATTTGAAACTATTACCAAAATTATATACGGAAATGATTTCATAGCATCGCTTTTAAGCATAATTTGTTATAGTTTCAGATGTCATAATAGCATTTATATAAATGCTATAAAGTATAGATTAGCTTTAAAAAGAAAGTATATGGTATATATACGTATTTTTATATACGAAACCTCTTAAAGAATTTCACCATATGCTTTACATGATTTTAAAAAGAAAAGCTAAAGATTTAAATGTTTTATGAGACTGTAGGCACCCTAAAAGAATTAAATTCAATAAAGCATAGTGGAAACCGCCTAATTGGAGCTTTGCTCATTAGGCAGATATGCTTGTCCGACAATAGTCGTGGACAGGTCTCAGTCACGCCTGATCAATGGGGCTGAGAGAGATGAGGTCTATGGCCATAGATAGCGCCCTAGTTGGTTTCCAGGGGACGATGACATGATTTTCACTGCTAGCTACAGTGATTTAAGTCTTTATTGATAGAGATGATAGGGATCTAGCCTAGTCTCCAACCGATATGATATGAAGTCTAGAGTATGATTTTATTGATATGAACTCTAGACTTGACATGATTTATACTGTACATGAAACAGATTTGAAATGAAATATGTTTTGAAACAGTACATGTTTTTAAAAGTCCATGAGATATGATTTTGACACTTATATGATTTATATGTGATTTTGTGTCGAACATGGCATGATATGCGGTCTAGAGTATAGTTTGATTTGATATGAACTCTAGACCTGATATGATTTACAGAATATGTTTTAAAAGTATATGATAATGATTTCGACACTTACATGATTTACATACGATTTTGTGTCGAATTTAAAATGATATGCGGTCTAGAGTATAGATTGATTTGATATGAACTCTAGACCCGATATAACTCATAGTAAATGAAAATGTTTTAAAACCGCACATGTTTTAGACATGCTCCGAAAACGAATACATTAACTAAAATGGAACATGTTTCTATCATGCCTTAAAGGCAAATTTGAAATGAATTGAAAATCCATATGTTGAGCATGTCCTAAAGTATATATGATATGATTTGAGATGATAGCGGTTTATACAGAAAAATTACATGAATTGCATATTAAACCCTGACATGATAATATGCTTAACACATGAGAATTCCATGAGGAATGTCGTGACTCGACGTTAATGATGTTTCATCTATACGATGACATGAGATGATATGATATATGAACATGAGATTGATATGAAGAGAATTCTGATCTCCCTCTATCGTGATCATAAATTCCCAGACGACAAGTGATATGAATTGATGTAATACGGGAATATGATTGTTAAATGTGAAGTGAATTCGATAGGATATCTGCATTAAACATGGAGAATATATGAAGAGTATCATGCCTCGGTGGTAGCGATATTTCATCGATATGATGTAATGATATGATATGAAATAGGAATATAGAAATACACGAAGAGAATTATGACTTCGTACCACCGTGATCATGATCCACAATAGGAGAATTGATAAGAGATTTTATGAGAATTGATAAGAGATGATAGAATACAGAAATATGATTATGAAATGAAAAGTGAAAATGAGAAGTGATAATGAGATGTATCGATGAGAAAGGATTAACTGTAATTGGATCCTTACAAGTTTTAAGCATTGCAGTTTAAGACAGTGTAATCCTACTCATGTATTTATATTAGTATCTTACTGAGCCGTGGTTTTGCTCACCCCACTAAATTTCATCTCTTTCAGATTATTGAAGTTAACATCTGCCATGTGAGCTGCTCAGTGGGCATCGAAGACGGTATATGGACTTGGTACTAGTCTTCTGATGTATATGTTTCTTATAAAATACTTGTTTACATGTAAGACTTAAATTGATGCACAGTACATATTCTGTTTAACAAGTCGGGATGTAACTAAGAACCGTTTTCATGTTTGTTTAATATTTAAATGGAATGACTATAAGTCACCTAGATAGTATAGTAACTACATTGACACTGAATACAAACCTTAAAATGAAAAAGAAAAATTTAGTCCATAAATTTGTAGACTAAGAAAAGTATAAGAATCAAGTGAAAGTCGCGGTCTTCGGGTCGTGACAGGTTCATACCACCATTTTGCCTAAAAGTCGAAACCACCCACGTCTATTTTTTTTGGCTCTCAAGTACTACTGTTGAGGCTCCAAAACACCACTTAGATGCTCGTCAAACCCCTCCATTTCTGTTCGTGACCCGCACCACTCCAATCAGTAATTACAAGGGCTGATGAGATGGGAATAAGGTGGATGATGTGTGAAACGACGGCAAATGGGATGAGGGAATGGAAAGGAACGGCAGAGAAAATAAGCGAAGGAGAGTAAAATAAGTGGTTTCGGTGGTAAGGCTGACAGAGGGAGAAAAGTGATTTGGGAAAGATTTAGAATAGACTAAAAAATACATAAAATGCCGTGAGGTCATGGGGAGGCTGAACCTTGTCTCCCTATATTGGCTATTGTCAATAATTAAATTCTTTTCTTTTCTTCTTATATTTTATACATTAATATAAGATGTTGGTAGATGGGATATATAAATATATATATATATATATATATATGCATATATCCATCATTACATTAATGCATCTCTCATCCATAGGTATATAATTCATTTATATTATTATTTAATTATATATTTTTCTACATTTATATACATTACAAATTTCTTTGTTCTTGTAAATACATTTGTACCTATATACATATTTTCTCAAGTATATATATTTAAACTCATGCATGTAATTTGAAATGATACATATACATATACACACTTATCTCATATATATATATATATATATATATATATTACTTCCTTTGATCGTATGTATATACATGTGTATATGTATACATATATATTTTTACATTTTATTATTCGTATTTATCTATGTACTTGCACATGCACGCATGCAATGCACGTACATTGTATACATGTACATTGTATGCGTTTAACTTGGTTCATGGCGTATACAACCGATCCTTTATTTATAGGTACAAACTCCTTTCGTGTCTATTTAACGCACATAATCTTATACTTGAAATTTCATGAGTGCATTATCTCTTTATGTCACTAATTACTTAAGAAGTACATATTTAGCTAGGAAATTTTCGGTTCTCACAATTTCACTTGCCATTGCAGAGGTGATTACCTCACGAGAGCATAGCTACTCTACCCCCTCCTAAGAGGGACAGAACCCAGGTATAGAGCTCATGTTATGCAAATGTACATGTAAGTGTGTTCGTGACGAACCATGTCAATCATTCATCACATTACAATCCCTATCCCAAATGCCACCACAATTTATTAACATTAATGTATACAAGATAAAGAATACCGTAAAATAAACATAATAACTAAAATACAAATGCAACAAATTATTTAAAATTAAAGAAATTAAATTTAAATATTAATTAAGATAGTTAAATTAAAACTTTGAATAACACATGATTAATAAATGGCTTGACTCTCAAAAAAGGCGGAAAATCCCTAGTGGAGTCTCCAAGCTGTCGTAACGGTTTCGCGCTCGATGATTTTGAAAACATTTAAAAACAAGGGAATTACCACCAATCTTTTTTGACTAGGTGTGATTGGCCACCTAAAAACATTTATCTTTTTAACAAAATCTCAAAATTAATTAAGTTTTATTAAAAAGACAACTTTTGGGGTCTGCGAAAACAAAAATCGGGTTCGGGAGTACGGTTACGCATGGGGAAGGATTAGCACCCCCACAACGCCTATTAAAAACGGTACCATCGCAATCATGTGTTATCCTTTGATTTTAATGAAATGGTCTTAATTTAATATTTAAAAATAATTCTTATTTATTTTGAAATCTTTTTTATTTGTATTAATTTTGAAACATTTAAATTTTATTTTTTATTTGAAATAAGTGAAAATCTTTTGTATTGAAAATTATTCCGAAGTACCCCAATACTTCTGGTAGCATTTCGGATAATTTCCTCACCTAGAGATTTCTTAAGAATCACTACTTGTAAGTTCTATAGAATCTCATCATCGGAAGATTCACACTCGCTTCAAAAATTATTATGAATGCATATGATGCAAACAGATAAAAATGATGCATATGAATTTTTTAATTTTTTTATATAAATATTTCTTTATTTATTTTAAATAAAAATTTTTATTATTGAAAAATTGCACTAAGTATCCCAATACTCTGGTAACACTTAGTGAACTTCTCTCACCTAGGGATTAGTTAAGAAATCACTACTTGTGAGTTTCATGACATCCAATCATCGGACAATTATTAATTATTAAATTTCATTATTTATTTTTCTTTGTTATTTTATAAAAAAATAAATTATTTATTTTCATTTTTAATAAAAAATTAAATTATTGAAAAATCATACTAAATATTCCAATACTCTAGTAACATTTAGTAGACTCTTCTCACCTAGGGATCAGTCAAGAAATCACTACTTGTGAGTTTCATAACATCCCATCATCGGACAAATTATTTACTTAAATTTAAATTTTATTATTTATTTATTTATATTTCTTTGTTTTTTAAAAACTTATTCATTTTCATTTTTAATAAAAATTTAAATTATTGAAAAATTATACTAAATATCCAATACTTTGGTAACATTTAGTTAATTCTTTTCACCTAGGGATCAATCAAGAAATCATTACTTGTGAGTTTCATGACATCCCATCATCAGACGAATTTCATTTATTTTAAAATTAACTTTTATGCACATGGTGCAAGCATATAGTGTATGATGTACATGGATTTCCATTTTTTATTTAACATATTTTTATTTTTTTATTTTTTAAATATATTTTTTACAATGAAATAAATTATATATTTTCATATTCTCAAATTATATTAACTAATATTTAATTATGTGTTTTTGTTTTTTCTTCTTTTTAAAAAAACAAATTATTAAAATATATTAACTAACAACAGTATATATAAAAATTGAAAACAAAGTAATTAAATAAATTAGTGGCATAATAAAATAAATAGAAAAAGGAAAGAATTATACCAAAATAATTTGGGTTTAAAACCCAAGAGTAAGGAGGCCCAACTATCAGCCCAAAGGAGTTCCACGGATTGGGCTTGGTTGGGCCGGAAGCAAAACGGGCTGGTGCAAGTTGGACCGGGTCGGACACGGCACGGGTCGGGTCGGCTCATCTGAGGCGTGCGGAGCTTCCTCCTCCCTCGGGTCGGGTGCGCGGATCCCGGGTTTTAATCCGGGTCCACGCGTGGGTTGCCCCCTTTCTTTTTTTTTTCAGCTTATAAAAGTTTTCTCTTTTTTTTATTCTTTCATTTTCACCCTTTTTTACCAAAAAAAAACTTCAGAGCTTTGAAGCCCTCCGCCCAGGCGATTTTCGACCGTCGTGCTCGGTCGCCGGTTGGGGTGCCGGAGACCTCAAAAATACTCCCCTCCTCACCCTCTACTCCAATTTGGCCTTCATTTCACCAAAAAAAAACTCCTTAACCCCCATAGTTCTAAGCTTCACCGAAACCCTCTCCCTTTTTTTGTTTTTTTGTTTTGTTTTGTTTTGTTTTTTTTGTCGATGGTTTCAAATGTTTGGATCTGCTGGGTTTTTTGTTGTTGTTTGTTTTTGTTCCCTTTTTTTTTGCAAGTTTAGGGGTTTCAGATCTAGGTTTTGGGGTTTCGGGTGGCGAGGTTGTTGGGGTTTGGGTACTGGTGGTTTGGGTTTCTGTTGTAGATGTGTGTGGCTTCGGTGGTGGCTGACTTGGCTACCAGAGGGCTCGGGTTGTAGAGGAAGGGATGATGATGGCTCGGATTGATGATGACAGTGGCTTGTGAGTGTTTCGGTGGTGAGGATGGTGATGGTGAGCAATGACGGTGGTGATGGTGGTAAAAAAATGGTCCTCCCTCCCCCTTGGCAGTGACCAAATGGGGGGTTTTTGTAGAAGGGATTGGGGTTTCTGTTGGTAATGGGTGGGTTGGCAGAGTAGGTGGCTGAGGGACACTCTGGGAGAGGCCATGGCAGGGATGGGTGATAAGAATTGGTGCCGTGCACGGCACCAGTTCTTTCCCCCTTTTTTTTTTAATTGAATATTAATTAAATTTATAAAAATCAAATTGAAAATAGAAATAAATAAAAAGGTAAAAATAAAAATAAAAATAGAGATCTTTAAACTTTCAAAATGATTAAATATGGACAAAATTAGGTGTCTACACTTTTCATATTATTTCTTATACATTTCATTATTATTTATTATAATTATAATTATAAAAATAATCATGCAGACTTGGAGCTGGAGAATCTTTAAAATTGCGCAATGGTTTCAGGCGGAGGCAAGTACTTTAAAAAGAGCAACTTGCTCCAATTAAAATAATGTAAAGTTGGCGACAGATGACAAGCTTCTTCGTCAATATTACAAATCAATTAGAGAAAAAATAAACTAAAAAAACATAACTTTTGCGGAAATTTGTAATATAGAATATTGTGGGTACAACTATAATTATTACACCAACATATATAAACAAGTCCATTTGAGTACAATATCTGTTGTTATTTTCCTAACTCTCCTTTAATAATAATAATAATAATAATAATAATAATAATAATAATAATAATATTTGTCTTCGGTTGTCTGACTGCCCAAAAGCCAAAATTATAAAATTAAATTAATTAGTTAATTTGTTAGTGTAATAGTTAAACCTCAGGCACAAATTTAATTCGTGCAAGAAATTATTTTAGGTGGAAACTGCGGCTACTATTAATTGATTTAGGATTTTCTTAAATATTAATAATTATAGTTAGATTTAATTAATCATAGTACACCCTCCCTCTAGATTTTTATATAAAAATAAGATCCTCTCCGGCCCTATTGGGTATCCTAGACAGTAACAGAGATGAGAGATGACGTGCAAACATTAAATTTTTTTTATTAAAGTAATTACTTATATAAAAGGAACTTTAATTTTTTCTAGTTCGAAAAATATATATTGAAATTTGGAAAAAAATTTAAGAATCTCTATTAAAACAAAACTAAAACCGTGCAATATTTACTTACTGCATGCAGTAAAAGAAATTTTTTCAATGATGTACCTTAGTTAATGTGAAAATTGCTAACTTATAATTAAACTTACAAGACTAAGTTAAGTGTGCAATTTCTATTGATTATAAGGTGCATCATATAATTTTAAAAGAGAGTATAATATAATAATAATATAAAAATATGAAATGAAAGGTAGCAAAAAAATTATGCGGTATGTTAAAAATGTTTTCCTTTCTATGTGATGAGAGTCTTACTGAAGGTCATTGGGTTTTAATATAAGTTATGCTGAAGAATAGTGGATCTAATGGTAGTCTAAGCCTAAGAAGAAAGAGGACTAAGAATGGCCATAAAAGATCCACTAAGTTATCATTTAAGATATGGGTCTTAACCGTAATTACGCGCTATATTACTCCTATAAATAGGTCACAGATATCATTTTTAAACCGTAATCTCTATTAGCTTATTGAAACCCTACTTAAATCCTGTCTGACTTAAGCATTAGAGTGCGCCCACAAGGGAAAGCCCTTGCGCCATCTGATCATTTTCTTTCTTGTAGAGTTCTTGGAGACAAGTTAAGAAGCAGATCGAGATTCGTACGTCATCAAAAATCATTGTTGTAAACAGGTAACAACAATTCATGCCGTCTGTGGGAAACAAACAAAAAAGCCATCTATAAAAGATAGCGAGAACACGATCTGTGAAAGGGTATGGAGGCCTATGGTAGAATGTGGAAGCCTATGGCAAATTAGGTGGCAAACCAAGGTAGGAGACCTACGGTAGGGATGCAATGGGCAGTAGGCCTGCGGCAAGGTGCCTCAGCGAGCGACAGGCGGGGCAGGCATGTGGTCGGTGTTCGGCAGGGTGTAACACACGTCAGGCACACGATAGGATGCAACGCACAGTAGGCACATAGTAGGGTGCAATGGGTGGCAGGCTCACAGCAGGCCTGCGACAAGAGTGCGGCAGGCATTAGGTAGGTACACGACAGGGCGACAGGGTACCTCTTGGTGGTAGGGTGCGAGGCTGCGGTAGGATGTGAGGCTACAGCAGGGTACCCTTGGGTGGCAGGTACGCAAGCTGCATCAGGGTTCAAGACAGAGCTCGAGCAATGAGGTCATACGTTTGATCACCTTAGGTCAATAAGCCTTCACTCCTAGCCAACTCGAGTGAACTGAGAAAAACCTTACAAGATTAGAAAGGTGATCGGACCAAGCACTTGTTCTTTGAAGGTCTTACAGTGTAAGAAGGTTCCAAAGACTTGGATCACTAATCACTTAAAACCATACTAGCGGTAAGCACATGATATTTTTGTTTTAACATTTATTGCAGTTATTTTGTTACTTGTTCCATCTGATCGAAAATATTACATTTTATGAAATGGAAGGCCGGTTATTCATATCTTTATCTATACTATGATAATCTTACATGTATGATAGACATGTTACAGGAATAGAAAAATCAAGTCCCTAAGCACAGAAGGTGCGAGACGGGCAAATCAAAAGTCCCTAAGCACAGAAGGTGTGAGACGGGCCAAATTAAGAGTCCCTAAGTGAAAAATGCGCGAGAAAAGCAAATCAAAAGTCCCGAAGCACAGAAGGTGAGAGACGGGCAAATTAAAAGTCCATAAGCGAAAAATGCGCAAGACGGGCAAATCAAAAGTCCCTAAGCACAAAATGTGCGAGACGGGCAAATTAAAAGTCTCTAAGCGAAAAATGCGTGAGACAGGCAAAACAGAAAGTCCCTAAGCGAAAAATGCACGAGACGGGCAAAACAAAAAGTCCTTAAGCAAAAAATGCGCCAGACAGGCATAACAAAAAAGTTCCTAAGCACAAAAAGGTACGAGACAGGCAAATTTAAAAAGTTCCTAAGCATAAAAAGGTGCAAGAAGGGCAAATTCGAAAAGCCTGAAGCGAAAAATGCACGATGTAGGCTACGCATGGACTTGAAGCGAAAAGTGCGCTATGTAAGTTATGCATGAAGGCAAAAAACGCAAGAGTTTGAAGTGAAAAATGCACGATGTAGGCTACGTATGAACTTGAAGCGAAAAGTGCGCGATGTAAGTCATGCATGAAGGCAAAAAACGCAAGAGCTTGAATCGAAAAGTGCGCGATGTAAGTCATGCATGAAGGCAAAAAACGCAAGGGCTTGAAGCGAAAAGTGCGCGAGGTAAGCCACTCACTTAAAGAAAAAAGTCTGAAATGAAAAATGCGCGATGTAGGCTACGCATGAACTTGAAGCGAAAAGTGAGCGATGTAAGTCATGCATGAAGGCGAAAAGTGCAAGGGCTTGAAGTGAAAAATGTGCAAGGTAAGCCACGCACTCAAAGAAAAAAGTCCCTAAGCGAAAAATGCACGAGACGGGCAACACATGGGCTTGAAGCGAAAAATGCACGAGATGGGTAACACATGGGCTTGAAGCGAAAAATGCGCGAGGTAAGTCACGCACAAGAAGAAAAAGGCTTGAAGCAAAAAGTGCACAAAGTAGGCTATGCATAGACATGATTTAAATAAATAAAAAAAACTTTATATACTCTTTCACAAGGTATACCCTTTGAAAGAGTGGGGAGCAATTGATGAGAGTCTTACTAAAAGTCATTGGGCCTTGATATAAGTCGTGCTGAAAAACATTGGGCCTAATGGTAGTTTAAGCCCAAGAAGAAATAGGACTAAGAAGGGCCATGAAAGATCCACTAATATTTAAAATATGAGTCTTAACTGTAATTACGCACTATATTACTTCTATAAGAAAGTCACAAGTATCATTTTTAAACCCTAATCTCTATTGGCTTATTGAAACCCTGCTTAGATCATGTCTGACTTAAGTATCGGAGTGCGCGCAGAGGGAAAAACCCTTGTGCCCTCTGATCATTTTCTTTCTTGCAGAGTTTTTGGAGACAGGTTAAGACGCAGATTGAGATTCGAACGTAATCAAAAATCATTGTTGTAAACAAGCAACAACACTTTGTTTACTCTGTCCCTCGATATTTTAAGTTTTAAAAATATTGGTTTAAGTGGCTGAAATAAAAAAAATTGCTTTTTAATATTCTATTTTTTCAGTTTAATCAAAATTTAAATTTGTATTTTTTTTACTATTTTAATTTTGAAAGTTTAGTATTTCCACTTTAATTTTAATCCTTATTTAAAAACTTATATTTATGAGGTCAATATAATAATATTATCTTCTTTATTTGAAATATTTAGTACTTAATACTACATTGACAAAATTAAATATAAAATAATATATCTCACAATATAATAAATTTTTAAATAAGAAAATATTTTCTTATAATTTTTTTCATATAAAAAATTTATCTCCCTGATTTCAATTAATTGTGCTTCAAATATTTTTTTATCTCTCGTCAATGAAAATAATGCAAATAGATAGTGATATACAATTTTTTTTTATTTATGATGAGATTAAATTTATACTATCATATAACTATGTATCACCTAAAATACAATAAGGCAATCATTTATAAATAATATGTATTATAAATTTATTAAAAAATTTATAACTGGTAGTGGTAAGTGTGATGACACATTGACAACAAAGTTAAAATAAGAAAATTTCGGTAAGAAACGTGTGACAAATTAGAACTAAAATAAAACTAACATGTGATGAACTAAGATCATATAAATAAGAAACGTGTGACAAATTAGAACTAAAATAAAACTAACATGTGATGAACTAAGATCATATAAAAATACATGACAAAAAGGTTTTAAACTTACAAGTTAACCTTAAACTCGGAGCGGAAGAAAATTATTAATTACTAGAATTTTTTCAAGTTAAATAAAATAAAAAATGAAAATAAAATTTATTTTGTATCAATTTCTTAACAAATTTTGTTGTAGTCAAAACAAAAAAAAATACTAAGATTTTTATACTAATTATATGTTATTTAATTTCAAAAGTTGAGTGATATGAATTGACCCCGCTCAACATAATGGAGGGCCTGCGCACGCTAGTAGTAATGACTCAATATGTTGAGGTGGACTAACTATTTAATTGTGTGACACATATTAGTCTAAAATACATCATATTTTATTTTAGAGTAATGCTAGGAACAATTACTTTTGACATTCTCATTCTTATTAGTTCACTTCACTTTTTAATTTTATATGAAAACTGGTTATCTAAAATTACAAGTTACTTGAAAAATATTTTTTAGCATCTATATACTTTAACTAAGTAAAGTGAATTTGTAGTCCTAAACCTTTTATATAGGTTTGATTTTGATCCCTAATCTTTAAATTGTTCCATGATAACCTTAAATCTTTTAAAAGGGTGTCAATACAGTCATAACATCAATTTTTTAATAAAAATAAGAGAGAACTACAAATTAAGGTAATAAATTCAAAATTATCATTCATTTCTATAATGCCAAAATGTATTAATTAGAAAGAAAATAATATTTTTAAAATTTCTTATAAGGAAATAAAAGTTTATTTTTGCTTATCATTTTAAAAATTCAACTTAAAATTAAAGAAAAAAATGTACTTTATTTTTCTTCTTAATAATTTTAAAATTGTTACTTCTTTTCTAATAAATATATTTTCGTATGATAATAAAGAATAATAAGTTTGGATCCATTCTCTAATTTTATATTCTTTCTTATTTTTATTTTGTTAAATTTTATTTTTTGAATATTTACAAATTTTGATAAAAATGCATAATTAAATCTTATTAAAAAACTATTTTTCACAAAAATATAATATACTTAAACAATTTCGATACTCAAGTGATTGGTATTTATTTTTTCAAAAAAAAATTAACAATAAAAAGCATGTTTACAATAAAGAACTTAACTTATAATATTTATATCTAGCTTAGACTTCTTTAAAGGGTCGGACTACTCGTCCAAACTTACTTGAAGGTCAGCCTAATTTTTTGGTAGGTTTGGATAAAAATATTAAGCACGTTAAACGGGTTTGGGCTTGAAAATTTAGACCTATAAAATAAGGGTTGGACTTGAGTTCATCCTTTAAAGGTTAAGCACAGCCCAACTCTTCTTAATAATTACAATTTTCTTACTATTTTTTATACTAATACATTTTTAATGATTTTAGATTTTTTGTATAATTTAATTTGAGTTTGTATTTTTTAGATTTTAATTTTAAATTTTCATGTTTCTTGTAGTCTTTTTGTAAGATTTTATTTAAACTTATTGTGTTATTCTTATTAACTATTATGTGTTTTAATATTTTATATTTTATTATATAATTTTAAATAAAAATTAATTATATTTTGGCGGGTTGAGTTTATACATTATGTGAAAAACTGGCCTTAGGAAAAAATTAGGTTTGAAAAAGTAGGATAAGGCCAGGCTCATGTTTAATCCCTTAATTTTTTTTTTGGTTACATGTTTAATCCCTTAATACCTTACCTAGATCATTTCCAAACTCAATCCAACTTGATTTTTAATATATTACTTCTAATAAATTATTTTCTCAAGAGATTATAGTTATAAATAAGTTAGTTGTGTACTTGTGTTAGGTTGACATAAATTTAAAAAGTTTTAAATTATATTAGTAATAATTTACAGAAAGCACTTTTTAAATAATATTTACTTCTATTTGATTAATTGTTAAACATTTATTTGAGTATGTTTCAATTTTTTTTGGTTAAAAAAAATTTTATCTTTAGTTTTAATAAGATTCAATTTATATTTTTTTATCAAAATTTATAAATATAGGTTTTTATTATTGAGAAGGAAACCAAAGTATTATTTTTTTTCTCTTAGTTTCAATAGAATTTTTAAAAATCAAGGATAAAATGATACTTCTATTTTATTCTTAAAAATTTTAAAAGTTTTACTTTCTTTTTTTAATAAATACATTTTAATATGATAGAAAAGAGTAATAATTTTAAACCCATTACATTAATTTGTAATTCTTTATTTTTAAATAAAAAAAATATGATAAGACTGTATTGACACTATTTTAAAAAGGTTTAGGACTATTATGGAATAATTTAAATGTTAGAGATGAAAATGAAACCTATATAAAAGGTTCAGGATTACAAATGCACTTTACCTTACTTTAACTTTTTACTTTCATATGGATAACATATTTTCTCGTAAGAAGTGATATGATCCAATAAGAATAAAAATGTTAAAAGTGACTGTCAAAAGTGATAGCAACTAGCATTCTCCTTTATTTTAATTAAATAGTCATATATTAAAATTTTAAAATATAATAATTTTATCAAAAATAATTTTTTGTTCAAGTACCACGTGGTAAAAAAGCTCAGGTTAACATGTTATTTTAGCTTAAAAAAGATACACCGTCGAATTTAACCACGTTTAATATCGTTACTAATAGTACTTAAATCAATATATAATAAAAATATTTAGATTAATTTTTTTTGAAATATAAGGATTAAATTTGTTGAAATTGGGATGGGATATGAGAATTAAAATAGGAGAAATTGAAATAGTAAAGATAGTACATTCAAACGTGATTAGGAGCAAATTGGGCCTCCGCCTTGTTGGGCTGTGGCATTATCTTTAAATTTTTCATTGGTTGAGAGTTGAAACATTATCTTAAATTGCTTACGTAATTTTTTACCTAAGTGGTTTTAAATTATAATTCAAAAACTCTACACTTCAAGGAAAAAAAAAAGGACCCATGGTTTACTTCTAATGATATATCCCGAAGGACACAGCATTGAATTCTAAGTTTACGGGCTAACATTTTCTTTTACTTTCCTTACTTTGGTTTATCACGTGAGTAGTCTCCTCTTCTTAAAATCATAAGCTAACTACCTAAATAGTTTTAAGGCATCTTGTTTAGGGTCCCAGTCTAATAACACATCATTTGACTATCATATAAACCACAAATATAATTTCCGCATAAAAACAGTAAATACAAAAAACTAAGGAGAAGTAGTTAAATAATTTATCTTTTGTTGGTCTGTCATTATAGTTCGGCCTATTCCATTTCTAAGATGTTTGATATCTGACTTTAAAAGTTCAATAAACCATTTTCATTAAGATGTATATTCAACTTTTACAAGTGCCCATACAACTAGAAACATTTGGATATCTTATGTTTATTTTTTTATTCTTCTTAATAAAAAATATTATTTATGCTATGTTTTTATTTTTTATTCTTCTTAATATTGGTTTATCTTATGTTTTGAATTTTATAATTTTTAATTAAATATTTAATACTTTTATAATTGGATATCTTAATTATATTAGATATATTTTTTTGGTATAATATTAGATATATTTTATATATACTTTTAAAAAATAAATTAAATAATATTATTATATATTTATAAATTTAAATAATTAAAACTAATTCATGTATCACACGAGTAAAAACTAATTAACCAATAATTTATCCTAAAGTTAATCTAACCAAATAATAATCTTAAATCTAATAATAATGCTAAAATTGATTCTAATACTAAACTTATTTCAGGCCCTAAATTAATTCTAATAATCCTAATAATAATAATAATCTAATATTAATCCTAATATCCTAACCACACTAATTTAATTTAAACAATCTAATTTAATTAAAACAATCTCTTTTGCTAAATTAATCACATGGAAACAATTTAATTGAAGTATCCTAATTAATTAAACTAATCAAACTAACCTATTATTTAAACTATTCACACAAACTTAATTTAAATAATCACAAATGAAACCCACAATCTAAACTCAATTATAATTCAACCTACTAAGATCCCAAACAAAATGAGGTGTTTACAACGTTAAATTTGCATTCAAACATATATCTCACCACTGATTTTAATCTCACTACTATAGTATTCAATTTCATTACTATAGTAACTAATTTCACTATCACCACTTTTTTCAATATCACCGAAGCTAATCTCAACGTTTATCCATATAAACCCTAAAAATAGTAGTAATGATGAGATTAGTTACTATAGCAGTGAGATTTTAGTATTATAATGGTGATATTAAAATCAATGATAAGATATGTGCTTGGATGCAAATGTAATGGTGGCGGTGATGTGAAATGTTGTAAGAAAAGATAATGACCATTAAAGACATTAATTTAAAAGTGTAATAATAAAATTATTTATATATTATTTAATATTATTTAAGAGTTAAAATCTTAAAAAAAATTATTCGATCAAAATATTGATACATATTAAATTAATGATTAATATTTTAAATATTAAGAATTACAAAATTATTTGAAAATTTTAATATTATTTAACAAAATAATATTAAACATATAAATTATAAAATATATAACAAAACAGAGTATTTTAAACTTAAATAAAAATAATTATTATTTTAAAAACAATGAGACATTAAGATATCAAAAAAATGAAATTACTAATAGTATTTAGTTATTTACTTTAATTTAATGCTTAATGATAGAAACGTTATTTTTTCAATATTTAGTAGGTATGTATTGATTACAAATTAATTGTTTATTTATGCATTTATTATATTGAGCTATTTATTTATTTATCAATTTATTATATAATTACAATAAAGTAATGTGAAATACTTTAATAAAAATGAAAATATAAAAAACAAAAGAAAAAAGACAAAGGGTATAAGAGACAAGGGGCATTATTTGTCTCAACGCTGTATATAAGAGACAAGGGCAAAAAGAGTTGCGGTGGAGATTGAATTTCCATTGGGTCTTTAAGGTTTACTGGCCCTTGAAGACTCTGGCACTGTCCAAGAAGGCTTAATTGCACCGGAAAATGAGATCCATGCAACCTCCAACTACAGTTGAAGCTTCAAGTCATGCTGCACGAGAAGCAATTAATGATCCAAAGTGGCCTTAGTCACAAGCGTTTAATAAAAACCATCGAGTGATCGTATTGAAAGGGAAAATTCATGATTGCTAGTGAATCAATTTCATCTAAGAATACACATTAACAAATAAGTTTTGGGTCCTTATGAATTTTTTTTATATAATTAGGATGGGAATTAAAATTGTTTAAATTTGAACTCAAATCATATATTCATATATAATACTATATTACAAGGTACATACTTGTGTATCAAGTATTGCTGATGTGGACTCCAACGTGAATAGTTTGCATTGTCAACACGTAAGTTTTATAGTAATTATCAAATATATCTTAAATCCTATATTACAGTTAAATAGTAATTAATTCGTAATGAGGGTCAACGTTGTTATCAATTAGTATTAACTCCAATTAATTTTATCTGATTGGTTCTTATGAATTGGCATTATTTTAATATATCTATCAAATTTATGAATTTCAAAATAATTCATAATGAGGGTCAATATTGTTATCAATTAGTATTAACTCAAATTAATTTTATACGAATCGTAAATAAGTTTTCAAATATATAAATCATCCAATTGTTATGAATTTAATGTTACAAAGGTTTAGAACAAATTCAATAGATCAGTAAACCAATAATTATTTATAGATTTAGGGTATTTTAGAAAATTTGTAGTTATGAATTTTAATATACCACTTACGTACACATAACCTTCGTTATTATGAATTTCAATACATTATAAATTGTTATCAATTAAACTAATGTTTTAATATATTATATATATAATATTATATTACAAGGTACATGCTTGCTATCAAGTATTGTTGATGTGGACTTCTATGTAAATAGTTTGCATTGTTGATACGTAAGCTTTGTAATAATTGTCAAATATATCTTAAATCATATTTTACAATTAATTAGTAATTAATTTATAATGAGGGTCAACATTGCTATCAATTAGTATTAACTCCAATTAATTTGATGTGAATTGGTTCTTATGAATTGGCATCTAATATATGTATTTATATATGATGCACTGACAGTGTATAGTTTTTATACACTAGAGATTGACACCTTATCAATAGGTCCTTATGAGCAAATTAAAAAAATTTATTTATATTTACTTTTAAAAGTTTGACATATTTTTTAATTTGTCAATTGATGAGGTGTAAATCTCTGATTTATTGACAATGTCTAAAAACTATACATTATCAGTGCATCATATACAAACCCCTAATCATATATCATATATAATACTATATTACAAGATACATACTTGTGTGTCAAGCATTGCTGATGTGGACTCCTACGTGGATAGTTCGCATTGTCGACACATAAGCTTTATAGTAATTATCAAATATATCTTAAATCCTATATTACAGTTAAATAGTAATTAATTCGTAATGAGAGTCAACGTTGTTATCAATTAGTATTAACTCCAATTAATTTTATTTGATTGGTTCTTATGAATTGGCATTATTTTAATATATCTATCAAATTTATGAATTTCAAAATAATTCATAATGAGGGTCAATATTGTTATCAATTAGTTCTAACTCTAATTAATTTTATACGAATTGTAAATAAGTTTCCAAATATATGAATCGTCCAATTGTTATGAATTTTAATGTTACAAAGGTTTAGAACAAATTCAATAGATCAGTAAACCAATAATTATTTATAGATTTAGGGTATTTTAGAAAATTTGTAGTTATGAATTTTAATATACCACTTACGTACACATAACTTTCTTTATTATGAATTTCAATACATTATGAATTGTTATCAATTAAACTAATGTTTTAATATATTATAAATATAATATTATATTACAAGGTACATGCTTGCTATCAAATATTGTTGATTTGGACTTCTATGTAAATAGTTTGCATTGTTGATACGTAAGCTTTGTAATAATTATCAAATATATCTTAAATCATATTTTACAATTAATTAGTAATTAATTCATAATGAGGGTCAACATTGTTATTAATTAGCATTAACTCCAATTAATTTTATGTGAATTGGTTTTTATGAATTGGCATCTAATATATGTATTTATATATGATGCACTGACACTGTATAGTTTTTATACACTGTCAATACACTAGAGATTGACACCTTACCAATAGGCCATTATGAGCAAATTAAAAAAATTTATTTATATTTACTTTTAAAAGTTTGACATATTTTTTAATTTGTCAATTGATGAGGCGTAAATCTTTGATGCATTGACAGTGTCTAGAAACTATACATTATCAGTGCATCATATACAAACCCCTAATCATATATAATACTATATTACAAGGTACATACTTGTGTGTCAAGCATTGCTGATGTGGACTCCTACTTGGATAGTTTGCATTGTCGACATGTAAGCTTTATAGTAATTATCAAATATATCTTAAATCCTATATTACATTTAAATAGTAATTAATTCGTAATGAGGGTCAACGTTGTTATCAATTAGTATTAACTCCAATTAATTTTATCTGATTGGTTCTTATGAATTGGCATTATTTTAATATATCTATCAAATTTATGAATTGCAAAATAATTCATAATGAGGGTCAATATTGTTATCAATTAGTATTAAATCTAATTAATTTTATACGAATTTTAAATAAGTTTCCAAATATATGAATCGTCCAATTGTTATGAATTTTAATGTTACAAAGGTTTAGAACAAATTCAATAGATCAGTAAACCAATAATTATTTATAGATTTAGGGTATTTTAGAAAATTTGTAGTTATGAATTTTAATATACCACTTACGTACACATAACCTTCTTTATTATGAATTTCAATACATTATGAATTGTTATCAATTAAACTAATGTTTTAATATATTATAAATATAATATTATATTACAAGGTACATGCTTGCTATCAAGTATTGTTGATGTGGACTTCTATGTAAATAGTTTGCATTGTTGATACGTAAGCTTTGTAATAATTATCAAATATATCTTAAATCATATTTTACAATTAAATAGTAATTAATTCATAATGAGGGTCAACACTGTTATCAATTACCATTAACTCCAATTAATTTTATGTGAATTGGTTTTTATGAATTGGCATCTAATATATGTATTTATATATGATGCACTAACAGTGTATAGTTTTTATACACTGTCAATACACTAGAGATTGACACCTTACCAATAGGCCATTATGAGCAAATTAAAAAAATTTATTTATATTTACTTTTAAAGGTTTGACATATTTTTTAATTTGTCAATTGATGAGGTGTAAATCTTTGATGTATTGACAATGTCTAGAAACTATACATTATCAGTGCATCATATACAAACCCCTAATCATATATCATATATAATACTATATTACAAGGTACATACTTGTGTGTCAAGTATTGCTGATGTGGAATCCAACGTGGATAGTTTGCATTGTCGACACGTAAGCTTTATAGTAATTATCAAATATATCTTAAATCCTATATTACAGTTAAAAAGTAATTAATTCGTAATGAGGGTCAACGTTGTTATCAATTAGTATTAACTCCAATTAATTTTATCGGATCGGTTCTTATGAATTGGCATTATTTTAATATATCTATCAAATTTATGAATTTCAAAATAATTCATAATGAGGATCAATATTGTTATCAATTAGTATTAACTCTAATTAATTTTATACGAATTGTAAATAAGTTTCCAAATATATGAATCGTCCAATTGTTATGAATTTTAATGTTACAAAGGTTTAGAACAAATTCAATAGATCAGTAAACCAATAATTATTTATAGATTTAGGGTATTTTAGAAAATTTGTAGTTATGAATTTTAATATACCACTTACGTACACATAGCCTTCTTTATTATGAATTTCAATACATTATGAATTGTTATCAATTAAACTAATGTTTTAATATATTATAAATATAATATTATATTACAAGGTACATGCTTGCTATCAAGTATTGTTGATGTGGACTTCTATGTAAATAGTTTGAATTGTTGATACGTAAGCTTTGTAATAATTATCAAATATATCTTAAATCATATTTTACAATTAATTAGTAATTAATTCATAATGAGGGTCAATATTGTTATCAATTAGCATTAACTCCAATTAATTTTATGTGAATTGGTTTTTATGAATTGGCATCTAATATATGTATTTATATATGATGCACTGACAGTGTATAGTTTTTATACACTGTCAATACACTAGAGATTGACACCTTACCAATAGGCCATTATGAGCAAATTAAAAAAAAATTATTTATATTTACTTTTAAAGGTTTGACATATTTTTTAATTTGTCAATTGATGAGGTGTAAATCTCTGATGCATTGACAGTGTCTAGAAACTATACATTATCAGTGCATCATATACAAACCCCTAATATATATTATATTACAAGGTACCATATCTACATAGATGTTTACTTGGACATGCTCTTTGAATGACAAGTAAGCATCCATTAACTTATATGTAAGTCAAAATAAATAATAAATGCTAAACTTCCTTATTTTTTCACTTTCTTAAATTTTCTCTAATTCCTGCAACTTTTTAATCTTTTTAATAAAATTATCTAAAAGTAATTTTAAATACTATCTAATCTAAAAAATTTTAAATATAATCTTTTTGAATAACTAAATAAAATATTAAGTGATATTTATTTATATTATAAAATAAATAATTTTAACTTTAATTTATTTAAAAAATATTTACTAACTAAATTGAAAAGTATACAAGTAAGCTATCAATATATGCTTATTATTTAAATATTTAAAATTATTATTTTTCTAAATAAATAAAATTCATGTATAAAACATATAAATTTACAAATATGTATGTATGTATGTATGTTAACATACATATTCAATAGATAAAATTAATTTTTGTATTGTACGAATTATTATACTTTTAGATATAAATATGTTATAATCATTCCTATATATATATATATATATATATATATATATATATATATATATATATAAATGCATATATATATATATATATATATATATATATAACTTCACAAGCGGCGCTAAGATGATAGTAAATATTTTTTATGAATATTAAAAATAAAAAATAAATAAAGCGAATATATGTGTCATCACTTTAACATCATTTGTGAAGTTTAAAAATTTAACTAACAGCATATTGAATAACAATCGTTTTATATATACTTTAAACATATAAATTAAATAATGCTTGTAATAAAAAAATAATATTATTTTATATATTCACAAATTTAAATAATTAAAATTATTTCGTACATCGCACAAGTAAAAGTTAGTTATATCATACTTCACAATTCTTTTGTAATCATTCAATTAAGAAATTGCTGGTTAAATAAATGCTAATTAATAATATGTAAAATAATTTTATTCATCTAGCCTAATGTTTTCAACAAATATTTAAAAAATTAATGCATTAATTACATTCTTCAGGTTAAATACTCACTTGATCTTTGTACTTGATCATTTTTATGAGTTTGGCATCTAAATAATTAAAATTTATAATTAAATACATGAACTTTACATTCCGTTGAGCACTTGATCTCAAAAGCTAATTTTTATACGAGATGGCTTGCTTGATCAATGATAAAATACTAGTTGTCAAGCAATCATCTAGTTACCATGTAACCAAGCTTTACTTGACTGCATGCGTGTGTGTGTAAATGCATATGTGTGTGGGTTTTCACCGTCCCACATCGTTTGCTTTGTGGTGTGTGTGTGTTTATAAGGAATTCCACGTTAACCCAAACCACGCGTTTTGGTGTTAGTGGTGTGTTCTTTCTCTGAACAAAAAATCTAGTTATTGTCTTGTCACTAGTGGATCGATTGTCACATCTGCAAAGTCACATCTGCAAAACAAGAAAAAATATAAAAAAATAATAATTATGGAAAATATATACAATTTTAAAATTTGAAAAACATTTAAAAAATTCAATTTTTAAAAGAAAAAAAAATCTGAACTCCTTCCCCTTTCATTTTTTGGGCCGATCCACCTCTTATTATAAATTAAAATCATGGTAAGTGTCAATAATGGCTTTTAACATTTTCATCACAAAAACAAGCAAAACTATTAACAGCACTACCCTTTCATGGAATTTGAGATTTGATTTTAGACATTGGGTTTGTCATTTGTGAATGTCAAGCAGAGTATTGAGTATGAGAAAAAGGATTATATTGGACGACTAAAAGCATGAGATTAGCGTGGATGCATGCATTTCTCGTTGAAAAGACAGATGACAAAATCAGACTACTAGCATCCAATCAGAATTTCCGAGATGTTTCCATATTAACTTCTAAGTAGTATCGTAATATGTTATTGATGCAGACATGTTGTCGATTAGTCAAGGTGCAAATTCCTTCCAACTTCTCTCTGCACCATAAGTTTGAAATTTGCCTCTATCCCTTTCTGCAGCGTGATTCACATCTCTGAATTATTGGCAGAAGAAGACAAAAAGCAGTGGAAAAAACGCTTTTGGGACTGGACTAACTACTACCTTTCTACTTCAAACCTTGTGAACACAGACTTTTGCAGACTTGAGCAGTTGAGCTCTAAGGGAATTTTCCCACTGCATAATCTTGAATTAATAGTGGAGTTGAACGTCTGCTTTGTAAATGACATTACTGACAAATCACCGTTCATTTGTGGCGGCGGTTGAGCTATATACACGTTGATGAAAATCCAACACGAAACTGTGATCAAATTATGCTAATATCACTAGGAAGGAAATCGTCAATGGTCTTTGCTGGCATATGCCATGAGAGAGAATTTTTGCAGTTGTTCATGGCAGCAACCTTGATCTTTTGATCTAGTCCACTTCTTTGCTAGCAGCCAACATTGATATTACCCAACAAAATGGCATGCATGATTCAGTTGCTCACCTTGTTAGATTTTTATTCTTTTATTTTCTATGCCTCCATTATATTTTCTTTGATCCTGCCCATTATTTCCTGGCTTGTGCATGAAAATTTCATGCGGGGCTCAAAAGTTTTAGTTCACTAATAGTTTTGATACATTGCATTATATTCTCCACTTGTTCTTTTTACTTTTCTGCAATGATTTAGCAGGATTTATCTTCGCTAATCAAAGTAAAATACTAGATGATTAGGTAATTGATAAGAAATTTACAACGGTTTAGACGTGTTAGATTATAAGTTTTGGTAAAAAATCTGAACATCAGCAACCACCGTTTTCTCCGAAGCTTTGGATCATATATGGTGTAATTGATAGGACAATCTTATTTTAACTGGAAGCCTTGTTCTGATGTGAAGTTGACAAACAACTTGTGGGGACAGTCTTCTAGTAAATTCATATTGCCATCACCAATTGTACCCAAAATAAAACTTATGGAACATCTCGGCAGTTATTGCTGAATCCCTTTCAAGTTCCAACAATCTGATTTCTTTTTAGAAATATTCATATGATATCATACACAGCGTAACCATTCTAGAGTCGTCCTGGCAAAACAATTCATATAGAGTATGCATTTTCATGGATTACCAGCGCAGAAGTTGGATCATTGTTCACCTTTAGTACGTAGTAGATGTAGGAATTGGATGGGTTGGTTTGGATTGAGAATCAGAGTAATTTTCTGGTTAGATCATTATGGATTTGGCTGTCAGTTTCGAGTTCAGGTCTTGTATCCCACAGAACTTCCAACTCACTTCAAAGTATTAACTTTCTTTTAAACACTATACTGGTTTGGCAAATCTAATGTGTAGTAATGTTTCTCCAATTTTGAGCTAAAATCAACTTCTACTAATTAACTTTAAGTACCGAACTAATCTATTGTCTTGCCGTTGTATTCGGTAGACCACTTTGAAGATCTTTGTTTTCTTTGATTGTGTCAAGTGATTATTACATTCTTATCATAAAATCTAATGTGTAACATTCATATTTATATGTCCAACGACATTTTAACGAGAAATTGAAGCACTTTATCTATTTTTTTTAGAGGATGTAAGATGATATTCTGTTCCATTAATCTCGTGGTACTCGTCACATGTCACGGTTCATTCACCAAGTTTACTTCTTTCGATGTGTTCTTTGTGGAAGAATCAATCCAGCTTGCTTATTTTTATATATGGTCTTTGACATGGAATTAGATTGTCAATGTGTGATCATTATCCTCTTTTCACAAAATTAGCTTATTAAGATATATAACACTTGTGACTTATATTAATATATTCAGTCGCCTTCTCTTTCGCATTCAATATGAAATTAAAGAATTTTAACTATGTTTTTATTCTAAAATGCACGACATGATAATAATGACTTGTTTGTTACGATTAGGCTTGTTTCTACTTCTTCTTTTAAGCTGTGCTTGGCACAGTTGAAAAGTGGGAAGAAAAAAAAGTGATGGAAAGAAAAATGGAGGAAAAACCTATTTTGGAATTGTTTGGTAGAACAAAAAATGCAATGGAAAGACAAGGGGAAGGAAACCTATCTTCTATCCTTCAAAGAAAGCTTATCTGTCCAAATTGGACAAAAAAAAATGCAATCATCTGAATAAATTAATTGAAAAGATGAAATTGCCCTTAACAAAATTTAAAATTATCAACTATACTTCTACCAGAACTCCTGTAACTATCTTTTTATAAATCTATTAATGAATTTATTATTTATTTATTTATTATTAATAAATAATTAATTCCATAACAGAACACCTGTAACTTATTTTTCAGTTAATTAATTTTGGACAGAAAGATATGATAACTCGTGATGAAGAGGGCTCACATATTAATTTCGTAAAGTATGGAATTAATTCCATAACAGAACTCCCGTAAACTTTTATGGATTATTAATAATGAATTATTGCTTTCAACCTGAACTCCCTAACAAATAAATAAATATTTATTTATAATTAATAAATAATTATTAATAAATTATTTTGACTAGATTTGTTTTTTAAAAAATATCTCATTGAAAATTAAAACTCAATAAAAACCATTTAAAATTTCAAAATTTTTCATTCAAATGCATCGTAAAACACCAAAGTGCAATATAAGCGAATGTTTTTAATTGAAAATATAGACAGCAGATTCTTGTATTGAAGATAAACTAGCAGAGACAGAGCTGCTGCATGCTCTGTATCTGGAATTCTACTGCTTCATTGGACATAGAAATTGCTGGAAATTGAAGAAGCAGCCAAAACAGGATGAGATGCCCCCAACATTAGATTGAGCGTACGTTTCATTCATCAATCAGTAATAAAATTTAAAGCATCTCCATATATCTCCTCAAAGATGCGAGGCAAGAAAAATAGCAGAATAGACAGTAATATGTGGAATCTATTAAAAAGAAGGAAAAAGTTTAATAAAAATTGTGCCAATTTTACACAATTCTCAGATTACATGGGTTGGTTTTTGTTATACTGAATATAAAAAAAATTAAGAAAATAACAAAATATAAAATAAAGAAAGAAAATTACAAAGAGATTATGTCTCCTTAGCTTATTACTAAGAGATGATGTCTTCTCAGCTCGTATACATTTATCCCATGGGGCTTTGCAACTTTACACCAATTTCAGGCTTGAAAAAGCCTCATCAACACGATACGTGTGCTCTAGGAAGAAGCCTTGGAAACATCCCTGCTAGATCTATTGTACTTCATGTGGCTCCTAACTAGTTGCCCAGCTGCAAGTGCAGACATGAGTGAGAGCTCCCCAGCTAGGACGGCACCAGCTACAACGCTTGCAAGCATCCTAGAGTTTGCTCCAGGTGACTCTTTGTTTGCACCCTTAACACCAAGCAAGTTCAAACAGGCGGACTGAGATGCAAGCTGAGTTCCACCACCAACGGTACCAACCTAAAAGATAAATCAGAGAGCATGAGAGAGATAATAAGGCAGTGACATAAATACTCGGTTTCTGTTTAACACAGATGATAATTTTGAAAGTGAAAATCCTTGGTGTTGGATAATCAGACATCAACAATCAATTACCTCGATGGAAGGCATTGTGACAGAGACGTGAAGGTCCTTGCCATCATTAACAGCTTCCATCATTGTGATGCAATGGGAGCTCTCGACATTTTGAGCCGGATCTTGGCCAGTAGCTATGTAGACTGCAGTCACAATGTTACTGGCATGAGCATTAAATCCACCCAGAGCTCCAGCCATAGCAGAACCGGTAAGGTTCTTTAGCATGTTAAGCTCCACGAGAGATTCCACACTTGTCTTCAAGACCTTCCTCACCACATCACCCTTAATGATGGCCTCGCAGACAACAGATTTGCCTCGCCCTTCAATCCAATTTACTGCAGCTGGCTTTTTGTCGGAACAGAAGTTTCCTATATCCGTCATAAATCCATATAATTCAGTAATCTAGCTCAAACAATAAAAGAGGAAGAACATAATTATAAGTCTATGCAAACGAAACTCACCAGAGATGCCAATGACATCCATGTCAGGGAAATCAGTTTGAAGGAAATCCAAAACGTTTTGAACTCCCTTGGACACCATGTTCATCCCCATAGCATCACCAGTACTGCAAGAGAATCTCAAATACAAATTCTTCCCAGCAATTGCACATTTGATACCTTGAAGCCTAGCAAATCTGCTTGATCTGCAACCACCCGAAAAACCAAAACTCACAACAAATCAGCATCAATATTAACTAGTGTTCAAATCATTCAATCCAGAATTCAAATAACATCGAAACGAACCTGTTAAAAACAACAGCCAAGGTTTCGAAGTTTTCAGGATCCTCCAAATAGAACTTCAGATCAGCCGCCCTTTTCGCGGTACCGAACCTTACAACAGGAGCTCTAGTCATCCCATCTCTCAACAAAACACTTGTAGCTCCACCAGACAAATGAATAGCCTTACAGCCCCTATTAGTGCTAGCCACCAAGCACCCCTCCGTGGTTGCCATAGGAACTGAGTACTCTCTTTCATTAAGCAACAAAGGCCCGGCAATTCCCACAGGAATCTGCACGTAGCCAACCGGCATCTCACAACACTGCCCTAAAATCGACTCGTAATCAAATCCATCCAAAGGCAATCCTGATAACGACTTCCCCGATAATTTCTGCAAAGCCTCACGCCTGATCGCAGCCGCTCTCTTGCAATCACCTAATTTAGATTCCAAAGAATATGAAGGGGTTGTTCCAGCCACTACGGATTTAATTATTTCTTCGTCTTCCTCAGTTGTAACTGTCACAGGCTTTTCATCGAACACTTTCTGGGCAGTTACAACCGGTGCCAAAGGAGGAGTAAGCGAGCAGTCAAGAGCTTGGCCGCAAGGGACTTTGCGAGCATCTTCCTTAAGAAGCAAAACTTCATTTCCCACTCCATTTTCCTCTTCATCATCCTCCGAATTCCAAACGTCAGTCGATGGTCGGAGAATCAAAGATTGAACGAAGTCAATCCCAAAGAACCCCAAAAGATAAATAAAGGAGGCGACAAAAGAGAGAATCGCCACGATCTCGGAAAAGTCGACGACGTGGAGAGGTGTGGAGGTTCGGATCTTTTCCCGCCAACGGGCAAGAAGAAAATAAACCACTGAGAAGAAGAGAGTGAAGAACACCGCATTCGTTAGATACAAGGGAAGAGGCAATGCATCGGAGGCTTTGGTGGCATCTTCCTGTAAAGGAATCCTTTTTATCGGCTTGAGAGATTGAACGGATTTCCTCGAAGATCGCCGGTGGCTTTCCATTTGGGGTGCTGGTGGAGCTGAAGGAAGCCGGCGGCGAATCGAGAGGCGAGGATGAGAATATAAGAGGAATGAAACGAGAGAGCGGCAGACGATTACGGTCCGTTTTGAGAAAAAACGGTTTTTGGGGTTGAGTGAAGAAGCGAGAGTTTAGGGAAGGGACTATTTATAGGGTTGTTGGTCGAACACGTGTCGAACATTAAGCGAAGTGGAGCGAGAGCGCGTGAAACAAAGGCGGAAGTGAAGGGCGCGTGAGTGAAGAGACATGTTTGGCACATGTTACAGCTTTGCAACTGCACAAGAGATGAGTCAAAACAGCGTTTAGGTTGTTGTCGTTGTCTTTTCGGTTTTGGCAAGTGCATGGACCATGGTTCGTTGTTTAAAGGCGATGGGCAAATTGGGCAATGCATGTGACATGTCCCGACGTTGTCAGTTTAGATCGCTGTTTCATCATTTTCTGGTTTAGTCTTTACCGTAATGTTCTATTTTCTGTCTTTTCAATTTTTTTTCACTTCAATGTTTCACCGCGAAAGTTGTTGGAAAAGAAATTTACAATTTTATTATTCATTTTAAAATATTTAAATAATTTTATTTAAAAATTAATAAATTTTATAATTATAGTTCTTTAATGGAATAAAATATTTATAATGTTACAAAAAATTAATAATAAAAAAATCAAAAGAAAAATGCAATTTTCCTCCATTATGCCTACTTGATAAAGCAAAAATAATTCTCTTGCATAACCAATTTTAATAAATAATAATGTTAATAACAATCTTCGACAAAATCAAAATACAATATATATATATATATATATATATATATATATATATATATATATATATATATATATATATATACACACACACACACAATCTATAATTGTAACAAAATTTTGATAAACAAAGTCCGAATTAACCTTCTTTCTTGTTTTACAAGTTTTGATAAAACTCATAAAATAGTGTGAAAAGGAGAAAAAGAAGAAGCATCTAACTCTCTTTATACACCGATTTTGATAAAAAAAAGTTTTTAAATCAATTTTTCTTTTACAAAAAACAACAATAACAAATATGTAATTCTTAAAAGAAATAAAAAAAGGTAAAAGAAAATTTCTCTTTTTAAAAGATTTTATTTCGAAGATTTACAAGAAAATAAATTTGTGACAATAACAAATTTACTTATTTTATATATATATATATATATATATATATATATATATATAAAAGCCAAAGCAGTTGACTCAAAGTAAAACATTTTTTGTGAATAAACTGTAAGTTTGACACATGGCATTTATAATTCTAAAATAATAATTATCCTTTTTAAAATTTAAAAAATATGAAAATCTCTATTTCTATATAAATTTATATTAAAAATACAAAATAAATTATTTTCAATAACTAAACATCTATATTCATTGATAACATAACATCTATATTTGCATCTTTTACCAATTAAAAATTCTTAATTATTTAAATGATAAATTGAGTAGTTTGATCACACCAATGTTCATTATGTTAATACTTTCTATTTTTGTTACGATAGCAACAACCAATAATCATTTAATTAAATTTATCTTTCTTTAATTTAATTAAAAAACGTATTAACATTTAAATAAGGATATAAACATCTATCTACATTAAATTTAAAACAATAATGAGATAATTTTTTATTGATTATTTTTTGGTTTAAATCACAGGTATCTTTATCCATTTTAACGGTCTGAGACTAATCCTGCTCAGGGTTTCGTCATAGTTTGCAGATCAAGAAACACAGTTCTACGGGAGGTGGTTCCAGGGTGACGCTTCATATTCCTTGTCGCGGCTATATAAGCAGTAGAAGGTGAGCTGAATCGCGCAAGAAATCTTCTGTACCAGCACTCTGCCGCACGTTTCAATCTGCCGCGAGTTTCAGTCTGCCACACATCTTAACCTATCGCGAGCCTAGTCTCTCGCAATTATACAGAGTCTCTCGCTCGCTACCTGTTGTCGAAAGTAAGTCTCCCGCTACTTTGCACTGTCGCAATTGTTTTCATCTCCCGCAGTGTCTTAGGTCTCCCGTAGGGTCTAAAGTCTGCCACTTAGAGCACTTTCCCTTATTCATTCAGTCTTGAGTCATGTCTTCTTCCCGCATAGGTAAAACACTGAGGAAGGGTGGTGTTGAGTGCAAGTTGTCAAACACAGACTTAGAAGAAATCAAAATCCGCTTTCCCCTTCCTGCAGGCTACCAATATAGACTCCTATCCAATAGGGAACATTCCCCCGATTTAGTTACCAGCTGCGTAGCTGTACATAAAGCATCCATAGTTTTCGGTTTTTGTTTTCCACTTCCAAAGTTTGGAGTAAACTTCCTTAGGTATAAAGAGATAGTCCCGTGCTAGCTTCATCCTCATGCATGGGCCTAACTAGTGAGATTCTCCATAGTATGTCGTAACTTAGGCATCGTTCCTTCTATTCCCTTTTTAAGTGCATTTTTTAGAGTCTGTGGGTTACTTGGCTTAGTTACATACTCTCTCCAAAGAATAACGGACAAGGGGTTTCCTAACAAAATTTTTTCGAACCTTCCTAATAAGTTGCACAAATTCGAGAGCAAGTGGGTCGTTGTTGAGATTCCGAGGGATTTCAGAATCCCTACTAGGTGGAACCGTGATACCAGCAACCACTCAAAGCACTCCGAAAAATTTAGTTTAGCTTTCTTAACCGACTACCTAGGCGAGTCCATACATCTTATCTGTTCTATTGGGGAGAGAGATTTGTTTTCCCTTTTAACCCCCGAGAACATTACAACGGCTAGTTGGGGAGTAGGCAAAGTTATCCCTGAAACTTTTGCCATTCCTTCAAGCCTTCCTTCAGCCTCAAGCACACCTAGCCTCGTCCTTAGTCATCCGCCCATGGTCCCCGTAGCCGAATCAACGAACCCTGTAGGTTGTCTAATAGATGAGTTTTCTTCTAACTTGGGGATGAAACACCTGGGACCACGGATGCCAGTGATTCATCCGAGGAAGATCTCAAGTGGAACCAAGGCGACGCCTTCAGGAGTCCCTTCTACGACTTCCCATTGGATGAGAATTTAGCTAATTTAGACGATTTTGGTGATTTTTTAGGTTTTGAACGATAATTCTTTTTACCTTCACACATGTGTTTAACATCTTTTGACCTAGTACGCTAACTCTTTCCTTTTGTGTTGTGCAGACATGAGTTTCTAAGATCCCATCCGTAGGAGGAATGCCTCTACATCTTCCTCTAGAGTCCCTCTAGATGATCTCCAGCTGTGGAAACAGCTTCGAATTGAAGCTTCCGCTTCAGAACGGCCCCAAGCTCTGGCTCCTCCTTCGGTCACTAGTGAGCCAGGTCGTCCTGCGCAAGAGGCCGAACGGGGCAAAAGGAAAAGGCACATTATTCGTGACCGTTCTGCACACAACTCGAGGTCACAAAGAAGTGAATCGGCTCCACAAGAGGGTGACCCTGACATTACAGGGGACAGGCGTGCCCCTCTCAAGCCTCGTCGCAAGTACCGAAAGAGATTATTTATCGAATATGCGATGCCTGCGAGGCCAATTTTGCCCAAGATGGCACCTCACACACTCAGGCGCTATCAAGTAGATGGAAGGAAGATCGTAGATGGGGACGAGGCCCATGACGCTTCAAAACGAGGTCATCCAACTCCGTTCACTCCCCGCCAGAGTGGAAGAGTTGAAGAGGGATAACGAGGGTTTGCAATCTTAGATAGTGGACCTCAAACTGAAGCTGAGATACGAACGAGAGAAAACTAAGTCCCTTAAAGGGTACCGGAAGGCTTATGAGAAAGTGTCGAACGATCTACAGACCATGAAGTCGCAACGGGATGAGGCCATTGATGAAGTGCACACCCTGCTAAAGCGACAAAGAGAGGTCCGAGCCAAAACTGTCCGGGAATATTGCCTTTCCCAAGATTGCTTTGAGAAGAAGCAAATTTATTCAACAGGCTTCGTCAAATACAGCTTCTATCTTGCCTGCACTTGTCTAGAGAAGCAAAGGCCTAACGAGACGTTCTCGGAGCTTTAATTCACTGAAGAGGTCGAGTTCTATAATCCTCCTCCTTGGATCGAATACGAGCCTGACTCGGTAAAGCCTAAAGACTACTTGGAGGAAGGGGCCGTGGATGACTTGGAAAACCTCGAAGGTCCTTAGCCCCCTTGTCAACCACGCGGCCAACCCTAGCCCATCGAGGCCTTGCAGGGTTTAAACAGTGAAGATCTTTAATTCTCTGACTCTACTGCTGTCGAACTTGCCTCAGATTCTGCGGCTATCGAGGCTACGAGGCCCTCACTTGACACTCCTTCTTCCGAGGTTGCTTCTCCCGAAGGTCCAAACGCAAGTCCAGCTTCCGTGAATCCAATTGTTAGCACAGCACCTCCTCCTCCAGCTAACTCCATTCTCACAATCGACTCATTATAACGTTTTTTCCTTTTTTTCGCTGTTTTGTTATTTTTGTTTTTGTTTGCAATTCATACAAACATTGTACAGTTGTAAATAATTCATTTACTTTTAATGAAAATTACAATTTCTTTTGCAATTTTTCCTTTCTTTGCATGCTTGTGATATTGTGATAGAGTATAAACTATTTACATGCATGGTATGTTATCAAAATGCGGCTATAATTGACACGTTATCATATTCATCTGGATTTTAGCATTTTTATAGCCACAATTCTACGTAATATGCTAAAATGTTACAAAACTAAGATACTTTATCGATAAGGCCGTAACATGTTTTTCGACGTGCCCTAACAAAGCCTTAACATACCTTATAACATACCTTTTATCATGATTTTCGACAAGCTCCCCAGGTTGCTCCCCAGTTCTTCTTTTAAGACAGTATTACCTTCTTCTCAAAAAAGAACTTTTGCTCAAGTATTTGTGCCTGTCCGTGCATTCTTCGCTTAAGTACTTACTCATTTTGCCCATTTTGCGCATTTTTCGCTTATGGACTTACTCTTTTTGTCCGTCTCGCTCATGTTTCGCTTAAGGACTTATTCAGTTTGCCCGTCTCGTGCATTTTTCGCTTAGGGACTTAATTTGTTTGCCCGTCTCGTGCATTTTTCGCTTAAGAACTTATTTAGTTTGCTCGTCCCGCGCATTTTTTGCTTAGGGACTTATTCTGTTTGCCAGTCTCGTGCATATTTCACTTAAGGACTTATTCTGTTTGCTCGTCTCTCACATTTTTTGCTTAGGGACTTATTCTGTTTGCCCGTCTCTCACATTTTTCGCTTAGGGACTTATTCAGTTTGCTCGTCTCGTACCCTTTTGTGCTTAGGGACTTTTTAGGTTTGGCCAGCTTTTGTCTTTGTTACTCTTATTCCTGTAACACATTTATCAATTAAGAAAACAAAAATATGAATAACTGGCGTTTTGTTCATAAATCAAGCAATAACATCACATGCTATTTGCCATTCACGCAAAGTAGTGCATAAAATAATGATAGAAAAACAATAAAATAAATAATACAATATTCTCATTGCCAGTACTACTTTAGATGATTAACATTCCAAGTCTTCAGATCTTTTTTCCCTGCAAAGTCTCCAAGGTACACGTGCTTGGTCCGATCATTCTCTTTATTCTGTAAGGTCCTTCCCAATTGGCTCGGAACTTACCATCTTCCCTGTGGGCGTTTGTAATGGCTGATTTTCTTAACACTAGGTCTCATTCCCTTAACTCCCTGTTCTTAACTCAGGTATTATAGTATGCCGTTATTCGCTGCTGGTAGGCGACCGACCTCATTTTTGCAGTGTCCCTTAATTCGTCTATTAGATCAAGGTTCTCTTTAAGCCCCTAAGAGTTGATTTCTTGAACGTAAGGGATTAGTGTAGGTGATACTGCTCCAATTTCAAGAGAGATGAGGGCTTTAGTCCCATATACCAAATTAAATAGTGTCTCTCCTGTTAACACTCGACTTGTCGTTCTATAAGCCCAAAGAACACTATGGAGCTCGTCAACCCGTGCTCCCTTCGCCTTGTCCAGTCTGGTTTTTAACCCATGGAGTATGGTCTTGTTGCTGACTTCGGCTTGCCCATTGGCTTAGGGATAGGATACAGATGACATCCTAAGCTGGATACTCAAAACTCTATAGAACTCCCGAAATGCATCGCAATCGAATTGCTTTCCATGGTCAGCATTTAACACCCGCAGGACTCCAAATCGACAGATAATTTCCTTCCATACCATTGCCTCTACTTTCTTTTTAGAGATTGTGGCCAGAGGTTCTGCCTCTATCCATTTGGTGAAGTAGTCAGTGGCTACTAGCAGAAACTTTCTTTGGCCTGTGCCCAAGGGAAAAGGTCCCAAAATGTCTAACCCCCATTGCGCGAATGGCGTAGGTTAGAAAGTGTTCTGGAGGGCCGAGACAGGTGCTGACACAATTGGGGCAAATTTCTGGCACTTGTCACATTTTCTTACCTTATTGGCAGCATCTTGTTTCAACTAGGCCAATAAAACCCTGCATGGAGTACCTTCGTAGCTAGCGCTCGAGCCTCTAAGTGTTCACCACATATGCCCTTGTGAACTTCAGCCAATACGTATTTAGCTTGTTCAGGCCCCAAGCATTTCAGCAAGTGCATAGTAAACCCACACTTGTAAAGCTCCTCATTTACCACCGTAAATTTGGCACTTTGCAATTTTAGCCTCCGGGCTTCATCTCTGTCATTGGGGAGTTTTCCTTCCAAAATGTAATCTCTGATCGAGTTTCTCCAATCACTCCCAATCTCAACATCGCAGACTTCCTCTTCTTCAGTGCTCAGCTTAGCTAGACACTCCACCTTTAGTACTCCACCTTTCATTCCCTTAGAGGAGCTAGCTTGGAAAGGGCGTCTGCGTGGCTATTTTTAGACCGATTGATTTGGGTCAAACGGAAGTTCTTGAACGATTGTGCCAATAATTGAACTCTCTGCAAGTATGGCACCAAAGTAGGCTCCCGTGCTTCGTACTCACCAAGAAATTGATTTACCACCAATTAGGAGTCACTATGAGCCATTAGGTTGCAAACTTCAAGCTTCTTAGCTAGCTTCATTCCGGCTATCAAAACTTCATATTCAGCTACATTATTAGAGCTTAGAAAATTAAAACGAAGTGAATACTCATAGGCTTCTCCCTCGAGTGAGATCAGTACAATTTCAGCTCCACTACCATCCACGATACGAGCTCCATCTACAAACAACACCAAACTATTTCTGGTTCTTCTTGGTCCTCCCGACTGGTGATTCTACAATAAAATCCGCCAATGCTTGTCCCTTTATCGCCTGGCGAGGTTGGAAGTGAATATCATATTCACTGAGCTCAACTGCCCACTTGGCTAAACGCCCTGAGTGCTCTGGCTTTTGTAATATCTGTTTCAAAGGTTGGTCTGTGAGGACAGTTACTGAATGGGCCTGGAAGTACAACCGTAGCTTTCAAGTCACCATCACCAGCGATAAGGCCACCTTTTCAACTTAGGGATGTCTCATCTTAGCATCGAATAAAACTTTGCTCACATAGTAGATTAGACAGTCTTTATCCCCATCTCTTCTTAACAGGACTGCACCAACCGCCTTTTCACCTACGTTCAAATACATAAAAAGTTCATCTCCAGGCTGAGGTCTAGATAATAGTGGAATTTCCTTGAGATGCTCTTTCAACTTATCAAACGCCACCTGACATTCTTTAGTTCACTTGAAGTTTTTACCTCTTTTTATTGCCTTGAAAAATGGCAAGCTTTTTTCTGCTGATTTGGATAAAAAGCGGTTCAAAGCCGCTATCCTTCCGGTCAGTCTTTGCACTTCTCTTACAGTTGTTAGCGGCTTCATATCCAAAAATAGCTTGAATTTTTTCGAAGTTAGCTTCAATTCCCCGATTGGTGATCATGTACCCTAGGAATTTTTCGGACCTTACTCCAAATGAACATTTGTTGGGATTTAACTTCATATCATATCACCGTAACACCTTGAACACCTCTGACATTTTTTCAGCATGTGATTCCCCCTACGGCTCTTGATGATCATATCATCCACATATGCTTCCATGGTGTTACCCAACAAGTCCTTAAACACCTTATTTACCATCCGCTGATACGTAGCCCCTGCATTCTTCAAACCAAAAGGCATTACTCGATAGCAATATGTCCCGCTATCAGTAATGAAAGAAGTTTTCTCTTCATCATCCGAATGAATCATGATTTGATGGTACCTCGAAAAAGCATCCAAAAAACTCAAGAGTTCGTATCCGGAAGTTTCGTCCACAAGTTTATCAATGAGCGGCAACGGATAAGAATCTTTGGAGCAAACCTTGTTCAAATCAGTAAAGTCCACGCACATTCTCCACTTCCCATTGGCTTTCTTTACCATCACCACGTTAGCCAGCCACTCAAGGTAATTAACTTCTTTGATAAACCTTGCTTGTAATAACTTCGAGATCTCCTCATCTATAACTTACTGTCTTTTTGGAGCAAAATTTCTCTTTTTTTGCTTGACCGGTTTAGCTTCTGGAATGACATTCAATCGGTGGCAAGCAATCTTAGGGTCGATTCCATGCATGTTAGCTAGAGGTGCTTATTGGGCCGGGTTGGCCCGACCCGATTCGCAACCGGATCGGGTCAATCCGGCCTAATATCCGAACCGGTACTGTACCGGTTCGGAACCGGCCCAGCCCGGTATGTTATCAGGCTGGGCCGGTTTTAAATTTTTAAAACCGGGCCTGTTAAGGGCTCGGCTCATAATCGGACCGGTTCGAACCGATCTGGTTAAAAAAATTAAAAAAAAATAAAAAAAATTTATTTTGACTGCAGTTGCACTCAGTGCAACTGCAATCTGCAGCAAGGCAAGTCACAGACTTGCCTCTGCGTTTTGATGGGCAACGGCCCCATCAATCTTTTTTTTAATTTTTAATTTTAATTAAATTAAAAAAAATTGGCTTGCCTCTTGCAGTTGCACTGCAATGCAACTGCAGTATGCAAAGGCAATTCACAGACTTGCCTCTGCTCTATGTTTGATGGGCAACGACCACCAATCCTTTTTTTTAAATTTTTTTTATTTTTTTATTCTAATTTTTTTCCTATAAATACCTCTATAATCTTCTATTTTCATTTTTCATTTCTTCTATATTTTCTCTTAAATCTACTATCTATATTCATCTACTCTTATTCTCTTCACTCACATACTCTCTCAATATTCACTCAAACTCTCTCAAATTCACTTAAATTCCCTTATTCCAAATTTATAATATCATCATTTCCTTTCTAAATTTCATTTTTCTTTTTATTTTATAATTTTACAAATTTTACTTTTAATTTTCAAATTCTAATATATTATATATATTCCTTATTCCAAATTTATAATATCATCATTTTCTTTATAAATTTCATTTTTCTTTTTAGTTTATAATTTTGCAAATTTTACTTTTAATTTTCAAGTTTCAATTTTCAAATTCCAATATATTATATATATCATACATCTATTTTTTTAATTTTTAACATATATTTATTTTCAAAAAAAAATATAAAAATGTCAAATTTCTTTCGTCGTTCATGCTCTGTTTCTCGACCTTTTGGTTCCACTGAAATTCCTAATTTTGGGTGACGAATCATTTAATGAAATCGAACCCGATATTCATCTGGAGGAGGAGCTTCCTTTGGCACCATCGTTTGGTCGTGGTCGTGGTCGTGGAGGAAGTCATGCTCAAACACGATCATCAGCTGCCACCACTGCTGCTACATCATCAAGACCAAAGTTTAGTCGAAAAAAAACAAGCAGGGTATGAGAGTATTTCGACATTGTAGCAAAAGAAGGTGAGACGAATAAATATTGTGCCATCTGTAAATTGTGAAAAGGCGTTTACTCTTATAACTCCGGTGGAGGTGGTGGCAGTACAGCTACGTATAAAAGGCATTTAATTACTATACATAAAATTAATCCTGATGCCGAAGAAAATGAAATTTTAAAAGGTAAACAATCTCAAATTAATACGCATGATGGTGGAAAAAATTTTAATTTTGATAATGTTCAAGCTAGACGTGGTTTAGTTATATTTGTAGTTAGGACTGAACAACCATTCACAATTTGTGAAAAAACAGGATATTTAGAATTTGTTTGTAAATATTTACAACCCGCATATAAATCTGTTTCTAGACATACATTAAAAAGAGATTGCATGGATATGTTTAAAGAATATAGACAAGCTTTAATTGATAAACTTAGTAATATTTCATCTAGGGTTAGTTTAACTAGTGATATATGGACTAGTACTAATGGTATAAGTTATCTTGTTATAACTTGTCATTGGATAGATGAATATTGGTCTATGCAAAAACGAATTTTATCTTTAGATGTAATAGAAGAAGCACATAATTCATATACTATTCATAAATATATTACTAAAGTTTGTAAATTATATGGACTAGAAAATAATAAAGTTATCAAGTAATACTGCAGTTATTCCTTATTTAATTAAAAGTTTAAACCCTGTTATGCAAGGCATATTTTTTCATGTAAGATGTGCATGTCATATTATAAATTTATGTGTTCAAAGTGGTTTTAGTTCTAGTGGTACTGGTATTGGCATAGGTCCAATTGATAAAATTAAAATTTTAGCAAAATGGATTCGCACACCAAGTAATAAACGTGAATGGAAGCAAATTTATATAACAAATAATATACCTGTTAAAGCATTTCCACTTCCCGTGGAAACAAGATGGAATTCACTTCATTGTTTTCTTTCTTCTATTTTACCTTATAAAGAACTTGTTACTTCTTTTTATAACAATTATACAAGTAGCACACATTTAGTACTTTTTGAAGAAGATTGGACTTTTATTGAATATTGTGTTGATTTATTATCTACTTTTAAAGATGCAACCGAAAGATTTTCAACTCAATTTTACCCAACTATACCGTATTTTGTTCCTATTATCTACATAATATTTGACAAATTTATAAAATTTAGGAATCATGAAACTTTAAGTTCTTTTGTATATGATATGGAGGAAAAATTTAAAAAATATTGAAAAATAATTCCTCCTATTTATTGTATTGCAACTTTACTAGATCCTAGTCAAGGTCAGGTAAATATAGAAATTTTTTTATTGTTATAAAGAATTTCTTGGTCTTGATTCTATTGAGGATCAAAAGTCCTCAATTAACAATCTTTTTCGAGAATTGTTTAATGTTTATGAAACAGAAAGGGAGCAATTCAACTTTAATCGAGAAGAAGAAGATTTATACGAAGAAACCGAAAGTAGCAAAAAAGGAAAAGGAATTTTAAACGCAATTAAGGAAGCAGCAAAGAAGAGAATGAAGCTAAAAGGAAAAGCGAGCGGATCGGGATCGAGATCAACAACTCGACGAAGTTCTAGCTTCAATGAGTTAGGATTTTTCTTAAGTCAAGATTTTTCTGTAGATGATAACTTTGATCTTCTCCAATGGTGGAAAGAAAACCAAAAACAATTTCCAGTTTTAGCTTCATGGCCCGAGATGTTTTTGCGGTGCAAGTTTCTTCTGTTGCTTCGGAATCTGCATTCTCGACGTGTGGAAGAATTATTGGAGACCATCGAACCACTCTTAATCCGGATTCATTGTGCATGTTAACATGCCTTAAAGATTGGTTTGATGCGGAATCGCGCAATGTCAAACTTGGAATGACCAATGAATTTGCTGATAATAATTCAAAAGATAAGGAAGAAATTTTCAAGGCAATCCGTATAAATTATGAAGAGTAGAGAATAATCTTTTTTTGTAAATTGTATGTAAAATTGTAAATAAGTTTAGTCATAGTGAATATTTTGATGGACTACGGTCCCGTAGTTTTTACCCTTCTAACTTTTGAAGGGGTTTTTCACGTAAAAAATCTTTGGTCTCCTACTCTCTCCTTTTTTCCTTTGTTGTTGTTGTTGTTGTTGTTGTTGTTATTGTTATTATTATTATTATTATTATTATTATTATTGTTATTATTATTATTATTATTATTATTATTATTATTACATACCAAATTAATTAATGTTATACTTATATATGTTTAAAATAAATAAATATTTAAAATACAAAATGAATTAATATTTTAAAAACATATTAAATAAATGAATAAATATTAAGTAAATGATATTTCAAATATAATAAATTATTTTAAATGCAAAATGAATATAATAAATGAATATAAATAAAGATATGCAAAATGAATACAATAATAATATTCATAATATCATTATTTGTATTTTGAATCAAATATCATTTTATCATAATATTATATTCATAATATAACTTTAATTTATTATAACAATAATTTTATTAGATAATTTTATAATAGTTTATTTTTACATTATTGTTACATTAATTAAATAAATTATAATATAACTTTATAATAAATTATTGTTAAATTAAACTATTAACATTATTTATTATAAAAATAAATTTATTACATTAAATTATTAAAATATATTAATATATATTAAAATAAATTAATATAAATTTTTAAAAATAAAAATTTTAAAAAGAAAAAAATGTACCGAACCGGTTTAAACCGGTTCGGTCCGATTTTAAGGCCAACCGATCCAACGAACCTGGCCGGTTCGCCTCTTATAACAGATAGAACCGATCCGAACCGGACCGGTTTACTACCGGTTCGGACCGGTTCTCTTTTGGTTAAGGTCGGAACCGGCCCGGTCCGGCCCGTAACCAGCTCTAAATGTTAGCAAGGGTCAATGCGAAGACATCAACATTTTCTTTTAAGTATCGAATTATCTTCTCCTTTGTTTTGTCAAGTAGCTGACTTCCCACATATACCACCTTTTCTGCATCTTCCTCATCTAACCGAACTACCTCCATCTCTTCGTCAAGCTTTGGCTTAGGTGGTTCTTCGATCGTGAGGGTTTCTTTCCTCTGGATCCCCTTGCACATAGTGGACGCGATTTAACACATCTTGGCCCTCCTTTGTTACCCCCTCACTTAGCTTACACCATAAGAAGTCGGGAACTTCATCAACAAATAGCAAGGGGAGACTACTGCTCTCATGTCGTTCAATAGCAATCACCCAAAAAATCATGTTGTAAGCCACCAAAGTTGACTTCACCACCATGAACAATACTTGGTGGACAACGCTCTTCGAGCTCTTCCCCAACGGGACAGGTAGCTAAACTGCCCTTGCTACCTTCACCTTTTCACCGAAAAACCCATATAGAGGTGTAGGCACTGGCTTCAGTCTATCCTCTGAAATATTCATCTTTTCGAAGCAATTCCAATAAATTGAATTTATCGAGCTCCCATTATCAACTAGTATCTGGCTGACCGGGTGCTTTGCTACAACCACCGAGATCACCATCAAGTCATCATGGGGAATCGTAATATCCTCTCTGTCGGCTGGTGAGAAGGTATTGAGCTCCTCATCCTGCCTCTCTTCCATCACCAAGTTTACTTGGTAGGCTTGCCTGGCATGACTTTCTGGATGAAGAGGAAGTTCCAGCCAATGATTCTCCTCTAGATATAACATTGATTGCGGGACCGGTGGGCTTGTTATCTTCTTCTTGATTTCTTCTATCTCCCTTCCTATTCTCATTTCTCCTTGCATTATCATTTCTCCTTCCATTCCTCCTATTTTCATCTCTTCTGTCCCTAGGGTAATTCCCCCTATTACCCGCGGGATAATTGCTTCTTTCACTCCTCCACACAAATCGATCTATCTTGCCTTCTCACGCCAGCTTCTTAAGCTGATTCATCAACTCCCTACACTTCTTTGTGGAATGTCCATATGTCGAATGGTAGTTACAGTATGAATCTAAGTTACGACCTAGATTCCTCGAGGTCTTCTTCGAAAGCTGTATAAGACCTGGCCCCTCAATAGCTACCAATACCAAAGCCCAAGATTCAATAAGTGGGCTGTAAGGGGCTGTAAGTGGTATATTTCAACCTAGGGGCCTTCTCGGGTTTGCTTGATTGGCTGGAGGACCCCCCGTAGGTTTCTCTCCCTCGTTTCCTTCCTTCTTTTTGCTCCCATTTGATACCATTTTCATCACTTCCTCTTGGGTAATGTACTTATTCGTTGGGGAGAATAAGTCTGAGATTGTAGTTGGCTGCTTTAACGACAGCCAACAGGGACTCCTACAACTTCTAAGACCTGGTCCCTTGTAACATGGGTGCCACGGCTACTCATACTTGCAAATCACGTATCTCTAGAGTGGCATCCCTAAACCGATCTACATAACTCTTCAAGGACTCCTTACTTCCTTGCTTAAGAGTGAGCAAATAAGTCAACTCCTTCTTCCTCTGGCTATTCACCACAAATGCCTTGAGGAACTCATTCCGTAACTGGTCAAAAGAGGTAATGGATCCCTCGGGCAAACTGTTGAACTACTTCATCACATAACTCGTTAGAGTGAGCGAGAAGGCCTTACACATCATCTCATTCTCCCATCCATGTAGTAACATCAAGGCCTCGTAGTTCTGCATATGATCATAGGGATCCGTCTTTCCTGTATATGCGATCATCTGCGGCAGCTTGAACTTTGGGGGTAGTGGTTTCTGCATAATGGCCGCGCTAAATGGTATCCTTCTCCTCTGACTCTCCTCCGTTGACACCAACTTCTTCTCTTCCAACACCTGTTCTATCATCTTCTTCATATCCACTACAGGAGCGGATTGATCTCTATCCCTTTCAACACAAGACAAATTAGGCTGGTCTTCAGCAACTACCTCCTTCCCTTTACTTCGAGGTGCATTCCCTCGCATCATCTGCGTGGTCTAGGTGGGACCAAACTCCGACTCGGCCCTTCATGTGCTCTCTTCATCAACGCCAATCTTTCTAGAACCTCCAACACCATGTCCTAGGTCAGTCTCGGCAAAATTTGATGGACTCTGGTAGTAGGCGGAAGACCCTGCCATAGCTTCAGCACCCTATAGCCCGGTGCCCTGTCGTGCGACCTCTGGCCCTGTCGCCTTATCCCTGCCGTAGGTCCCATGCCTACTGCAGCCTCATACTCTCACCGGGACCTTACGGCAGGCTGTTTACTCCCGAGCCCTGCCGCATCTTGCTGGTTCTGAGTCTCTCCCGTAGGACACACCTCTTGTCTCAACAAGAGGTTTGTCGCCACTTGAGTACCCTGTCACCCTGTCGCCTGCGGCGGTACCCCTTGGTTCGTTTCTCCCACGAGGTTCTGTACAGCTTGCGACAGGCTCAATTGCAGAAGGACTCCCTTAAATAGTTCCACCATGACCCTTAGCGCCTGGGTTGTTTCCCCACTCTACCACCTTAGAGCTTCGAATTCCACCACAGACACCATTGTTCTCTCTTCTTTCCTATTCACCCGTGTCTTGTGGCGGATGTTGTTCAAGAGAACTCACGGAGTTCTCATCGCTTCCATCTCTGACAGTAGTCGATCTTGTTATCACCATCTTCAAAGTTTCAATTGGCTTTTATTTCGTTCCCACAGACGGTACCAATTGTTGTTGCACAAAACAACAATGAATGATTGCTGACGTAAGCTGTTTGTCCTTTTCTCCACGTGTCTTCAAAAACTTTTGCAAAATAGTGAAAGTCAGAGGAATGCAAGGGGTAGTTCCCTGCGTAGGCACTCCGATGCTTAAGTCAGCAAAGTGTTCTTGGGAAAATTTAAAGTCAAAGCCAAAAGTAGACAAAAAATTAGAGAATAAAATAATACATGTGGAATATTTATAAGTGAGTAAATTACCAGTATTGCAGAGTAATTACCCGAGGGCAATTGCATCATTTTAGAAGAGTTTATTTCCTGCACGACACTAAAACGTCATCTGTAGTCCAATTGTGTGCTGCAGGAATCTGTCGCAACGCGGGAGGCTAATAAAACGGGGTCACACTTGATTGGCGGGAGGTCCTATCGCTGGCGGGAGGCATCTCCCGCATAAGCTGCCCCGCGCAATGTGGTGTCCTCCCACTTACTGCCACGTGACATTCTCTGTCATCTTTTGGGTCTCGATTCAATGAATTCGAGCTTTCCCATATCAATATTTATTTGGTCTCCAATAATCATATTGTATTTTTTTTATAATTTACCCTACAAATATTTATAAAGTAGTTTGTACATTTTCATATTTGGGAAACGGCTTGTTTTTTTTTTTTTGGAATGGGAAACGGCTTGTTAAATGAGTATGGACAAAGTCTAAATCATAAATACATGCAGGTATAACCTTTTCTTATCCTATTTCTATTAAATGCATAATTTATTTCTAACTAACAACAGGACCAAGTTATGCTTTTAACATTTTTTTTTCTCCCAATATTTACTCGACCCAACGCTTTCCATGCCACGTTATTGACTTTCCCTGTTTTTTTGTGATAACATAATTCAGTTCTTTCGTGGCACTCAACAAATTGACATAAAGTATATAAAGGAACATTAAATACACTAATAAAGATTATAGTTTTTAAAAAATAATTAATGTGTTGCTGTTTTTAAATTTAATGAATAGATTGAAGGGTATCATAAGAGATATATTTATCTATGACCCTTTCATTTATCTGTTAGATTTCTATTACTTCAATTGTTCTTAATTTAAAACTTAAGCATTTAGTGTATATAATATATATAGACATAGTTATATCAATATAAAATAAAATATTTTACCTCACTTTTTATAAATTTTATAAGATTAATATTTTTATAAAGTAGCAGTTAAATTTAATAATTTATTTGTATCTATCATATATTTGAACTTTTAACTTATCATTTAGATCAAGAATATCATTTTTTAATTTTATTATGGATTTATATATATGCACTGAGAGTGTATAGTTTTTATACAGGCAGTGTACAAAAAGTTGACACCTAATTAATAAGTCTTTATGAGCAAATTGAAAAAAAAATTATTTGTATTTATTTTTAAGCGCTTGACATTTTTTTAGTTTGCGTATTGATGAGATGTCAACTTTCTGGTGAATTAATAGTGTATAGAGATTATACGCTGTCAATACATCATATATAAACTCTTTTATTATTATCAAATAAATAATAAACACACTTTTCTTAACTTAAAATTTAGCATGTATGATTTATGTTAATAAAACGTAAAATTCAATAGTTGAATTAAAAAAATATAAATCATACATATCAAGATAAAATTCAAGCAAGAAATGAGGTTGATGATCAATAAGCCCCAGGTTATTGAATATATTATTTATTTCAATTAAAAATATTTAGCATGCATTTGTAATTTTGTATTATCTAATTTTTGGGTTTATGTATGATGCATTGACAGTGTATAGTGTCTTTATATACTGTCAATACATCAGATGTTAACACTTCATCAATAAATAAACTAAAAAATGTTAAGCCATTAAAAATAAATATAAATATTGTTTTCAATTTGCTCATAAATGACATATTGATGACTATACACTATTAGTGCATCATGTATAAATTCATAATCTTTTCCCTAAAATTAAAACTCTAATTCACTACTGCATGAACTACTCAACTTGAATATATATAGATAAACTTTTAATCTATTAATTTGGCTGTTCAACTGTAGACTTCTTCCAACGAAAACATATATATTTTTTTATGCACTAGTCTTTGGAAAAATTACTTGGCAGGAATTTAATTAAAACCTAAAAAAAATATATATTGATTTAAGTAATTCGGCAAAGCTAGTAAAGTAGTGGATGCAAATGTTGTGCCGACTTTTTGGCTAATTTTGCACATGGGAGGTCTTTTGATTTAGAAATCCTGGATCTTCCACCAAAAGATCTTGAAAGATGGATACAGTTTGATTTAATAGGTATTGGACTGATTCGTTCTTGTGAAATTTAAGCAGAATTTCTGCTCTTTTGTACCAAAAAAAAAGTAGTGGATGCAAAAACTTCTAAGTTCAGCCACAAAAATCCATTCGCAAAGGTATAAATGTTGGTGCAGAGGCATTCATTCAGTCAAATCTGAATAACAATTAATTTCTTAATGTCAGTAAAAGCTGACTAAAATTTGGAACTCTCGAAAACGTAAAATTCAATAGTTGAATTTAAAAAAATATAAATCATAAGCCCCAAGTTATCTACAGGAATATATTATATATCCCTTTTAATTCAGTTTTATATTTATATGATATGATTTGATTAAGAAAAATTGTATTAGTTGCTGTTAATCAAAATAACAATAATGAATTGTTGACGTAATAATTTTTATTCTCACCAAGAGTACTAATAAAAAGAAAAAAATAGAGAGATGTCGAGATTGTTCTTTGCATAAACATTCCCATGTTTAAATAGAGATAATTTAGCAAAATCTTAGTTAGTAAATTAGAGTTTAATTGTTCAATTAACATACTTGTTCCATATTTATAGAAGTAAACACTTGTTAACCATAGATTACTTTGTTAACCATAAATTACTGTTGTGGTAAGTATTGTGGGCCCCACATAATAAAATCGTACCTCATAATTATTATGAAGGTAAAAGTAACTTTTTCCTTTGACGTTCTCTTTGTCTTTCCCATGTGCGGCAGGGTTCTCCTGTGGGTTGGAGAAGTCTCTTGCTCCTTCAGTTAGCGAGAGGGCCTCCACGCGACTTGAGGGTGTCTCTCGCAAGGTAAAAGCTGGAGTACTTGAATGTTAAAAAATATTTTTTTTAAGTAATTTATAATAGTAAGTAATAATTTTTTTCTTAAAATTAAAAAATGATGTGATTGAATAAGATGAAAAAGGTTAAAATGTAATTGTTTAAATAATTGTCCCTAACATTCTTCATATTTTATATATACTTTGAATATGTAAATCATTAAAGGAAAATAATTATTTTATACACCGCTGGCGGAATTTTTTTATTCTACAAACGAAGTTAAGATCATAGCACATATTCTATTTTTAATATTTTTAATATTTTTATAAGACATGTGTTATAATTCTAATTCCGTTTGTAGAGTAAAAAAACTCTGCCGACAGTGTACGTAATAATTATTCATGATTAAAAAAATTAATTTATGTGTTGACATAAATTAAAGTAAATAAAATCAATTGATGCATTGCACAATGTACAAGCTAGTTATAGTATATAATAAAAAATTAAAGGCCTAATACATTTTTGGTCCTTGGATTAATAGGATTAATACCGAAAATAATTAGTTTTGGTTTGGTTTGTGGAATAAAATCATATAATATAAATTTTTATATCTTAGTTTGTTTAGGTTGAACAACATAGGGGGAATGAATAATGAGGAACAACTCTGCAATCTTCATTTTGCGAACACAAATTTTAAGATATAAGTGAGCAGTAAATTTTTTTATCAGTTCGGTCTGAAAAAAAAAATCGAATTAATACCTTGACAAATAACCGAATCAAAACAAATTAGAGTGGTTCAATCGGTTCAAAAAAAAAACTAAATTTTTTATCTTTAGTTTTTGGGTTACATTCGATGCGTTACTTTTATATAATTGTTATACATTATCAATCAATTAAAAGTACCGTGTTATTAATGAGTAAAATTGAAAAATATACAAACTCTTCAAAATAAATATTTTTCAACTTTATTAATTTATTTTTAAGAACTTTTATAGTTTTTTAACTTTATTCATTAATAATGTGGTATACTAAAGTTGACTAATAATGTATAAAAGCTACATAATATCCATCAAATATAAGTTCATTTACTTTTATTTTTCTATCTTTGCTATTACAAATATGTTTTTTTGTCTTTAAATTTCTATTGCCTTTGATTTAAATCCAATAATACATAATTTTTAGATATATTTAATTGTTAATAGTATATATAATATATTTAAAATATAAATATTAAAAAAACGATTAATTCAATTGATTTGATTCATAATCGAAAACAGTTAACTAAACTGATCTCATAATTCAACTTTTGGCTAAAATCAATTAACCAAAATGAATTGGCCGAATCCCATTAATTTTGATAGATCAAATCGGCCTAAATCGAGTTTTATTCTCCTTTTACTGTATGGTTAGGCCTGAGTGACCGCCTATGCAAACTACTCTACCGTCTACAATCTACAATCTCCATTTTGCAAACACAAATTTTAAGATATATAAGTGAGCAGTCAATTTTTTTATCGGTTCGGTCTGAAAAAAAAAACCGAATTAATACCTTGACAAATAACCGAACCAAAATAAATTAGCGTGGTTCAATAAAAACTAAATTTTTTATCTTTAGTTTTTGGGTTTATATTCGATGCACTACTTTCATATAATTGTTAAATATTGTCAATCAACTATAAAGTGTCATGTTGTTAATGAGTAAAATTAAAAAATATACAAGCCCTTGAAAATAAATAGTTTTCAACTTTATTAATTTATTTTAAGGAACTTTTATATTTTTTAACTTTTTTTTGTTACAAGGAAAATATTAAATAACTTAAGATGTGGATGTTTGGATTCGAACCCAAAATTTACAATATGTCACAACTCATCCTTAGTCACTAGGCGAAGTGATTGTTGGCATATTTTTTTAACTTTATTCATTAATGATGTGGCCATTAAAGTTGACTAACAATGTATAAAAGCTACATATTATCCATCAAATATAAGTTCATTTGCTTTTATTTTTCTATCTTTGCTATTACAAATATGTTTTTTAGTTTTTAAATCTCTATTGCCTTTGATTCAAATCCAATAATACATACTTTTAGATATATTTAATTATTAATATTATATATAATATATTTAAAATATAAATATTAAAAAAACGATTAATTCAATCGATTTGATTCATAATCGAAAACAGTCAGCGAAACTGATCTCGTAATTCAACTTTTGACTCAAATCAATTAACCAAAATGAATTGGCCGAATTCCATTAATTTTGATCAATTAAATTGGCCTAAATCTAGTTTATTCACCTTTACTGTATGGTTAGGTCTGATTGACAACTTATGCAAACTACACAATTAAGCTGCACCATACATGACCAAATTTGATAATTATAATTTTTCATTTGACGGAGACGGCCAAATCCAAATCTGCATTTTGGACAATTAAGATTCAAGGTTGAACAATATTGTTATCAAGAGCAAAATTGTAAAATAACAACTTTTGGAATAATTCCTTAATCATTTAGGGAAAAAAATTGTGGCGGTTCAAGGTGGAACTTTCCCATATCATGCACAAGATTTTGGTCAGAAAAAGTAAATCCCAACACTAAAAAAAATATATAACCAAAGAAAGAAGGAGAAAAAGACCAAGAAAATGGCCTGCAAGGAAGAGTCAAGATTGTTGAATTGAAATCCATGGAAAGATGAGAGATGCCTTTTTTGAAATTAAGCTTTTTGACTTGGAATGAATTGAAGACTTGAAACGTTCGGGGTTGAGCGTTTGACTTAAAAATATGCAACTGGCCTTTTATTTAAAGTTAAATTTGGTGGCTTGTTAGGTTGGAGGCCAAAACGGGATAAAGCAACAAACAGGTATGGTAGTATTATTACTAGTAGCCTTTCTGGACTCTGATTATTAAGCTATTATAGTCTGGTAATTTGTTTGAGCTAAAACGACGAAATATTTAGAAACGAATGAAGGCAGGCAAGCGCAAGTCAACATACTATCATTGTTTACTTATAAACTATTTGAATTATTTAATTTTAATTCGTTTATTTTCAAATTGAACTCGAGCTTGGACTATTTAAATAAAGAATCGAATTGAATTCGAATATTTTGATATTCAACTTGAACAATTCTAAAGTTTTAACGATTTTTGAATATATTTTTAATATTTTATTATTAATTTATGATTTTATCATTATAATATATAATTTAAAATTGATAAATTAAATTTATTAAATCGAATTCGAACTTATCGAATCAAATTTAAATATTTTATCGAATTGAATTTGATTTAAATCAAATCGAATTCGAATTTAATGTTAAATCGATTCGATTCAAATTTTTTACACCTCTAACCCTGCTTACCAAACTCTTTGTTAATTGCTGCACTGACTGACTGACTGCCACCATCGATCAAGTACTTAGGCAGAGCCAACCCTAATGACTTGTTTGCTCTCGTGCTGCTCGTGGTTTTTTATGAGAATAAAGATAAATTTTCATTCAACCAAATATGGATTGCAAATCATTTCAGGCAACGCATTCAGCCAAGTAGACTGATCATCAACCTGATATGCCGTGCTGCTGGTGTTAGTCCCTGGAATTTTGTGGCAGGAAGGATAGACCCTGATTATGGATCCAATCGAGTCGAAAAGTAATAATTTAACCATAAATAAAAGATAATGCACAAGCACAATCATCCAAATAGAGAATAAACGAAGATTAGTTTATATTTATGCATCTATACACAAAATTTCACATATTCTTAATGAGTTAAGATTTTTAACGAGTAAAGTTAAAATTCCACAATTAACCAGAAAACCTTATGTCATTTAGGATAAATATCTAATACACCGTCAATAAAGTTTTTGACTCTACAAATGGAGTTAAGATGATGATATATATCTTATTTTATTTATTTTTATTTTTTTGATATTTTTAAAAAATATGCGTCATCATCTTAACATTATTTGTAGAATCAAAAAATTTTACTGACAGTATATTGGATGTTAATCCTTTCATTTAACAAGTAAAATTTAAAAATATACAAAATTTTGCAAATAAATATGAATTATTTTTAATTTATCTTTAAAAATTTATATACTTTTAAATTTTGTTCAATAAGAAAATGATAGCGTGTGATTATCTTACATTAGTGAATTAAATATAAATTCAATTTACATATTGAATTATATAAAAACTAGTTTTTACTCGTGCGATGCACGAATTAGTTGTAATTATTTAAATTTATAATTATATATATAAAATAATGTTATTTTGTTTATTTGTTTAATGTATAGATAAAATATGTCTAATATAATCAAGATATCCAATTATAAAAGAATTAAATATTTAATTAAAAATTATAAAATTCAAAGCATAAGATAAACAAATATTAAGAAGAATAAAAAAATAAAAAATATCATAAATAATATTATTGAGCACATCACAAAATGTTAAAATAAAACTTAAAAGTATATTTTAACAATTTCAAGTGTTATAGTAACATTTTTAGGCATATTATAATTATTGACCTAAACAATCATTATTATAAATATGCTTTTTTACATTTATATATATATATATATATATATATATATATATATAATATAAATATGCATTCTTTTATTTATATATCTATAATTATAATATAAAAGTATTAATATTTATATATGAAATAATAACTTGTATAATGCACAAATTAATTTTATTTATTTAAATATGTATGTAACATATATATTTATACATTTATATATTTTTTGCATAAATTTTATTTATTTAGAAAAATAACAATTTTAAATATTTAAATGGTATACATGATATTGATGGCTTAGTTTTACACTTTTCAGTTTAGATAATAAAATATTTTTTAAATAAATTAAAATTATTTATTTTATAATATAAATAGATATCAATTAATATTTTATATAAATTTTCAAATAGATAATATTAAAATTATGTTTGCTTTTAAATATTTTTGGATTAGATAGTATTTAGAATTAATTTAATATATTCTTTTTTTTAAATATTCAAAAATTATATGGATTAAATAAATTTTAAGAAAGTAGAGAAGTAGAGAAGTTAATACTTATTATTCTTTCATAAAAAAATACTTATTATTTTTTTTTGACTTAGGTGGACATGAAATTAATGATGCTTACATGTCATTCAAATAGACTATTTATGTAAGCATATGTGTAGGTATTTTTCCAAATTTGTTATGTACCTTGTAATTTAATATGTATATTAGATAAGATTTTTTTTAGAAAAATAATAATTTTAAATATTTAAATAGTATATATGATGTTGATGACATATTTTTATACTTTTAACTTTAGACAATAAAATATTTTTTAAATAAATTAAAATTATTTATTTTAGAATATAAATAGATATCAATTAATATTTTATTTAAATTTCCAATTAGATATTATTAAAATTATATGTTTTTAAATATTTTTGGATTAGATACTATTTAAAATTAATTTAAGATATTTTTTTAAAAGATTGAGAAATTCTAGAGATTAGAGAAATTTTAGGGAAATGAAAAAGTAAAGAAGTTAATACTTATTATTCCTTTTGACTTAGGTGGATGTGAAATTAATGATGCTTATGTGTCATTCAAAGAGACTGTCCATGTAAACGTCTATGTAAGCATCTTACCAAATTTGTTATGTAGTTTGTAATATAATATATATATTAGATTCCATATAGGCTTTGGTAGCATTCAATTTCAAGATTAGTAACACAGACATGGGCATTTCAATTTGTGAAGAAATTAGCCATAAAAAAAAAGAAAAGAAAACTTTGGGCACAAATTTAAACTGGAAAACCCCACGTTATAACTAACAACAAGATGATCCACCTGGGCAATAAAATGCATCAGTCAAGTTAGAAAACATTAAAAAAAAAAGGATTATAGATTTTGAGGGATCGAATAACTAACTAGATCGGGGGTGAGAGAAATAGTGAAGTGGTGAGCAATGGAGTGGGGATGAGGTTGACTGGGATCTAAATGTAGAAGTAATAATAACAGAGGAAATGGACAAGGGAAGAAGAATAAGAGAGGAGAGTTGGGGAATTGGGTTGATGACGTCTAAGCCTGGGACTGTAGTTTACGCCAATAGACATGGCGTTGGAATTTTATATTTTTAACAACAACGGTTAATTTCGTCCGTTTTATTATCTGAAATTAATTTTATCTATATTGAAAGTGATAAACGATAAAATCTACCAAAAGTGACGATTTCAAAATTCGAACCATATTCAAATATTCATAAAAAAAATTCATTTTCGTTTCTTCCAACCACTTGTTGGTGGTACTAGAATTATTACTGCCAACATTTTTGTGTTGCATGTCCATTTTGGAGTCTCAGTTTTCCTGTCTGTCCAGGCCTTTAACATCTTTTCTTTTGCTTCGTCTGATCTATCTTTTCTTTAGGGACCTTCATAATTTGTGTAAAAGACAATTGCAGTCACAGTTTTTGAAGTTTATGGTAATTATTTACATTATATATATACTACTGTTACATTTTACAACTATTCTTTCCTGAAAAAGTATTTTACAAGAAAAGGAAATTGATTTTTTTAATGTTGTAGTATTTGAAAGAATATCTTATCAATAAAAGAAATAAATTTTACAACAGGCGATTTCGAAAGAACAATGATGATATCGACCAAACAGCCATGGACATTGTTTGTCGGCAAGTGGCAACCATTGATAATAAACAATCAAACAATTCAACGATTCTTAGCCCACAACCCACAAGCCCAAAAGGGGAAAAATTCCCTTCAATTACCATAATTCCTTGATGCATGTACAGTTTGAAACGCCTAAGCCGGGCCCGGGCCAGTTCACGTTTGTCAGGTCAAATGTAGATTCAATTGTTCCAATTATTGTTTGTTCTTCTTCTGCGTTATTTGTACTTAGTGGGCAACAACTTGAATGTTCTGAGATTTCCACAAAAAAGAACCCAAATCAAACTACGCCTACCAAGGACTAGAAGAACCAGACTTCTTAGAGAAAAATTTAGCTTGGACGCATGACAGAATGGCATAGGTATCTAATTTTCATCAAATTAATGATGAAAAGTTTGATCAACTCAGACAATAAATTAGAAAAAGAGATAAAATCTGTCACCATTAAAGCCAGCATCTGGCAAGAATTTGGAGAACTTCCACAATCGGGGGCCAAGAGAACCATTCACATTTGAACATTTACTGTAAGAATGCTCTCAAATAAAATGCGTTTTCTTCCCATTCATTAACTGAGTAAACTTGAAGCAGGAACTTCTTATCATTTCTTTCCAACTGCCAGTAATAGTAACAGACATGCCAATTCCAATATAATCCCCAAGAAGCTTCTTTTTTCTTTTTCTTTTTTTCTTTTTGGTCATGTGTTAGTCACTACAGAAACCTTAACCTACATGAAAGATTCCAGCCTGTATAACCTACATGAAAGATTCCAGCCTGTATGCAAATTCAATGCAGTGCTCTAAACAACCAATTTTTCTTCATCCGATTCAGGCACTGCAACATCTTCCCTCATCATACCAGCATAATTACCAGGAACGCTGGCACCTGCCTGTGCAAACAGCTCCACCACAGCAGGCAACATACCATAGTACCTCTTCAAATCATTTACTAGTGGTTTCTCACTTTGATGATCTCGTATGTGCCACACATACACAGGAGGGATTATGTCATCAATTGTTGCCTCCTGCCATGCATGCTGCCCATCCCTCATCTGATGCTTGTAAGCTTCACAATTTCGAACCCTGTGACCTTTAGGCCCCACCTGGACATCTAAACAGTATCCACAAGTTTGGACAGCATATTTTTCCATGAGTTTTGAGGCTCCAGAGCGCATTCTCTCCCATGCCTCCATCCCACGGACAGCAATACCTATTCCAGATACCAAAAAACTTTGATCAAGCCTAGCAACCAAATAATATAACTATAAAAAGGTTACATCCTTATTGAATTTTGCTTACAATATTAGATATCAAATTTGAAACTACTTTGTCAATGTTTTCATTTAAAATTTCTTGAATGATAAGACAACAATTAATTGGAGAATTATTCAGAGAGAATTGAGTATATTTGACAATATGAAGCAGAACAGCTCACATCAAATAAGAAATCAATCATAACCTAACCAAAAATGCAATAACAACTGACCTTGTAGATCACCAGTTTGCTGGTCTACAAACTTGTTATCATCGCTTGTCTTGTTTCTCTTCTGCCAAAAGCCACATGCATTTATGTCTTTTCCAGGGGCATCTTCTTTGGGGAATCTCCTCTCAAAGTCTATTATCCTACCAGAAATACTGTAAGCGGGGAAGACTCTCCTCCTAGTCGGATACTCAGATAAATTGATGCCTGCTTGGACACACAATTCCAGAATCGCTGGAATTCGATCCACTTGGAGCCGTTCATTATGAGAAACAGCTCTCCCTAGCCTGTCATAGAGATGGAAAGATTCCACAAGAGGCAAGACGTGTTCAACATCACCTCTTCTCCAACAGTGCTCTTTGCTTGCTGCACTACCCATAACATTGCAGGTTCTGATCTTATGTGGTGGATGGCCAACGTGAACTTCTCCACATACACTGCACTAAGAGCAAAAAATATAGCATAGAAAAGTTTTATGACCAGATCAAAGATAATAAACCAAAAAATTTAAGCAAGCTATTTTTAGGTTTAATAAGTTAGCCATGTTGCAAAATGTTTAGTTCACTTTTAATTTGACATTTCAATCCAATAACATCTATATTCCCTCAAAATCTCATTATTGGAGACTAGAGGTCTACGTCTAATTTCTAATGAGCTAGCACCTAAAATAAGTCATTGTCAGTATCACAATCATGAAAAACGAAAACTAATTCTAGTTATTGAACTTTTAACAATTAGTTAACATAAAAGCTATTTTATAACTACTTTTCCAAAGTAATTGTATCAACTTATAGTTGACATTTGAAAAAAAAAATCCTAGCTTTCCAAACAAAACAAAAAAGATAGAAAAATATTAACACACTCGTGTTAAATTGAACAACATAGTATACAAAAGCACAATAGAGAAAAAGTTCTTCCTTAATAATTTCAAAGCAACATGCAACCAAAGACGTCTTGAACAAATGTTAATTAAAATTTGTCACTTCATATGACTAGAAAAAAAACCTTTTCTGTTTTTACCTGCATGAATATATGGCAATACTCTCGGTAACCTTTGAAACACAAGCGAATAGTTCAGTTTGAGCAGCAAAAACTTGATGAGCAACCGGAATCAATTCCTTAACCAATAACCCATTTTCAGGAGGTTTTAGAATCCTTTCATGCACCATCTGTCTTTCTTTCCTTTCTGCTCTACCAATACGTTTCAATTCATTAATATTTGTTACCCATGGCTTCCGCTCTGTTTTCTTGAGCTTTCTTGGAAGCTCTATGCAAGTCTGTCCGGTATAGTAGAAGCCATGCTGATTCTTCAACTCATTTCCAGCGACTAAGTTTGTAGAATAATTTCGCAAAAACACTTCCCACAGCTTTATGATTCGACTTTGTCTTGACAACATTGCTGTTAATAAACATTTCTTTTCCTTCATTTAGATATTTTGACAAACATTTTACAAGCAATGTCAAATAATAAATGCCAAATGCCTAAAATAAAAAATAAAAAATTCAATCAAATGAACATTATATGATGAGAGAGAAAGGCTTAACCTTCAAACTTTAAAGACTCAAAAAGTCACCGCCAATCTTTCAAAGTTTATTTACCAGAAAATAATTAACCTGAATGACAGTTAGCATCTAATGCATGTATTGGTATTATCAATTTTTAGGCTCTTAGTTCTTATAATGTACTATTATTTTCTTTCTATTATTTCGATTGCATACTCGAATTCTCATATAAGAATTTGAGCCTATTTTAGCTTTGCTCAATTGGATTAAATACACGAGGAAGCCTAATTAATCCTGGATTAGATAGAGCTTGACCCAAATTGCAGCTTTTAAGGCATTACATTTTGCTGGCTCTCCTTGTCCAAAAGAAATACAAGAGAATTTCTTCGATAAATAAACTTTAAAAGATTGACGGTGACTTTTTGTCTCCAAAGTCCGAATGGTAGGCCTTTCTCTCTCGTTACATGATGTTCATTTAATTGAATATTTCATTTTTCATTTTAAGCATTTGGCATTTATTATCTAACATTGCTTGTAAAACATTAATCAAAATGTCTAAATGAAGAAGGAAAAGAAATTCCTATTAACAGCAATGTTGTCAAAACAAGGTCGAATCACAACGAAGTTGCGGGAAGTATTTTTGCGAAATTCTCTACAAAATTATTGGAAATGATTTGAAGCATCAACATGTCTTCTACCATACTAGACAAACTTGAATAGAGCTTAAAACGAAACAAAAGCCATGGGTAACAATTATTAATAATTGAAACGTATTGGTAGAGTGGAAAAAAAAAGAAAGACAGATGGTGCATGAAAGGATTCTAAAACCTCCCAAAAATGGGTTATTGGTTATGGAATTGATTCCGATTGCTCATCAAGTTTTTGCTACACGAACTGAACTATTCGCTTGTATTTCAAAAGTTGTCAAGAGTATTGCAATATATTAATGAAGGTAAAAACAGAAACGGTTTCTATTTCTAGTCATATGAGGCGACAAATATTTATCAGCATTTGCTCTAGGCATCTTTTGTTCCATGTTGCTTTGAAATTATTAAGAAGAACCTTCTCTGTAGTGCGCTTTTGTATACTATATTGTTCAATCTAACATGAGTGTGTTAATATTTGTTCTATGGAAAGTTAGGACTTTCTCACCAAAGTGTCAGGTATAAGTAATATAAGTACTTCGGAAGAGTGTTAATCGCATAACTTTTATGTCATCTAACTGCTAAAAGTTCAATAACTAGAATTAGTTTTTGTTTTTCATGATTGTAATGCTGACAATGATTTGTCCTAGGAACTAGCTTATTTTAAATTAAACGTAGACCTCATAGTCTTCAGTAATGAGATTTTGATGGAATATAGATGTTACTAGATTGAAATGCCAAATTAAAAGTGAACTAAAACATGGTGCAACGCGACTAACTTATTAAACCTAAAAACAGCTTGCTTAAATTGTTTGGTTTATAATTTTGTATTTCTTTTGGAAAAAGAGTGTCAGCAAAACATAACAAAATTGGGTCAAGCATCATCTAATCCAGGATTAATTAGGCTTATTCCTACATCTAATCCAATTGAGCAAAGTAAAATTGGCCCCAATTCCTATATTAGAACTTGAGTATACAATTGACATAATACCAATAAACTAATAGTACATTATAAGAACTAAGAGCCTAAAAAATTGATAATACCAATGCATACATTAAATGCCAACTGTCTTCCTGGTTAACTATCTTCTATTCCACCAATCTTAAGATTAAGATAGTATCCATTAAAGGTATCACACAGATAGTGCTTGACGGATACGACCTATTTAAATATTAGCTCATGTGTTAATGGATTGTGCTAATCCACTATTATTTTTTCATGGACCGTGCTAGCATAGGTCATGAAAATTAGGAGTATGACCAAGCATGGCACATAGCTGTTAAACTCATGGGTCATGCAAGGCTAGATATGGTACTATTTTTGTGACAAGTCGTCCCAAGCACGGTCTATTAATATTTTTTTAGACTTTTAAAATGTTTTTTATTTATTATTCTAAATAACATGCAAGATATAAAATAAAATAAAATATAAAAGATATAATTTATGTGATCCAACAAAATACTTACATTCAAAAAGAAACAAAATAGAATCCAACTACTAAAAGATATTGAGATTTACAATCATAATATTTTTTAAAAAAATGCCTGTATCCACCAAAAAACATAATAGAATCTACTAAATAAATATATAGAATTTGTATCTATTTTGAACTTAATTATTTTTGCTAACCACTAGTTTGTTTCAAATATTTTGATCCTATTATAGATATCTTAGATTACTACAATTAAATCAAGTGATAATTTTTTTATCTTAATAATTTATGTTTTATAACTCCGCCTGTGTGAGTTAACGCAGCCGGTGCCAAACCAGGATAAAGGAGGAGGGTGGCGGTAGGTTTGGACAACCAACCATAAAAACTAGTTTAATCCCATGAAATGAACCAATATCAGAACATCGTTGGGGTGTCCCTCGTATCAACAATCTAACGCAAATTTAGATATTGGTTCATATAGTCTACCCCAATCACTTAGGATAAAGGCCCTGATGACGATGACACTGAATAATTTATGTTTTATGAGTTTTTATTAGTAGTGTATTTTTATAAAAAGAGTGTGTGTGAGAGAGAGAGCAACACTCAGATTGTAAATTCTAAAGAGCATAAGAAGGAAGCTCAAAGGGTGTTTGTGAATAGACATCAACAAAGGGCTATAAACAAGCTAATGCAATTGAGCAAAATAAATTGCTCAAAACTTAAGCTAAATTCATGTTTCAAAAGATTTGGTCAACTTCTTGTTCAGTTGTTTCTACATATTTTTCTCAATTCTTTTGCATACATGTTGTTCAGGTGCATCTTGTAGCAGGGTTAGCCTGCTGGGTTATGTTCTTTGATGAAATTCTTGTTCGAAAATAAATAATTGTTTGATACTAGCTTGACTCAAATAAACAAAAATGTGAAAAAGTTGAAACTTCTGGTTTTTTTTTTCAAGTTAATTAGTTCTAATATATGTGCATCTGAGAGCAAGCTTTTGGATGAGTTAATCAGCCATATGGTTGATGATTACCAATGAAACTAAGGAACAACATTCAAAAGATCATTTCTTTTCTATGATTAGGAATAGTACCTTATGTTTTTTATGCATTATGAGAATTTAGGTGCTACAACCTACTGCCACAGGCCAAAGAGTATACAGAGTGAGACAGGATGAGATTCAAATTGCATCATATAGAAAGAAAACAGCTTATATATTATAGTATTATCTATTTCATAAAAGAGTTCATTGACATTCTATACACTCTTGGCAGATGTTTCAAGTAAAGTCAAGCCATTTTCTTTGGCATACAGCTCGCCTTCATGCATAAAACATTAAAACTGACTTCAACATATACAGGGGTTACTCAGCTTTTCAATTTGACTATTATCCTCATCCCTATTGTAGGAAATTGTGATTTTGACTTCATACTATTTAGCATGAGTTTTTTCTATGAAGACATTAACAGAACAAAAACACAGCATAATACATTTTTTTCTCAATTTCACTTAAACACCACCAATTTAATGATTCACTGTGTCTAGGTCTAGTCCGCTGAATAAAGTGCATTCCATGACTGTGACTGACTGAGGCAATAACCCTGAGTAACTAAAATGCTAATAAGAGCCTTATTTGAAATTCCCTGATAAAGTCTTAATATGAACACATAAAGCAAATTTCAAGATGTCCTCGCATAGCAGTAATCACTAATCAGCCTAAAGCCCTGAGAAGTGGGGGCCTTTAATAACTAATTGAGAAGCAAACAGTTACTGATATTGTTCTAATACAGGTACTGATAACAAAACCACACGTTATTACACACATGTACACGGAGAATGATTGGACTGAAAAAGTTCTTACACAAGCGGGAAACGAGGACGCAATCTGGTGTGGAAGGAGCTGGCCAGCTCGGCTTGCCGGATCTGGTGCCACGGGGGCGCCGGACTGGTGCGGGAGAGGCTCGGGCGCTCGACGTAGGCGGCTGCGCTCACCGGAGAAAGGCTCGGCGTCGGCGGTGATGAGTTGAGAAGATGAAATGTGAGAGTGATGAGTGGAGATTGGAGAAGTGTCAGAAGACTCGTTCGAGAAAGAGAGAGATAAGAGACCAAGTTTTAGGCTATCTGATGGATGATGACGATGATCTGATGGCGGGTGAAGAAATTAAAATTAGGATCAGGTTTTTTAGTAGATTTTAGGGCTACAAAAAATTTTTTAAATTTTAATTAAATTATATTTTATTAATTTTTAAAATTAATTATTAAAAAATTATTACAAATTTTTAAATATATTACTAGTTAATACTTTATATTAAAATTTTTTTATTTCACAATTAAAATTAAATAATTACACATATCTTATTTTATTTTTTATTTTTTTTAATATTTTTAAAAGATATATGTGATCACAGTAACTTCACTTGTGAATAAAAAATTCCACAAAAGTTATATTCAGTACTAATTCTTTAAAAATTATACTATTAGCATATCAAATATAAACTTAATTTAAATACGGAATCATATAGAATTTCCGGAGAGGCTTTGGTAGAATGCAAGATTAATAACAAAGACACGGGCATTTCGATTTCTTGGCAATAGCCGCCTCCAAGTTTTATCAAGATTAATTTTGATGGAGGCTGCAAAATAGACGAAGGTATTGGTGTCATAGGTGTCATAGCCAGAAATGATCAAGGCGAAGTCATGGGGGCTCTAAATTCGCAGATCAAAAATGTGTCGGATCCTGAAATAATGGAAGCTTATGCAGTGCTCAAAGCACTGGAATTTGGTAGAGAAATGGGCTTCAGACGGATAGTGCTAGAAGTAGATTCAACAGGAGTTGTAAACAGGAAAGCTGATGAATTGGACCTGTCAAGCGCAGGGAATTTAATCGAGGATGCAAGGAAGGAAGTGCACAGTTACTTAGCTTGTCATATAGCGCATGTCCTTTCTATTTCCATTTCTTTGGCAGCCCTTGAACCCAAGTTCTTGAGGGAGATAACACGTGTATCTTACCATCAAGCTCAAGGAAGGGCTATAGCGCATGTCAGGAGAGATGCTAATAAGGCAGCACACTGTTTTCAGTGTTTGTCTTGAGTACAAGAGTAAGCTAATGAAGATAAACAGTGTGCTAATAAGGCAGCACCCAGCTTATCTTCATTAGCTTACTCTTGTACTCAAGACAAATACTGGGTAGACTCATGTTCGGATAGTTTACAGCCAGTAGTGTCTTCTGAATGCTTGCAAGCTTAAACTTTATAATAAATATCTATTTCAAAAAAAAAAAGACACGGGCATTTCTATTTTAGAAGAAAATTTCAATTTATATCATCAGAATGTTCACTAACATATACACTCTTTTTGGAGGAGAGAAATAAATAAAAAGAAAAAAAGAGAAACTCAGAATATGCTACAAAATTAATATGGATGATATGTTGGCTCATCATCAAAAGCCAGCTATAATGATCAAAGCTGTGATATGATAATGACATATAAGCATGTAATATTCTATAAGATGATAAATTATTGCATTATTATTGGACCTATACATGACTGGAATATGTTGCTTACAGCACGTTGAACTTCGTCCGAGCTATGCTCACTCCGTACAAGCTCCACCAACAGATGAAAGAAATTTGCGATGTGCTTTTTAAACGAATCCCTCTCCAAGCCACTCAGCACCTTCAATGCTGATACAAGTAAAGGGGTTCTTGCTGCCAATTCTTCCCTTTTGGCTAAAGCCAATGGAAGAATCCAGTGTGCCACTGGCCTGTCTATGGATTTCTGCCGTGCGTAATGGTAATCAGAACAGTTAAGGTATATCTGCAATATTTTTTCACACACGGCCACAAGTAGTGATTCTAGATTCATCTCCTCAGAGACAGAGAAGTTGTGTTTGACTAAATCTTCAAGGAGGTTGAGGTAATTTTGATGAGCCTCGTTTACAAAATGAACCATAGGAGGATCAGAGAGCTCCAAGATTGAGCAGGCTTTCTGTATTTTCTTCTGCAGGGTAGTCTCAGAACTCAGTTGCTGAGCATGCGATGCAATGGAAGAGAATATCTCAACAATGATAATGATGTTGGCAACTGACAAGAGTTGTTGGTATGTTTTGTACGTATCAGTTATAACCTGAAATGATGAAGCCAAAACAGTTAGTATTATATCGCATGTTTCTATGGCATAGTAAAGAGTCATTACTAGCATGCAAGAAAACAGTATGTAATGAGAGAACCTGCATAACGAGCAGCTGCATGGCAATATGACTCTTAATTCTTGAAACCACATATGCCACTGTTCGCAGATTATCATCCTCAAGGTGACCATTGGTCAATCCATGATCAGAACTAGTTTCGGTTTTAGCATAGGATTCATTATCAGGCACCTCGATGTTTTCCATGGTTCTCAAAAGCTTCATAAATCCTGGCAATGTTGATGTAGCTGCCGCTTTTAAAGCTAGAAAGATTTCTCGCCATTCGTATTCTGAAATTCTGCTTCCTAACTCTCCAGTCAACCAAAACATTGCTGCAACCCCAGTGCTTGCAGCACCCTGTATTGAACTTCTCAAGTATCCTGTCAGTACAGATACCACATTCGAAAGCTGGGACCTCAAAACATTGTAAAAACTAATGAATAGATCTACTAGACATTGTGCTGCCACGGCAGAAGTTTCAGCATCCCATGTACTTCCATCAGGATGTGGAGATTTCGGAGTTGGTGAATCCTGCTCATCTTTTGCCGGCATGTCTATCTGTTCACATACACCATTAAATATGGGGAGAACAACAGAACTAAAAACACCAATCCAGAAGGTTTGTGAGAAAAGATGACCATGATCCTTCAGGATGTTGAAAAGCACTTCCAACGAACGCTTCCGGATAGCTAATCTTGAATCAGATGTTAGTTTTGATAAACCTGAAACAATATAACAGAGTTCTACAGCTTTGAAACAGGAAAGGCACTTCATTTTCGTAACATTGAAAACTAAAGGTGATGACAGATCATGTTGACGATTCAAAAAGGAAAAGTTCAGACAAAAGCAAGTTGATATTTGTTTTGGCTTTCAACATGGACTATCAGAGTCTATCATATATTGGGTGTAGTTTTATGGATTGATAAACACAACTCAATCAGGAGGAGTCGCATACAATGTCCAAGTACAGAATAAATTGCTGATAGAGATCCGTAACACTAGGGTGTAAGCAAGGGCAATCATGAAAATAGACCCTGTGCAATGATTTAAATGACTAAAATGGACATGGGACTTAAACAGACTGGCAAAAAAGTAAAGTGCAACAAGTGGAAAGGTGACTTATACATGTTGAACTTCTAGTTCTAATAATCCAGTATCCATCAGTCAAATATGTTATGTGAACCATATAATCAGCTTAGTTTAATTGCTAAGAAGTCAGTCACACAAATAGCCTTTTATGCCATCCATATTGCATAACAGTGTCAACAAGGTTAGAGGATCTGCAAGCAACTAAACTAGGAGGTTACCTGTTAGCAAAGGAACCCAATAGGATCCATGATCATCAATATCAGCAAAACTTTTTACAACTGAATCATCCCTCTTTACAATTGAAACAGCTGAACCATCATCCGAGCTCTTATCAGTGCAAACAGGTCCTCCCTCAGCAAGTTTGACAGCACAGAACCGGAGAAATGCAATAGCATTAAGGCTAACATCACTGTTAGACCTGCTATTTGTGAACTTGACGAGGCATCTAACACAATCAGTAAAAGTTGTAGCCTCTGTCTCAGTTATATGAGGAAAGTATTCTCGCAAGATTTTTTCCATTGTCTCAAAAGCCAGCAAAACAATATTCTTCCTCTCATCTGCAGCAGCAGCCGTGAACACCTGAGAAAAGGAAAGAACTGTGTAAAAAGAAAGGCTATTGGAGCTCCATGACAATAGAAATCTTATATGAGCCCTTAGCATACCATAAAAACACTTTTCCATCCAGATTTCACATTACTGACGCGGCTGAGGACCATCTGAGAAATGCATCGAACTATCAATTCCCTTATTTCTACAGCGGTGCTTTTCTGCATAACAATTACAAATGGTCTCAAAAATTCATTCTGGAAATTGTAATTTGCCAACTCCTCGCGTTCTAAGAATTTCATAGCAAGCTGCCGCAATGAGTCCATCACAAAAATTGCTACAGGTAAATTCTCTGACAATCCAACTGAAACAAAGAAATCAGAGAGAACATTCCACATGCGAGACCAAACTAATCTGATGCGGTTCATATTGTAATGCCTGCAATATAACATTCTAGAGTAAGGACTCTTCTTAGGCACACAAAGGAGGACAGAGATAGAGAGATAAAGAGCTTAGGCAATTTTATATGTCAGGCCAAAACCTCAAGGCTCTGTTGGAGCTAGCACTATAGGAAATTTTCTAGGAAAAAAAAGGGCAAGAATCTTACGCAATTTCAACTAGTTTTGTGAGGCCAAATACTCGAGGATCAGTTGGAGAGTGCAATTCTGACATAGAAACTTTGCAAAGGGCTTTCACAAATGCCACAATAGCTTCACTGTTTAACCTTTGGCTATGTGCAAAAACATGGTTCAACTCAAAATTTCCTATCTGGTCCAATAAATTCAACTTTGCAATGAAGTGATTAACCTGCTCCGCATTTACCAGTCCTGAACCATTGACTGCAACAGTGGTGCTATCATATGAACCCCCTCGGACAACTGCCATTACAGCTGGATTCTGGAGAGTTCCTTTTTTCTTCAGAGTTTGAAGGCCAACAGATTTTAGCATCTTTTCATCTATTTCAATGTTAGATACAGATAAAAAGGATGCATCAGTTGGTGCACCTTCTCCCAACAGTTGCAAATGCTCAATTCTGGACAGGCATGTCAAAATATGCTCCCAGGCTTCCTGAAGATGGTCACCATCTTCAATGGCAATAGATATTATTGCCTGTTTAGAGTAAAATGTTTCATCAAGTGAGAAAGAAAAAGAACAAATCACAGTAAAAAACTTAAATTATACACATGCAACATGCATTGCTTACCAAACATGATGCATGAATTTTTTTAAACAGGAAAACCTTTATTATTCAATCATCACAGTTTAGGCTAATTGGTTCTACTTCAACCTCCTAGACTAGAAATGTACTGTAACCCAGCAAAAGAAAAAGGAACTAAAAAGCATAAAAGTATAATGCAAAATAAACGAATTTTTTGGCATCAGTGGTGGGATGCTGTACATGCAAACATTCAGGTGCAGCAATTGTAACTCTTTCTCTGATATAGCATATGAAAAAACCGAGGGGAAGATTACATCTTGTCATTATGTGCAACAAATACCACTTACTTTTACAGCATCAACATTCTTTTGTTTCATATCTGCAGCACAATGGAGAAAAGTGAACTTTGCCACAGATGTGACAAAAGCATCTCTCTGTGTCTGCATGCCCATTACTGCAGTTACATGCACAGCATGTCGAAAGCCCTGTAAGCATTGAGTAGTAGCAAGCCTATCATCACTCTGGTCAAGAGTGACACTAAATGCAGCCAGCATAGGTCCCCAGCAGACCTCCACCATAAACCTCAAGATTGCTATATCTGAAATAGCATGATAAACAGACCTGCAACAGCAATGCCAAAAAAAAAAAGAGGATATTATTAACAAACATTACACAGTAGGACTTCTGGGAAAATTTGGGATGATGAAAGAATAAAGATCAATTTAAAACAGAAGCAAGATGGCGAGAATATATAGAGGAATGTACAAGAACTGGATCCTCTTTGTTTAATGATGCATGTTGTTCTTTTATCTTTTTTTTATGCCCGGCATCAAAGTAAAAGTCAAATGAATTCACTTCCCAACCAACCTATGGCATGCAAAAAATTTATCATAACAATTCTAACCATATGCAAAAAAAAAAAAAAACGTGAAAAATTCATCTGAAGCCCAGAGAATATACTGTCAAAACTATGAAATTGAAACTAAGATTCAAAGTCATAACCGATATATGATCTATACAAGTGCCAAGCTTACTCTGATTTTCCTGACTTTGCCTTAAACTTCTCTTGGATTTGTCTTATAAGAAGCCCATTTGCACCCAATGACTTTTCTTCTGTTTGTTTCCAACTGACCAGATTGAGTATACCAGCCAACCCTAATAATTTATTTAAGCTGTTTGCCTGCTTGTTTGGAGGGACAGAAGAATCAGCATTCATCTTAATTTCATTTTTCACAATCTGATCATAAAGAGCACCAAGATATTCCTCCGGTAAATCCTTGCCGTCATCTATTCCTCGGTTGTTTCGGATGAAATCAGACTCGGTCATCTGATAATATATAAACAGAAATGAGAACAGAATCATATCTATTGTAAGTTTATGCATGTACAATTAAAAACAAAATTTGCAAGAGTACGAGGAAAATTCCGTTTTATTGATAGCAAGAGTTTAAGCACTAAAAGGGCTTATGAGCCACAGCATAGATCAGAAAGGTTCTTCATAATACAAGTACATATGAAAGCATGTAAGCATGCAAAGCAAAAGCTTATGATTTAGTAATGTACTGAAGAAACAAAAAACAAGTCTGACAAACAAACCTTATCTTTGACCATGTTATTATGCGCATCAGTGTTGAGCATTATGACAGAGTATGCCAGTACATAGGCAGTATCTGCACTAGTAAATGAGTTTGGATTGCATTTACAATAGCACTCAGCAAACTTTTCCATGATGCGGTCAATTTTCTGTGCCTCTCCCGGAAGCCTGAAGCCGCGTAGGAAGAACCTTATCGCTTCACCAAAATCCATAGATTTGAAATTAAAGGAATCCACATAAGCATGCATGACTCTCAAAGCAAATTCCTCCCTTTCACCCAAATAATCACCAATCATGGTTTCATTCAGCCCAGTAGTGTTATTCTTCAGAAAAGAAGCCACTTCATCTGGAGAGTGGCCAACTTTTTTGGTGTTTATAAGAAACTCAATGCCTTTGGATGGCTTCCTGTTAAACAATGAGACACCTTTCTGCATGTAACCCAGTAAAATTGTCACTAAAACCAAGCTTGGATAAACATAAAATTAGGCTACATAAAAATACATGACAGAATAGAAGCCAATAGTAATATGGAAAATAATCTTGCTATATCATAATGTATTAAGGAAGCCCCCTATATCAATTAGGGTACTAAATACATATGTGCTGCATGAAGATACAATCCTACTCTATCCCCACTTAAAGTAATAACTAACCTGGAGTTCAATCTTGTAAGCCCGGCATTGCTCAAGCGTAGTGGCATCTGACAATTCAGGATTCATTTCCAGATGAAACTCACAATCAGGGACAGTTCCATCTTCTGCAGTCAGGGTTGAATGGCTCTCTGCTGAAGTGTCACTCTCAAAGCTCTTAGGTAAGTCAGAATCACCCATCTTCAACTGTTGATCCATCCAAGCTCCCATTGACTTAATGATGCCAACCAAGCACTTCACTGATTCATGCCGGAAAGTAATATCCTGCACTGCAGACAAAGTTGTGACTGAACCGGGTGGCGGCCCTAGAGCAGTTTTCAGAAGGCCATTGACAATCCTGCAAATATCTGATGGAATTATAAGAGTTTTAATAAATTTTATTAAAGTGCGATGCATTAAGAAATAAAAAAGAATGAGAAATAAAAAAAATACATTATAAAAGAAGCTAAAGCAAGCTCTGAGAACATCACCAAATAACTGGTGCTTGAGTTAATTCCTATGTTGACCTACTTTCTTTTTGCAAAATTGAGAAAAGGTTTCAAAATCATATAGGATTTTACATATAATTCTATTATAAGAGTTCTAATATATTTTACTTAAGTGTGACATCAAGAAATAAAAAAGAATGAGAAATTAAAAAAAATTACATTAGACAAGCATGCTCAAGAATGCCAACCAATAACTGGTGCTTCAGTTCATTCCTATTGACCGGACTTCCTTTTGCAAAATTTAAGAAAAGGTATCAAATTCATATAGGATTTCACATATGACTTGTTGGACACTTCTATTGAAAATTTGACATGACAAACACACTTGAGGACATGAAACCAGCAGTCACATCAAACACTTGTAAAAGCAATTACTGGAAAAAAAAAATACCTTTCAAATATGTTTGGTGAATCCACATCGCAGTCATAGTTCACATATATATCAATGATAATCTGTGAATCCCCAGCAATCTTTTCCAACAAATTAAGGACAGTCATTTTCTGTAGAAAACTTGGCTGGAGAACATTCTCTAGAACTCGTAGGATAAGCATGGGAAAGAATATTCCAATTTCAGCTTTCAACCCTGATCTAAATTTTGTTAACAAGCTCATAAAAATAGAACACTGGAGCTGGAAAATTGACATCACTGAAAGTGCACTGTTTTTTAACAATGATAAGCAGAGATACTGCTTAATGGCATCAAGAAACCTGCATGATGTATCACAGAATATAAGAACATTAGAATAAATTTAACCGAAGACCGCATAAAAACAAGCGAGTAATATATCACCAATGCTACTTAAAATACAAAACTTGAAAGGTAAACAACAAATTATATACTAAAAAAAATAGAAAATTATCTTATATACTGCTGGTGGAGTTTTTATATTGCACCAACGAGATTAGTGAGCTTATAACATATTCCTTTAGGGTATATTAAAAAATATCAAAAACAAATACAACTAAAAAAATTCACATGTTAGCATTTTAACTTGTGGAGATAACCCAAAAAAAACTGCTAATTGTTTTGGAGCATTTTTTCTTTTTAATTATTTTTGTAACTCGCTAAACAAATGATCTTCAGAAAATTCATGAACATTCCACTACACAGTATACATAAGCACTTGAGAAATTTGGGATTTATGTTGCCTAGAATCAGCAGTGAGTATTGGAAACAGCTATGTGTCTGACACAGGTTTGTTCAAGTTTTTCTTAAGTTTCCCTAAAATTTGAAGAATCAAGAATATACACTTTGAGTTGCTGGATATGTTCCTGGCATAGTTTGGAATATGAAACCTAAATACTTTTTTTTTAGTCAGTTATAACAGATCTCTTAATAAGACTAGCAAACTTCCAAAGTCTAAATGTTCTTTGCAAATATATAGTTCTTAAAACAACAGTCATAGCACTCATAGGTGAACAACTATCTGAAAAAAAATCTAATAACCATCAAAAGATAAAGCCCAAAGTAATATGGCAACAAGCAAACAACGATAACAACTAATTATATCAAACAATAGGTACATATTTCAAGGAAATAAAAACTCCCATGTGAACATGGTATAGAATGACTTGCCTCTCATTTAAGCGCCAAATTGAACCCCCATTATCCATAATGACCTTGAGGAGTTCCAAAGATAATGTCTTTCTTCTCAGAAGGATTTGATCATCCGGATTCTCCTGCGATGAAAACTTCATGGACAACTTACACAAATTCTTAAAAACAAGAAACGCATCCTCCCTAATTTTACTACTAAACCCACTGGAACCCGATTCCACCCCTTCCTTCGTCTCTTCCTCCGTAATCTCCTCCTCCTCCCCTTTCAACACCTTAGACTCTCCATTTTGCAACTCCTGAACTGTATACGACTGCGAAAGCTTCAAATCTGGAATCCCTTCACTAGCACTCATAACCTCGCTAACAAAATTCTGACAATAATAAATTGAACTTCCTTCATTTAAATTCTTATCAGTAAACTCTAAAAGCTCACTAACCGAGACTGTTCTGATGGAAACATCCATGGAATCTTCTTCCGCTCTGGTGAACAAAATAAGCATAATCTGAGCTAGAACGGACTTAGCACAGATCTGATTGGTTCCATTTAAACCGCCTAAATATACGTTATAACAAGTTCTAACGACATGAAGCAAGCAATCGCCACGGATCAAAACGCAGGGGCATCGAATGGCGGAGAGTAAAACTCGGAGCACAGCGAGCTCGACCGATTCCTCGCCAATGCCGCCGACTTTGGAAACATTTTCAATAATTTGGTACAGTATCGAATTGGAGATGTTGCCATCGATCTCGCCTCGAATGACGCCGAGAGAGAATAATTTGAAGATGCATTCAAGGGCAGGCTCGGCGACTTTGGCGTAATTGGAGCCGAGGGCAAGGAGTATAGGGCTGAGGACAAATTCGGCTTCGGAAGAAGAAAGACCTAGTAGAGGAGAAGTCGGGTCGGATAAGGCAGTGTCGGAGAGAGTCTCGAGCTTGTCGAGAGCGGATTTGCATGAGGAAACGAGGTGAGAGTGTTTTCTCCAAGCGGCGTTTTTGATGATCTTATCGAGAGATGGTCCCAGAACGCGGCCGCACCGCGACGGGCCGCCGAGCGTATGAGAAGCTGACATCACTCTCTGCTTTTGTCAGATCTATGAAATCTGATCTGAGTGTTTGTTGAAATGCAAATTCATTAGAAATAGAAAAACGTGAGATAGAATCAATCCAGATGAAAGGAAGGAGAGAGCGAGCGGACGAGTTTTTTAATTTTGGAAAAGACAATACTAATTATTCGAGGTGGAATGGAATTTGATTGATTAACGTGAAGGATTGAGGAGCCGAGCCGACATATGCGTGCTTAATCGTAGGGATGCATTCGGATCGGACCGGATCGGATTTTCGGTTATTTTTTATCCGATCCGAACTTATTCGGTTATTAGCCAACCGATCCCTATTCGTATCCGACACTCTCTAATATCCGGATATATCCGATCCGCATGAAATCGGATCGGATCCGTGGGTTTTTTTCAGCACCACTGCAAAGAGGAAAAAGTAGTAAAGCACTTGAAATTTGATAGCAAGAAAAAGAAACTGAAGAGAAGGTACAGAGAAGGAAAAAGAAAAGGGCAAAAATAACTCTCTCATCTTCTATTTCAAGCAGAAAAAGTTAACATTTCATTGTTTTTTCATCTCTTCCGTACATATAATATATATGTTTATAAATATATAATTAAAAAGAAAGATTCCATCTCTTTGTCACAGTGTAACAGGTACTTGTCTTCATCTCCGAAATTTCTCTAGGAACTTGAAGAGTTTAGCATGTTGTCAGTGACATCAAGTGGGGAATCATCTTCATCAAGTTTAGCATATGATAGCATAGCACGGACCAGAGGCAGAGACTGATTGTGACTTAAATTATTATTGGAGCTTGCATCTGTGTTTACCTTTTACCAAGCCAGCTTCTTTTAGAATGAAACTGAATTGTTTTCGAAGAGAATGAATAGCCTGAAGAGTTTGTGCAGACAGGAAGTTTCTCCAACAATACTCATATGCCGATCCTTCCCTTTCTGCATCTTTCCAGCCTTCATAAGCAGGGACAAGAGCCATATGATCACTGTAATCCTTTGCAGAAAATCTTGATTTTGCTGTCCCAGCTAACTAAAACATAAAAAGGATAATTAGTTAAAGAAACCGGATAGATTAAAATGGCCAAGTAGCTTGATAATACAAGCAAAAATCTAAAGATATCAAAAGCCTACATTGTCAAATGATTAGATCAGTAGCTATTATCTTGTAGGAAAAAAACATATCACAAATAAGTAATTGTGCACTGAGAAGAAAATTAAGAAAGAAGCACCAGATGCAATACTACAAAATTAATGGTAATATAGAGTTCAAAAGGTTGTTTACTATAAATAACAAAATACCATCAATTTACAGTTCAATCGGAGTAGCAAGTGTAACCCTCAATTTTCCACTTAGGAGATTGAGCCTATAAAACCAATCAATTTTCATGGTCAGAATGGGGCCACTATTTTGATATTTAACCAATTTGATCTTTGAACATAGACAAATTGAGTTAAAGGATATGTAAATGGCTAAGATTTAATTGAGCCAAGTTCACCGGAGTTCAGTAAGTTGCTTTAGAAAATCCAATTATATTAGGCAAAGTAAACTATTAATTCATAAAAATTGAAAGTTTTATAGCTACAAAATGAGCTCATATCATGGTTATTTCCATTCCCAACGTTGACAAAATGACTAGACATTTTTGCTTTCTTTCCTACCTAAAGCAGTAGTGATAATATAAAGTTTCTAATTCCTAGTTAGATTTCCAGAAGCATCGACACTAGATGTTTACATTTATCCCTCTAGTTACTCCTGGTCAACTTTTTGTCACCAAATATCATATTCATGAGTATAACCATAAAACTAGCAGCTCTTTTCAACTTGTGCCTTAAAATAGCACTATGATGGATAGATACACAAAAATTATTCAAAGTAATGTGGGGTTTCTTTTCTAGGGATCAGGTATTATCTATTCTACTTATCTAATCCACCTTGCAACCCCATAACACCCCCCCCCCCCCCTAAAATCTGCGTTTTTTGGTTCCAGCAGAACCATTTTGAAACTTGAAAAGGATAGGGAAAAAGAAAGAAGAAAAGAAAACCCAGTGATGCAGAGGAATTGTCTATTACAACTGCAGAGCTATTTATGATTATCAGAGGTCTCATTTTTCTGTTCTCAGTTTTGATTTGCATGGCATGAGAAAGAAGGGAGCATAATTTAGAGAAAAAAATGGAAACTATTATAAATTTTGATAAAATTTCCCTAGATGCATATGATAGTACATGCCAGTTCAGGTCTTCGTTATATCTCAACACATATAAAGTGATATGAACTAAATGCAAAAGCACAAGAACACAGTTCAATATACAAAGAACTAATGTTTATGTACTTACATCCTTCTTGTCTTGAGGCAAAAGAAAAGGATCCTTGACACTAAGTCCAGACACTATTGTTAATACAGGATCAAAGCAATGGAAGATAGCACCCATAATTAGCATTTTCCCTAGCTTGGGATCTACAGGAAGCATCGACAAAAGCTTTCCTGATTGGAAGAGAGGGAAAAATACAACAGAATATGGTTAGTAACAATACCAAAAGTAGTACTCCCTCCACTCCACATTGAACATCCACATTTGACTTGCATGGAGTTTAACAAAAGAATTTGGACTCGTCGTTTTTTGTTTTAAAATTCTGAAATATCTTATAAAATTGATGCTTTATGGTTTTTACTCCATAAGGTTGAAAAAAGATCACGAGAAATACATGTAAACTACAGAAAGAACTAGGATTAGGTGTTCAAAAAATAGGAAAAGAAACAATTTTGAAGCACCCCAAAGAGGAAAGATAGACATTCAATTTGTTATGGAGGGAACAACAGATATAATGTAAATGTTGCAAAACACATCTATCCAGCAGAGAAATAGCAAACTAACCAAGATTTGTGAGGATTTCCTTCTCATCTAATGCCCCAATCATTTTCAGAAAATCGACAGCATTCAGAAAGTATATGGCTCATACTTTGCACTTACAGCATTCAGAAAAAAAAATTAAAACAATAATACCAATAGAGAGACAAGAATGAAAACAAAATTGCTAATAGAGAGTATATGAAAGGATAGATACACATTTGCATGCAAAGGTAAGAAATTGCTTTCTTGTCCCTGTTAACTTTTTTTTAAAGGACTTAACCACTTTTACACTACCTAGAGTCAAACATACCATTCTCACCCATTTGCCATCCAGGAAAGCTTATGCAATCTTGTTCATTTACCATTTTACAAAAGGATCAGTGTATTTTTTCTGAATTTCCATGTTGCTACTCAAATGTAATAAACAACAGCATATGGTATAATCCTGTCACTGTTGTATTACACTCAATCATTCTTCAATCAGCAACTTTGTACTCTCATAAGAATGGATAATTTTGTAGTAAAGATAAGAAAGCATACAAGAATCAAATTCCACTAGTGTAGGAGATACTCAGATACTGAAAACCATACATAGTAAAAAGGTTAAACAATACTTACAGCCAATGGTTCTGGTGCTTGCAAAGCTACCGACAGGAATTCTCCAATGCTTTCAACCTGCAAACTTTTTATTTGCAAGCAGAGAGAATTCAAAGGAGTTCTCAAAAGTTCAGGAAGTTGATACTCAGAAAAAGCTTCATAAACGCATCTGGGATATAAGTGGTAGCATTCACCTGGTTGCACACGATCAGCCCTACCCCTTCTCTGCAAACCAAAATACAACTTATAAATCAGATTTAATGACTTAGTAAATTTAACTGAAATAAAATATCCTCTTAAAGAAAATGAATTAAGATAGAAAACTGTCACCTCCCTCCATGATGAATTGCAGCTACACATCTTGGGAATGGCCAATTCAATTGCATTGTATCCTACTAATTAAATGACAAGAAGAGAAGCAACCAAAGTTCTTTTAATGGTCAACATAAAGAACAATGCTAGATTCAAGATAGATCAATAATGATCATAGAATTTCTTTTAAACATCACAAATAAGCTAAAGCTAAATTCCAAGAGCCAAAATATATCTACCTACTAGGTTACTAGTTCTAGATATAATAATCCAAAGTCAAGTTCAAATCAAAATAACTATCCAAAAATATAACTACAACATCCCAATTTCCATATATGAAATAAAAAACAAAAAATTGCAAATTGAATTTCATATGCAATGGAATTGTTGTTGTCAAATCCCTTCCATCTTCAATTTCCTACAAAAATACAAAGAATTTTTACAATATAAAAGAGAAAAAAAGAATTATAATGAAATAATAGAAAATGAAATCAAATTACCTTCCCACTTCCACTCTTCAAGTCAATCATCAATGACCATCCTTGTTTCATTAAGGACAATCTCCTTAAAATCTACAAATATATACATAAAAAATTCATAAAATCACTTAAAGGAATGAAAGATAATGAGCAAAATAGTATAAATATATCCATTTAAGTTATAAATACTTACTGCATTCCATGTCTTCCTAAACATCCAAATTTTCTTCATCAGTATCACTCGGCACAGGAGTAGATTTTAGCCAATTTTGTGTGCATATAAGAGCCTCAACCATTTTCGGAGTTAGAGAACTACTAAATGGGTCAAGGATACACCTTCCGGTGCTAAAAGCAGACTCGGAGGCAACAGTAGACACAGGAATGGCTAATATATCTCTCGCAATCACAGCAAGAACTGGATATTTGCAACCGTTTACCTTCCACCAAAGCAAAATGTCAAAGTTCTTAACATCTTGCTCATATGCATCTTCCAAGTACCTTTCCAATTCTGACTTTCCCTCTTTAGATTGTGATTCTGCCCTTCTCCTTTTGTATTTTGACAAGGCATATGCCTCTGCATCATTAACATCAACAACTTCCTCCAATCTCATTGGTGCTTGAGCACTAGCACTTGCTCCTTCACTAAAATTACCAACAATAGAAGCATAATGCTCAAACAAAGCATTTAAAGTGACTTTCACCCGGTTACCCAATTCAGCAGCCTTTTCTTCATCATAAACCTCATCAATGACAAACATAGCATAATCCATCTTGCTTCTAGGATCTAAAATGACAGCAATGAATAACAAGGGATTGAGGTTCTTTACATTTCCCCAATATTTCTCAAACTTCTGTTTCATTCTAGAAGCCATTAGCTTGATATTTGGATTTGGATCATTTAATTTGTCATTGATTTGCATACCAACACCAAACACCACATGAAAATAATTATTACTGGTGATATACAAAGAACCGGAGACACGCAAGGTGGAATCATAAAAACTTTTCAAAAAAGGCAACAATCCACGAACATAATCCCAATCATCTCCAGTAGGCAAACCCCTATTTTTTTCTGCATTAAGCTCAGCTCTATATTTGTTATCTTGTTCCTCTGATCTATCAAAAGCTGTTTGAAACTTCAAAGCAGCTTCTAACATAAAAAAAGTTGAATTCCACCTAGTTTCAACATCTAAACAAACAAGGCTCTTACTTGTTATTTTTTCTTGCTCCACACAAATCTTGAATCTTTGTAATCTTGCGGGAGATGACCTTACATACCTCACAGCAGAACGGATTCGAAAAATTGAATCATCTAAATCTTTCAAACCCTCTTTCACAACAAGACTAAAAATGTGTGCACAACACCTCATATGCAAATGCTCACTCTTTAAAACACTACCCTTCCAATTATTAAGTCTTCTTTTTACATATTGGATAGCAAGATCATTAGCACTTGCATTATCTACTGTGATAGTGAGAACTTTATCTATTCCCCATTCAAGCAAATGCTTCTCAATGCATTTTCCAATTACCTCACCGGAATGGTTAGGAATTGGAGTGAAACTCAAGATTCGCTTATGTAGTTTCCACTCTTGATCAATGAAATGTACCGTAAGGCACATATAACTAAGATTTTGCCTAGATGTCCAAATGTCAATAGTAAGACAAACTCTTAGCTGTGATCTTTTTAAGTACATGAAAAGCTTCTCTTTCTCACTCAAAAACAAGTCATAACAATCATTAGCTATGGTGAACCTCGAAGGAACTTAAAATCGAGGTTGCATAATATTACAAAACTCTCGAAATCCCTCACGATCAACCATCCTAAGGGATAACTCATCTGAAACGATCATCCTAGCACAATATTTTCTACAAGCTTCTTGATCAAATTTCCATGTGACAATTGAAGAACCACTACCACTCCCTGAATCATCACTAGATAAAGCTTTAAACATTAAGGTCTTTTGGTTCTCATCAAGCTTGTTCAAAAGGTATTTTGGACATCTATTTGTGTGGTTACGCAAGACTGTAGTACCATTTATACTAGGACACTTCATGATTTTACCACAATAATTACATGAGGCTTTTTGATCAACTTTATTGCTACAAGGCAACTTGGTAAAATTTTCCCATACCTTGGATGTCATGGATCCCAATTTTCCACTAGGTGGTTTCTTAGCATTAGATGGGACATTGGGAGTAGCATTTGCTTCATCATTTGTCTTAGTTGTTGCTTGTCCAGCAATTGGAGTTTCACCACTTTGACTCTCAAGTGGAGTATTGCTATCGGTGGGAATGCTTGATGCTAGTGATTCCATCCAAGTATGAGCTACCTAGACAATAGCCAAATAAAACATGTTACATGACATATTAATTATAAAAAAGTTTTGTAACAAAAAATAAATAAATAAAAAAGTTATATTTATGTAGTGACTATTGTTATTAAACTAATCTTTTAAAGAACACATACAAGAACAAAGTAGTGATAAACTAGTATATTAATTTACATTTATGATTGAAACTACAAAACAAGGCAAACATCAACTCAATCATGTAAACTCCTAACTAAGCAAGATCATATCCAACAATATGTGCAGTAAATTTATAGAAATGTAAATTTCTGTAATGTTGCAGTAAATTATCTTAATTTGGCTCAAACTGAACCCAAAAAAGAAAAAAGAAAAAAGAAAAGAACCCACTTGTTTGCTAAAAAAATTTTAAAAAAAAAGTGAAAGAAATGTTTGCTCAAAAGAAGTTAATAGCAAAATCTAAACCTCTGCTTTGTCTTCGTTTATTTAGGTAAGTTTAGCGTTAATGAATCATGCATCATTGGCTACGCAGAATATTCATTCATCTTTGAAAGCCATACCTTTGATTATATAAAATGAATAAATCTCATTGCTGACATGCAACACTCAGATCTTATTGATTGGTTGTATTATACTATTATAGTTATAGGCATCAAAAGATGCAAAACAGTAACACAACATTCCAGCAAAAAAGAAATACCAGGAAAAGACCTTTGTAAAAATAGAATCCAAAAACAGCAAAAGACCACCTAAATCCATTTACCTGATGCAAAAATAGCCAACCCAAAGACAGCAAAGCAGCCGACCACCAAATAACACTACAAGCTTAAATCACCCAAAAAAACATTAAAACAATATAACACCAGCCACTATAACCATTCAAACGAATCAAACCCCATCTTTCAACTGAGAGTTAATAAATAGTAAATGAAACCATTCAATGCCAGATAAAAAAACCAACTTCACCAAAACGACAACACTAAAACATTCCTGAAACAAAAAACATTCACTGCCAAGGCGACCCTACTACCTTAAATCTTTGAATAAATGGGATTACCTTTAAGATCTGTTGTTTCTTGGAAGGAGAAAGCTAGATCTGTCGATTTGAAAACTACAGGGGATGAACAACGCTGCTGCTGGGCGATCGCTGATGGGTCTGAGATGAGCGATGCTGTCAATGTCACTTGTCACGGTCGTTGTTGCTGGGCGATGGCTGATGGCCGATCAGTCTGGGACATCGCGAATGAGCGACACTGCTGCTGGAGTGTTGGGCGATGTCCGATTGATGAATGTGCTACTGCTAAAATTGAGTAGATTGAGAGAGTGAGGGGACTGAGGGGTGAGTAAGTGGGTGATTGATTTTGTCGATTGTGAGACTTGAGGAGAGAGATCTGAGAAGTTTGAGAGAGTGAGAGACTAAGATAGTTCTACACTTCTACTGCTTGAGGTTGAGCCTTGAGGTGTGTCGTCGGTCGGTGGGTGACGGTCTGTGTGAGTGAGTGTGAGGGTTTTTTTCTTTTGTTTTTAGTCTCAGACAAAAACTAAGGTTGGCCTGGGCTGCTGGTTACTAAATACCAATTGGGCTACTGTGATTTGGGTGTGTGAGTGAGAGTCCAGCGGACCAGCTGGCTGGCAGAGCAGTATTTTCTTTTGGGCTTTAGTCATAGTTTAAAAATGGGCTTTTTAATTCGGGTCAATTTGGATTTTCGGAGCCCATTGGGAAAAACCCGATCCGATCTAAATTTGTATTATTTATATTACGTCCAATATCCGAATCTGATCCGAATCATCCAAAAACCGATCTGATCCGATCCGAACATCCCGGTTCGAACCGGTTTTTCGATTTTTACGGTTTTTTTTCTCAGCCCTACTTAATCGGGCTTTATTATGGCAAGCTAATTGTCACATGTGAACGTTAAGAAACACAAGCATGAAGATGAAGCATCCATTGCCAACGTTCTTTTTATTTTAATTTTTATCGATTTTGGTGGCTTTGGATCATGGACGTCAAGAGTAGTTTCCGTGATATTGATTTTGGCTGTTTAATGCTTAAATGTATTCGGGATGGCCTAAATGAGGTATAAACATACAGAATATTCCGTACATAGTTTAGAAATATGGTTGGATGATTGGTTTCTATTTGTTTATGTTCATTTATTAATCTTAACAAATAATCGTAAAATAAATATGTTGTTTATTCATTTATGTTTGTAAATAAAATCATTCAGGTTGGTTTTATTAAAGAACATAAACAAATAGAAACACAAGCATGAAGATGAAGCATCGATTGCCAGTGTTCTTTTTATTTTAATTTTTATCGATTTTGGTGGTTTTGGATCATGGACGTCATGAGTAGTTTCCGTGATATTGATTTTGGCTGTTTAATGCCTAAATGTATTCAGGATGGCCTAAATAAGGTATAAACATACAAAATATTCCATATGTAGTTTAGAAATATGGTTGGATGGTTGGTTTCTATTTGTTTATATTCATTTATTAATCTTAACAAATAATCGTAAAATAAAGATGTGGTTCGTTCATTTATGTTTGTAAATAAAATCATTCAAATTTGTTTAAAATTCATCCATTTAATTTATAATTTAACTAGTTTGTATCCCGTGTGATGCACAGGTTAATTCATCATGTTCTGAATATAGACAATTTTTGTATATTTTTCACTAATTTCACAAGTTACGATTGGGCTATTTGCAGTGCCTTCATTTTCACTAATATAAAACTCGTATACAAGGAAAATTTATTTATTTACATTATGAAATCTCATATAATTTACATCCCATAATTGTGTTTAAAATATACAATAGTACTGTACAATATAAGTATGAATATATAAAAGAAATAAATATACATCAACTGACAATAAAATCCGCGTAGGGAATACCTCACAATAAACCTCTTGAGCGGACACAAAGATCTACTCGAAATAATTTGGAAGGAGGGGGAAAAATAGGATGAGCTAATGCCCAGTAAGAAATATATATAATAATACTGATACTATATAACTACATGAAAATTTCAAAGCATGCATTAGAATTTACAAAACTATGCAGAGTAATAAAGTGGGCACCAATATTAAAAAAGGATACTATAGTCGGTTAGGAAACCGGATAAAGTATGGAAGGTATTTTAAAATACCCGTCATGTCCCAGTCCCTAGATGCGACTATAAGGAATTCAGAATTAAAATAAAATTTCAATATAAACTTAAAAGTTCAAAAGGTAAATATTCAAAATATTTAACAAATTTATATTTTAAGCATAAATTCACAAATCTCATAATTTCTTCACAATTTAAATTCATAAACATCAGTCACAGTTCCTAGAAACAAGGCATCGCCCAATAGACTCATGCACAAGACATATGGTCATAATCAAAAATATAGTCATCGGTGGTATTGATCGGGCACCATTCAGGACGCTGATGATGGGATTAAGGTCAATCAGCCCACTAGTCAGTCATATGATCATATACTCATAATAGCATGTGCCCGCAGGCAACTATGGGGCTAACAATCTCTAAAAATAGTATAAAACATTTTATCATGAATTACAGAGATAATTTCTGGAGGTAAAATCATAAATTAGCTTTTAAATATGAAATATGAAATTTGTGTATAGTTCAGAAATAAAATTCTATAAAATATTCTCTAATCAATATTTGGTTCTAAAAATGATATATACATCGGTAAACAAATCATAAGAATATGCAATTGTTTACAAATACGTAAAATTCTATAACTTGAATACTTAAATATTATTTTCAATATAATATGAATTTAATAAATCTTATGAAACAAGTGGAAATTTCTCAACAATTATTCACTAGAAATATTCCATGAAATAGTGAAAATCATTCACGAAATTTATAAAATTTCGGCAGCATAACGGCTAGGTATATCCTAACATTCCTGCACGAAATAACAACCAAAATTCCACGACCAGAGTTCACAATTTAAATCCAACAATTTTCAAAACAATTTCAAGAATTCATTTCATATCAAAACATGCATAAATAGTATCCCTATGATTATTATATATATCCCTTACATGATAATTTGTCACCGGGCTATGTATGAGCACCAGTGTCCTCCTCAGTACTTTTAGCTGCAAATTATCATATTAATATTATTAATATTCTATATTTTCACTATAAAAATATTTGGTAATATAAAATGGAATATATTGCCTATGCAGCCTTATTTTTCGATCTATTTTCTACTCGTAAGAAAATTGTAACTTTTTCTATATAACTCGGATTTCAATTCCGATTTCTCCTAAATTCTCAGAATAATTTGTACATTATTTTAGGACCTAAATGAGATCAAAATGGCCAAGATTTCTTCGTCCCCTTCACCTTGGCCGAATGCTTCTTCTCTTCCATACTTGTATTTTCTTCCAAATTTAATTATTTTCTTAATTCCAAATTAATTCTATTAATTTCCTATATTATTTACACATCAAATACACCTCAATTGCCACCAATTCTTGGACCCTCATGCCATGGCCGAATGGTTTCTTGCACCCCAACATTGTGAAGTTTTTCATTTAATTTAAACTAAGCTTAATTTCACAGTTTCCATAATTTCTACATTCTTTTTCTATTAGTCAACATGTAATCAACATCAAACAACTTCACCATCATCACCCACCATGCTTGATCGAAACCCTTACTCACCTAAATTCATTGTTCTAAAATGATCCAAGCTTAGGGGAGCATGAAAGTAACTTAAACATGTAGAAAATAACAAGAAAACCATGAAGAGTTAAATGCTTTCTCACCTTCCCTCTTTGACCGAATCCTTAAAGGGTGTGCCCAGCTTTATTTTGGCTGATTTAGCACTTGATTTTGATTTCAAATTGAAGAACAAGTTGGATAGAACAAGGTTGGTGAAGGAACTTTTTGACTTTAGTGTACTTTTACTTAAGTTTTTCTCACTTTCTCTCTCTTAAAACTTCAAAAATGGTGGCTGGTTTGAAAGAGAGGAAGGGCTGTAGAAATGAAGAGGAAGAAGGCTGAGAATTCTGGAAAAGTGCAGAATTTAAAGGCAAAATTACCATTTTACCCTTAATTATGAAAATTTTGGACTATTTTGCCCTTTCGGTTTGACTTTGTTGAAAACTATCAATCTAATCTCCAAAATATGTCTTTTAATCACCAATCACCTCTAATTAACATATTCTTATGGTCAGAGAAGCTTTCATTGAGGTTTGACTGGTCGTTTGTGCGAAATTATGAAAATACTCATAATTGTAAAATCACGTAATTTTCTATTTTTACAGATGATTTAGCCTATCAATTGCCATGGCATGGGACCCTTTTACATGAGGATTATTTTACATTTGACACTTGGCCAGAAGTTCATTTCGTTTGGCTGTTATTTACGAAAATTTCACCAGCTTATGTCCTTAATCGTCATTTTTGAATTTGTTTTAAATGCTTCAAATATGATCTATATAATTGAGTTTGAGTTAGAATTTCTTACCATCACTTTATTTAACTCCAAATTTCGAGTCTTCCAAGTTTCACCTTCATCCGAACACTAGAAGGTACGTCAGGCCCACCATGCTGTTACCCTGTATACCTGCAATTTACATAGGAATTGAGAATGATGAGAATTCATATACATGCCACAGTATTAAAATATGTGATTCTCACATAATTTTACCTATTTTAATATATGTAGACAGATAAAATAACATTATTACCAAAATAAGGTAGAATAGCTTCTAGCCAATCACTTTCATCTATTCAACCATCCACCTTCAACACCCTTCAACCCATGGTAATAGTAATAACCTAGCAAGAAGCACGCAATCACAGCATATATAACAGCAACTTCCGGCTAAAACTCCTCCACTCCAGCAATTCACGTGAAG